>JABTXL010005037.1:16342951-16409939 GCA_025134845.1 Neodon shergylaensis | reverse complement strand
AGAAGAAGAAGAAGAAGAAGAAGAAGAAGAAGAAGAAGAAGAAGAAGAAGAAGAAGAAGAAAGCATCCAGTTACTATCATATGACCAACAAATTAAACAAGGGCATTTTTTTCATAAGTAGAAGGAATCCCAGGTATCAGTATTCTCTTTTTGTTTTATAATTTATTCTTTCACAATTTTAAACATATATAATATACTTTGATCATACTGTTTATCCTCTCTTATCACTCTCCCACTCTTGCAGTTAATTCATAATAGATTGGTTGGACACGTATTAGGTACAAATTAAAATTTTTGTACATAATGATAACATATAAAGCCTTTAGCATTGGGATGGACTATGGAATTATGTAAAATCTTTCCAAGTTTCTCTATTAGACTGGGGGGAAATGATACAAAAGTGACTTTTAAAAAAGACATTCACAAAAAAAAATATATATATATTAATGCCAGACCTGGGGGTGCATGCCCTTAGTCCCAGCAATTGGGAGGCAGACACAGGCAGAATAGAGGCCAGCCTGATCTACAAAGCAAGTTCCAGGACAGCTCAGACTATTACACAGAGAAACCTTGTCTCAAAAAAACCAAACAACAACAACAAAAAGATATTCATAATCCTTTACCCAAAATGAACTGAGGAAATGTAGACGAGGTAGAATATTAATGCACCTTGCCTGTCAAAAGTCCCTTCCTTTGATGCATAAGAAAGGTGTGGCCACTGGAATGGGAGAATGAGCAGCCTGACTCTATTGTAGTGAGGAGTGATGAATACAGAGGCTTTGTAACTTATAAACGTTAGTGCCACTACTTAGGGGCTGCAAGGCCGTGGGCCGTTGACTAAATCCATGTGCGTCTCTATTTCCTCAGGCAGCTCTTTCGGATTAGCGAGATAATAAACATAAGGTGCTCAGGACAATGTCTAATAACTAAAAATACCCGGTAGTTGGATGGTATTTTATAAATAAAAGCAAGCTATGCAGAATCCCTGCAGGTCAGAGGAAATGACTCACGACGCGGCTTTGACCAATGGGAGAATGCTGGCAACCGGCTTTCATGTGAGACTCCAGGGAAGACACGTAGGAGGGAAGTCTGCAGCCTGGAGGCCCTCCCAGCCTAGGCTGTTCTGTCTAAAAGAGTGGCCATAAGTCACATCATTTCACCAAGAGGAGATATAAGAAAGCCATAAATGGTAGAAGAATGTATATAAATCTAGAACTGTGTAAGACCGCTTACAATTTTGAAAAGTAACCCAAACTAAAAGCTTAATTCCATAGGCTCCTCTCTCCAGATCTCAACTACTCACTCAATAGCTGCGTGCCGTTGAGATCTCGATGGTATCTCTCAATAGCTACCCTACTGAACAGCACAACTGTAAATTCTTCTTTGGAGAAAGTTGCCTGCAAAAATATTCCCTTAAAAGGTCCATACAGGACTGAACCTCAAGGCAAAACTCACGGCTAACTTTAATCTAAACATTCTCATTCAAACAAATTTTCCCTGTAGCCTTTATTTTTTGTTTTACTGAAACCAAGACTGATTGAAACTGTTAGCCTAGATTCTAAGCAATTTTCAAGTTGTTATTGTGCTATTTATCACTGCTTATCACAATATATTCACCTGCATGTGAATGCATTTGTAGAGGATCTGTGAAGGAGGCTGTCTGTCCTTGCATTTCTTGATAGCGTCTGGATTCTATGAGTACCTTCAGTGTCTCTCTCATTTTTCCTAGCTGGTGATTAACATGTAATTTATACTCTCCTCCTCTTCTTCCCCACCCCCATTTTCTCTGAACTGGAGGCGGGGAGAAGGGTGAAATTCTTAAAGTGATCATTATTTTGGTAGCAGCTGGTCCTTAGCAGCCTTGGTTTGGTGACAGAGGAGACAGGATCTGTTTCTGTGCTTGCATTGTCCTAATTATATTCCTAATGGATCACAAGTCTGAGGATAAAGCAGGGTCACATGCTGTCACGTCTGCAAGGGCGGTGCGTTAGGAGATGCTGGGAAGCATCTCATGGTACCACACGCAGCCAAGGCTGTTACTGTCATTAGCTAAGCACGCAGCCCGGGTGCCTCTTTCTAGTCCCTGGCCCACATTTCATCCATGCTCTGCTGTTTTTCTCCTGCAGTGTTATTTCCTGAGCAAAACTCAGAGCTGGCGAGTGCCCCAGCAGAGAGCTCTGTTCTCTCTTCCTTGAACAGGCAGGTTCACCTGCTGGGCTAGTGTTTTTCTGCTACCTAGTCAATCTGTTAAGATTTTTTGCAGGATATCCCTGCATACCTTTACAGAAAACACGTTGGGGGGGGGGAGTTGTAATTACTTTAGCCTGCTGGAACTGTAGAAGAGGTGCAAATCTTCTGTTCATAAATAACCAGATCTGTGGGCATTTTACAAAGCATTCTGTGTAGTGCGAAAAGAATTTATGTGTCCCATTTCACCCTTGGCACACTTTTCCAAATGAATTGTTCAAAGAGAAGTTATATTAGGACAAATAGAAATGATGACCAACACCAGATGTGGAGTTTTAGTTAATATTTATGCAACACCCAAAGGGAAGATGGGATTGCACAATAAACTAAAAATGTCTTAGGCAAATGAGGAAATCTTTACCCCGAGGAACTGGCACTGCAAAGGTATGAATTATACAACAAAGGACCGGGAATGCAGAACGAATGTAGGCTAGGTCTGGTTGACTATAAAATGGAATTCATTGAGGAAGTGGTGAGGTAGCAGATGTGTGGGACCTTCTCTGGAAAATAAGGGCTTAGCAGTTTTTTTTGGCCAATCTTGTGGCTAAGGTAGAAAGCTTAAGCCAACCAGCCCAATTTCCTTCAACTGTAGAGAGAGAGAGAGAGAGAGAGAGAGAGAGAGAGAGAGAGAGAGAGAGGGAGCTACAGTAGGTTTAAATAAACGATATATAAATTCAGAATTGAGACGGCAGCACACTGGGTAAATGCATCTTAATAAGCTAATAAGAGCTATGGGATCTTAAATGATCTTCAGGGATAGTGATGACATGTTTAATCCAATCCCCTACCCCGTAGTTGTTGGAGGAAGGTAGAAAATGCAAGCACTGGCTGCTTCTCAGCCCTTGGAGAGCAATCTGCAAGAGTCCATAGCTTAACGCACTGTAAGGACACAGAGACCCATGTTAAAGTCTAATAGACGGGATTCTTTTTCAAACACAGCAGGAGTCCAGTCTTCCATCTATTAAGAATCTGGAGATCTACCATTTTATGGCATGTCTCAGTTCCCTAGGTTTTCAATTCAGAGGAATTGGGTTGAGATCGGAGGAAGACACACATATTTTTTTTAACTATTGAAATGGATAAATGCTCACAAGATTTTAGCGCTCTGAACCCAAAGCTCTCTGCTATTTTTATACCAATACATTTTAGGAAAAAAAATTGTCCTTTTATGACTTCCCACCATGGTTGTCGTGAAGAAGTAATGGACTTAAAAAGTGTCAATCACTTCTTCCTTCCTCCCTTTGTTAAGTCTTTCTCATCTTTAACACAGACGTCATATCTGTGTCTTCTTCCTGATGAATATTTGTGGATTTTCCATTTTTCTATAATTTCATTTAAATACTCTTACTTCTCATTTGCTATTAGCATTTGTTTTTAGGTTTCTTTTGCATGTTCAGATGGTATAGGCTCTGGGCACTATGTAGAGAAGTTTCCTAGCTTCATGAAGCCTCCATTCAAGTGGTAATTTAAGCTATAAGTGTGTACTAAGAAGGAAGTAATACAGGGTGAGAGATAGAGGTGTGTGAGAGTGTGTGTGCACGCACATGTGTGCTTTATAAAGTATAAAAAGGAAAATTTGAAGTAATATCATTTGAAAAAAAAGTTTACCTGGCAGTGGAAGGTAGCCAAAGAGTGTCTGGGGAGAAACCATTTCCAGGAGAAGAGGAAAGAAGGTCCCAGAGAAGATGTATGTCTGCTAAACAGAAGGAGAGGGCCAAGTGAACCAGAATAAGAATTTAAATTCTATGTGTAGTAGGAAGTAATTATACATGCTTAAGTATTGAATTTAAAACTGCCTATCTGATGCCTCAAGTCAATGCTTGGAGTAGGGACGGTAGGTGTAGAACGGAGAAGTTTACAAGACCATTAGATTAGTTCCTGCAGGAGATAAAATATCTTGGAGTAAGATTGGAGCAGTGTTGGTATTAAGATATTTATTTTGGAAGTGAATGTCTAGGTTTTCTTTACGAAGAAAAAGAGAACGTTGTGAACCATAACAGATAAGTTCATCTGGCTCTTTCCAGTCCCCTTCTAGGTGCTTTTTATGGTAATTCATCTAACCAAAAATAAATTGTAAAAAATGAGATGTGAGGAAGGTGATTTGCCCCAGATTAACCAAATAATGAACATCTGAGTTGATATTCAAACCCCCGTATCAGACTCAAGTATGTATTCCTCCTTCAACGGCCCCAGAATCCAGTATCAGTATACAGTCCCGGGACAGAGACTGAGAGGACCCGAATGGATCAATCTATATGATTTAAAAACAAAAAGGACACTGTATAGGGACATATGCAAAATAGAAATCACCATCTTTAATATATTTGAGAATTTTCTACATGTGTATAATATTTTGGTCAAATCCCGATTTGCCTGTTGGTCGTAGAACACTTTTGTCAGTGTCTAAAAGATTTTCTTGCAAAGTCAGACATCTTCGTTCTGCAGACATTCAAACTTTTCAGGTCGCTGCCACATACCCAGGGTCTCTATTTCTTTCAGTTCCTTTGAGGGACTCGCAGGTTAGGTGTGTCCTGTGGGGACAAGACGGCCCTGCACGGACTTGCTTTCCATGTTCTGTAGCTTCCCCGCAGCAGGGGGCGCTGCAGTAGTGTTCATTGTGGTCCAAGAGAGCCTCCAGTCCTGAAAGAAAGGGGACCAGGCAGGAAGGGGGTGTGGCAGACAGCCCTCGGACCTCTTTGGTTTTGCAGCTTTAGTTCCCAGAGCTTCTTCTGTCCAGACCATTTTTTCTACACCGTATTTCATCGTGTTGGATGCTTTCCACCCAGTCTTGCATCCGGGCGGAAAGCAAAGGGCATTAGCTTTCCTCTTCGATGAATTTAAGGGTGGCGTTGTAGAGGGTTGCACTAGAGTGGGGGTCTCTTGCATGTTCTTGGAGCCAGCCTGACAGTCCTGATCCACGAAAGAGACCGCAACCCCCCCCTCAATCTCTGCGGAGCACATGCGTGCTTCTTACCTTCTAGCCTCTCCCCTTTCATTTTATGGAACCCTTTTCATAATCTCGCCGAGGGACACGTGTCTTTCCGTTGACATTAATGTCGACAGTGGTGGCGTGGCCTCACAGTGGAACGCTCTCCTTCCTAAACACTCCCCCAGCTCTTCAACGCCCTCCCATTCCAATTCAGCTCACACACCGTGCACGCGGGCAATAGATCCTTAGTGACAACCGAGGCTGCCAGCGCTCTCCAAACCTGTTCTACCTCTCAGTGTCCCCAGAAGTCTATCCAGCTGACCAGATCTTTGCCTGACTGCTCTTGGCACGGAATGCTTGGCTAGCGATCTAGTGGGTGCAAGGCGCCTCCAGGCACCACTGGCCACGCCATCGACTCCTCCTGTCGCCTTTCTCCTCCATTTCCCCTGCCCAGAGCGCACTCTAGCTATCGTTTTGGGCGATCTTCCAAAAAGTCGTCCTTGTCCCGGGGGGGGCTTTCCAGAGTAAAAATGAAGGTGAAAGAGAAAGAATGGAGCGGGACTGGAGTAAGAGGCTTGGACTAGCTGGGAGAGTGGGCGGAGCCTCCCGCCAGTGGGGGGTAGACAAGGAGGAGCCTGCGGGGAGGATCTGGGTGGAGAAAGGGGCAGGGCTAGCTTGGGCTGGAGGGCTGGCCACGCAGGCGCGTGGGGCCGCGGCGAGAACCCCACGCGGGAGCTTTTGGAGTCCCCAGTCGCCGCTTTTCACTTCACTAGAGAGGGGGCCGGGAGGGAACCAATAAAGAGTGAATGTTCAGCAGCCGCTGGTGGCGGCGGAGTTGGTGCGAACGACCCCGGAGTCGTGCGCCCGGGTGGCTGCGAGGGGAGGCGGTTCGCCTCGTCCCTCCCACCCGCCCCTTTCTCTGGATCTCTCTCTTCTTTCCTCCGCTGGTCCCAGATCCCGGCTCCGTCCGGCCCCTTCGCCCCCTCAACCCCCCATCTCACACTCTTCTACCTCCTCAGTCGTCTACCTAGGGCGTCCCAAAAGTGCCATGGGTTAGGGTGGGGACCGCGAGCCGCGGGAAAGGACTAGCCCGAATCCTCCGCCGGGGGGGCGTGAAGCCTGATCGCCTCTTGCCTCTCGCGGGTGTCGGGCATGGGGAGCGCAGTGTGAGCCGCTAACCCCGGGAACACTCAGGAGCAGCGGAGCCTGGCGACCGGAGGAGCCGGCGGAGAGAAACCCGGGATCGGAAGAAGGAGCCGAGGGAGGGCGAGGAGGCGGGCGGGGAAGCCAGGCAAAAGTGCAGCCAGGAGGAGAAGGCGGCGGAAGGTGGGGATTGATGCTTCTGTTTTTTGTTGCCGCTGCTGCGCTCGCACTGGGAGCCAAGCCCGAGGGAAGGCGGTGGAGAGATGATTGCAGAGTTGGTGAGCAGCGCTCTGGGGCTCGCCTTGTATCTCAACACCCTGAGTGCGGATTTCTGCTACGATGACAGGTAAGTGGGCGAGAGAAAGGGGCCATGACTGCTGCGCTAGGGGATGGGGTGGAGTGGGGGCTCCTCGGTGGCTCTAGAGCTGCTCGCTGTCAGGCTGAAGCGTGTCCTGGGGACACAGGTATCAGCACCTGAAGGTTTAGGCGACGTGGAAACCATAACTCCTAAAGCAAACAGCCGGGACGCCGGCGCGCTGGGCGGGCCGAGCGAGTTTCCGCTCTTACTTTGCAGCAGGTTCTTGCTTGCTTCTTGCCGGTTGGCAGGCGCTTAAGTTTTTTTGTAGCGGAAATCCCGGCAATTTGGTAAACTGTTTAATGAACCTATATCAAAAAAAAAAATTAAAGAAGACAATAATAGTCCTAGGTATGCTTAGTGCAAAAAAGCATATTAAGTGATTTTACTTGTGGACTGGAAGGAAGTCTCTGATCACCCCTTAGTAGATCTTCTCTGTGTCGTTTCCTTTTATTGATAGGACACTTACTTCCCGAAGTGAAATGCACGTTTGACAGTTGCCAAGAGTTAAAAGAGCGCGCATACTCTGCGTCAACTTTCTGTTTGACGTGTATGATAGTAAACTTTGAGCTAACATCATTGCTCACCCATCATGGGGCAGTCCTTTATGAAAACATAGGCTTTTAGTTCTGTTCGGGAGGTTTGCGTTAGACAGTGATTTTTCTGATGCTAATTGGGGAAGAAGACGCCCCTAGAGACTGACTTTGTCTTCTCTGTTTGGGTTAGTTTGGGTGGCTAATGAGACCCGGACTGTGTTGTCAAAGAAACTGCCCCGATTCCTGGAAAACATCACCCTTGTGCTGGTGTCTCTACCTATTTTTTTTTTCTTTTTTGAAATGTTGTTAGTGTTTAGAGACTGGTGAAAAGCTCCAATAGCCATTAGGGAAAATTCCAATTTGTGCCTTTTCCGGTGACTTAATCTGATTACAATTAAAACAGATGCATAATTAAAATATATTAGGGAGAACAACATGCCTGGCTAAACTTATTAACCGTCCTGGGGTGTTTCATGCTCCATTGAAGTTAAACCATCCAAGAAGCGACCACAGATTTACTTTGACAGCCTTTCGGCAGCCTCTCTGGGCTTAGGGGAGTGAATGGGTCCCCAGGGTTAGGGCCAGCCAGTGCGTGAACTTTAGCAAAGTGGTTGACTACAGAGAGGGAGGCAAGACTGTGTTCCTCTGCTAATCAGCCCTTTTCAACATTCTGATGTGTCCACTCTCCTGTTAAGAGCGTTCCTGGATGTATGTCTTAAATTATGGGATCTTGGCCCACACCCTCATGTCTGCTATGGAATTGTCTGATAATACTTGCAAAAAGATCCCCCACAGCCCTGGGGTGCTTTATGTTGTGCCTAGCAGACATTAGCTGATAGAAAGTCTCTGGCCAACTTTTACTGAACTTTTAAAACAGCGTCCCGATTTCAGCAGTGACCTCGGTTGCTCTAAGGAACGGGCTCACAGCAAGGGAAGCTGTCCTGCTTGCCTTTCTTCTTCCAGATTTCTGCGATGATGCACCTGCTATTTTAAGAGCGCCAATGGAGAGAGCTTTGGTTCCTCTAAAATTAATCAGTTTTTACTCCAATGAGTGCAGGGCTGTGTCGGGGCAGCGGCTGGCTTTTGGAGCCAGCTGGGGGAGCAAACACTGACCCCATGAGCTTATGGAGAGAGGAAAGCCTGAAATACTTGCTTAGTATACAGAATTATGATCACAGTATACAGTATTAAACCAAGCATTCCTCTCGAATACTACTCACAACTGCCGCCCAGTACTCCAAAGAGGATATACAAAAAGAGGCCACCCTCTTTAAGAAATGGAGACTAAAACTTATGTAAGTGGGCATGTATATTTTCTCACCCTGAAGTGTTTGGACTTTGGGAGTCTAGAAGATGTTTGTGACTGTGTTGATAAATGACTTGTCCTTGATGACTGGAATTTGTTATAAACCCCTCATCTGCTCCAAGTCACACTGAGTGTTGGAATCCTTCTCTTCTGTTTCCTGTCTGCCTAGGTGCATGTAATGTGCTAATTTTCCCATATTATGATAGCGTGCTCAAGATGATATTTTGACATGTACTTATAGGATCTCGAGGGTCTAAAGTGTGAGCTATGCTTTGCGGTGCACTAAAAAGTTCCTTTGTTTTGATTTCTCACAAAACTTCATACGCAGCCGCATACTCTTAAAAACGTGAAATCGTAAGAAGCGCGAACTTGGTTTCTGGGTTTCTTAGAAACTGTAAGGTGCATATTTATGCAGCACTGGCCTTAGTTGTCATGTGCACAGCATGTGGAAGTGATTCACTCACTGCCAAGGTGCACTGTAAACTCTGGCTTTGCAAATACACTCTCGACGTAAGTACTGCAGCTCACTGGTGTGTGAAGAGGGATGCGAGCAGGAGAGCCAAATGAAAACTTTGGGATGATGGGGATATGTTTGTTTCCACTGCCCCATTTCAGATGGCAAAGATTCACATTCAAAACATCGCTTACATGACATCTGTGCATGGTGATGCCCTCCCAGGAACTTGTGTGAAATACAATTCTGGAGCAGAGAGAGCCATAGACAAGGAGAGTGATGGCTCTTATGCATGGCTTACTTAGCTAAATTAGAACCTTGCAGTGTAGCCTGAAGAATCTTACCTTTAGGCGGCCTTTATATATGTAGTGTGAGCATTATTGCTGTGGTACTTCTCAACGTTACCATTCCTTTTACATATAATGATCAAATTTATTTTATAAACTATACATCTATTTATATGATATTACTCTTTATGTCTTCTGTAGCTTGTTGGAAATTAAGTGATAACATGAAGCTTTCTTAAAGCAAAAAATCCATTTCCTATGGTAAAAATTTAATGTCTCGCAAATGCTTCGGTGCTAAACTTAAGACTATGTCTACGATGTGTTGCAATGAGCAATGCAAGGGCAGGGTTCACAGAATCTGATGGGAAAACATTCTCTCCTTTCTCTCACCTTTAGTGCAATGACTACGTTGTGTCTCAAGTATGCTTGCCAGATTTTAAGTTCCAGTGCATGTAACACCTTGAAGGACCCTCTTAAAAATTTTTGGGAGAAACTGGATGCTTATGAGAGTGCAGAATACAAACAAGCCCCTTTGGCTACTCCCGAAGTCTTGGCTCTCTTATGTACTCCCTGAGGGTGACCTGGAATCATTCATTGCACACTATCCCCATTAAAATACTACTGCAAGTTCCTCAGAGATCACACTGAGGGGAGTCAGCTCAATGCAGAGTTAAACTGTGAGCAGAAAGGAGGCTGATTGGATTGTACCCGTGTCGTGTAGTAGGTGACATACCCTTTGATGATATAGGGACAGGGGGGTAAGAATATAGCTTTGTAATCATCGCTTGAGTAAAATGCTTCATTACTTTGGGGGGGAAAATTCAAGATGACAACATGAGATTTTGATATTGGAATATGAATGTGTCACTTGCAGATTCATATCCTTGATATGGGTGTTCTGCATAATCTCTCTCTCTCTCTCTCTCTCTCTCTCTCTCTCTCTCTCTCTCTCGTCTCTATCTGGTCTGTGTGTTTGTGCACTCACACTCATGCATGTGGAGACCGGAAGTTGATGTCTGCTATCTTTCCTGTTCTTTCTCTACACTATATTTTGAGGCAGGGTCTCTCCCTAAACCTGAAGATAACTGAATCACATCAGGCCAACCAATCCCATGGGATCCCTTGTCTCCACTTCTCTAGGGGTATTACAGGCATAGCCATACCTGTTTGCTTTTAATGTGTGCCGTGAAGATTTGAACTCGGGTCCTTGTATGGCCAGTGCTTTATCCACTGAGCCATTGCTGCAGCCTTCACAGTTTGCTTTTTAAGGCCCCAAATGGTCCTTAGCATTACTTATGCATCTCTTAGTTATTTTATTGAGAACTTTGAAAAGCAGCCTCTCCTTTCTTCTCCTTCTCCTTCTACCCACCTGTGAAACCTCAGGGTCTTGCTGCTTTGTAGTAGCTCAGGCTGGCTTTGAACTACTGATCTTCCTGCCTCAGCCGCAGGAGTGCTGGGATCACAAGTCTGTGCCATGACATTTGGCCATCATCTAACCAGAACTCTAATAACACATCCCTTGTTTTGTTTTTCCTTAGAGTATAAATGTAAAACGCACCAGTGAAGAGCCAGGAGGTGATGGTGCATGCCTTAATCCCAGCACTTGGGAAGCAGAGGCAGGTGAATCTCTGTGAGTTGGAGGCCAGCCTGGTCTACAAAGCGAGTTACAGGACACCTAGGACTGTTGGACAGAGAAACCCAGTATTGGAAACAAAACAAAACAAACAAACAACAGAAACAGTGAAGAATTTTGTTCATGCTGATTTTGATTGACAGTATTCAAATGAAGGGAAAGGCTTGTTGCTGTTCAGTGACTAAAACACTTGTTTAAGATGCCTATGAGGGCGGAACATATCTGTTTATCATGGGCTGGATGGGCTCTCAATTAGACATCTTCATAATGTTAAGAGAAGGCAGATTAACAATTTTCGGAAACCTGCCTTCTACACTTGGCAGTATTCAGGTATTCCTTCTGTTTGATGTTTAAGGCTGTTAGTGTGATCTTTGATAGGATACACCAAGACTCCGTTGAGAGATGACTGATCACTCTGTTAACTTCTCTCTAGAGAATTATTTCAGTAGATTTGCCTTGGATCTGTCCAAAATGGTTATGTTTTAAATTCCAATATGTTGACCCTCTGAAGTCATGCTGGATATCGATGAGGTGGTGTGTGCCTTTATTCCCAGAACTCAAGAGGCAGAGGCAGGAAGGTTTCTGTGAGTTCCAGGCCAGCCTAGTCTACATGTGAGTTCCAGATTAGCCAGAACTTCTTAGTGAGAACTTATCTCAAAACCAAGCACAATGGTTCATGTGTTAAAAATGCCACAGTGAAGCCCATCATTTTCTATGTTAGTAAAACAAAGAAATGTATGCATATGACAGAAACAAGGGGCATTTTTGCTTTCCCATCAGGTCATTATTACCAGAAATCAAACACCAGAGTATTGTTTTATCTTTTATTTCTCTCCCCAGTATGACTATAATATTGATAAAAATGCAATTGGAAATAACTTATAGTTTATGAACTATTTTTCTAGGACATTTTATTTTCTTGCTAAGCTGTAGTTGTTTCATCACATTTACATGGAAATGGCTCATTTTGTTCGTTTGCACAAGTGTATTTCTTCTTGGCGAATTAAACTTCCAACTAGGTAAAAGCTTTAGGTTGCTTTGCTTCACCTCCTCTGAGCCTGTCACATGGTGTGTATCACAGCAGATGACCCCAATACAAGCCCTCAGAGGACACACTCAGATGCCCAAGGGGAAACTGCCTGGCAGCCATCTGCCCCTTAGTTTTTTTCACACACACACACACACACACACACACACACACACACACACACACACAGATGTGCATGTACATACACCGGCACCGACACGATTATTAATTTACATAGTCCATTCCAAGAGCCGTTGTCTTATCCATACTTAGATTTCAGAGTTCCTGCGCCTCTGTGGTAACAGTGAATTCCCTGCTGCTGCCCTTCTGAAACTGGTACAACCTTCGGATTCCAGCATGTGTCAAAAGCACGCTTGTCCTAATGTCTGCTGCTGCCCAGCACACTAAAAGCACTTATTCAAGATCCAGCTGTTTATACTATAGGTCAAGAGGGCATTATCTCTAAATCAGACACTTTCATCCTGTTCGGAGAGGACACAGTTTACCCTTAATGCATTCTCAAAAATCCCTGGCTGACAAAGCCTACATTTCTGTTATTGTTTTTGCACGAACTCCTTAGAATATAATTATCACTCCTGTTTAAAACTTTCTGGGATCCTTTAGTAAGTAGCTGTACATATTGAATGGGTTTTCCAACGTGACATGTGTTGAAGCCTTGAAGACAAGGACACGTGGGTAATTGAGTGGATAGACCTCTCCTGTCTGGGTAGTTGTGCTTGTTTGGAAGTAGCTATGGCAACAAACAACAAATAAACCTGAATGACGTCATCAGGATTGCTGCCCTAATAAAGACATAGTATTGGGGGGCTGTATAGATGCACTTATGGTCAATGCTGATTGGCCACTTTGAAGAGTGGATTTGCCTGTGCTTCTAGGCATAGTCTGTGACAGTCAGTGAGTCACTCCTTACAAATATGTCTAGACAGCAGCTGATTCTATTGGAGGTATGTATATAAAGCATCTACCACAGCTGCTCCTCTCGGCGCACATGCCATCTCTTGAGCAGGTAAAGTTCTTTGAATTCGGAAGGTCTAAGGACATGTGGATAGGTTGCCCTTTAGGAGATAGAATTTGACCCAAATTGACTTCTTTCTAAACATCTAATACCACATTAATGTTTATTTCCATTGTAATCGTATTAATTGATTTATTTACTTACTTATTTAGAGACAATGTTTTGCTTTGTTGTCCAAGATGTCCTCAAACAGATTCTTGTGTGCTGGTAGTACAGACCACTGTGCCCAGCAAAATTTTACATTTTTCCCAGCAAAAATTTTAACCACCCTTGTAATGGTGACGAAACACTTGGAGCTGTGTGGAGCTTTACATGTTAAGTAGATCCGTTGCATCCTGTCATTGGGCTTAAAAGACTTGCCTCAGAGAATTTAATCTTGATGTCTTTCCTGGGCTAGTAATGTCAGTAAGAAAGACCAATGTAATAATATTCACGTTGATTGTGTTTCCTCCTTTCTCCTGGCTAACCTTCTAGTCACTTTTGTGCGTCTGTGGTATGTACTCGAAGTTTCTAGACTACAAAGCTAAAATGTTTATTTTAGCCTTTTGGAGTTTTTTTCTTATTATGTTTTGTTTTGTTTTTAGAAATTTTAGAATTGCTTTTGAATGTTTATCACTATGATTTTTTTTTGTCTTCTTATTTACAGATGAATGGGGAACAAGGGAACCTGGTAGCTGTAGTGTGCGTGACTAAGACAGGCATATTGGGACGATTTCTGCAAAATAACCATAATGTGGCTGCCATGTTTTCAGAGAAACTTGCTTTCTTTAAGAACATTTCATACCCAGGTGTTGTGGTGCACACCTTTAATCCCCACATTTGGGAGGCAGAGGCAGGTGGATCTCTGAGTTCGAGACCAGCCTGGTCTACAGAGTGAGTTCTAGGACAGCCTGAATTACACAAGGAATCCATGTCTTGAAAAATCAAAACAAACAAACAACAACATTAAGGGAGTATTTTATAAATGTGACTCATTTGCACCACCAGAAATTATTACGTCGAAGATGAGATGTTCAGAAAATTAGGATGTGACCAAGACATGAACTGGAACGTCTAACTTGGACGTTAGCTCCCATTTTATTGTGGAATCAAATCGGAGCGTATCCATGTTTGCTTCTTTGATGGTTGCACAGGACCTCTTTGCTTGAGGACAGAGGAAATGCTATTCACTTATAATTTGCTGTCAACTTTTGTTTCTTGATTCCTCTGCAAGGCCACTTTGTGGTATCCATGTGGGACGGTGTGAGGCATGGTGTAGACTATTGTCAGCAGTCATATTCTTTAGAAGCCTCAAGTTAAAAGAAATGGGATCAATATAGGTGCTTGTCCCAGTTCATTTTCTGTTGCTGCCATAAAACATTCTGACCAAAAGAAGCTTGGAGACGAAAGGGTTTATTTGTCTTATATTTTCATGTCACAGTCCGTTGTTAAAGGTAGTCAGGTCGGACTCTCAAGGCAGGAGCCTGGGCACAGGAACTTATGCAAAAGCCATGGAGGAGAGTTGCTTAATGGCTTGCTCTGGATGGCTTGCTTTCTTATAGTACTCAGGACCGCCAGCCTAAGGGTGGTACCATCTACTGGTGATGGGTGTTCCCACATCAGTTTTTAATCAAGAAAAATGCCCTCATAGACTTACAGGCCAATCTGATGGGACATTTTCTTGACTGAAGTTCCCTCTTCTCACAGAATTCTGCCTTGTGGTTAGTTGACCCAAAGAAATAATAATGTTCAGTCTTGGTTTATGTAGTTAGGAAATATTAAAAATATTTCTTTGAAGGAGGTAGAGGAACGGCTCAGTGCAGAAAAGCACTTGGCACCCAAGTCTGAGGACCTAAATTTGAATCTCCAGAACCACATAAAAACCAGATGTAGAACATGACTGTCTGCAGTCTTGTCGAGGACCACTTCTCTGAGGAGGAGGTGGGAGGCAGAGATGGCAAAATCCTCAGGAGTTTTCATGCTAGCATGTCTAACAGATAAACAACAAAGAGATCTATTTCAAACAAGGTGGGAAGACGGGGACTGCCACGTGACCAAGGTTGTCTTGTCACTTGTAAGTGCATGCTATGACCCACTTGGTGTACACTCATGCACGTATAGACGTCCACACACACACACACACTATGTGCACACATAGTCTTTGGATAGAGAAATGATGGAGGTCAAAACTTCAAAATTCAGCAGCTGTGATGATAAAAGTACTTCTCTCTTAATTGTGATGCCAGAGGTAAATTTCTGATTGATTTCTGTAAAAGTAGGTAAGTTTGCTCAAGGTAGGGCTTCTCTCTTGGCATTCATTCTGAGTATTTTAACTTCAAAGGATATCTTATTTGCTAAGGAGTGGCCACTGGGGCGCAATACAGCCCTTGACATTTTGAACAGTGTTAAATGATGGGACTCTAATAATTCAAATAGTCTTGTTTCCACAGTGTTTAAAAATCCAGTGGGAAGAGTGGCAGTCCATAGAACCCTGCGTACTTGAAATTCTTCAGGTATTAATTTTAAATGTAGTTCACAAGTTTATTTCTGACATTTTTCTTTTCTTTAAGGATGAATCAGGCAAGGGAGACTCACCGCTTTGTCTTCAGAAATGTTTTCTTCTTGCATTTGCTCCTCGGTATTTTATAAAGATGCCCGAAGGCATAAAAAGCACAGCCCTAGTTTTGCTTTCACCCTAACGTGATCTATGTTTCCGTAAAGGACATTGTTGTGAAGTCTGTTGTTACTACGGTTATAAATGGAGTGCTGGAGAGAGGCAGATGCACCCGGAGACTTGGAGAAAAGTCAGCATCTTGCTTTGTTTAATTTCCAATTTGTTCCACAACGGAGGCATGGCTCTCTCTGCTGTCAGTGGCAGCTCCTGAGTTCAATCCGCAGTCAAAGGCTTTAGGAAGGTTCCTCTGGAGGAGCAAGGGCTTGCTGATGGCAGTGCCCCTTGAAGTGACAGCCCTTGCAAATTGCACCCTCTGCAGGGGGTGCCTTAGGTGGTGGCCATGGGGACTACTCTCATAGGCTACTCTCAGTCTGGGGAGGTCACAGTCACTAGAGAGCCATCTGGGAGAAAGGCTTCTTCAGGTAGTGGTGGTGGCTGCTGCAGGAGCCTGTATTGACTCCTTTGGGGACATTTCTCATTGTTCTATAATCTGCTGGCTACTTGCATCTTTCTGTCCTTAGGCTTCCGCCCAGAAATACAGAGCCTGCTGCTTTTGATTGCAAAAGGGTATCTGACAGCAAAATACCTGGGTCCAGATCTCTTCCCAAATCTATTTCTTTTGGCACTGGTTGCTCCTCCCTATCCCTAATAATTACCTGTAGGACCACACTCCCAAAGCTTTGGAAGAGCTCATTTTGATAGAGCAGGCTTTTAACGGCAAGTTTTTTCAGCTACAAATTTGCAGAAGAAAAGTTCTCCGATGATAAAGAAGTTTAATCAGGCAAAAAGACATTTTTATTTGCAGAAATAGGCCCTTTAGGGGGAAGTGATTATTTATAGCTGATGTGAAAAACTGGTATACCTGAATTTATTTGGTAAACTGCATTTAGAATAGGAAGGCGTTCTTGTTACTCGATTGGAAGCAACAGTGCTACTGAGTTGTTGCTAAATTTATATTAAGGAAATAAGGTTTTACATACATTTTAACCCATTCTGTAAGGGATGTGTGTGTGTGTGTGTTTAATAGAAATACCTGAATTTGAGATTTGACGCCGTGTACTAAAATTTACTCTTCTATGTTTGAGAATTTTTTTCTTTTAAAAACAACAGTCTTTATGGATTTTGCTATATGGTGAAGTCGGAATGTCACAGTGTTACAATGACTCATGTGTCATCAATGAAAATAATACCAGCTACTTCTGTGAACCAATGTTTGGTGGCTCCCTTTAAATGCGCCTGGGGTGTGATGTTAAAATGCCTGTGGCGGGTAAGTAGGTTTTGGACCTGGTTCTGTTTTGCAGCTTGTCTCTCTGAATTTATGGAGGCAATTGCCTGTGTTGTTGTTGCTGTTTTTGAGATCGAGTCTCCTATGTAACCCAGTCAGGCATCAAATTTAAAATCCTCCTGTCTCAGACTCCTCAGTGCTGTGAATAACAGACTTGAGTCATTATCCTCAGCTAGTCAATTCACTTAAGAAAAAAAAAATCTTCTTTAACTCAGCAAAAATCTTCAGTTGCTTGTAGATTTAGGTGGATCACTCTATGCGTCTCCTATGGAGACACTGAGATGGGAAATTGCTGCATATCTTTCTATGTGTATATGTTTCTAGACCAGCATGTCTTAAACGCCAGTCCACCTGGAATACATTGAGGTTGTTACAGTATAGATTGTGCCTGGAGAGAACCCAGGAATCTGCATTTCTTTGGTTTCAGCTATAGCAGGTACTGTAGGCTCCGGGACCACACATTGGGTAATAGGCTTTAAAAGAGTCTCATTTAAATATGATTACAGGGAACTGGGGAGATGGCTCAGTAGTTAAGAACACCAATCGCTCTTCCAGAGGACGCAGGTTCAATTCCCATCAACCACATGGCAGCCAACAACTGTCTATAACTCCAAGAACTGACATCCTCACACAGACATACAGACATACATGCAGGCAAAACACTAGTACACATAAAATAAAGACAAATAATTAAAAATTATGATTACAGATGATAGTTGAGAAAACTGCTTAAATTCCTGGGTAGAAAGGGACTGAAGGAATATAGATATCCCTTGTGTCTGTAAGGTATTAGCTGATTGATTTAATTATGTTCTGCCTCCTTCCTGCTTCTTTGTTCAATCAAGACAGTTCTAATCTTCGAAATTTGAAAAAGTAGAGTCTGGTGAAGCTTAGGAGATGACCTTCCTTGACACAGTGGTCACTACCCACATAAAAAAAACCAACTTCTTTGTAATATAACTCTAGATTCAGATAGCAAATTCTAATTTTGAAAGGCACACATGGTTGCCCTTGATGCGGTAGATCTGGTCCTGATGATGAGGACTGGAAACAAAGTTTTGAGGCAAGAAAGACCTTTGTTGGCTATAACCTGTCAAATTAGAATTGTGGGATTTTCCTCCTAAAAACAAAATTTTTTTCTTAGGAGTTGCAGATAGAGGCTTCTATAAGGATTTGCAGAGGGCTGTTCTCAGTTTGGAACAGATGTGTGTGGACATCAGTGTGCTCATAGGTTTCCCGGGGGTAGGGGGAGCTCATTTTCTGACGCACGGGCTACTGTTGTGTCTGAAAGTCTTCAAATGTTGTCAGTTCTGGAATACCAAAGAAAATTCAAAGAATAACTGAGCTCATACTGTCTAGACAGGGAAGGGGGACAAAGATAACTTTCACTAGAGAACAGTCTTCACCAGTCAGAAATGTTCATCTGAGCTGTCATAGACAGCCAAGCTAGTGGGAAACAATGATAGTCTGAATGTAACTGACCCCCATAATCTCATAGGGAGTGGCACTATTAGGACATGTGGCTTTGTTGGAGTGGGCATGGCCTTGTAGGAAGTGTGTCACTGGGTGGGGGGGGGGGCAGACTTTTAGGTTTCTTATGCTCAGGATATTGCTCAGTGTCTGAGTTGACTTCCTGTTCCCTGCCATCTGCGATGTGACCAATCCCACATCTACCATCAACTCCACCACACTCCTTGCCAAGATGATAATGGACTGAACTTCTGAAACTGGAAGGGAGACACCCCAGTGAAATGCTTTCCTTTCTAAGAGTTGCCGTGGTCATGGTGTCTCTTCACAGCAATAGAAATCCTAATTAAAACAGACACTAATAACACTGAGCCTCGTGGTCACCAAAACGAAGGCATTTTATAGGCAAATAAAGCAAGTGAGGCTGGAGACTTAATGCTTGTTCCTTCGGTTACATTGAGGGGTTCATGACTTGAGGTCTTGGTGCCCAAACTGGGCCTCTAGAGCCAAAATGCATTTTGAGAAAATGTAGCTCTCACTGCATAAAAACTTCATAGACTTCATGAGTGCAGCAGAATCCATAAGTAGCAGCCGAGAACATGAAAATAGAGCTTTGTTAGTGATACTCAGGCTTTAGGTAACGATGGGGGGCGAGGGTACCTACTGTGAGTATGAACCTTTCCCATCTGGGGTAGAGGCAGGGTTCAGTGGTGTGGTCCTCGTGTGCTGTGCACCATGCAAATTAAAATAAACGAATTGGGACTTGGGTTTCAATGGTTATATTTAATTTAGTCCACTTTAGCTTCCAGGCATCTTAAACCATCTTGAAGCGAGTCAAATAGACTCTTTTAAAAGCTCCCATTCTAAAATGAGTTAGATTTTTTTTCCTTTTAGTTTCATGTTATTTTATAGTATGATACAGCGTGGGGAGCAAATATTGGATCAAGGGAAAAAGAAAGAGAGATGCGAGTTTTAGATTTTCAAGTACCACTTTCCCACTTAAGTACTTGGGCGTCGTGAACTCAGGACTTTAATTGGTCAGGAAGTGAAAATAATAACTGTTCGCATAGAGTGGGGATCAAATGAAGCAGGATGAGGAATGTTCTCTGTGGTTTTTAAAAACGGCATCATTATGTACTTAGACGGAGAGTGTGTAAAAGCAGGGGTGGGATGACTCAGTAGATCGCCGTCCGCGGCGCGTCTTGCTCTCTTCTCCCTGAGAGCTCAGCTATGATTTCCCTGCAGCTGCTGAGGTTTTTCACTCGCATCCTCCCGCTGCATGCTTGCTGTCCAGTCTCTGATGGTTTTCTCTCTATGCTTCCGTATCCCACTTCTTGTCTGTCCACTCTTGAGACCCGAGTCCCCAGGCTCCTCACGGCAGTGGTGCTCTCAACTTTCCAATTTCGGTTTCTTTTCTTTCCTTCTTTTTTTATTTTGTTGTTAATTTTTAAATTTTTTGTTGATTTATTTTACATCCTGACTGCAGTTTCCCTTCCCTCTTCTCCCCCCACCCTCCTATTGCCTCTGTGCCCGCCCCCATCAACTCCTCTGCCATGTCTCTTCAGAAAAGGGAGGGCCTCTAATGGATATCGACAAAACACGGCATGTCAAGTTGCAGTAAAACGAAGCACCTCCCCTTATATTAAGGTTCGACAAGGTGACCCAGTAGGAGGAATAAGGTCCCCCAAACCAGCAGAAGAGTCAGAGACAACCCCTGCTCCCACTTTTAGGAGTCTTACAAGAGAACCAAGCTATGTGACTGTCACATACATGCAGAGGACCTTCGTTAGTCCTATGTAGGCTACTTGGTTGTTGGTTCAGTCTCTGTGAACCCTATGAGCCCAGGCTAGTTGATTCTGTGGGTTTCCTTGTGATGGCCTTGACCACCGTTTCTCCTACAATCCTTTCTCCCTCTCTCAACCAGATCCCCAGAGCTCAACCTAATGTTTGACCAGGGATCCACACATCTGTTTCCATTAGCAGCTTCTGTTTTTTTTTCATTGCCATGTTTCTGGTCTCTAAGAAGCAAAGGTTATTTTGAATAGACACCTGACCAGTCTGTGTAATTCTTTGCTTCTTGAGGGTAATGTGATTCCTTACAGGGCCGCAGATATTAAGCGTCTTTCACATGTCAGTTCTTCTTGTCAGAGATGAGCGTCCCTGGGTTCCGATGGGCTCCTCCTTGATTGACAGCCCTTTCCCTTTGGAGTACATAGGTGTCCACAGCACTTCTGGTGAGCTTGTGAAGAGAAAAGCTGCACGGTTTGTGCATCGAGTAGGCTGGCATTTTCTGCACTGATGTGTTTGTGTTCCTCAGTTGTGCGGAGGATTCCAGGTGGGTAAGTTGAACACATGTGGTGGATGGCACCTAGTCGTAGTCAAGCCAGGAAGTGGAGGGTTAGTGTCCATGATGTTTGTTCCTCAGTCAGAGATCCTCAAACTTGGGACAGAAGGGTGAAGACTTTAAAGGTCTTTGGGACCAGAAAATCTGAAGTCCTATCCCCAGAACTGCTATTGTCTAAGGTCGGAATTGTAGTTGTGTGACAAAGTTCCTGATTCTGTGTATTAACAGTAATATTGACCACATGGAGCTTTTGGGTGAATTTATTGATTTATATTATGTTAAGAGCCTTGTACAATGTGCGGTTTGTGAGATTACTTTTGAAATATTTCTGTTGGTGGAAAATTATTCATTAACCTTGTTGCTGACAGTTTAGGAACACTGGATAAGTATGTCTTCGTGATCTGTGGAAGATTTAGAGGTTCTTATTGCAAGCCAGTATGTAGCCAGTTGTGGTACACAGCTGTAATTCCAGCACAGGGAACTCAGAACCAGCCTGTGCTGCACAGCGAAACTTCAAACTCAAACTTATTTCTGGATGATATTTGATTTAATGTTTCCAGTGCACATATAATTGACAAAGTCCAATGAAATGTAGTAAATAATACTTTGAAAATTTGCTTGCTGTAATTATTTTTAAA
Source organism: Neodon shergylaensis (assembly GCA_025134845.1). Taxonomy (NCBI): domain Eukaryota; kingdom Metazoa; phylum Chordata; class Mammalia; order Rodentia; family Cricetidae; genus Neodon; species Neodon shergylaensis. The sequence continues at coordinate 16,388,599 of JABTXL010005037.1, read as the reverse complement.
GACTTATTTCATTTTTGTTTATCTGTGTATAAGTATGAGGATTTGAGTGTGGGTGCCCATGGAGCCGAGGCCAGAGGTGTGAATGCCCCTATAGGTGGAGTTATAAGGCAGTTGTGATATGATAGACGTGGTCTCTGGGAGCAGAACTCAGGTTCTCTGCAAGGCCACTCTCTGCCTTAACCAGTGAGGCATCTGTCTAAGTCCTTGACATTTAATTTTTATATATTCCTTGAAATGTAATAAAGTGATGGAGAAGTGACATCATTTGAGACGCTTGCGCCCATTTATGCATGCACACTGCTGCAGACTGGGCCAGCATGTGGTTTGTGGTGAATAATTAATTAAAAATCAATGGGAAATCACTAGACACCTTTCATCTTCTTCAACACAAATGGCTTTCTCTTCCATTAGGTAACATGGTCCGTAAGAAGTTACCGAGAACTGTGATCACCCTCTTTAGCGGCGTACAGGAATGTTGATGCTCTGTGATGTATAGCTTACACGATGAAATAATGGAAACACAGACTTAGTTACAGTTTTATTGGAAAAGATGATGAACACAGGGCTAGCCTGCGTCGCAATGATAGATTTCTCTCCCCTTTGGCTTTCAGTGAGCAGAACTGAATATAAAGCTCTATCTAAAACTTTGCTTTTTCATGAGTTTCCACCCTCATTGAGACTCACAGTTCTCATTAATTTGTTTGCAAATAGTTTCTACATCTAAGAATATTGATCCCTCACCGAACTAAAGAACATTCTGTATCTGTTTACTTAGCATTTTACTAAAAATACCCATTTGAAAGAGAGTAGCTTACTACCAAACGTGAACACTTCTTGTGATTTTCTCTCCTTCCTGCTTAAAGAAAAAGACATCCCTCCTAAGTTCAGGTGCAGTAGGTATGTTTCAGGGACAAGGTGACTCTGCCTTATTGGTATGGCTCTCATTGACTGGCTTCCGTCTGAGCCTGAAATAAGTCATGTTTTGGCATCGTGGTTTTGAGTTCACTTGTCTACGAAATACATTGGCAACTTATTGGTAATTGCTTTGGGGCATTGAATGTTTTGAGTTAAAATCTTGGCCTTAATGCCCACATATATATATATATAGTGCTAAATAAGGTACCTTATTTTTATGGAATTTTTAATTAAGGTTACCTCTCTCTTTCCTCCCCTCCCTCTGTTGGTGTGGTGTGCGTTTGTGTGTGTCTACACTTGGACGATGGTACACGTGTCGAAGGCAGAGGATTGCTTGTGCGTATTGGTTCTCTCCACCATGTGGTTCCCAGGGATTGAACTCAGATCCTCAGGCACGGCAGCAAGTGCCCCCACCCGCCAAGCAATCTTGAGAAGTCTAACTTGGCGCTTTCACGCAACAGTCCCCATCAACAGTAGATGCTTTACCTCTGTCGTAATCTCATTCACATTTTGGGTGTTGCGTTACTCTCGGTTGGAATGTTTGCTTTGTTCCTGTTGATAGCTAAATTGTAACAGCAAGTGGCAAGCTTCTAGAAATGTGAGCGGTGCGGGTTCTTGCTGGCTGGCAGCCTAGTTCTCTTGAGCGCGCATCTGTTCTTTGGAGCGTTTTAAGAATGTTCAGGTGAAAATTTATTTATTATTTTAATAAGGCAGCTTCTGACAGCTTAAAAATGAGCCGTACTGTTGTGAAGTTATGAAAGCCAAACATCAGTGGTTTGTAAAATGACTCTCAATTCTGTGGAATTAGTTTAAATTGATACATCAAACCAGCAATTCCCGACCTTAGTAAACATGTTCCTATGGTTAATTTTGAGAACCAAACAATAAGCAGTGGTCGGATTTCTCCAGGCCTTGAGTAGGAAGGGAAGGGCTGGTTATTTGCATGGATGGGAGGTCAAGAATGGCATTCCCATGAGTGAGTGTTGGCAGGACGGAGTTCAGTTGGCTGTGGACACTGCCACTTTCTTGCTCAGGGTACCGCCGCTTGCAGTTTATGATACAGAGACGGGGTGATTCTGGGTAATGGCAGTGAACTTTTTCCTTGTGAGACGAAAAGATAGGCAGTGTGATGGAAGGTGGGGAGTTTGGGTAGATACCTTTGTGAATTGAAACCAGACGGTAAACGAGTGTCTCGAAGTGAAATCAAAATTCTTGGCTGGCATGGAAATGCTCTGAATTTGGCTGCTTGTGGAATCACCTCTCTGGTGTGTTAAAAAGGAATTTTGATGGATGTTGGGCACATGCTGGATTGTTGGATGGTAGGATTATAGAAGTGATACTATTTGTTTTTCTCTTCCCCTGTGTATGTTATATATGTCTCAATTCAAACAAAGTGGCAGGTTTCCTGATGGCGCTTTCATACACATGACTTGGTTGATTGACCCTGCTCCTACCTTCCTCTAGTCTCCATTGTTTTCTTTCCTGGTCCTCTCTCTTGTCCCCCTAGTACTCTCCTTTCATATTGCATGCGTCTATTATCATCCATCCCTTGCCTCCTTTTTTAAAGTAAAAGAATAACTCAATTTTATTTCATGTGTATAGATGACCGTCTTCATTCATGTATGTGTGCCATGTGCATGCCTGGCTCCTGAAGTCCTCATTACCTGGAAATAGAGTTGCAGTTTGCTAAGAGCCTCCAGGTGGATGCTGGGAACTAAACCTGGATCCTCTGCAAGAGCAGCAGCTGCTCTTTCCTGTCCAACCCTGTCTCAGATCCCCGCCTTGCTTCTTTAAAACCTTGCTTTTCTCTCCCGTGCACCCCTTTCTGGTTGGCATGCTTAATTGCTGTTTTAAAGGCTAGCATCATGAATATCCTTTTGTTCACCCTTGTTTAATTGGAAATTTGAGTTCTGGGAATGAATTAGTTCATTTCCTATGTAAGGGAGGGGAGTTTTCTTCTCAATTAGAAGTTCAAGACTAAACTGAATGTTAGATAGTTTGCTCATACACAGCATGTCTTGGACGGCAGTTAAAAGTTAAAAATATTTTAAAGAGTGTAATCTTAACTTTATATTTTTATTTCTATTTTTCTGTCAGTGTTCATAAAAAAATTGGTTTAATCTCTTTGAACGTATAGAGTAAATACTTGGCACGCAGAAGCTTACCTACTGCTTTTAAGTTGTGTGTCTGTGTGTTCCCAAGGTGTTTGTTAGAGAAAGTGGGTGTGGTGACAAACACCAGCATTCCTGGCTTGCTGGAGCTGAAGACCCAAGTTTGAGGCCAGCCTTATCTCTGTAGTGAGTTTAAAACTTGAAAGTGTTTTGCAGCAGAAGTATCTTGGAGATAGGGAGCCAAGGAATACTGCAAAACTCTCACTATGCGACAGATCTCATATAAGAGATTTATTGGATGCATGGGGGATGGAAATACAAAATGTCTGCCTCTGAGCAAGGGCAAAGAAAAATGACAATTCAGGCCATGATGGCAAGGGGGTACGGAGCATGCTCATAGGGATGGTGAAAACCTGTCACCTTGGCCACTAGTGAAAGCTCTCTATTGGCTTCACTGAGACATTGAAGGCCGGGAGGAACCTGGTTCCAGAATGTGGTTGATTCTTAGCTGACTAACAAGGCTGCTTTGGGCTACATAAGAGTGCCCGAAAACTTTAAAAAACATATTTTTTTTTCCAGAGTAGAATGAAAGTGGTAGAAATGAGTAAGACTATCACTATAATTTTTGTTGTTGCTGTTGAAAACGATAGCTATTGGAATGGTAGCTTGTTCAAATCTTTAGAAACTGGAAATGAATCGATGTTTCTTTTGTAAAAGGTTATTGGTTTCCTTGACTTAAAGAAAACCATTTATTTCTTAAAGATTTTTAAGTCACAGAAAGTTATGTTAATTGTCGCTAGTTCAATGGGACTCCTCAACAGATGTCTGTCTTCTGTCAATACTGGTATCAGAAAAGGAAGAATGGGACTTAAAGGGGCAACAACATTGATAAGGAGATAGCCACCTGTGTATAAACATGGACTTACTGATTTTCTCTTTGAGTGTTTCGCTCTGTAGTGTGAGCACTTGGGACAGGGCCAAGTTACTAGCAATTGCTGGAGCGGAAAAGATGTGTTTATCATTTTAAGGAATCTGATTTTGTAGATGATGGTGTAAAAATAGGATAATTCTATTCAAGGATTTGGAGAGAGCTTTGCTTTTGAGTTGATTCAGAATCGAGGAAATCAGTTTAAACAGGCATTGGCCTTTGATTTTTGTGGTAAAGCATTTCTATCTGCAAACATCCTGGTACCCAGAAGGCAGCAGTGTCAGGTGCTCTCCAGTCACGCCACTTGTTTCTCTCAGAAATACCCCAACTTAGGCCATCATCCAGGAAACATGGTGGATGGTAGGAGTGTTGGGTATGTTCTTTCTAGATAGGTAATGTGCCTGTACCTATCTGTAGTCTGCCATAAGAATGGAGAATTGGGGTAGGTTGCCCGATCTGACACCATATTGAAAAGGTTTGTCACTATCTTTGAAAGAAAGAAGGGCAGGCTAAAGGTTCTTGGGACAATACCACAGAGGCTCATGAAAGCTAGGAAGTCTACTCCATTCTGTTCTCGTCATCATTGTCATTATTAGTAATGTTTTTGGGGCCAGCTGGGACACCAATGTCACCTTAAAATCATGTAGCTGTACTTAGCTGTGAGGTGGCTCCCCATCTAGAGTCTGCACATCGGTATGTAGGTGTGCATTTTGGTCTAAATTGGGGTGAACGCCTCATGAGCCTACCTTGCAGCCATTCCCCTCAAAACAGTCTTTTTGCATTCTTCATTTATGTTTGGCTACATCTCCTTTCTGTAATGGTAGAGTTTAGTAGTTTGCAACAGAAACTTTGGGGGTTGCGAAACGTAAAATATTTACCGTCTGCCCCTGGGTGGGAAAAGTTTGCTAGCCCCTGCTTCTGATGGAATACTCAGTCTGAAAACTCTTCTGGTAGATGTTCTGAGCAGAGCACATCTGGTCCCTTTAATTGTCCCTGACTAGCTGAGAAAACAGGTCCGTGATAATTCCTAGGAGTTGAAGTTCAAGGTCAGACATATAGTATTTTACCAACTTTCCTTTCTTTCACTATCTGGAAACTGTTATAGAATTCATCGAACATGCTGCCTAAGAGACCAGGATAGCAAGGAGTGACTGACTGCGAGGTCCCCATACACGCTACAGTGGACAGCGCAGGCTTTGTCCCAGTGAAGGATTTGATCTAGTGTGTCCATCAATATGGTTTCTGTGCAATTGCAGGTCTTTGTATATTGGCTTCCTTGGCTTGTCAGTGGTCCTGGCCCTTATTCCGGGCCTGCAGTAAATGCCCCGTGTTGACAGTATAGACTCTAGGGTGCTTGTAGGGCTCTCAGTTTACTGTGCTTCCTTTCCCCAGCAAGCCTGTGTTTTGCAGCTGTTTGCTGCTTTGTTAAATTGTTTTGGGTTGCTTTTCAGTGTGCTCTCCGAGTGTCCCTCTTGACCTCCTCGTGGACATCTCCTTGCCTTGCTTTTACTCTGCTCTAAGCGGCTCTTTAGTATTCTTCGAGCATCCATTTTCTCATGAGGTCAGACAACTGGCCCGATTTTTCTGGGATTGAGGTTTTGACACCAACAGAGTGACTGACTCTACATCATGGCTCAGCTGTTGACAGCCATCTCTTGATGGTTTTTGTTCTTTGGGTTACCTGAGAGGCACCCTTGAGAAAATGGCATAGTGCTCTCTGGTGACAGTCCCGTCCCTCCCCTGTCCTCCATTGGCAGGGGAAAAGGCCACATCTGATCAGGACTGAATCTTCCCTGCTGTCCGAGTGCCCCTTTGTCACATGGTTACAGCTTGCATATGCTTGTCCTCAAGTCGAAAAGTCAGTGTCAGGCAAGACTTATTTCTGATTCTTAGGTTTTTTTCCAGGAATATTGTTAACATACATTGCTAGAAATAGAAGTTTTTAGAAACAGCAACAGCTGGCCTTGTAAAATCCATAGCTCAAATGTAGGCTTGTAGATAATACATGGATTAACCCTTACTGACTGAAAAACACTGCCGGAGATAGGATTTTCAAGGGTGAGCTTCAAAAATAAGTGTATTTTAAATATACAGAATGAAAATGTAAGACCTGTTGAGTAAATGAAATGCATTTAGCTAGCAACTACCTGAACAATAAAACTAAAAAAAAAAAACCTTGTTAGCTTCATTTTTAATAAGGGTTCATTAAAAATCTTAATTTATAAGACATAGCAAACAATTTGTATAATGGCATACAGTTAAGTGGCGAGCTTTTGATTTAGAGGTAGTGAATTCAATTTAAAATATTAAGCTGGGGGAGGCATATTGCAAAGTGGCCTATATTGTGATACTTATTTAAAGGGTACCATAATAGTCTCAGTTTGTGATAGTTCAACCCCAACATTAAATTTTATGAGCAGATACATAATATTTACTTGCATTTATAAGTAATTCTGTACTTGCCACAGTGAAAGCAGAAAAGTCAAAGCAGGAATCCCACAGAGGCCATAAACTTGGTGTTTTGAGGCCTGTTGTAATTCTCTACTCACTCAGCTTGCCAGGGGTGAACTGCTGATGTTGCTAGAAGCCGACGATCTGAATGTCTCCAGGAAGCACTTCCATTATGGAAGGCTTGGAGGAACTTTGATATCAGCGGACTACTTTATGGGAGCAATAGGGAAGCATGCACTGTTGAAATCGTATCCATAAAACCAGTGTTTATGTTGAAGTCATGCTGCTGGTTTATAGGTTTTGCTTGGTACTCTTGGTTTTATGTGTTAAGTTGAACTGGAGTTCTCCTCTAGAGGGGATTTGTGTCTGGACTCTAAAATTCTGCGGGGTTTCTAGTCACAGTGACCTCTCTGAGCCTCCGTGAGAGAAGTGTGCAACCCAACACAGGTTCACATACCCCACGGTCCATATTTTAGGTGCTCCTGTTTTGATCTTGCCTTCGCCACATCTCTTCAGCGTTCAGGATCAGGGCAGTGCTCAGGTGTTGGCTGGGGTGGCTTCCTCTCCGAGGGCATTGGTTCCCTTTCCAGGGAGCTCAGTGCTTCCACCTGTGGTCATTTCCAGTCTATAGTTTATGTCTGAGTCAAGATCTGAATGAATTAGAGAAACTATGAGCATGATACATCAAAAACGCATTAAAGAGGAAAAAGAGTTGTATGTCGTAATTGTCTAGAGAATAAGAAAACGAGGAAAAATAGGTCAAATGAAAATAAGGACAAAATGGATGGCATTTGTCTGCCCGCCACAGATATTTGAGGGTTATGAGTTTTCTAGGAATGAGTAGACTCAGATTTTGGGCATCACGGGAAGAGCAAATTTAGACTGGCAGAGAAGTTGTAGAGATTGGTGAAGCTTTATGGAAATGCAAGTGATACAATTAAAGAGTTCTGTAAAAATGTATACAAACTGGTTTATTACATTTTCGTATTGTGCAGGAAGCCACATTTTAAGTTCTTGTCCTATTTTATTTTCATTTCTTCTCTGCACCCAATACGGTAATCATTATTCGTCTTTATGATTAAGAAAACAAAATTCCGTGAGGTTATACGTTTAGCCTAATGTCACTAGACAGATTAAACTATGAATTGATTAATGATGAATTAATGATGTGAACTCAGTCCTGTCTGTCTCCAGAGCTAAGGCTTTGGCATCACCCTGTGACAGCCCGGGATGGAGGAACTGTTAGGGTATCTGGGTTGCGATGCTCATTTCTTCCACTAAGTGACTATGCGAACTTGTACATTTCCTCAAGCCGGTATCGTTTACTGTTGCCCAGCTTGTTTTCGCAAGCTCTGCAGAAATCAATCTGAGTGGATTCCTGCTTTCCAAGCATCTTTTCTGTGTGCGTGTGTGTGTCACAGATCCCTTCGGCCATCTGGTGAAATCCGACCCCGTGTTCTAGGAACAGTGTCTTAAATGCATGAAACAAAACACGCAGAATGAAATATATTGAAATGCATTGGCCAAATGATTGGAAGTCAAATCCGCTCTCTAGTTCTCCATCTGCATTAAGCTGTGGTAGAGCAGAATTAAGTGGCAGGTTCATTAGCAGCCATCACATTGAAGTCTTTGTAAGCATAATTTATTTTTGGTAGCACTGTAGCACCTCCCAGTCTTGTGAGGGGAACACATCTGCGGTTTTTCACTGCTGGCGAAATTGTTGCCATGTGTTGCTACCTTCCTTTGCTGGTGATGAGAAGAATGTGTGTTGCTGGAGACATGTAAAAAGATGAGACTGAGCTGGGCTGTAGTGGTGCACGCCTTTAATCCCAGCACTCGGGAGGCAGAGGCAGGCGGATCTCTGTGAGTTCGAGGCCAGCCTGGTCTACAAGAGCTAGTTCCACAGGCTCCAAAGCTACAGAGAAACCCTTTCTCTCTCTCTCTCTCTCTCTCTCTCTCTCTCTCTCTCTATATATATATATATATATATATATATATATATATATATATATTCTCCTTTCCCTTCTTATCCAAGTGACCAGATCCCCTTTAATTCTAGTGAAAATCAGGAATGAGGGCTCCTGGGAGCACCAAGAATGCATTTATTAAAAAGCAACACAAAACACTAAGCTATCCAATACATACAGATGGATTTCTTGGGCTTCCACTGCTCTAACTTCGATACGTCTGATTGAGGTCAGTAAACATCAGAGAAAGGCACCGAAAGGTCAGCAACTCCTGTCAGCTTTATTAGAGTCCCAGCGCTCAGAGTCACCCGGCTCAAGATGACCCAGGCTGACTGTTGGGGTTTCATTTGTTTTGTGTTGGGCTTTGGTAAATATTTATCTTAACCCACGGGTCTTGGCATTTGAGTACATTTCATAGATCTGAAAATATCACGGCTTGTCTTGATTTGGGTGAATGTGAAAAGCATTGTGTGTAAAATGTTTGTCCAGACAACTGTTTGAAAGTCCGGTGTTGATTTGAGTGGAGTTTAGGGTAAATATTCCTGTTGGGTTCGTCGACAGAATGTTGGAAGCTGTTGTTGATTTGGATGACCTGTAATTTGGTTTTTCACCTTGATTCTTTCAACTAAGTAGCCTTAATATTTAGAGCACACTGGCATTAGTATAGTTTTCTATATGTTCTAGTGCGGTACATGAACAGAGTGAAGATAGATGGACAGCATGAAAAACAATACACGGCCAACTGTTAGGACATATGGAAAGTGTTCTAAATGATGCCTTCTCTCCAGCGGATAGCAATGTGAAAATTATACTCTTCTTTAGGTCTCGACTCACCGAGAGGTACTGCTCTGGGATCAAGAGAATAGAAGGGAATGTTTCAGAGGACCAGGGATGTAGCTCAGTGGTAGAACACACGGATGGCCTGCCCAGTGAGTGCCCTTGGTTTAATCCTTAGCATTACGAAGCAAACCAAAGAAATAAATACCCTGTGCCTTTCCCCCATGAAGTAAAAGGAAACGTTCAGAATTTTATTAAAAACCTAATTTTAGAAGAAAGCTCCCTCACAAATATTTGAATCCTGCTCTTCCTCTCTGTCCTCAACCAGACCTCCGTCGCCCCCTCTTCCTTTTCCCATTCCTTGTCTTTCCCTTTTTGCTTAGCAGATGCCACAAGTTTGGGGCAATGCTTCTTCTTCTTTCTACCTAGATTGCCCTTGTCTTCTATAGCTAAGTACATTCAGAGTGGTTTCCTTTGGTCATGTATCTGAGTGAGAAGAGATGACTCTATGTCACGTAGCATGATGTCAAAATTCAGAGGGAAGCACAACTTTGACGTAACCCTCTGTTCTGTACTGCCACTCATGGTCAGTAGTACGTGATGGCGATACGGCTCCACACTTCTGCTAAAAGCCCAAGGGTCTTTGGCTTTGCCACAGAAAGAAATTTCAGGATCAGTCAGGGTGAAGCTGAGTTGGAGTCTATTAAAGTGCATTTTTGACATTTAGTCTAAGCGCGGGGACTAGTGGAGAGCTACTCAAAAAAAGATTAAGTTACACCTATGTTCGGGCCTGCGCTTCTCCAGGGAGTGTCATAATTGTCGTTACAGTGGCCATATGTACTGTTTTCGTTGGCCTCTGCAGGTACATCTTAAATGGTTGCTAAGCAACCTTTTATTTTTTCTGTAAATGAGATCATAGGGTGGTTCCTGGTGTGCTTTGAGTGGGATTGCTCTTGCTCAAGTAAAACCTTAGGTCACACGGGTTGTAAGGTGATTTCTTTAATTAATTAATTAATTTATAGAAATGGAAGTTTAGTCGTGCTTCTGATATTCTCCAATACTGTAAAGGAATGACTTTAGACAATGTTTGAAGGTAACATGTGAAGTGAAAATGAGGGCATGACCATTCCTAGGTATCGTTGAGGAGAAGAGAAGGTTTTATTGTAGGTATGAAGGAGAGAACAGCCAGAGGTATCTGGAAGGGTCTAGAATGAACCGGCCCATGATAGGAGAGAGGAGGGGGAGAGCAAAAGAGGACGAGAAGAAAAAGGATCAGAGATGGGGGAGGGAAGCCCAGTTCCTGTGTGTAGGGGGTAGGTGAGACGTGCTGGGAGGAGCCACAGGTAGAGTGAGACTTGTCAGGGATTGTTTGAGACCTAACAATATGTGCTTAGGCCATGAACACAGTTCATTGCAGTTCTAACATTCTTCTGTGTAGAGAACGGAGACTATCCTATGTCAGTAACTTTCGAAGCAAATGCTGATCGTGATGGAATTCTTTTGTTTCCTTAGATTTATTTTTACAGTAGTTTTAATGATATGTGCGTTTGTGAGTCTGTGTGTTGGCATGTACACATGAGTATAAGTACCTAACATGTGCCCAGTGAGGCCAGAGATATATGTTCTCCCAGGAGCTGGGGTCACAAGTGGCTGTGAGCAGCTTGAAATGCATGCTGGGAATTAAACTTAGGTTCTCTGGAAGAGTAGCGAAGGATTTAGACTTCTTCCCCCTTCCTGTTTTCCCTTAGCTTTCCTCTCTGTCCTCCTTCCCCTCTTCATTTTTATTCCGGCAGCACTGCCAGACCTGTGTGTAGACTTGCCTTTTGTGGCCTACTCGTTCAATTAGAAATATTTAATGGGTAGCCCTTCATGATTGGCTTCTTTCACATCGGAAAGTGTTTTCAAGGTTTAGTTAGAGAGTTTAGTTATAGAGCAAGCATCCATACTTCCTTTTTCCCTGTGAGCAAATACTGTTCCTTTGTGTAGACTTTCCACATTTTGTTTCTCTGTGGTGAGTGATAGCCATTTAGACTGAGTTGTGTGGCTTAGGCTATTGTGAACACTGCCTTGAGGGTAAATAATATATAATATTTCCGAGATATCTCTTTTCGACTTTTGGAGGGTATGTATAGTGGAATTTCTTACAGTGGAATTTCTGATCATTTGGTGACTCTGTTTAGCCAGTCAAGACAGGATATCTAACACAGTCTGTTATTGTGGGAGCCCTAGGCCAGAGGACAGACTCTGGGACATTCCATCAGTTTGATTTCAGGGAAACTCATCTCCAAAACCAAAGGGAAAATGCAATGAATAAAAGCACAAGGTTTTAAATTTTGTTTTGTGTGTCACACCTAACACCCAGTGGCTAGAAAGAAGGGGAGAAGGCACCAAGATTGATTTGGGTGTAGAAAAGGCACAAGATGGTTAACAACATTCCTCACCTCTGCTGTGTTGTGGCTGTAAGTATATCCGGAAAGAATGCAAGAATAGAACTAATTGCTCCTCAGGAGACGAGGAACAAATATAAGTGGTTTGGATATGCATTTAAATTAGATTACATTTACTGAGTGGGTTTTCTAAATGGAGTTAATTTGAAAGGACACACAAGTCGTTGCGTTTAATCTGTGTACCCTCTCCTCAATAGCTATAATCCTTCCTCCTCTGGTAAACAAAAGTCACTCGACAGAGGAACATTTTGCCTCCTTGTTCCTGGGATGGTCTGCTAGGAGGCTTGACAAGCTCAGGATACCCGCTCCCAAGTAAGAGGAGAGAAACTTACATTTTCCCTCCCCTGAGACAGTCTAGCCTAGGCTGTCCTAGGTCTAGGTAGCCAAGAATGACCTTGAAATTCGTTTGCCCCTGCTTTCATTTCTCAAGTGCTTGGTTTATATGCCCTTTGGGAGCAAACCTAGGACTTCATGCATGTTGGTAAGCACTCTACCACGTGAGGCATGTCCCCAGTCTGGACTGTTTTTTTTTTTTTTATAGGCCAGAAAACAGGGGCATTTGTACCAAGGAGCATGGAAATTTAAAAATATGCACATTTTCTCTTGCTTTCAGGAAAGTCGAAATTCTGCTTTTCAACATTTCAGTTGGTTCCTCCGAATTCATCAAGTTGTATTTTGATCAATCGCAGTATTAAAATTTATGAAGTCTTTTTTTATTGTAGCTTCCTGCTGAATGCATTACAGGAATAAGTTTGGACTACCTGTCAATATTTAGGAGGCAAGAGCTGCTAGGGAAGGAATCGGGTTTGGTAAGGGGGCAAGAGCTTTAAAAAGCAGGGTTAAACCTGGTGTGGTGCACACCTTCATTTCCAGCACTCCAGAAGCTGAGACAGGTGAATCTCTGAGTTCGAGGCCAGCCTGGTCTTCAGAGTGAGTTCCGGGACAGCCAGAGTTATACAGAGAAATTCTGTCTTGAACCCCTCTCCTTCCCCACCCCCCAAAAGAAGGCAGGGTTGAACCTGAAAGCTCTATGGGGTTCAAAAGGCTCTTTGAGTAAAGGAAAAGAAAGGAGAAAGCTTGAGGTACTCTCTGTGTATCGTCTGTCATCCAGGCCTGCATCTCTTTTATCTAACTGGAACACAGAATGAACTTTGACTTCCAAAAGCTGGTTCCTGCTTTAAAGATTCATTTTCTTGAGACAGGCTGTTCTTCATCCCACCCTGGCTAAGACCTCCCTAGATAGCCAAAAATGACTCTTGCCTCTTCCTCCCAGGTTCTGGGATTGCTGGGGTGCCCCTAAGGCCTACTCTCTGTACCTTCTTAAATTGCTTTTCTGTGAATAAACTTCACAGTAATGTCCAGAATTAATAATAAAGGAGGGATTATACAAAGGTTGTATCAGATGTTCATGGTTCTGGGAACTTAAACAAAGATCGTTTGGTTGTCTGCTTGTTCATTTATTTTCTCTGTATAGACCAGGCTGGGTCAAAATTTGCAGTTCTTTTCTGTCACAGCCTCCAGAGGATTGGGATTTTTAAAGAGATATTATTTTGTCATTTTAGGTGTGGCTTCTTTAAAGGTAGGTAGCAGCGGCCTGTGACCAAGAGGGGCAGGGCCACCGTCATGAAATGGGACCATTGTCAGTAAAGATGTTTTGTATCGAAGTTCCCTGTGATGCAGTCCCCAAAGACAGTGGAGCAAGGGGCCAAGTGGGTGACTTAACAAGCTCCTTCACATACATTCCCAGTGGATCCTGGGAAACGAAGATGGAAATAAGTAGGCACACTGTTTATGATTGATGGAAAAACCCGTGCTTTCTCTACAATGAAATTTCTAAGACTTCTGTGTGCCTATTTACGTGAGATGTCATGTTTCTTTCCAAGTTCTTTCCCCTCCATGCTTGGGCCTTGCCTCGTCGCAGCTACATGGTGTAAATAACTCGGGCTGCACCCTCCTAGGAATGAGGAAATGAAAGTCCAGAGACGGCAGTGACCCACCTAGATCTGCTCTTAGGTTATCGAAAGACAGAGACAAGAATGTGGATTCCTGATGTCCACAGTGCTTTTCCTCATGGCTTCTGTGGCTGCTACACTTCTGCTGGGTTGCTTTGGGAGTGACTGGGTGGCTTTTTCCTTTGTGTATTTTCCAAATTGTTCAGCGGCTCCCCTGCCCCTGCCATTATGAAGCGTTATGAAGCCTCTCCGGATGAATTATGCAGCAGCATTTGACTTAAAACAGAAAAATCAAAGGACTTGGACTTAAAGTAGTATTCTCGCACGGAAACAGGCCTCTTCTTACATGCCTTTCCTCTCCCCTGAAAATGGTTTGCAAAGGCTGATTTAAATACCCGCGTGAAAGCTCATATAATTCTGTTGCTTCAAGAATCCATGATTTACTAAGCTGTGGAATAGAGATAGCTTTAAAGAAAAGAAATGAGCTTCAAAGGGATTTAAAAAAAAATGCCTGTCCTCACCACATTGCTGCCGAGTGTCAGTTAAACCCATCCCACAAAGCTGGTGGATTTTGACCAGGAGCCTGCTCATAAGTGACTGTCAATTGAGTGTGTTCCACCTCAGCTCATCGTAAGGCTGTAGACTTTTTCTTTTTCTTTGCAAATGCTTACTCATGGTCTCTTCCTGTTGCCCCTCCACTAGTTCTTGGGTATCATGAGAAAGAAGGCTGTTCTGGGCTTGCTGTTGGCTGGAAATGGCTCGCAGTTATTGGTATTGTGTGTTCATCAAGGATGAAAGCACAGGGACACTATGCTTCACTGATGAGGATGAGATGGTAATGAACTTGTGCTGCCTTTTTCTAGCAAAAGACCATCCATCTGTGATGTCTGTGTGTTTGCCAGGCTTTGGCTGAGGGTCTTTGCATATATGCCTTTGTGTCATAGACTGTCCAGTGACCCTGGAAGCAATCTTCTCTTGTTATCCTTGTGTTTACCGATGAGAAAGCTGGAACATGGACTTGTTAGGTCATTTGCCAAAAGTCTAATGGGTAAAAGGGGATGTGCAAAAATTATTGCATGGGTGTGCATTTGGTGCGTGCATGTATGTGCATGTGTGTCTTTGTGCACATGTGTGCAAATGTATATACCATGACACATGTTTGGAGGTTAGAGGACAACTTACAGGCATGGGTTCTTCTTCCATCATGTGGGTCCTGGAGATGGAACTAAGGTAGTCAGCCTTGGCAGGAAGTGCACTTACCTGTTGTCATTTCACAGTCCCCACCCCCCAATAGGACACTTTTCCCTGTGGTATATGCTGCCTTTGAAAAACCTCTTTCCTAAGCCACAGCTGCTTGGCCTTTTAAATAAGGAAGACCAAACATTTGCTTTGTTCCTTCTTTACCTCAGATCTTTTATATTGACTTTTGAAACAACAGTTTAAGACTTGTAACTTCGATTTTTTCCTCCACTGTAGTGCTCATATTGAGCCATAAAAAGAAAACAGAAGAATTAAGCAATAATTTTTCCACTTTAATATGTCAGTGGTCATAACTTTGTGTTATTTTTCTAATAATTGTTTTCCTAATAACGACTTACGGTTTCATTTTCGATGTATGTATTTGTGTAGTGTGTGCGTGTGTTTGCAAAAACTGGAGGGTTATGTCTAGTGTCTTCCTCAGTCCTATTTTACCCTATAATTTGAGACAGCATCTCTTACTAAACCTGGAGCCTGTCATTTGGTTAGGCTGACTGGCTGGCTAGCAAGCCCCAGGGACCCTCCGTTCAGCGCCTCCTGGGTGCTAGTGTTATAGATGTGCCTCTTTTATATGGGTCTAGGAATCAAACTGTCCTCAGACTTGCACAGCAAGCATTTCTCGGTTGAGCCACCACCCAACCCCTGTTACGTATTTAACTAAAGTAGATGGAATTACTCCCAACCGTTTGCTTTCCTCTTCCTGGACTTTGGGTTTTCTATGTGACCTGTTATTAGTGTGACCGAGTCTTTACCAATTTTTTTTTGATGGGGGGGGAAGAGCTGGGACTGTTCCTAACACTGGGGAACTCATAATTAAATATAAAAAAGAACCTTTTTGTGAGTCATGCCCTTACTTCAGAACTTTAGGAGTAGAAGCAGAGATGTCTGAAGTAGACAGTGCCACTTGGAATAGTAGCCCCAATGGGGTATTCAAGAAAGAGGTGGGGAGAGGGGTTGAGAAATAGCTGAAGTTTAAAGCCAAGTGCCTTCGTGTCATAGCTATTTTCTCTCTCTTTCTTCTTTATTTGTGTTCTGTAAGTATACATGTCTCTTTCACCCTCTCACATTATAGTTTTGAGACGCTAAATCGGGGATGTGATGTCCCCCACACAGTGGCAGAGCCATGATCTACGGTCCTGGCTTCTGCTTCTCTTTGACTTTTCTGGTGGTATTTGCAGTGCACCCAGAAAAGAGGTGAGAATGTCAGATCCCACCCTGTTCTACTGTCTGTCCCCACCTTTTCTGGCTACATGCCTAGCTCTTCTTTGGCCCTCTTGTTGTGAGAACTTTGGTAACAGAGATAAGGTCTTGTTAGCAGCAGTGGATTGAGAGGCAGACATAGACCGTTACTGTTTACTGAAGCTTGAGTTTCTTTCAGAGACTTCTACTCAGGTGAAGCTGGGATTCTTGACTTCACCACAGAATTTCATGATGAGGCAGTAGGAAGTTGAGCTGGATGGAGTTTATTAAAAAGAAATCTTAGCATAGATTTAAGCCCTGGGTTAATAGAAAGCGAAGTCCTTAGGAAAAGGATATTATGCATCCAAGTGTCAGAAGTAGTAGAGATGGAAGCCAACTGACCTTGGTTTACCTCATCTTCCTTTAGGACTAATTTCATCTCCCTGGGCTTTTCCTCTGGGGTGGGCATATGTGTTGTAGTGTAAGAGGGTGGCCTGGGAAACACCTAACCTTCAATCTCTGGCACTGTCACTTATCAGTTATGTGTCCTTAGACAAGAAAGGGAGGTGTACACCTGGTCTTCTACCTGTGCCTGCATTGAAAAACACTGTCTTTAACAGGGATAGGTTTGGACATCTTGTGAATCGTAAGAATCCCGTATAACTGACAACTTGAACATGTCGTTTTGTACAGTCAAACAGTCGATACATATTCTTAATAAAGACATTGGCTTGAGAGGGAAGTGGGCAAGCCATCTCAGCAACACACAGGGTGATAAGAGAAGATAGGTTTGATGGTGCCATCTTGGACAGAAAATGGCTATGCATGGTACTTTTAGCCTCCTTCTTAGAATTCCTTTGCAGTTGTCAGAAGGAATCTACTTAGAAAATCTGGGATAAAATTGTCTCAGGAGGTAAACCCAAGAAATGAGATATAGGTATTTAATATACCTCTTTGAGCATATAAGTTGTCTTGATTAAATGTGTGTATACATCTAACATGATTGCTTGCATTCAGAGTGACCAGCAGCTGTTTCTAGTAGCTTCTGGAGAGGCAGACATCTTCAATAAGGTAATCACTTTAAGTGTATCTGTGGCTCTGTAATGCACACATATGTTTGTAATTACAGTTCGAGAATTTAGAATCAAGTGCCAGATTCATGGGTGTTTATACATTCAACCAATGAAAAAAAAATCTCGTATCGACTGCCACCCACACAAAGGTGCATTGTCTCCGTGGGCAAAGCCCTCTGTTTGATGGTTTTCACAACCTAACTTAGTTGTGTAGATGTCGCATGCAACCGTGTGCGGGGGAAACTTCACCGGCTTATCACTGAACTCAGCAAATGTTGCCACGTAGGTTGCCAGCATGGGGCTCCAGAGTGTCTGGCTGTGTGGTGGTGAGATTTGGCATGTACGAGTTCAGGGTTTATTCTCAAGTTTTAAAGAAAGAAAATTATATGTTATTGAGTGCAACAATATTTTCAGCGCACAGAAATAACATGCTGTCATGATATAATTTATGAGAAGTATTTAGTAGGCCATGTACAAATTTGAGAACAGTGGGATTTTTTTGGCTAGACTCTTGAGCAAAACTAAAGGTCTCCCATGCTTGCATCTAAGCATGTACTGTTTCTTAATTTCTTTACTTACCAATTTATTCAAAGTTTTAGGTTTAAGTCTTTATTTTTGTCAAAGGGAAGAAAAGCAGCAAGCTTGTGTGTGTGTGTGTGTGTGTGTGTGTGTGTGTGTGTGTGTGTATAAATCAAGAACACTGCCTTCGATACTCCTCTGTGCTTGTGCTATGCAATGAAATGAGTGTGTAATTCGGAACTGGTAAACCAAGTCAGTGTGTAGCTGGCAGGGTTCTATTTCGCAAGGAATGGTCCGTGGAATACATGACTGCATGGCTCTGCCTTCAGTCCATCGATCATGC
Organism: Neodon shergylaensis; assembly: GCA_025134845.1. NCBI lineage: Eukaryota > Metazoa > Chordata > Mammalia > Rodentia > Cricetidae > Neodon > Neodon shergylaensis. Next base: position 16,370,680 of record JABTXL010005037.1, on the reverse strand, counting down.
TAATATATGCAAAAACTATGTACAGCCAATTCAGATTGCTAGGAAGTGTATTTAATTTGTAAGTCACAATGGCTTTCCTTCCCCATCCTGTTTATCGAGTCTTCTCCTAGCCCTGCTCATTGTCATGCTAACTGGAAGTGATGCTTTGAAGAGGTTTGAGGTTGGGAGAGAGATGGAAATTTATTCGGTTGATATTTTTGGAATTTGAAGATCGTTCAAACATTTTACTGGTGCTAAATTTCACAATTAGGTGTTTATAAAAAATTATTGAGTGATTACTGAGTGTTTTTTTCCTTACTTTTTTTTAACTGAAAATAATTTCAAATGGAGTCTAAGTTCTGAGAGATTTGCAATTCTAGGTTGTGCATCACTATCAGTTTTATATAGATTCTTCTGAGAATATATGTCTCCATGGAATTACTTCCTCCACTATGGCTACTGTTTTGGTTTGTTTGGTTTTTTGGCTTTTTGAGACAGGGTTTTTCTGTAGCTTTGGAGCCTGTCCTGTCCCTTGCTCTATAGACCAGACTGGCCTCGAACTCACAGAGATCTGCCTGTCTCTCCCTCCTAAGTGCTGGGACTAAAGGTGTGTGCCACGACCGCCCAGTTTATGGCTACTGTTTTATTGAGGGATAGGGTTAGCCTCTTTACATTTTAATTCTCATTTTTAAGGCTCAAGGAATAACTAAATACAGTAGCTATGGGCAGACAGATAAAAATTCATTTAGATTTCCATTGTGCGGAAATAGGTTTGGTCCAGATGTTTGTAGGCCACATGCTTCAGTCTCGTTGTAGTTAAAATTTGAAATAGTCTAGCATCTACCTTAAACCCTTGGAGTTGGAGCTCAGACTGTGATAGAACATAGATGTCTGTGGGCTGTCAGCCACAGAAGTTTAATTGCTTTAAAGGGGCCTGGCTGTATGGAAGTTCCAAAGCATGAATATTAACACCAGACACCATTGTGGTGCATTAGAGGGTTAAATTTGCATAATTACAACAATTATAGGCACTGACTAATATGTAAGCTTTCTCTTGAAAAGGGTTTTGATTTTAATTGTTCTTCGAGAACATCTCTTTATTTTCTTCAAAATACATTTAATTTGTGCAGCACTCTCTCTATTCAGTGTGTATTTGTAAATACAGACGAGAAGACAGGTTGAACAATAGGAATGGTGCAGTTAAGAACGGGTGAATTGGGGGGAAAATCAGGGACTTAAAACCCGGTGAACCGTAGATAATGAACTCATTGCTGCGAGGTCAGGTAGGGTATATGTTTAAAGAAAACAAAAATAGCTTCGTATTTTGCTGTATAATAACATGTGTTGACTCCCTACTAAAGGACCAAGGTTTGTGATTGTTGTTTGGGATTCAGAGATTTAATGTGGTTACCTTAGTGCTTTTCATTTATAGAGTTAAGGGTTGTGGGCAAAGTCAATATTAGGCAACTAGAATCTATTCAGTGGTTTTTAACCTTCTCTCTCTGTATGTGTGTGTTTATGTCTGTGAGTGTCTGTGTATGTGTATATAAGTATATGTGTGTTTTTCTGTGTGTGAGTGCATATATATATTTCAATTTCTATGTATATATGTTTCTATGTCTCTCTCAGTGGGAGGGTCTGTGTGTGTCTCTGTGTATGAGTGCATAGATGTGTATATATATATATGTTTCTATGTATGTTCCCCCCACCTCTCTCTCTCTCTCTGTGCGTGTGTGTGTATGGTAACTGACATGCCCTGAAGAGAATGTGGTGTGTTTGGAAAGTAGATTAGTTTTGATGTTAAGATAGGTTCTTTCTATGTAGCCCTGCCTCACACTTGCAGTCTCGTCTCGGAATCTTTGAGTGTTGGGATTCTGGTATGTTCCTCCACATCAGCTCCAAATAGAAATGGTGCATTTCTACTTTTGAGTAGAAGTTGTTTTATTTGTTTGTATTAAGAAGCTATGATTTTAGCTGTTATACAGGGATGGAGATAGGAACTTGATGATATGGAGGTATTTTGTCTGTTCTCTTTGTGGAAGACATGATGGAACCATTCTGTACTTAATTAAGCTCCTGCCAGTCTTTTAAAAACAAGATTAAGTATATACCTACCTATTTATTTAGTTATTATTTATTTTATGTATATGGGTGCTTTGCCTGTGTGTATACCTGCACACTAGAGGCGGGCATCAGATTCTGTTATAGATATTGTGAGCTGCCATGTGCGTGCTGGGAATTGAACTCAGGACCTCTGGGAGAACAGGCAGTGCTCTAAACCTAAATCATCTCTCTAGCCTCCACGATTAACTATATATCTTTGTAAATGCTTTATTTACATAGTGTGGAACCGGTCTTTGAAAACATGTATACTCAGAGAAAAAAATTGCAGGGGCTGCGGAGATGGCTCAGTGGTTAAGAGCACTTGTTGCTCTTCCAGAGGACCCTAGTTTGGTTCCCAGAACCCAAGTAACATGGCTTATAGCTGCCTTTAACTCCAGCTCTGCAGGACCCAACACTGCCTTCTGGCCTCTGAGGGTACCCACATACGTGTGACACACTCTTACACCCACATAAAAATAAAATAAATCTATAATAAAAAATAAAAGATAAAAAGATCGTGCAGGTCCACAGATAGAACCTGAGGCCCACGTTGGGTTCGAGCCACTTCTTTTTTATCACTGCTGCCGATAGCTTCAGGCTTTACTCAAGAACTGATGTCTGAATTCATTCACACCAGGCGATGGAGGGAAACCCCAAGGCTGTGGCGACGAGATCTGATGGGCAGGTATTTGTCATTTTGTGGTATAATGAGGTTATGTTCAGATGATTTGTATTCCCTTTCTGCTGCTATTCTAACGAGTCCTGTCTGTCACAGCATGCTTCTGGATTCCCTTCTGGGTGTAGTTATTTCGTTTTGTTTTTTACTCTCTGGGGACCCATCACCCAGCTTCCAAGTAGATACACCGAGACTTAGCCTTACTTACGAATGCCTGTAAGATACAAGCTGGGCTTGTATCTAGCCAGCCTCTTAACTTAAATTATCCCATTTTCTCTTTAGCTATGTTTTCCCTCTGGGCTTTTTAACCTTTCTTTATTCTACATATCTTTCTTTCCTTCTTACTCTGGTTGGCTGTGTGACTGAGTGGCTGGCCCCGGCGTCCTTTCCCCCTCCTTTTCTTATTCCTCACTCCTCCTTTTATTTCTTTTTCTTTTTTTTTTATTGAGAAAAAGAAAAAAAAAGTTTCCGCCTCCTCCCAGCCTCCCATTTCCCTCCCCCTCCTCCCACCCTTCTCCTCCTCCCCCCACTCCTCTCCCCCTCCCTCTCCAGTCCAAAGAGCAATCAGGGTTCCCAAAGTCCTCCCCCCTCCGTCCATGTCTAGGAAGGTGAACATCCAAACTGGCTAGGCTCCCACAAAGCCAGAACTTGAAGTAGGATCAAAACCCAGGGCCATTGTCCTTGGCTTCTCATCAGCCCTCATTGTTCACCATGTTCAGAGAGTCCGGTTTTATCCCATGCTTTTTCAGTCACAGTCCAGCTGGCCTTGGTGAGCTCCCAATAGATCAGCCCCACTGTCTCAGTGGTTGGGTGCACCCCTCGTGGTCCTGACTTCCTTGCTCATGTTCTCCCTCCTTCCGCTCCTCATTGGGAACTTGGGAGCTCAGTCCCGTGCTCCAGTGTGGGTCTCTGTGACTATCTCCATCCATCACCAGATGAAGGTTCTATGGTGATATGCAAGATATTCGTCAGCATTGCTACAGGATAGGGTCATTTCAGGTTCCCTATCCTCAGCTGCCCAAGGAACTAACTGGGGACCTCGCCTTGGGCTCCTGGGAGCCACTCTAGGTTCAAGTCTCTTGCCAACCCTAAGGTGGCTCCCTTAACTAAGAATTGTGCTTCCGTGCTCCCCTATCCAACCTTCCTTTATCCCAATCCTCCTGTTTCCCCAAGTTTCCCTCATCCTCCCCTTCTCACTTTTCTCTCGCCATCCCCCGTTACCCCCATCCCACCCCACCCTCAAGATCCCAAATTTTCTCCCCGGCAATTTTGTCTACTTCCCATAGCCAAGATAAAGAAGCTAAATAAGAAGGTGAACCCAAGGAAAAACATATAATTATCCTCCTTTTATTTCGAGCCTAGATTTCTCCTCCTGTTTATTTTCTCTGCCTGGCAGCTCCGCCTATTTCTTTCTCTTCCCTAGCTATTGGCTGTTCAGCTCTTTATTAGACCAGTCTGGTATGTTAGGCAGGCAAAGTAACACAGCTTTACAGAGCGGAAGAAATGCAACAGAAAAGAATGCAACACATCTTTGTGTCATTAAACAAATATTCCACAGCATAAAGAAGTATAACATTTGTTAAACAAATATTCTGCAACAGCCGAGTGTCAAATAAGGCCGGAGTCAAGCTATTTGGTAGCTTCTTCACTGAGCAAACACTTGTAGGTCGTGGATGAGATGCAGTGACTTGAATTGATAGGTCTGAGGCTCTGTTCTCAAAGGGAGATGGGAATCCCTTTGCTAAAATCACGCAGGTAGTACCAGAGGGTAAGGATCACACAGTAGTGTTAAAATTCTACCCACCAAAGGTACCAAAGGACACAGAAGATATGCAGTAAAGTCAAACTTCACACATTTAAAAATGGTTTCCCAGAGGAGGCAACTCTGAGCAAATGGGATAAGACCTTGTAGTATGCTTACTGTCGCTAGTGTCCACCCAGTACCTTTTGAAGACAAGTTCATGTCAAGATGAGGCGCCGTTGGAGACTCGGCTTCCTTCGTTATACAGCAGAGAGAGTTCCATCTTCTTTAAAGGACTCCTGCAAGATTTAGAGATAATAGTAGAATTGATAGAGCCTCAGATATCAGAGCCTTCCAGAGATAGCTCGTGTGTGGTATACAGAGAGAAAATCTGACTTTAGCTATAGGGTGGGTCTTAGGGAAATGTCGACATAGCTTTGCATATACATCCTTTTGCTTCAACCGATATTCACTGAATCTTACACAGCTCTACAGGGGCTAGAATGGGAGGAGGAGATGGTTGTCTTGAGTGCAAAGTTTATGGGATAAAGGCTCCAGAACATCGGTAATAACGCCATGAAATATATGCCATTGCAATTTAAAATGAAATTCGCGCAACAACCTACAGCCATGAAAACTACGGAAGTACGTCATTAGTGCCTGCCACTGAACCACGGTAGAGTCTGAGCGAAGGAAAAGGCAGTAATACTGACCCTGGTTTTAGTCAGCGTTTTGCCTTAATTTTGATTTTTAAAAACACCAACTCATTGCCTGGCTGTATGACTTTTAAATTTTGCTTCCAAAGTAACTGTCTCCCTGACCGCACCCACTTTTGCCTTGAGAATCTGCATAAAACTTCGCTTTCCATAAGTAGGTACTTTGAGCATGAGCCCATAAGTGTTAGATAAATGTGCGGAAGATGTGATCAAAGTTGGACTTCACTTGGCTTTTATTTCCAGTTAATCTAAGTGTGATGTTGGGCTCACATCCTGGCGTTCCTCTAGTTTTTAATTCCCTTGTTTATCAAAATGATTTTCAACAATCGTCTAAAGGATTATTTTATAAAACCATCTTGTTTAAGGAATAGAGTTCCTTTTTATTTTGAAGTTGCTTTCTACATAGTCCAGTATTAATAAAACCCAGTTATGGTGTTCATAATAATCATTCCATAGGGTTTGCCTTTGGTTTAATTCCCTTTTGATTTCAATGGTTGTATAAGAGTTTCTTTCCCTAGCTCTTGCTGTCTATTATGCAGGCTTTTCGGTAAGTGCTTAGGGTAATTGCAACATAATATCAGAATGACTTTTTTTATTTCAAGTCTTTACTACATTATGTTTTCCTTCCACAGTCTTGTCAGAAAAAGCTAGAAATGTCTATGTTCTGGTCAGCATTCTTGTTGATGGATATTTAGTGCCGTGATTGCCATATTATTGCTGACATTTGAACATTTCTGAGAAGGACCAATCAAGATCGCTACTCGCTGTTTTGAATGTATTCAGCACTGTAGGCCTAACGGCAGAATAGATAGTTGGAAAAGGAAAATATTGCAAAGCGTCTTTCTTGTTAATCTGAAGTGGAATGAAGCCACCAACTTTCATAAATGTCGCCTTTCTGGTGCTTTGAGTCCATAACAGGAGAGGGTTCTTTTCTTTTTCTTTAGCAACTATTCAATGCGCCACATTTGTGAGCTAATGTTCCCAGGTTTTCAGATATTCCTGTCATATAAAATACAAGCAACCAATGGCTAGATAGAATTTATAAATATTTAAAGTAAAAAGTCCATCAGGGAGATAATATTAATTGACCGGAGGGAATGGTAGTTCTCTCTAGAAATTCTACTTAATGAGTATCAACATTAAATAACAAATGATGTTAGCGATTTTCTTGATACAGTTTTAGCCAGAATGATAACATGATATGTGTTCTCTATAATTTTGAGAAACTCACATCACACTTACATATGAATTTATTTGGACAGTAGTTAAGGATAAGAGTAAAATATCACCCAAATTTCTTCCTAGATATGTTACTATAAAGATACCTCCACAACTTCTTTGTGTCAGGTCTCCGATGACATTATTGGGTGAGTAATGATAGTAATTAAAACCGTAATGTGTGGTTCTGATTAGAAATGACTTTGAACCCGTACCGCAGGCTTTTGCACCACGAGACTCAACCGTTTCATTTGCTGTTTGAAAGCAGCTACCCTGTGGGGAACTTTTAATAGCCACACATTATTAAGATATTTATTTAGAATGGCAGACCGTTCTGTCTACCTCAGGAAATGAGCAGAAATTAGATGCTACTGTAGGCAACGCAATAGGCCTGTAGCTTGGTTTTGTTTATATACAGAATGCAAATAATAGGAAGTATAAATGGCTACAGAGTCCGAGGCTTTCCACCTTCAGGGTTGACTGTTTACATAGACATCTGAGATCTAGTGAAGTCTGTGAAGCTCGAGTTCATGTATGCTAAGACACAAACTCCCTACTGGTTTCATATATGCATTTTGAAAGGAGACTGTTTTCTTTTCCTAATGACTAAATCCCTGTCCCCAAAGGGAGACACTTCCTTGATGTTCCTCTAAGGACCACGTTTGGAAGAAAATATCTTGGGCATTGATGTGGAAGAGTTAAGTGTGCATGAGGAGAAGGCAGGAAATTCATTGATATAGAAAACGAGCTTCCAATTCTCTCTCAGAATCCCTATTACTCCTTTTCTGGGTGACATTGGGTTGCTATGGTATTTTTATTTTTATCTTCCTTAGAAATTTCGAATAGTTCAAGTTAAACAAAACAGTGCGAGTTATCTTTGCCTAGTACAGTTTGCTAGGAAACTGTTTTGATTCTGTTCGTTTGCAAGTTTGGAAAGGACAAATTGCAGGGATTATTGGAAAAGTCATATTACGGACAAGAATGTTTTTATTATTCAGTACAAGTGTAGGTTTTTTGAGAAAGGCTCTCCTGTAGCCCAGGCTGGTCTTTAGCTTTTTGAGCTTGTAACTGAGAATGACCTGAATTTTCTCATCTTCCTGTTTCCTCTACCTTTGAGTGCTGGGATTGCAAACTTGTTGTTTCATGCCCTGCTTGGGTGCTGGGCCTCAACCTGAGGCTTTATGCACTAGGCAAGCCCTCTACCTCCTCAGCTAAGTCTGAAGCCATAGAAGTAATTTCTACCAAAGCTGCATGTCATGGTTCATATAAGGAAGTCCAGCACATCAGAGCCTGATGCAGAAGAATTAGCTTGAGGTTCAGGCTGCCTCAGCACCATAGAGGCCACCCTGAGCTGTAGAGTGAAAATCCTGTTCAACAAAACAAATGAACGAACAAAGAAAACAAAGTCCCTACAGACAGTTACCCCCTCCCCTCCACAGCAACAAGGACAACAATAAAAAACGTGTGTTTTTACTGATGGTGAATTTTTCAAGTGATGTCACAGGGACTAACTTTTCTTCTTCATCACTAGCCCTTTGTTCATACTTTACTTTCTTCAAGTTAGTTTACCAGGGCAGGTTTTTGGGCTGTTGTGATCTAGGTTGGTGAGATGACTGTGGGTCAATCTTGACTTGCTACTAAGGCTGAAGACCTAAGTTTGATCCTTGGGACCCTGGTAGTCGACAAAAACAACCAACTCCCCACACAAGCTATCTGATGACATCCTCGAGTCTCTGTTTGTCCGTCCGTCTCTGTCTCTTCTTCCTCTCCACCCTCTATCACACACACACACACACACAAAATAAATAAATGTAATAAAAAATAATATGTTGTCTCACTGAATGAGAGAAACATTTGTGCCATGTGGATGATTTGAATCTTAATTGTCCTTTAAGTCTCATGTGGCAAAGGATTGGTCCCTAGCATGGTATGGCAGGTGATAGAGCCTTTAAGAGGTATGGCTTTTGTGGAGGAGGAACCTTTCGGCTAACGTGTACTTGGGCTCGAAGGGAGAAGACTCTTCTCCTTACCTTTTTTCTTCCTGTCCGTGATGTCATCTGTTTCGTGCTGGAATGCACTCCCGCCAGGGTGTACAGGAAGCCTGAGAGTGCATAGAGCAGTGGTTCTCTACCTTCCTGAAGCTGCGATCCTTTAATGCAGTTCCTCATGTTATGGTGATCCCCAGCCTTAAAACCCTTTCCTTGTGACTTCATAACTGTAATCACGCTACCGTTACAAGACATAATGTTAATATCTATATTTTCTGATGGTTTTATGTGACCTTATGAAAAGGTCATTTGACCCTAAGAAATTGCGACTCGCAGGCTGCGTTGCGAACTACTGCCACAGACCATGGATGAGGCTCCAAACTCAAGAATTATCATTATTTATTTCCTCCTTCCTCGTTTTCTTTTTTCCCCTTTACTCCCCTCTCTCACTTTTCCCTATCTTTTTTTTCCTTTTCTTTTCTTGATCTGGCTATATGTATTTACCAATCTCCCTTCCTCAGCCTCAGGGGTGAGGTGAATAATTTTCTTTCTCAAGAAGACCCAGGACAGGACTGGGGAAAGATTACATTGTGTGTCCCCTTCAAGTGTAGTATCGCCTAAATCTACTTAAAAGCTGGACTCTTGTCTGTAACGTGAGCTGAAGGGACAGAGATGGGTGCTTACCTCTCTACTTACATCCCTGATGCTCAGTGCTCAGCTAGCCTAGTCAAATTGATGAGCTACAGGTTCAAAGAGAGATTTCGTGTTGTAAAAAGAGGTGGAAAGCTATTGAAAAAGATACCCTCCATTGACCTCCGGCTTTCATTTGTATGCAATGCGCATTCTAATTTATTATACCCATTATTGTGAACATTTTGAGGCTATTGTATGAAACCAGAGCCAGCCTTTATTATTAGTTAATGTCACGATAACTATTTTTATTATTGATGAAAAAGCAGCAAAATGATTGTTCTAATTAACTAAAAACAATGCATATGTTGGTGTTAGGTAGGTAAATTGCCGCTGTTTGAATCAGCAGGATAGTGATGATGTTGGAATGCCTAGTATTTTAAGGGCTCAAATATAAATTGTTCAGGGAGTCGAGACAGGCTCATTTCTGCTTTCTGAGGCCTCAGGTTCCCCAGCCTCTTTGTCAGTATGTGGCCAAATGATTTTGTCCTCAGGAATAGAATGTAAATGGGAGCGGGGTGAATGATTGGCAGGTGTGATGTCTTTCCCTGCTTTCTGCTGGCTCGAATTGCAGTTCAGTGGCTGGACCAAGGTGGACCAGAAGGCAAACGCCTCCTCTTAAACAGAGCAGAGCAATAAGAGGGCCAAAGGTAGGGCTTCCTACCAGGACCCACCCTTCTGAGCATTGCTCTGTGTTGAGGTAAGGGTATGAATTTCCTTCTTGTTTAAGTCGCTTTTAGTCTTAGGTTATTCATTTATTTTTGTGGAAATCAATCCTATTTTAAAACATGATGAGGTGGATGGTCAAGAGGCCTGATTGAACAATACGTGAAAGAACTGTCTGTTAGGACCTGCTGGGGTCGAATTATGGCCACGATTATCTGCCTTTATTGAGGTAGAAAATGTAGATAGGAATACTGGAAGGCTGACTCAGAGAAAAAAAAAACCTGAAAGGAAAACAAAGAGGTGTATTCTAGCCTCCACCTTAGAAAACCAGCAGAACCAGTATTGCTGTTGACTGCCTCAGGAGCCCTAGTTTCTTAGACCTTACAAGTGTCACTGATTGTCCTTAAGAAGAAACGCGGTGGCTTTGCAAACTGTCTTCTGGGAATCAGCACACTTGGACACAGAGATCGTGGCTGAAATTCCACGATTTCAGTGGTGCTTCCTACTATCCATACCTAGCAGGGAAAGTTTATCCTCTATTAGTGGCGATTCTAGCAATTTCTACAATTACTGATACTGGAAAGATGTACAGTCCCTTAGCTGAGTTTCTCTTGTGTAGCAGCCATTGATACCCATCTAGTTACAGACAGGAATCCCTGCGTGTTGCAGAACGTGGTTTACTGCCTGCTGTTTTCTCTCTTGTCATGGCTTCCCCCTCTAGTAGTTCCAGATGCAGACAGTAAGACTCTTTGGAGATTTCTTGAAGTATAAGAATATATAAAAGGCCCATATGGGTTGCTCTCGCTGTTGTTTTGGATTGTGACTGTATCCGGACTTTGCATACTTGGGACCTAGCTCATGTCCAGAGTGGATTCCTTGTCTTACACTCAGATTTAACTCAACCCTCTCTTTGGGAAATCTCATACTGAAATTGTTTTTCCTGCTAACACTCCGTGTTAGGATTCAGGCATTATACTCCCTTCTAGCCTTAATTGGTTTGGTTACCTGTGCAATGGTTTGGAATGGCTCCACCCGTGCTTTGGACACCAGGTTTGCAGATCACAGGGGACACACTCGGTCCCAAACTGATCTGGAGAGGAGACCTAAAGGGATTTGACAGATAGGTTGGGTGTTGACACAGACTACGTAGCAATGCTTAGGGGAAAGACATGAGAGAAAGGGGGGCTCCAGGCTCCAAGACAGAAAGAGATCTTGATGTGTCTCTGATTATGGATGGAACACTCGACCCCTCCTGGGAATCCGATGCTTCTTGTCATATGCTTTTATAAAGGGTTACTTTCAAATTTGCATTTTGATTTGCACCTCCATGTGGCCTCAAATCAGACTTATTTGGATGTCTAGTTACACATTTACACTATAATCATTACTTATGTGTTTTGTCTCAAGAAGGCTGTCAAAGAAGTAATGTTATAAGCGTTTTCTTTTTTCCTCTTTAATTTTACGATTTGGTTAAATGATTCAATGCTACTGAGAAGATGAACACAGGAAGGTAGCTCTTCCAACCTTCCTTCGGAGTGAGATCGTAGAGTTGGGGACTTGGGGACAGTGAAATAGAAACTTCACCCAGACAGTCATGTAAATGACATGTTTAGGTATAAAGTGGAGGCCATAGGGTTTGCTTGTTGTTGGCATTTCAATGTCACCACACATGTGTGGGCAGGGCGTGGGGTTGGGGCCACCTAAGGTATAGGGAAGGGTGACCCTCTCCCTGGATTCTGTGTGATTTTTATTTGATGCTGTGATTAGGTTAAACACTCTCAAGCGATGAGGTGGACTGGCTCTGTAGAAACCCTCGTGTTTAGATCCCAGGAAGTTTCTTCTGGTCGCCATGTCTGCTTTTGTGATAGGACTTCACTCTATAGCCCAGGCTGGCTGAAACTCTCAAATGTAGACCAGGCTGGCTTCAAATTTGTGTCGATCCTCTTGACTCTACCTCAGAAGTGCAGGATAGCGGGCTTGTTTTGATATTATTTTACATGTATATTCCTACCAAGCATCTAAAAATATCTAGGTCCACAGCATGTAATTTGTGTTCTTCATGAACCTCCTGTGGCCAAGAGTGTCATTATCCCTCATTGGGGGTAGGGTGTTTCTTGTCCCCCTTTGCTGTGTGTGCACAGCCTAAGGAACCCTCTGGAACTTGACAAACCCTCGACCCTCATGAATCTTTCTGTGTTCTGCATCCTTATGACCCAGAACCTTTAAGATGGAGACATAAGTTCATTTCTTTCTTTCTGAAACCTCGCGTATACCATGTATCTTCTTGTGTCTTCAGCATACATGGTTGGTGGGGATGCCAAGTAATAGAGAAAAGTGGACCTAAGCTGGAGAACTTCTAAGCAAATTGTGATTTCTATTACATACATATAGCTGATGTATATACTTCTATTGTATGCTCCCATCATATGGTAGAAAGTAACAGGATGTGTTCAAACAGGAAGAGATGAGAATTTGAGAGCCGTTGTCTTCTAACGAAGACATCCTGTCCTACACACTCTCCATTCTCTGAGTCCATTCTGCTTTTATCACCATGGCTTCATCTCATAGCTGGATCATATGACCTCCTTTCCACACGGCTTTACCCATGAGAATTAATCACGATCGCTAGGATGTCGGGCAGTTAATTCTCTATTGCAATTTTTATTTCTTCTCTTTGGCCACCACTACAATCAGATTTCGCTTTCAGGTCCTTACTTTTGTGTGGTTGTAGACGCGTTATTTTCTGATCCTTGGAGTCTTCCTCGACAAATTCTCACAGTTATCTTGGGGATTAAATGAAAGGGCAGACTTATAGCATGAATCACCAGGCAGTTGATAACTGAGAGTAAATGGTTGTAATTAAATTTTCCTTTATGTGAGCCTTGCTGTCAGTTAAGGAGCTAATGTTGCTATCCTCAGCATTTCAGGTCCAATTTCCATTTTGATTTTCAAATTCAGCTTTTTTTGTTCTATTTTTGAGTATCCTCCCTTTCCCTTGCCGGCATGTCTTTTTAACTAAATTAATTAAATTGATCTTTATTTTTGAAACAGATTTTACTCTGTACCCCAGGCTAACCCAGAACTCACTGTTTATTTCAGGATATCTTCAAACCAAGGGCAGTTTTTCCTAATATTGACACTCTAATATAAATATATCTAAAGTACATCATAGATGCATTTAACCAGATTCCATAGTTCATTTAAAAATGTGTGAAATTCCTTCATTGATGGAATTCCTTCATAGTGCTGGAATTATGGGCTGGACCAACTTATCTAATCTCTCACTAAAGCTTGTATTTAAATGTTGTTTAGAACCAAATCTGTTTAACAGGTGCCTTTTAATATCTAATGTTTTACTGGTTTGCTATTTATTTTTATTCCCTAGATAAAGGGACCCGGACACCCTAGAAACAGTGCATTTTGGTAGTGATTATCAACTTCAGATATATATATATATATATTACATGCTATGATATATTATATATAACTATATTTTTTTCCTTATAGATTTCCCATTTTTCTATTTTTTTGTACCACCTTCAACCACATTCTATGCTTACAGAGATTTTGTTGTCCCATTTTTTTACTGGACCATACATTATGAAAACCTTTTGGAATTTAAATCTCCAGTGTCTTCCTTAGAAAGATTATGCATGAGGTGTTGTTTGAATTTGAAATACTTTAGCCAGTAAGTAACAGGAAACCTGACTCTGGAGCCTCAACAAATAAGGTCTTATTTTCCTCACATAATGAGAAGTTTGGTGGCCAGCAGTCTGGCTCCGTTCAGCCAGTACAAGAAACCAGGGCCTCTTTCCTCCCTGAGTGCCAAAAGCTTATTGATGCTTGTTGTATCATTTTTTTGTATGATGAACTGTCAGGTCCACATTCTGGGCAGAAAGAAACAAAACAGGTGATGTAAAGAGTAAAAAGGACACTTATTATTTATTTATCTGGTGTGTGTGTGTGTGTGTGTGTGTGTGTGAACATGTGTTCTCTCTTTCCATCACATTGAGTCCCAGGTATTGAACACAGGTCGTCTGGCTTGGGAGCAAGTGCCTTTAGCTACTGCTCTATCCTGTTCTCCCTAAAAGAATATTTGTCTTTCTGGGAGCAGCATGAACTTTTTCAGACCTTAGACTAACAACCATTTCCTTACACGGAGCAACATCATATTTTGACCCCTGTCTGGATGGCGGCTGGGATGCAAGAATAACCTAAGGGTGTTGTACACTGACAATGGCATCCCCTACAAACCCCAAGCACGGATTAAATTGCTGCTTTATCTGTAGGTTCTCCACTTTGAAAAGGCCCTCTATTATTACTCTGCCAGAAAATTATCTGTTTAGGCTAATTAATTTACTCATTTAATTCCTAGTCGAAACTTCTAGTTTTGGAGGTTGATTCTAAAGCTTATTGGCTTTCTTTTGTAGTCAAGGGCTATATAGTAAGGATATTGTATTTTAAGTTTGGATCCAAGATCTCTTCGTAATACAAACCCTTGTTTCATTGCAGGAGAAAGAAAATAAAAATAGGGCTCCAATTAACCTCTTGAAACTCACACCAGAGATTTATTTTGTCTTCTTCTGCTTTGGTGTCCTTTAATTTTATTTTTTTCCTTCCCTAAGTAGAGCTCATGCAACTCCAAATTAAAACAGTTCATGATGGTGGTTCATCTTAACTGGCTGTTCTGGAGATGGAGCGGCAACAGTTCTATCAGCAAACCTTTTGTAGTGGCTCACATGTCACCTGTCCCATTAAAGACTGTAGTCATGAGGAGCTGAAGTCCCTCGCAGGTAGCAGCCCTTTGAATGCTATTTGAAATCGGTTGCCTGGGAAGAGATGGAGTGTCTTAAGTGAAGTTTCATGACCCGTGGGAGGCTGCTGTAAATACCAGTGTTGTGATGCGTGTGTAGCCTAATTTCAGGTTTTCTTGAAACGGCTCCTCAGAAGCCTGGAATGCTGATTGCCAATAAACACTGTGTGTTAGCACACCCGGCCCTAGAGAAACCATCCCTTATCTTTTGGTAATGGACACTGGATAATAGTGGGAGATGAGAATTAATTATCTCTATGCGATGTACCATCACTCTGTGATAGAGCTGGGTTATTTATGCTTGGGGAAAGATACCAATTTGGTTTTATGATGCCGCAGAGCCGGCACATAGCTGTTAAAGAATAAGTTATTTGAATTGCTATTAATTTGGCGACTTATTCAGAGCACATAGGAATATAGTACACGTTTGTAACATCTTTCTGCCCCTTTTTCGAATTGCAAAAACCTACTGCAAAATGCTTGCGCCTTCTGCGCCAGGAAGTGAGGCAGAAGGAATTGCTTCTTTTGTCTTGTTCTTCACATGAGCGGTCTAGCTAATGTTGATCTTCCTCCAGGTAGAGATCTTAAATTATAATACTTATTGATTGGCTGTGTCTGGAGAGAGCTCTGTCTCTGTGTCTTATTGTATAAATGAAAGCATTGTGGAATGTATTTAAGAACTCTTCTGTAGGTGCCTTTGTTTGTATTAGATTGTGTGTGTGTGTGTGTTGTAT
Organism: Neodon shergylaensis; assembly: GCA_025134845.1. Taxonomy (NCBI): domain Eukaryota; kingdom Metazoa; phylum Chordata; class Mammalia; order Rodentia; family Cricetidae; genus Neodon; species Neodon shergylaensis. Next base: position 16,355,356 of record JABTXL010005037.1, on the reverse strand, counting down.
ATGTTATCAGGAGCTTTGTATGGGCAAAAGATAAGTTTGGGAGTAACTGAGAACTGTATATACATTTGAAAATTCTTTCTGGGTCATGGTGGCACACACCTTTAATCGCCTCATTTGGGAAGCAGAGACAGGGGCACCTCTATGAGTCTGAGGCCAGCTTGGTCTATATAGAGCTAGTTCCAGGATAGCCAGGGCTACACAAAGAAACTTTGTCTTTGAAAAAACAAACAAAACAATTCTTTCTCTTCCTTTGCTTATGTATTTAGATTTTGATGTGGACCTAGTGTTTGCATATTGAAACTCCTAAGATAAGTACCTTATCCATTAATTCAATAAAGCATGGTCTCTGAGGTGAGTATGCTCACTTTCATTTCCTCCTGACTGCCAAGGCTCCATTAATAGTAGTATCTGTGCCATGTAGCCTTGTATATTTTTATACATGTAGTCTTCATTGAATTAAACATATATTTGTAGATACATCATATTTCATCACGTTTATAATAAAATTACAAAATAACTTGGCCTTTGAGATTTGTGAAGGGACATTGTCTTGGTTTTTCCAGACAGGGTTTCTCTGTAGCTTTGGAGCCTGTTCCAGAACTAGCTCTTGTAGACCAGGCTGGCCTCGAACTCACAGAGATCCGTCTGCCTCCTGAGTGCTGGGATTAAAGGCGCACGCCACCAGTACCTGGCGATCACAGCAACTTTTATAAAAGTAAACATTTAATTTGAGTGACTTCCATTCTCAGAGGTTTTAGCCCATTATCACCATAGAAACATGGTGGCTTGCAGGAAAGGAACAGTACCGGGGAAGGGACTGACAGTTCTACATTTTGATCCACAGGCAACAGGAAGTGAACTGTATAGCGGTGGGCATAACTTGAGCATAGGAGAACTCAAAATCCACCACCACAGTGACACACTTCCTTCAACAAGGCCACACAGTTCCTGCAACAAGGCCGCACCTCCTAATAGTGCCACTTTCTTTGGGGGGCATATTTTTTCAAACCGCTACGGGTACATGCCCCTACACTCACACACAGGTGTGCGTTATTTACAATACTCACAATGCTTTCCTCCCCAAGGATCCTGCTGTCAGCTGTTTAGTCAAACAGGAATCCAAGCATGTCCGAGGAACAATTTTGCAGATGCGACTCAAGTCCCAAGTCGTTTGGTTTCAAGTTATAGACATCCTCCAAATGGGCTTCTCCTAAATGATAAGGGAATCTTTTAGAATGTCCTCGAGACGGGTTCAAATGGAGAACGTGTGGCTTCTTAAGCCTGAGACAGGATCCATCTCAGAGTCAGCAAGGAAATGCAGACAATAGTCTTAGAGAAGCAAGAAAGGGAAACTTGTACAAGGTGAGTAAACATGGAGACCGGCTCTCTCCTGGCGTCTCCAGCTATGAGCTCGGGGTGTGGCCATTAGCTTTATGAGCCTCTAATCTAATGCTGTGTCTAACCTGCGAGCTAAACACTCACTTTTCTCTATGACTATATGCTACATCACAATAGAAAACTAATAAACATACAGAGAGTGGTTATTTCCTTTATATCAGCTAACGTGACATATGTTGCAATTTAGTTTTTGAGAACCAAAAGAAAAAAGGAAATACTTAGATAAAATTGACATAATGGTACATTTGCTATAATATCTTCATGCTATGCATGATAAGATAGAAGTCAATAGAGGCTCAAGTTCCAGTTAAGAACTTGGATTGTGATCTTGTCTCTTAATGTAAGGGTTAATCTTTTCTCAGTTGGGTCTCGCTATGGTATAGATAATGAATGATAGCTTTAAGTTGCAGAAATGTTAAATAGCTAAATCATAGTGATGTCTGTGTCATAATGCCAACAACGAAAGTAACAAGAAGACATCAAGTGACTACTTAAAGACTTGGAAGCCTGGGATGTGTATTGTGTGCTGCTATGAGCTGCTGGTCAGAATAAAACATTAGTATGTTCTGGAGTCCCCTTCCAGGTTGAGCAGCTACAGAATTCTTCCAGTGCGTCTCCTGGTATTTTCTCCTACCATGGATTGAACCTAGGACTCTGTGCATGTTCTCAAACACTCTGTTACTGAGCTACAAATTCCCATGTGTGGCTGATACCTAGGATATCACTATGTAGTTCTCTGCGTGTGCATGCATGCTCATGTGTGCGTGCATGTGTGTATATGTGCATATATGTGTGCTGTGTAGATGTGCATGTCTATGTGGTCACCTAAGGTTGATGTCTTGTATGCTGTTCTTCTGAGGTAAGGTATAGGGGACCTCTGAGTGCCAGCCTCAATATCCCCTTCAGGGCTCAGAAGACTTACAGCAAGCGTGGGACTTAGAGCTGAGGGCAAAATGGACTCTCCATGATGTACTTTTCTGCGTCAGTTTCTTTATTCTTTTCCTGTTGTTCTCCTCCTATTCTGTAAAGTTTCTGGTTTATACACACACACACACACACACACACACACACACACACACACACAAAGGCACTTCTCTGAGCTTGGATGTCCCTTTATCTTTGAAAGTACTGAATGTGATCTATATGAAAGACTCCTTTCCTGACTGCATGTCCTGCCAAATGGAAGATAGCTGCAGGGAGGTGGCTTCTAATATATCTCAGGGAATGAAGCAGAGATTAGACTGTGGGAACCAAGGGAATTGATTGAGTGACTGAGTTTTCCACTGGAGGTCCCACAGACTGTGTGTGTGTATATGGGAAAGAATTGTGCCCAGTAATCTGTATTTTGCTGAATCTTGCAGCAAAGGAGAGTGCTTATGGCTTCAGAAAATCTACTCTAAGTATCAGCTGATATATAGAAGGTGGTAGGCCCAGTGCTTTGCAAACTGGGTTTATCTCCATCAGAATGCATTTGTCTGGTGGGTCTGCCTTCTGCTCTATCAGCCGAAATCTCATGGCATGATTCCAGCAGGCCACAGCAGTAAGGTCTCTTAAAGAACCCAGAACTTGCCAGTATGCAGGTCTGCTTAGCCAGCTTGCTCAGGAAGTTACAGGCTGCGCTCACAGGTGGGTCACCACACCCACTTAGAACTTACATGCGTTTGGGGACGTGAACTGTGTGTCCTCTTGCTTGAGTAGAAACTACTTTAGCTGCTGAGCCATCTTGTTAGCTCCTCTACCTTATTTTTTGAGACAGAATCTGTGACTGAACTTGAAGCTCAACCATTCAACTAGACTAGGTAGCCGGCAAGCCCCAGGGATTCTCCTGTCTCTGCCTTCAGCAACATTGTGATTACAGGTACATATAGCAACAGCTTTTTAATCTAGGTTCTGGAGATCATGTTCTTTATGGAGCCATCTCCACTGCCTCTAAAAGACTTTGTGTGTGTGTGTGTGTGTGTGTGTGTGTGTGTGTATACACATATATATTTATATATAATTTTCTTCTTAGTGTCCTCAATATTAACAACTATTTAACCTCTGAAGATGAACTTGAAACTGTTTGGACGTAGCTTTTGTATAATTCTAATACAATGAAAGGTGCATCAGATTTGGTGGTCTATCTAAATAATATAGTAAAATTCCATTTGTGTTATAATTCAAGAAACTTGGCCAGCTTAATTTAATCAAAAGAAAATGCCATTATCAAATGGTATGAAATTAAATCTACCTGACCATAACTCTTTGAAAAGTCCAAAAGTCATTTAAAATAAAGGAGCATGATCGGAGAGTTAGTAAAACACGATATAGGCTCTTTGGCTGGGTATTAAAAGCCATGAGACTTGGATGGGGAACAATATCAGACTTGACAGGTTGTTTATATGATCATGGACCAGTTACACTTAATGTAAAGTAGAGGCTAATAGCATTCCTTTTATTTATGCTACAAGGAATTAGTGAATAAATGAACTCAGTGAATGTAAAAAGGCATGCTAGGGTATTATTTTCTCAAGTCCAGTCCAGTTTGTATAGAGCATGGTTTTTTTCTAATATAAGATATTTTATTTAGTGTTAGTTAAATGTTATATTCAGAGTTGATGAATAAGGATAGCTTATGTTAGTTGACCCCGAAACTTGAATTCCTCGGTGGACTTATTTCTTCACACATTGTATAGCAAATTTGTGTGGCGGTGATGGAAGGGTGCTGGTGATTCTGAGGTGGTGGCCCAGGGTGTGTTTGCCATCAGCTGGAGGAGGTAGAATGGGGGCTTCCTTATGTTCTTAGCCTTCTTTTCCTCCCCTGGGGCCTCCTGTCACCAGGGCATCACTCTGGCTTCTCTTGAATGTGCTAGCCTCTTTTTAATTTGGACTGCTTCTCCTTCAGAAAGGAACATTCAGGCATTTGTATTCACATGGTGAGAAAATGAAGTCCGCAATCTCCCGGACTTGCCTTCTGCGGGGACACCTCGGCAGCCACTTTTCTTTTTGCCTTTTAGAATTATTATGATATAGTTGCATGGCCACCCGTATGTCCAGAAGTCTGGACTGCCTTCCAGAGTTCAGGCTTGGTTTTGTATAGAGCTAGTCTTTTGACTGCTGGGTCCAGGCTCAGCTTCGAGTTCAAGTGTCTCTTTGTTCCGGTCGCTCCCCTTGGAGCAGATAAAAGCAGTAGCAAGGCTAGTGTTTTTAACCTGGGGGTTGTGCTCAGAGGTGTAAACTTCAGCTTGAGATTTTTAGAAGGACGGACAAGAGAACAGTTCATATGAGAAAACACGTAGGCGTCAGTTCATACATTTGTGTGATGGTTCTCAGTTCCCCGCTTTTCAATCCTTACTCCTCTCCAGTTTAAGAAGTTACAGAGTTCCTCTTTATTGTAATAGAAGAAAACTCTGTAAGTTAACACCCATCGTTCTAAGCGAGGAATGACTGACCTGAGATACCTTTATAATGCTTATAATGGCCTTTGGTGTAGTCTCTTCACGCTCCTGAAAGGTGACCTGACACAGAATAGGACTTGCCTTTTCTTAAAGGGAAAAATTTCACTCTATTCTTCCCACCCACCACCTGCAGCAAAAAGAGATTAGAGAAATAATCAGGATGTTAATTATATTTTAATAATAGCTGATAGATACAGCTTTTTTTCTTTAACCTAAGGCTAAGTGCTTTGTATGAACTAGCTTATTGAATTTTAGAATGCTTTGAGATAATAATAGCTATAGTCAGTCCTAGGAGATAAAAATAACTTATCAATCCCATGACTTTGTGGCTATTGTCTACTTTTGTTTCAGAGTTGCACAAAGCGCTACATATATGTGATTTTTTTTTCTGTTCCTCACTTGTCATTGAAATAATGTTTCAATTATAGTCACTATGTGGATTAGGAATTTGTCATTTCTTTTGGGCTGAAACAGGACAAAAGTTGAATAAAGTACTTTCTGGTTTGGAGAGATGATTCGGGGGTTAAGAGTGCTTGCTATTTTGCATGGCTCACCACAGGGAAAATCTGGTACCCTCTTCTGGCCCTTATGGCTACCTGAACGTACATATGAACATGCAACACACATACACATAAATTAAAAAAAGGATATGGTTCTTAGTGGATGGCAGATGCTTAGTGAATCACCATTATGAGCAAATTCTTGTTCTTTTCTATAGGAAAACCTCTAAATAAAGAAAGTAAAATAATTGGAACAGTAAAGCCAAAATTTGCAACCAAGTCAATATATCTTCAGAGCCTACAATGTGTATGTTCTCTGAGAACTAATTTTCAGTAAGGAAATTATAAGACAGTGTTAACTTCTGAGGCAGAATAATATATACACTGAGATTTTGAAAACAAAACCCAGTGTAAAGTTGTCTTAGAGCATTCAGAATTTTGGAACGCCTGCACATGCGTGTGTGTGTGTGTGTTGGTATATCTATGTTGGTATGTCTGAAATTATTAATGTGTATCCTCCATAGAATTTGAAGTGTTATTAATTTCTATGACCATTACTTCTGGGTCATCACTTGCTCCTTTTTGCCTTCATTCCAGTTTAGCATCCTGTTGAATAAATGGGATGCAAATGTGTTTCACAAAAACTGAAAAAGGACCACATGAGTTCTGCTTATACTATCTCTAGAACACTGGCGACATATACTTTGTCCAAACTAATATTATTAGATGCTATTTTATTTTTTCAATTATTGGAGCTTGCGTAGGGAGAAATTGGAGATCCTTTCTTAAACTTCAGGGGAAATTCAACATTTCCCAAGTGGCTGCTAGCTAGATACTCTTACTTCTAGAAACTTTTTTCTTTTCATGAATTGGAAGCGATATTTTATTTCTAGCATTCTTTAGTTGCTCACAAGAGTTTCCTAGATGGAGATTCTTAGTCACTAAAAGGTGAGCTGTATCTGGCAGTTATCAGTTGCTTATTTAGTGAGATAGTGTGTCTATGTCTTTGTTAGAGGGCGGCTTGAGGGAGCCCTTCTTGCCTTCCCAATGTGTGGATTCTGAAGATTGAACTCAAGTTGTCAGACTTCACGGCAAGCACCCTTATCTGCCTAACCATCTTACTGACCCCTAGAAAATGAATGTTAAATTGGGGCTATAAATGCCGTAACATCATACATCTTTGTCGGTAGTAGAGAATATATTATATCCCAAACTCTGAAGATGAATCAATGCAACGAGGTCTTTGCTTTAAGTTGGAGCAATAGGCTTCATATAAGTCATAGTGCAAGGCGTCCTGCAGTCGTTCCATCAATCTACCAAGACTTTCCCGTCTTCTCCTTCTCCCTGCCTGTCGCTGGACTCTAAGATGGCACTGCTAGCATAGAAGTCTCACAAGAGGAAGTCACCTTCCTGCTTGCATTAGGTACCTGGGGTACCGCAATCAGTTGTTCCTCCTGTCCTCAGGACCGCTGTTGCAAGGGCCATGCTCTCTCTCTCTCTCTCTCTCTCTCTGGCTCCTTTCATGTCATCTTGAGTGAGTGCTGTTTCCTTGAGCCAGGCAGACTCCTTCACCTTGTTGCTTTAGTTTGTTTAAGGTAAAGATGCAGCCGGATGCGTGAATGGTTCTAGGCTGTTTGTCTTCTCTGTTTACCACTCTTGCCTCCTTATTCCTGGGAGCCAAGCCATTTTGTAGAAGCTAATGCCATGAAATTTACTTTATGCCAATGCACAAGGTGCAGGTGACTTAAGCCGCAGTTTTGACGTTGTCTTGCCATTGTATTTGTTGAAAGTAAAATGGCATTATTTTAAATTTTACTTCATGCATATGAACGTTTTGCCTGAATGCATGGTATGTGCACCATGTATGTGCAGGGTCCATAGAGGCTAGAAGAACGCACTGGAACTGGGTGGTCGTGTTTCACTACATGAGTACTTGAGAGCTCAACCTGGGTCTTCTCTAAGAGCAGCCAGGGCTCTTTATGGTTTAGCCGTCTCTCCAGCCTTCAAAGGGCATTATTACTGGTTCTGAATAAAGAAGTCTTCTGGTTTAGAAAAAAAAGATTAACCATGTATACACATGGTGTGGACTGTTTTTTTTCTGGCGTGGTTTCACTGTGTGGAGGACCGTAGTTCAAAAGCACAGATAGTGTTGTGCTAACATGGGCTTATTAAGAATTTTTTTTTTGCCAATAGCTTATATGCTAGATGATTTAATACTTTTAAATGAGGAATATAGAAGTGATTAGTGATTCACTTCTCTTTGCCACGTTGGGAAGAATCCATACAAACCAAAATTATGCAAGCCCATTTTTTTTCTAGGAAGGTATGAAAACTTTATAGGTAATTTGTGAATTTTAGGCCTTCCTTATGATATGGCCAGAGGCATCCAATCTCTGGGAGGCTCAATTGATTAATGTATAAAGCTCTTTAAATTTTCAAAGATCTCAAATGCTTTCTAGGTTTTTTTTTTGATGGGAAAGTTAATTGGTTTTAAATGCCAGCCTTTGTCTTAGGATGATGAAAGCAGTTCGCCTTCCTCGGGCGATCTGGATGAAAGGAATTACACTGTGTTAACAGGAAATATCAATGGGAAGAAACATTGAACGGATTCTCTAGGGAGCATGGGCGGGTCATGGTTTGTCGGGTCTTGGAACCTTCTGAGATCTTACAGTACTAGGACCAAGGGGAGATGTCACTGGAATGAAGGAACTGTGCTTTGTGCCTGCGCGTCCACCTGCTTTTCTGGGAGACATCTTCAAAGGACCATCTCCTGCTAGCATTCCCATTGCTTTGCTTTTTGTTTGTCAGAAATATCTTGACAGATGAACAAAAAATAAAGATGTTTTTCTGCAACAGCAAGAGCAATGTCATTGTTTTAAATACATTTCCTTTTTGATGTCGTCTAGAACCAATATTCCACTATTGATTTGTCTTTGCAGTGGTTAAATTTAGTGAGAAAAAAAAAAACGAAAGAAAGGAAACAAAACAAAATCCTAGGGGTGGTTTACAGCTTAGACGCCTGTGTTAATAAGAAGTTCGCATTAAAATGATAGTTAAAATAATGGAGGTGCGGTGCTAGTTTATTTATAGGATAAAGCTCCTTAGATTAAACAGTTTGATTGTACTAGAGCCACTTGCTTTGAAAAAGTATACTTTAGCTGAGCCAGACAATGCCATAGCCACCACTTGGAACCTAAGCACTCCCGCCTTGACAAGGCCTGGAGATTGGCGCTCCGATATTTGATTTCTGAGAAGCACACTGTAACTACACTCATTTCCTTGTGAACAGCAGTGTTTGAGATCAGCTAAATGAACTGGAGAAAGCATCTCGGAGAAAAAGGGGTATCATGCAAGGCGTAATTATTTTCCAAGTGTCTGTGAGCAGCATTCACCAATCAGCGCTCCGTGGAGTAGAGATTACAATCAGAGTTCATCTGTGCACCATTGTATTTGCAGTGCCTGCCAGCGTTCCAACTGACAGTCCCTTTAAGGGAGACAGGCCTGGAAATTCATCAGTGATTTAAGCAAATGTAACCCGAGCTCTGGTTATTGGGAATCTTACTCGACAGGACATCAGCAGGTGCCTGGAGCCTTTAGTGTATCTGTTTTATTGCTCAGTTGTTTGACTGCCAAATCTTCAAAGTGTAGAGCAGCAACTTATTGTGATAGGTGGCTATTACTTGGGCCCCTCCAGCATCCATTCTCCTCTCCTCTCCCCCTCTCTTCTTCTTTTCTTTTCATTTCCTTCCTTTTCTCTCCTGATAGTGTCTAAAGCCTTTTCCTTCCTGGGATTTCCTTGACCATTGTAAATGAGGCTGCCTGAGGTTGATGGTAACTGTCTTGCTCCCATCACTCCTAAGATGAAGTCCCATGAGCCTCACTGCACAAACCATTCTGAACGTCTGACTATCAGTGGGAGCTGAGAGGGTCTCTTTTATGTTTGAGTTGGCTTTCCACCCCTTGTGGCTGAAGTACACTTAAACGACCCACTCCTAAGAGTTTAGTGTCAGCCCTCGCTCCAGTAGGAGCAATCACTGCTTTCCAGTATCTTCTGAGGACGGGAAGGGTTCTTGTTTGTTGTAGTGGATGCATTCTCTTTATGTTGGAAGGGGCTGGAAGAGCTCCCAAGCCATCCTCCTGCCAATAGCTCAGCAGCTTGAGGGTCTCACCTTACTGATGTGACCTTGCCTCTTTGGCAGGGAATCCTGCTTCCAGATTTGGTCACAGCATGAGAGAAAGGAATACACAGGCCTCCTGTCTGCTTTTGAATAATTAGCCTCAGCATAGGGTCCTGAATGGTGATGGGGTAGAAACAAAGCCAGCCTGGAGACCCTGGAGGAGACTTCGCTTTGGGGGGAAGTTACTGGGGACTGATGACTGACTGTGGAGAGTGGCAGCATCTGTGCCTTTGGATAGCATTTCCTGTGGCCTAGCAGCGTCCTCTTGCTCTGGTGGTTGATCTCCACATAGCAGAAGTATATACAGCCTTCGGGCTGTATACACAGATGGGCAACTCACCCATGCAAACATCACACAGGCTGCACCCAAATGGCTCTAGCTGAGCCCTTTCCCTCCAGGCCATTTCCTTCCTGCGAAGAAAATTTGAACCAGTGTCCCAGGGGCAATAACAAAAATACGGCTCTTTCAGGAGGACTTCAGACCTCATGTGTGTTTTAGTTCAGGTTGTTTTCCTTAGAAGAAAACTCTGATTTTTTTTTCAGGGATAAAAAGAAAATGTGGAAAAACAAAACCCAGCTAAATATTTTTCTGATCTGACATGTTCTTCAGGGTGCAGACAGTCCGAGCTTCCTTTAGTAGACAACCCTCTTGTGGAGTTGTAAATTGGCAGATCCCGCTTTCAAGGTAGCTGCACAGCTTCCACTGGGGATGTTCGGGGAGCAAATGAGAGCCTCCCACCGAGTCCTGGGGTCACGCTCAGTGAGACACGGCTCTGCCTTTCATGGTTATGCTTTGCTAAGCAAGTTCAAAGTCAAAGCAAATATTGCAATAGTGTTGCAATTTATTTTCTTTTGTAATTTTTCTCTTGAATGAAAATATCTATTTTTAAGCCTGCTACCATTTCTCTAATATTTGAATGTTTACTGACAGCCCCTCACTTCCCTTCTCTCTTCCTCGCTTCCCTGTTTCTTTTCAGTTTCTCCTTCATATAGACATGGTGTTTCCAGAAGTTTTACTTTCTCAGCTTTCTGTGTGCTGAAAACATAGACCTGAGCTCTTGTTCCCAGCTTATTAACAATTTTTTTTCCATGTAAAGTCTTGCTCATTTCTGTAGCTACTCTCTGGTAATATATGTTGGTATTTTTCTTGCTCATTTCATTGAAGAGTGAACTAAGGCTCGATGGCTGCTGGGAATATCTTCCATATACTTTAAGAATCCAGCTTATATAGCATTTATTTTCATAACTTACTAGTTATGAGGTTTTCTTTGAAAGCAGAACCATATTGGTTTTTCTGATTGCTCCTTGTTCCCACGTCTCCTGTCTTTCTCCTTAGTGGCACCAGTGACTTCACTGTGTAGCAGCTAATGTCCCTAATTCCTTTGAAATTTTTTGTGAACCACTCAAAACCATATATAAAAGCAACACTCACATTTCCCATCTTTAAGCTAGCCAAGTTCTCTAGTGGCATGAGAAGCCAATTTAGCTTATGGCAGAGAAGGGCAGGAACGATGACAAAGTATGATTCACCACCCAGACTGAGCAGCTGAACTTTGAGAATTCTGATCATATCAAGTAGCTCCAGGAAGACAGGTTCAAGGTCAGATTTATGACCTATGCTCTGGGGTTTTGAGCTGGATCTACAGCTGGAGCTCACACGGAAAGCTGTTCCGGAAGGCACACAGACAGAGACAGAGGCCCACCATGGAGCTCGGCAGGTGCAGAGGGAGCAGGTGACCGAGCACAAGGAAGGAGTACCCACTGCCTGTGGACATCAAGCTGTGACTGGAGTAGGGGACTGCTATCCACTGCTGCCTGCTTGTACTATCCCCAGGGACCTCTGAGTTGGCAGAGTCCTTGCCCCTGCCCTCTTCCAGCGAAACTCCCTTGGGAGCAGTAAGCCTCAGGGAAGGACGCCTGGGCCTGGCTTTTCCTCTCATTTTCCAATAAGGCTTTATTACCGATGATAGAAAATTGTAAGTCTGCTTTTACCGCAGGGCTATGATTATAGACATTTGAGAAACTGAGGCAGGGAGTTGAGAACCCAAGGCTTAACTGTGCTACAGAGTGAGCTCAAGACTAGTCATAAAAACTTTATACTTGTGTACAAACAAACAAACAAACAAACAAAACAACAGGTCAAAGTATTTAGCTTAGTGGTAGAGACTGTTTCCAGCAGGCATGAAGCCCTAAGTTGAATCCCTAGGACTGCCGTTGGGGGGAAAACACACAGAGACAAAAACCCCAAAAAAGAATTTTATGCTATTTAAGGATACATGTAACATTAATATCTGTTACCTAAATCTCGCATTTCCATGTCAATAATGGGGAGCATTCTGGAATTTTATGTTTATCTTTCTTTTTTTTTTCAAAAGGCATTTTTACCATATATGCATGTGTATATTTAGGTTTATGTAGTTTAAAGCTTTGTAGGAAATAAAATTGAGCTCTCTAAAGTCTTCTGCCATTTACTTAAAAAAACTCAATATAATGTTTTAAATATTCATCCTGCCCATATTATATAGCTCTGTCTTGTTTACTCTGCTATGCCATTTTCTGCAGTAATCCATTCAGTATTATGAATTGACACAGATCTTCAGGGAGTCTGGTTTGGATGAACATTGCGGCAAAATGCTAAAGAGCGACTTGGCTTTAACCTGTAGAGGTGTGTACAGTGCGTCTAGAATGAAAATATGAATTATAAATCACATAAAATTGGTGGCGACAATGCACATTTTTTAAATGTATGATTTTACAGATGGTGTCTTAGTTACTGTTCTGTTGCCATGAAGAGACATCGTGACCCAAGCAACATATAAAAGATAGCATTTAATTGGGGCTTGCTTACTGCTTCAGAGGGGTGAGGACATTATCATCATGGGGTGGGGAGGG
>JABTXL010005037.1:16309896-16342941 GCA_025134845.1 Neodon shergylaensis | reverse complement strand
GCATCTATCCATAAATTACATGCAGATAGATAGGTAGGTGATAGATGGTAGATAGATGATAGATAGATAGATGATAGATGATAGAAGGGTGATAGATTGATAGACAGATGGTGGATAGATAGACAGATGATAGATAGAAGGGAGATAGATAGATAGATAGATAGATAGATAGATAGATAGATAGATAGATACTCTGATTGGGCTTAGCCTGGGCCTTCAAGACCTCAAAGCCCACCCCTGTTGGCAAACGTACTTTAACAGATCAACATCTCCTAATCGTTCTTGAACAATCTTCCAACTGGGAACCAAATATTCAAATACATGAACCTATGGGGCCTTTCTTATCCAAGCCACCACAGATGGTCCACACCTGTCCTCTGCTGCTCTGCAAAGGAAACTGTGGAATGATTGTTCAAATGACAAGTTAAACTCAAACTACCTTATTTTTATGGTATGATCACTCTGTCAACCTCGCTCCCTCTTTCTCCCCCTCCCTCCTTCCCTTGATCTTTGTGATGCCGTCCTGGAAGGCCTTGAACTGTCATTCATCCTCCCACCCCTCAGGTACTAGGATTACAGGTGGATGCCAACAATAATTAAAACCTTAATGATATCACGAAATAACTTAGTTGGCTTAGTTATTACTTGGACGTCAATATTTAGCCATTTACTGAACGTGTAACGTGGTTTGGAAATATTAAAGCAGGGTTTCAATACTCAACAGTAAGCAGCAGAGCTATAGAAGTGGTAGGGAAGATGGGTGTCAGTCAAGTGCTGGGCCCTGTACAATGCCCTGCCCCCTAAGCATCTTACCGTTTAATCCCTAAACACCTGGGTTATGTAATGTGATCTAAACAATCACATTTACTCCTTTAAATCTTTTATATGAATCTTATCTTTAAGTAGATAATATAAATGTCAATTCAACATTGTGCCTTTTGTTCTTCCTAAAATCAAAAATTTTAGACTTATTGTATTTTTTTTTATGTGTATAAGCGTTTGGCTTGCATCTAAACAAGTGTATCATGGATGTGCCTGGTTCCCAGGGAGGTCAGAAGATTGTGGCGTTGTATCTACTGGGACTGGAGTTACAGTTGCAGGAGCATACAGGTGATAGGAATTGTGTCTGGGTCCTCTTTAAGAGCAACAAGAACTCTTAACTGCTAAGTCTCCAGTCCTCCTTTGGTTCTTTTTTTTTTTTAATTAATTAATTTATTTATTGAAGATTTCTGTCTCTTCCCCGCCACTGCCTCCCATTTCCCTCCCCCTCCCCCCTCCTTTGGTTCTTGATTGACATATTCCCCAAAATGATGATTTTTTTGAAAAAATTTATATATTTTCTCATTTTACTTACCAATCCCAGTTCCTACTCCCTGGCCTCCTCCTACTCCTTTACTTTCCCCCTTCCCCCACATTTCCTCTTAAAAGAAGGTAAGGCTTCCCATGGGGAGTCAACAAAGTCTAGCACATTGCTTTGAGGCAGGACCAAGGCCCTCCCTACTATACCTAGGCTTGGCAAGGTATTCCTCCAAAGAAAATGGGCTCCAAAAAGCCAGTTCAAGCTGTAGGGATGAATCCTGGTCTCACTGCCAGTGACCCCACAGACTGCCCCAGCCATACAACTGTCATCAACATTCAGAGGTCCTGGTTTGGTCCTATGCTGGTTTTCCCATTGTCAGTTCAGAGTCAGTGAGCTCCCATTAGCTCAGGTAAGCTGTTTCAGTGGATTTTCCCATCATGGTCTTGACTCCTTTGTTCATATTATCGCTCTTCCCTCTCTTCGACTGAACTTTGAGAGCTCAATCCAGTGTTCCGTGGTGGATCTCTTCCATCAGTTGCTGAATGAAGGTTCTATGATGACAATTACGGTAGTCATCAATCTGATTACAGGGCAAGGTCAGTTCAGGCACCTTCTCCACTATTATTTAGGCTTTTAGCTGGGATCATCCTTGTGGATTCCTGGGAACTTCCCTAGTGCCAGGTTTTTTTAGTAACCCCATAATGGCTCCCTCAATCAAGCTAGCTCTTTCCTTGCTCTCCCTGTCCTTCCCCATTCTTGACCATTCTTTTTTTTTCATATTCTCTTCACCCCTTCCCTTCTCTGTCCCACCCATCTACCATCCCCTTTCCCCCCACCCCATGCTCCTAATTATCTCACAGATCTTGTCTATTTTCCCTTCCCAGGGGAATCCATGTATGTTTCAACTAGGCTTCTCCTTGATACCTAGCTTCTCTGGGGTCATGAACTGGTTATCATTTGCTTTATGTCTACTATCCACTTATGAGTGATTACATACCATATTTGTCTTTCTGAGTCTGGGTTACCTCATTCAGGATGTTTTTTTATAGTTCTTATATAGTTTTTATATAATTCTATCCATTTGCATGCAAATTTCAAGATGTCATTGTTTGTGAAGGGGGTTCACTGTAACACTGAGGTCTTGGTTTTAGCACCTCTCTTCATAGATTACAAAAATAGTGAAACATAGCTGTAGTCATCTGTGAAATGCTTGTCCTTGGTTTATACAGTTTAAACTTTAGGAAACAGTAATTACAAAATTTCCAGTTATCCCTATCCTTATGGAAATCTGGGAATGTATGATAATTGACATTATTTCCTTACAATTCAATTGCAAGTAGTAGCCAGTACACCTTTATCGATGGCAGCCCAAAGGCTAGTAGGTAAACTGTAAATACATTGCACATATCCATTGACTTGCATATTGAATGAATTAATGCCTGTGGCTGAGAAACTCAAGAGTTAAGATGTAAAGCGATAAAGACAAATGTGGCTGTGTTTAAAATCGAATTTCTTGGTTCTGTGACTAATACTCTGACTTTTGTCTAGTTAGCCATAGAATTAGAATAACTAAGCATATAATTTGGGAAGTAACTGATTTACATATAAAATAACTAGAGTGCTTTCAGCTGTTTTATTTTCAAATGTACAGTTGAGATGTTCAAAAAACTTTCCTCGAATCTAGGCAGAAACTTCGTATCTTCTGGCTCAGCATCTTCCTGGCAAGATGAGCCAGTTGACCATGTATTTGTATGTGTCCAAACACAAGAAAAATGATGAAACGGTGTGCCTATTACCAGGTTTTCTTTCAGTGAATTGTATTTTCTTCACTTTAGGAGAATATTCAGTCATCTTGTAAAATAATGCCCTCCTGAGCTTTGGCTTGTACCATGTCTTGGGTTTCTTTTGAAAATGGTGTCCCACTCATACCTAGAAGCTGAGAGCTTTCATGCTGTGAAAGGGGCATTTCAGCTTTAGGGTGCAGCGGGGTGCACAGTGGAGCGTGTGGGGCCGAATCTCAGTCAGCGGACTGTGTCTTCTTGCCCTTTATCGGCTCTGCTGTCTCCATCCGGTCCGGGAATATTAGGGTCTGCTTTCTTTTGATCCTGGAAGAATGAAGTTTGTTTCAGCTTTCATGGTGTTGTATTAAAGGTTGCCATGGATGCTGGGGTCAATTGTTGATACTTCCTTCCGGCCTACCTGTAGGTAAGCATGCTAAATAATTGTCTTCGTATAAGACTCAGAGATGCTCACATGGCAGAAGTTGAAGAACATTGAGGGTTGGGAGGAGTATGGTGTTAGTTGAAATAGAGATGACTCGAGGGATCCAAAGCCAGCGCCATCCAAGTCCTCAGCTTAAGGAAGCAGGAGCTTGAATTCTTTTCGACAAAATATGGCGTTCTTTGAGCCGTTCGCATCCATACGGATTCACAGAGAACTCAGAACTCTCTTCGCCCCTGCTGATGATAGATGATAGATCTCTGCCTTTTGCACAGGTCTCGATCCCGATTACACATTGTGTTTCCTGCCTGTGATCTTTCTTTTTCTTTCCCTGGGACTCTGCTCGGCTGAACTGCCCTCCTTATTGCTAAGAGTCCCATTGATGTTGGTGCTGTTTACCCAGGCTTAATGAAGGTCTGATGTAAGCTAGAGGTCTGCGGTGCAAAGCAGTAACAGTTTAACAGGGACCTTCAGCCGCCTCAGCTCTCAGAAGCTGCCGCTATCACTGCTCTGGGAAATGTTCATTGATTGTTTCTGCTCTGCGCTCAGGTAGCCGCCCTCCGCTGCGGGGCTGGCCTTGCAGCACCTCCAGCTTGACTCAAACATTCATTACCTTTCCCATTCCTTCGACTGCAGAGCTGTTTCGATGTGCATCACTAAACCTCCTGGTCTCCTTGTGTATAACACAGGCTTTAGAAACCCCGGACGGTTCTCTGACTCTGAGGAATGCTGTGGCCACTCAGACTCTAACTTAAGGCATTATTTCCTTTGATGACGATGCAGACAGTCATGCCTTGCACAAGGGCGCTCTCCTCACAGCCATTTTCAAAGTTGTACTTAGGAAGAGGATTCCAAGTTCCAGGCCCGCTGGGATGTAGTGACTTCAAGGTCAGACTAGTCATCTTTACTGGACTGCTCTCCAAATAGAATAATAATAGTGCCTAGAAAAGTAGCTCTGTGGTAGAGTGCTTGCCTAGCAGATGCAAAACCCTGGGTGTGTTCGCTAGTACTGGAAAAATAAATCAAATACAGAAAATGGACATATTCTAGAATTTCTGCCCTGGGAACATAGTATAGTATGATCTAGAGAGTGCAAGTGGGTTTTTGAAAATGTATTTTTATTTTTTGAGATTATAATATAATTATACCATTCTCCCTGTCAAGGGTATTGCCACGGTGATAAGGGGGGCAATATTACTCTGAATACTTGACCTTTTTTATTAGGCTGTGGTAGAATAAGCATCCTCATAATAGAGAGGCTGAAAAGAGGCCACTGTGGGAAGTTGGACATCTGCAGCCCTGTTTGTTGTTGATTGTGGCTCCTCCAAGAAGGAGGAAATGCAGGGAATCCCTGGACAGAAGTCACCTCTTCCTGGCTCATAGAAGGGTCATCAGGGGATAGGCTTCAGTCCACACTGTCTTTTGTTGATGAGAAACAGGAAGCTGGAAGAGGGTAAGTAACCTCACTGAAGAGTGTCTGTGGCCACAGATAAGAGGTTGTGGTGTGCACCCTGAAGGGAAGTGCAGAAAGCCAGCAGGGGAGGGTTTTAGTCTCAGTGGGCAACACAGGAAACAGGTAGTGTTTTAAGGATCAGTATGCAGAAACATCTGTACATCTGTGCTTTTTTTTTTTTTTTTTTTAGACAGGGTTACTTTTCAGAGCCTGTCTTGGAACTCTTTATGTAGACCAGGCTGGCTTCCAACTCACAAAAATCCGCCTGCCTCTGCCTCCTCAGTGCTGGGACTAAAGGCTTGTGCCACCACCGCCTGGCCTGTCTATGCTCTAGTCACAAGCTAGGCCAGCAGATCTGGGACAGGAACTGAAGTGGTTTGTTGTTTTTTTTTTTTTTTAACCTGTGCTCAAAATGCTTGTAGTATTTTCTAGATCACCCCAGAGAAGCCCCATATGGTGAGAACTGAGTGATACTAAATCCCACTGTGTTCTTGAACATTCGTCATCATCATCAGTGTGTGTATGTGTGTCTGTCTGTCTGTCTGACTCGACACAAGTACCACCACGTGCATTTGGAGGTCACAGGACAGCTTTATGGCATCTGCTCTTTACTTCCTCCCTTCCACAGGTTGCGGGGTTTGAACTCTGGTCCTCAGGCTTGCACTGCAGGCACCTTTACCTGCTGAGCCATCTTGCTGATCCTCAGACACTTTTAGATATGTTAAACAAAACAAAACAAAAAGTTGGTGTGGTGGATGGATGGAGGACTGGTAGGGATAGAAAGGGGATAAGACGGGGTGGTGGGTCTGATAAGAATGTATTATTTGTACATATGAAATTCTAAAAGAACAAGTCTAAAAGAACAATGCCATGGAACTAAGCCCCCAAGATGCCAGTGCTGCACCCCAGACTACCATCTAAACCTTATCCCTTTGTTGTTGAGAACTCCTTTTGGAGACAGTTGCAGGCGTCCCAGCCTGAGTTTGTCCCTGAACCTCTGATCTTCCAGCCTCCACTTCTCTAGTGCTGGCCTTGTACTTAGTGCTACTAAAGTTCTGAATACTAGGTCAGCTCTCTACCAAGTGAATCCCCACACATTTCTTTCTACTCTCTCCTCTCTTTTTAGCCCTCTCTCCCCCTAACCCCACCCCTGCTCTTCTGAGGCAGAACCTCTCTGTAATCCTGGCTGTCCTGGAGCTCACTGTGTAGGCCAGGATGGTCTCGAACTCACGGATATTATGATTTTTGCCAGCGGGTCCCGAGCAGCTTGTGGCGGGGAGGGCGGGTCCTGGCGACAGTGAGGTTCCCTGACTGGGAGAGCTGCTGTGCAGACCCAGCCATGCAGCAAGCGGCTGGACAGAGACAGTGAGTCCCCTGAAGGCGCAGATTCCCAGTGGCGAGCTGCTGGGCAGGCGGGCGAGAAGTGGGGAGAGAGGCGGAAGTGAAGCTGCCTTTCTGAGAGGAAGGCGGGAAAAAGGAGAGTGAGCTCTGGCCGGAAGCTGAAGATCAGCCTGCCTCAGCGGATGGAGGCGGGAGTGGACGTGGCTTGTCTCTTGAAGAGACGAAAATCATAACAACAACGAAGATCCTCTTGCCTCCCTCTCGTCAGTGCTGGGATTAAAGGCAAGCACCGCCACAAAGGTAAGTACTCTCTTAAAACAGGTTTTCTCGTCTTTTCCCTTTGTTCCGGTTTCTTCAGTTTTGGTGTATGCGTGTGTGGAGGGGAAGTGTTGGAGGAGGGCCGGGATGAGACAGTGATGACAGATATGACAAGGAGCCCATAATGTATCCCGGGAAAAGAGAAATTAACAACGTCTGTCGTGCTGTGTGACGCAGACTCAACTCTTGATGCTCCTTTATTGAATGAGATGGAGCACGAGAGAGGTGCTCAATTTACTAAAGCGTACAACGAGTGCACAGAGTTCGGTCTTTAAACAAAGTTTAAGTGTTTAAGAGCCTTAAGAAAATATTTCTTTCTTGGTTGGGTTTTGTGGTAGGTACACACCTATAATCCCAACACTTGGGAGGCAGAGGCGGGGAGACGTGAGTTCAAGGCCAGCCTGGGTTGCCAAATGAGCAGTGAGCCCCAGGCACACATGGGTTAAGTAGTTAGTTCTTGTCTCAACAAAACAAAGCTAAACATCCCTTAATAATAGTTCAGTCAGAATTTGTGGAAAAGCAAAGATTAATTCATGTGTTCACTCCCCTGCCTTTTAACAGAACTTCTACTTGAAAGGAATGTCCAGCTACTGTTGTGCTTTTCTGCTTCCACACATTGAGTTATGCTAATGATTTCCGTGTACCTAAATGAATTTTACACACGAAAATAAAACTAATGTACATACCGCATGATGTATTAATACCTCTTGGAATCTTGTTTGTGCATGTTGGGGATTTCTGTAGCTGGCTTCATGAATGAAATTAGGTTTTCGTTTTCTTTTCTCAGGCTATGTTTTCTGGATTATGTTAGCATCATAAAATGATTTGGGATGCTTTTATGTTCTCTGAGACATTTTATATGACAAAATATGTGTCCCTTAGGTTTTCGTGAATTTGTCTATGTAACCATGTTGGCCCACTTCTCTTCAGAAAGAATTTCATTGACAACTCTTTATTGCTTTTGGGGCCGTCTATCTATTCAGTCTTTTTTTCCCCCTCTAACTCATTAACTTCTCTTTACCTTTTGTTTTTCCCAGACTCATTCATGTCTTTGAGTCTTGCTAATTTGTTAAGATATAACAGTGGGTGATGTCTTATTATTTCAAAAATCTTTGTCATTTTATTGCCTCATGTCCCCTCTTTGTCTTTGATAGACCTGAGCTGAGTGAAAAATATTTTTTCAAATTCTCAAAAGTTTGATATTTGACCAGGCATCAAAGTCACTTGAGTGCTGGCTTCCAATGCGCAGCCCTTGGATTCTACCAGTGAGACTTGAGACACTGTGCTTTTTCTTATCACCCCCGACCCTGTGTGTGTGTATGTGTGTGTGTGTGTGCATGCAGCACACTATACATGTGGAGGTTAGAGCTTGACTTTGGGAGCTTGATTCTCTCCTTCTGTCATTTGACACCAGCGGGTGGAATTTAGGTCATCAGGACTGGTCATAAGCACCTTTACATACGGAACCATCTTGCCTGTTCTACTTTGTATTTTTAATAGATACATATATACATATTTATATGTGAATATATATATATACATATATACTCACAGAACCTTTCATTTACATATTTTTAAATCTATAACTTAGGGACTATGCTTACTTCATAGATGCTGGTGTACCATAATACGGACAGATGTTTGGTGCTGTCCTGGCATGGTTCAATATGTCCCCTTGTTTTCGTCTATATTTCCTCCTCTATTTTAGGTCCAAATATAATGTGTATGCTTTTCACTCTCGTCATGCTTCTGATGGCTTTCCATATTTTTTTCTTAATTGCTATTTTAAAGTTAATAGGAAGAGGAAGGCATTTTATTTTAACTTCTATTAGTAACCACCTTAAATTAAAAAGGAACACAAGCATATATTACCTCGTTCATTAAGTGATTACTGTAAGGACACTGATACCTCCTTTTGCGTTGATACTTTCTTTTGGGAATGATGTTTTTCAGTTTTATTTACTGTTCTTTTCCTCTGTCCCTATGTGATAGGTTACTTTAATAATTCCACTAATGCTTTATGTTTTAGGAATTACTTGTTGCGTTCTCCCTTCCAACAGGACTTATGGTGGTTGCTGTTCATGTTGTGTTCATTGTGTGTGCATGTGTCTGTATGTGTGTGCGTGCACACGCACACGTGCAGGTGTATGTGTGCCATGAGTGTCAGTCTTTTTTTTTTTGAGACAATTCTATTTGTTGTCTGCTGATGTACACTGGGCTAGCTAGCCACAAGCTTCTTGGATTGCCTTGGCTCTGTCTCCTATCTCTCCTGAGGAGCACTGGGGTTATAGAAATATGAGAAATATGTTAAAGTATTTACATGAGTTTTGGGGAGCTGGACATGGTGCTGCACACCTTTAAGCCCAGCACTCGGGAGGCAGAGGCAGGTGGATCTCTGTGAGTTCGAGGCCAGCCTGGTCTACAGAGTGAGTTCCAGGACATCTAGGCATGCATTGTGAGACTCTGTCTTGGACAGCAAAGAAACAAAAAAGCAAAATTCTCCAAATAGAAAACAAACAAACAAAAGTACATGGGTTTAGGGGATTTGAACTTTGAACTCAGACCCTCATACATACAGAATAACTGTTTTATTTATTCGGTTATCTTTCCAACCTCTTGCTTTTTTTCTAATTTTGACATTGGCTCTGTATGTCTGAGAATGGATACTGTTTTACTGTTATTTATAATTTTTTTATTGTTGGAAATGTCATGCCTGTTGACGATGAAATACAGTCATATCCATTCCCCCAGTTTTCTCCTTCAGCTCCTCCTTATGCCTACCAACACATCCTCTTCCTCGCTTCATGTTTAGTCTTATTTATTTATTTATTTATTTATTTATTTATTTATTTATGTTTTATAACTCACTAGATCTAAGTAGTGCTACCAATATGTGCATGGGGGGTGGCATTCCCTGGAGCATGGGAAATCTACCAGTGGCTATCCTGTTAAAGAAAGATTCTCCCTTCCCTAGCAGGCATTAAAAAGCCCTTAGTGCCTCACCAAGGGGTGGGGCCTAAAGAGTGCCCCACCCATCTATGCTGGAATCTTTCCTGGCTTGATCTTGTGCTGTTCTTGTGTGGATAAACACAGCTGTTGTAAGTTTATGAATCTGAGAGCTGTGTCATATCCAACGGCCAGAACTTCTGGTTTCTTCTGGGGTCATGGCTGGCAAGTAGTGGTTGATGTAGATGTCTTCTTTAGGGATGAGCAACCTTGTAGGAATATCGCTTTTCCATATAATTTTTGGAGGGCCTTTGCATACCCGCCACTGTTTTCAGTTGTCAATCCTAAATGCACAGTGTGTGTGATTGTGTTGTCCTTGCAATATTTCCTTTTGATTTCTCCCAAGTTGGAAGCAAGGTTAATATTTCTGAGCTCTGTCTGTAGTTTTAAAAAGTTTTGTTTTTTTCTTGATGCCTTTAGCACCCTTAAACATTCTTATACTTCAAAGGCAAACTGTCTTTGCCTGTTCCTGGGTGTGTGGTCAAACTCTTCAGTCAGTAGTCAGCATGTTCCTTAACCTGCCAAAATATCTTCTTCCATTTTATTTCTTCTGTGCCTTCCTAAGCTATCTATGAGGAACCAGGGGGTCTCCTACCTAACACCCCCTTTCTGTGTTTTCACCCATTTGTCTTCTCTTTCTGCCATACAGAGGTTTGTTTCCCAGTGAGCAGTTCTGTTTTGTCTCCTTATGAGTCTTGCAGTCTGCTGTTGAATTTTCAGTCTCAGAATCCCGAGTGAACTCTGCCCTCAACAATTCTTCATATACAATGCTCAGCTGGCCTGCTCCCTGTCTCTGCTGCTCCTTCTTTGGAAAGCGTCATTTATTCTGCCATGCTTTCCAGAGAAGTGCTGAAAATACATGACTGGGATTAAGTTTTCTTTCTTTACATAATATTTTATTGATTGTTTGGCAATTTCACATCATGAACCCCAATCACGCTCACTTCTCAATCCTCCCAGGTCTGCCCCCGCCCTGACCCTTGTGACTTTCCCCCTCAAAAAGAAAGAAAGAAAGAAAGACAATAATTAAAAAAAAATCCAATTTGTGTTGCCTTTATACTCTCATGGTCAAACTCCCAGGGGCCAGCCCCTTAAAGAAAACTGAGCCCTTCTCCACCTGAGTCCCCTCCAGAAGCCCCCTCATTTGTGGGTAGCTACACCTTAGCATCCTTATCACAGGTTTTAAGAGTTCTCTTTGATGGCCTCCTGTCTGGGCTGCTGTTTTTGTGGGGGGATGGGAAGATAGGAATTGTCATAGAAGCCTTTTATGTCCCTACTTCTCAACAATGAGTCTGCAGTCATCAGTACCATGGCGAAAGTGGCTTCCTTGCCCTGTATCGTCAGTAAGAGCATGGATCATGGATTTCTACTTGGTTTCTGGCAATAGCATGGACCAAGGACATCCACATGGCCTCTAGCATCTGCGTGTGCCGTGGATCCCAGCATGGTCTCCAGTGGAAGTACATACCACAGACATCAGCATGGCCCTCTGCCACACAGACACCATCATATCCCTCACAGACATCACAGGCCAAGGACATCAGCATGACGTTAAGTGCAGGACAAAATGTGAACATCCACATGATGTCTGTTGGTAACTCGGGTACAGACCCCAACACTGACATCCACATGGACCTCATATCTCAACAAGGTCTGGGGACCACAGATACCAAAGTGGCCTCTGTGGGCAGCATGAACCTGAAATATAGAGAGGTCTTTCCAGAAGGTTCAGTCCAGAAAATAGCAGCATAGGCTACAGCCTTGGAGGCTCCATGCCAGTGGCCCAGTCAGCCTAGGACTGGCCCTATTCAGTAAGGACATGTTTCTGTTGGAGATCTGGGCTGTCCCACATCTCCCTGTCATCTGTGCAGGGAATCCCACTGCTTTTTGTCATTCTTCACTACATGTGAAGCTGTGTTCTGCCATCTTCTTTTTCAATTTATTGAATCTACTTTTAAAAAGCATCTTCCCAGCCAGTTGGTGGTGGTGCATGTCTTTAATCCCAGCATTGGGGAGGCAGAGGCAGGCAGATCTCTGTGAGTTCGAGACCAGCCTGGTCTATAAGAGCTAGTTCCAGGACAGGCTCCAGAGCTACAGAGAAACTTTGACTCAAAAAAGACAAAAAACAAACAACAACAACAATAACAAAAAATCTTCCCACAAGCAGTCACGAGTCCTGCTTACTTCTTTCGCAGCACAGTTTCCCCCTTCAGAGCCTCCTTGAATCTCTCAGACTCCGTGGAGCTCTGAGGCATGTGCTGGAGACTCCGCCACCTTGGTTCTTCCTCTAAGCTTTCTTTTTTATTTAATTTCTTACTAATTTTTTTCATCTATGTTGCCTGGGTTGGTCAAGCAGTTCTTCTTCTTAGGTGCTGGAACTTCTGGAAGGCTCCACGATGCCCACCTGAGTCTTTTTAAAAAGGAGATTGTTCTTTGTGTGTGTGTGCACGTGCGTGTGCACGCGTGTCTTAAAGGTGTTACCATTTATTTTTCATTCCCCTGTGGACTTGGAGGGACCATTTAAGATTGGGAATTAACTGTCCTGGGACTCTTCATGTGTTTCCCTCTCTCAGAGCTGGAGGAGCTAGAGTTTTAGTTGCCAGATATGAACATTTTAGGTTGAAAATTCTGAAAGCGAAAGAGGAGGCAGCTTTTGTGCAAAGTGTGGCAGCAGAACATTGAGGCCGCTTTTCTCTCCTCGTGTCTGTGCCGCCAGACTTCGCACCCAGCATCTGTGTTTTTGCTCTGACCTTAACACCTGGTCTCTGCTGTCGCTGCATTTAACGCAGGAAAAGGCCCGAGAACTCTTTTGATTTTCAGTGTGTGGACAGAGGTGCGTGAATCATGACCCTTTCGGCACAGCTGGTCTGAGTTATGCTAAATCGTGTGTGTCCCATCTACCCTGGCCTGTCCTCACTTCCAGCTCTCAATCTTGCAAACCAAGCTCCATTCATGGAATTCTGCCAAACACCCTTTATTGACTTCTCACAATGCTGGAATTTTTTCTGATGGTGGGCCTTTTTTGAAGGGCCCTAATGTCCTTTATAATTAGGTTACACATGTAATATGTCCCTGGGAAATTCGTCAGTTTTGGCATGTTGGTATGCTTCCTTAGTTTATAATTTTCAAGCATTGGTAAGAGCTGTCTTATGCCTCTGTATTTATTGGTCATTGACGCTAACATTTGCGATTGTCAAATCAAATGAGAGAAAAAATAAGCAAGAATGTAAGGAATCACACATTGCTTTCTGATATGACTATTTGGATCACAGTATAGATCTGGTCCCTTGAGAGTCCCAGAGGGCAAGAGGGGACTGAGGCTTCCCCTTTCCTACAAAGGACCATTTGCAGGGTCAGGAGAGCCCTATGCTATTCCTTCCATAGCAGCCTGCCATGAAGGATTAGGTTTAGTTACTGAACTATTGTGAAATTATGATAGTGACCTAGGAGTTGACTGTGCTCAATGCAACATTTTCCCTAAATGTATCTAGGACATAAAAGTCAGGTGGAATGCAGAAACTCTTATTACCTTTTCTCCTGACTTAGTTTTGTATTTTTTTTTGCTGTAACATTTTTTTTTCAAAATCTGAAAAATCTGTGTGTCCTTGCAGTATAACGTACTACAACTAAGGTTTAGTTTGTGTGAGGCTGTGAATCACATTAGGGTTTAAGTACCCTTGAGTAATTTATCATTATACCCTTAATAAAATGCATAGCTGCAAGTTAAACTGTGACTTTTCCTTGAGTTTACTTAGGCAATCATAAACCATCCAGTCTGTGAAATTTAGTATCCCATTTAATATTATTACCATGGCAATAAATACTTCGGCAATTAAATTTCTTAAACATATGCATTTGATGAATTGACTTTCTTCTGGTGACTCTTGGCCTATTGTTTATAAGAATGTCTCGTGGGCCTTCTAGTCTCAAATGTTTAGCTCTATTACAGAAAATTATAACTATGCATTGACTTCAGTGGACTTAGCCATTTGTATGGAGGGTGTGTAACGTTTTTTAGTAGACTCTAGCATACATAAGCTTTGTGCTAATCCATAAAGCCTTCGTAGACACAATCACTCACTTCACCATTGCCACCCTAAGGTAATTTTATGTATTTCTGAAAAGCCATAGGAAAGATTGATTTGTCTTTAGTACTTATGCAAGTGAATGTATTATTATACTGTTCCACTTTAATCAGGCCCTTCTTGACTGTATCTGATTGCCTGTTTAAACAGTTATCATCATCATCATCATCATCTTTATATTATTGGCTGTGCTGGGAGAATAACAAGTGTCTTGATCACCAAATGTGAACAATTGGATATACAGTAGACTTGTTAAATATATTCATTGGAGCAGATGTCAGAAATCAGTAGTTTGAGGTTGCTGTGATGTCTCAGAAGGTAACAGTGCTTCCTGCTAATTCTCCTGGCGTGAGTTCTACATAAAGTGAGGCCATGGCAGCTCCAAACTGGGGTCAAAGGTGAAGTTTCTATTGTCGATATGAGGGAGAGTATAGCCCGTGACACCTGAAAGAGTCTAGTGCAGGAAGAAAAAAACAGTAGACTAAACATGGCCAATAGGTTCAACTGACCATGAGAGCAAGAGAGAAAGAGAAGTGAGAGTGAGCATAGGAGACCAAGAAAGAGGACCAAGAGAGCAGAGAAGACAAATAGGGCTCAGAACTGAAATGGCAGGACTGGGAAGCTGGGGAGTGAGAAGTTCGGGGAAGGGAAGTCCCATGAGCTGGAAAAGTTCAGGGTATGGGTGGAGAGAGAAGAGCTGAGAGGAGCCAGAAGGCCAGTATGGACTCTGTAAGAGGTACTTGTGATGCTGAGAGAATCAGGAGGCTGGCATGGATTCTGTAAGAGGTCCTTGTGATGCTGAGAGGATCAGGAGGCTGGCATGGATTCTGTAAGAGGTACTTGTGATATTGAGCAAGTCTGGAGGCCAGCATGGACTCAGGAAGAGGTCCTTGTGATGCTGAGTGAGCAGGGAGGCTGGCATGTGCTTTGGGAATGCTAAGATGCACCACAGTTCGCTGTTTGTCACAGGTTACTTTTGTACCTGACAAGTTTGCTTCCTGGGATCTCAACATGGCAGAAACTTAGAACTGACTCCAGCTGAGAGTCCTCTGAGTGACACAGGTGCCCCCAGATCTGCACAAGAGAAACCAAGCTAGAACAAAAACAGTAACAATAACAACAACAACCGAGATGTTGTTAGAATAATTAGATGTGGATTTTTGCTGTCATACCACTCACGTACCTATCTGCAAGTGCATTTGGTGTGCCATTGCACAATAATTCGTTTTCAGCTTGAAAGAAAACCTGGATGGACTTAGAATTGCTACTTTCTATTTTAAGCAATTTCTGAGAGTGATTTTTAATGATAATATATATGGTGTGTGCTGATACAATCCCCAGAGCCTCTCTCATCTGTTCACATTGCCGCAGCAAACCAGAGGAGTCACATGTAGCTCCTCGGCTGTGGGGTGTAGGGCTGCATCATGGAGCGACACCCCGGTGAGCAGAGATTCCAGTGACTGGAGACATGTTTGATCTCCTATGTTAGCTGGGAGCCTCAAGCGTTAATCCAGCTTAAAGTCAATAAGGTAAGAAACATAGTCCTCACAGTAAAGAAATGCCAAGAGCTAAGTAGTTGCTCTTAGGAGGTGTGTACCCCTCCAGAATACAAAACATGTCCATCCTTGGAGAAAGTCCTACTGATTGTACCATAGACGGAGTAACTGTCATCATTGCAGGAGGTAGGAACATTCCGACTTCTGTGAAGTGAACAGTTTGTAGTCAATGTGGATTTCCTGCATTGGGCTCTCCCTGTAAGAATAAACGAAGCTAATATTCCTACTTGAACCAAAAGCTAAACCAAATGGTGTACTTTCTCGAGAGAAGTCTGGCATTTTATAAATACTCCGAGTCTTTGCCAAGTGTTACTGAGCTTTCTGCCTGTTGGTATTAGCAGGAAAGCAGTGTTGGGAAAGGGAGAGACAGCTGTGATGTCTAAAGAAAAGAAGAGGGTATTAAAGTGGCGCACGCCTTTAATCCCAGCACTCAGGAGGGAAGCAGAGGCAGGTGGATCTCTGTGAGTTCAAGACCATCCTGGTCTACAAGAGCTAGTTCCAGGACAAGTTCCAAAGCTACAGAGAAACCCTGTCTCACAAAGGAGGAGGAGGAGAAGGAGGAGGAGGAGGAGGAGGAGGAGGAGGAGGAGGAGGAGGAGGAGGAGGAGGAGGAGGAGGAGGAAATAGTTCACAAAAAAAGCTAGTTCCAGGACAAGTTCCAAAGCTACAGAGGAACCCTGTCTCACAAAAAAAGGAGGAGAAGGAGAAGAGGAAGAGGAGGAGGAAGAAATAGTTCAAAGCGTGTTCCATATTTGCTTGCCTTTCCTTTGTTCCTTCCGTTTTTCCTTCCTTCCTTTTCCCCCTTTTGTCCTGCTACCATGCCTTTTCTTTTGGGACGAGAAGATATAACAAGTGTATACTCATGTATACCAAATGACTTTGAATTCTGTTGAAGGAGGCCACTTGTTGGTTCCCAGCTGCTCAACCCCAAAATAATCACACAGAATCTGTATTAGTTAAATCACTGCTTGGTCCAGTAGCTCTAGCTTCTTATTGACTAACTCTTTCATATTAATTTAGCCCATTTCTAGTAATCTGTGTATCGCCACGTGGCTGTGGCTTACCGGGTAAAGGTCCTGGCATCTGTGCCTGGGGTCTACATGGCTTCTCTCTGACTCTGTCCTTCTTTCTCCCAGAATTCAGTTTAGTTTTCCCTTCCTACCTCTATTCTGCCCTGCTCTGCTATAGGCTCAAAGGAGTTTCTTTATTAATGAATGGTATTCACAGCACACAGAGGGGAATCCCACATCAGAATTCATAATGCTCCATCCTCTACTGGAGTTGCAGGCAATGTCTTCTATCCAGGTCTTTATGTGTGCTATCCAAACTCTCTTGGCAACTGAGCTGTGTCCCCAGTACCTTTTGCTTTTTTTTATCTAAAAACTTGCATGTTGGGGCTTTTGTGTATTTTTAAGTGTGGTTTTGTATTTGATTGTGTGTGTCTGTGTGCATATGTGTGTATAGTCTATTGTTTTTCTTCTTATAATTTATACGTTGCATTGTTGTTTCAATGGGAAAATTGAGTCCAAGTGAAAATTTATCTGCTGCTTGGTTGCTTCTGAACTCTCTCCTGCCTCTTCTTTCTCACAGTTCTTCCTGAGTTAGTTATATTGGTTGTCACCAGGGACGAGCAGCTTCTATGTCTTCCTGGCAGTTTTAGTGTCTTATTTCAAATTATATACAGGCAGGAGCTTGACAGTGATTTGTTACTGCTCAACCCAATGTTATTTTGATTGTATTGCAGCTCGTGATAAAATATCTGTTGATTTGTGATAAATAATTAATATCTTTAGGACTGCCGAAGTTTCCTAGGTAGCCGTTTATGTCTCGAGAACTACAGAACACTTGTCTAGCCTGTAATTTATGCTCAGCAAAATGAGAAAGGATATTTCTTTAGCTAAGATATTAATGCTTAAGCCCTAAAGTGGCCCTGAGAGACTGCCCCCCCCCCACTTTTTTTCTGAAAGCACAGGTAATTTTTCTTCCCTGGCACTTTCAGAGATGAAAATTTTTGGAAATATTTTCTGGGTCAGGATAAGAAGTGCCCACCCCTTTCTGTGGTATAAAATTTATTTTTTAAAGTATTAGTTATTGCTTAAAAAATCACTGTTAAGAAAAGCCTTCTTGACTAAGATATTTCCACTTCTTTTATTTTTTGAGGGATGAAGGACAATGAAGAGCTATAAAAAAAAAACCTCGAAATCCTCTGATATTAGATGTCAATAGTTAAGAAGAAAAAGAAAACAACTAAACAAAAAATCATATGTGACATAGCAGTATGGCTCCAGTTTGCCGGAAGTTAGTTTCTCTGGCCTGGGGCTGACGAGGCCACTCTGAGCTCTCTCAAGACCAGGTGTTCCTCTCCTGTCTTGGATGGCCGTCCAACCTTCCAGGATGATTTCAGCTGCAAGCTTGGCCGGGGAAGGAGTGACTGACCCCAGTTTTCCTTCAAAGGTAGGCCCCAGGGAAGCATGCTTACTGCTCAGAAGGCCTCTAGCTGGCTGGATTGTGATCACGTGGCCCTCGGAACTGCTGGGACCACTGACAAACAGCCTTTGAGTGTGCATGCCTTGAGCAAGCAGTGTTCTGAGCACTTGCTTCCGCTGTGTGGAGTACTTGGTGTCCCCTCAACTCACATTGTGAACTTTTCCGCCGGTCACACTGGCTCTGACATGATACTAGTACAGCAGAATTTATTTCCCTATTAATAGAAATAAAAGTGAATCACGAAGCAAAAAAAAAAAAAATTAAGACAGAGCTCTTGTGT
Organism: Neodon shergylaensis; assembly: GCA_025134845.1. Classification (NCBI taxonomy): domain Eukaryota; kingdom Metazoa; phylum Chordata; class Mammalia; order Rodentia; family Cricetidae; genus Neodon; species Neodon shergylaensis. The sequence goes on along the minus strand of JABTXL010005037.1, from coordinate 16,324,895 downwards.
GAAATAAATGAAACAAGAAGGCCGTTGTTAAGAACCCATAAAAAAGGCCTACGCAGAGGACACTGTGAGACCAGCGCACGAAACAAGGGTTCAAAGAAGCCGTGGATCCCAGCTTCAGCTGCAGCGAAGGCGTGGAGCTCTAAAGAACTAATCATGCTCACTGACATAGTTCATAATTTCAAAAAGGAAAAAGAAAATGTTGTTGGTTGAGAGTAAAAATGCGCTGCTCAAGGCCAACTTTAGTCTCCAGCAGCAATAAAAGCCGGTGATAGATCACTACGCTTGCATGACTCCCGCCTGCAGTAGCGCTGGGGATGGGAGACTAAATGTACCAACTTGTATCTAGTGGAAGGAGTCAAAATTCAGCCCCTTTCCCCGTTATTCTTGTTTAGACTTTTCTCCATCCCATTTATCAGCTTTCAGTCTCTTCGGTTTCTAGTTGTGGGGTTGGCAGACTTGCTTTTCCTTTTTTTTCTTTTCTTTTTTTCTGTTTTGAGAGGCTTGCGCTCTTTCCTTTAAAGAGGAACTATAATTTAGGGACTAAAACAGGAACCGGCTTGTTCGTGTGCAGGCATAAAACCTGATTTCTGATTGCCGCGACAAGTGCTGTCTGTGTGTAGGATGCTTATTGCTTATAGTTCTACACGTAGAAATGCAGATATTGATGAGCATATCTTGGCCTTGTCGTGTTGGCATTTCTGTTTGTTTGTTTGTTTGTTTGGAAACAGGTTCTCCCACCTGTCTTGGGTCGCCTCAAGTCTCCTGCCAATCCTCTTGCTTCGGTCCCGCGAGGGTTGGCATTTCGGATGTGGGCCAATGACACCCACCATGTCGCATTTTGAATAGTACCCGCTTTCAGTTCAGGTTGCTTTTGCTGCTGAAGGGAGGGAGGGGTAACTTGGGAGCTTTTCTGGTGGGTTTTGGCATCACCAGATGTGGTGGTGTGGTGGTGGTACTCTTCTCCAGGGAATGGTGACTAAGCATCTTGACTTCTCTCTGGGTGATGGCTGAATATCAAGCCACCTATATAGTTTTTGGTTTTGCATGTGCAGGAAATTTACTTTGGAGAATAAAAGCTGATGGATAAGTATTTAATTAAATTAAATATGATTTTTAAATTGTACCTTCAGTTGTCTGAGAGAGGGGCCATCATGATGCGCCTTTGCATTGTGCTACCCCAGGGAATCTCACATTTATAGGTTATATTGTGGTGGGTGCCAGTTGAACTTGTATTGAATGAGGTCCGTGATCACAGCTTTGAAATGCTTTCTGAGTTGTATGGTATGGTTAAGATGACTTGATTGTTTGTTATTGAATATGGAACACTTGATGGTAGATAGGGAAATAATAACCAAATCAGAACAGCATGAGTGAATCTGCCTGCCTTGGGAAAGTGGGCGTGATGGTTCTCCTCACCGAAATCAGTAGCAAACCTGGTTGGTTATTGGAATTGGTTATAGATGTTTTTCTTTCTAAAACATTTCTGCGGAAACAAAGGGATGAAAATGAAATAGACCAAGGGCAAATGCTTCTTGTTTGTGCTTTCTAAACTACATCATTAGAGGATGCATTTTGTCTTGGTGACCTCTTTACAGAACGCTGAACATGGTCTGCTCTTGTTTAATTTTATTTCTGTTTTTTTGATAGAGTCTTGCTGTGTAGTCCAGGCTGGCCTTGAACTCATGATCCTCGTGCCTCATTTAACTCTTGAGTACTGAAATTTGTTCACTTATAGGTTGGCATTTTGTCATGCATTCTGGTTTTGATTTTTCTGTGTAGCCCAAGCCTGCGGCATTCACAACAGACTCGCTGTCTCAGCCTCTGGTGTATACTGCGATCTCAAGTGTGAGCCCACACACACTGCATGCTAGTGAGGACGTCCCAGTGGCCTGTCCTAAGTATTATGTACAGTGTCTTTCTCAAATTCTGCCAGTTCATTTCTGTCTTGTTTAATTTGTGTCTGTCTTGTTCGCAGAGTTCACATTCTCTTCCTCCAGAGGCCTTTTTGTGGCTTGCTTCTTTGTCTGTGTGCCACGGCTTCATTTCCAAGACCTGTGCTGATTTTTTTTTTTTTTTTTGCTTTTGCGGGTCCACACCTTCAGTAGCTGGCACATTGCTTTTGTTGTGCCTGTCCTGTTTCCCATTTCTTCAAGCTTTTGCCAAGGCCCCCCTTTCCTCCCAGTATTTTCAGCATCAAAGAAAACGATAATGAATTGTGACGACCCCAAAAATTCATGTGTGGGACGCGCCATTACTACTAGTTATGTAAATTGGTGATTCAGTTTTATTTTTAGCCAATTGGAAAAAGGGAAGAACCCTTCTCCTTTTTAGCATGTAAGGATTGCGTTTGATGATGAACATTGCCTTTTTGCTGTAAAATAATATATAGTTTTATCATCACATCTGTTACTTTTGGTTTTACTAGGTTTTCCTAGTAATACGCAACATAACATCCCTAGAAAATCCCACATAGCTTAAGGAAAGGTATTATATTACATCCCCTCATCTCTTAACCTTGCAGTGATCTGTGATGGACACTTGAGAAAATTTAATTTAAATATTGAGCATTCTGTTTCCCTCAGCATCTTTTCCCTTCTTTATCTTGCTAAAGGTCACTCTGGATGATTTCTTTCATTGCGCTTGGCCGTCAATTAGGAATTCTTACACTGGCTGACACGTAACAGCTGACTTGTTTTCGGATCAGGCAATGCGGCAGAGAAGGACATTCCAACCAGAGACTCATGTGTGCCAAGCCAAGGCCTCCCAATCTCCTGGCAGAATAGAAAGGATAAGTAGATTTAAAATGGTTAGGGTGCTTGATGGTAATGTGTTGGTAACGGGAGGAACCAAGGAGAGGAAAATTGAGAAGGCCAGATAACTCCTCCAGTAGATGATGGAGAGATACTGAAATATTGCGGCAACTGTTGTCAGTTATTAAACAGGATCTATTAATTAGATAATTTTAATGTAGTACTTATGGGACATAGCACATGAGAAAGTTTCGTATGACAAGGCTTTCAATGTAACAAACTTATATTTACTGTGGAAAATTTGATTTCCGAGGAGCAGTTAAACACTGTAAAACCTAACTGTAAGTTTAGGATTACTATCTCTGTCTTTCCAAAATTTTGAACTAGCAAGTGGAGGTTGACCTGAAGTTCGGATAATAGACGGGCTTCCTCAGCAAGGCTGTTCATGATGGTTGTGCTATTCCATGTCAGGTTTGGGGCTCTGATGGAACCCCCTAGTTAGAGTGTTACTTTAAGAGTTAGCCTGAGCCTCTAAGGATGACTATGTCCTAGCTTCCTTTCAGTACCCTGTATTTGTAAATATTTAGATTACAGGAACAATTTTTTTCTTTCTGTTCTTAATCTATTGTCTGCCTTTTTAGAACTTCTTCTTCTTTTTTTCTTTCTTTCTTTTTTTTTTTTTTTTTTGGTTTTTCGAGACAGGGTTTCTCTGTAGCTTTGGTGCCTGTCCTGGAACTAGCTCTTGTAGACCAGGCTGGCCTCGAACTCCCAGAGATCTGCCTGCCTCTGCCTCCCGAGTGCTGGGATTAAAGGCGTGTGCCACCACCGCCCGGCTCTTTTTAGCACTTCTTTGGCCACTATATGGTTGATTATTATTCATCTAAGCGTCACATGGGGTTCTGCTTGGGAATCCTTACTCTTTAGCATTTAATAGGAAATTGTTGCTTTCTGGCTTCCTTGGACAATCTAAGCGTGAGCTGTTCTGTCTTAGTTCTCTTTTTTAGGTGAGTTTAAATGAGTTCGGCAATATCTAAGAATACTTATTCTAGCTTTAAATAAGCAGCGATAAAATATTTCTCCCCCTTCTCCGTGTGAAACATGGGGTGCAAAGTACTGTGTTCATCTTTGTGGAACATCTAGCAACCGCGTTGCTGTTTGACAGCAGTAAGTACCGCTGCTGTGCAGGTTACATCAACCCGTGCAGACTCTGTGTACCCATCCATGTGAGTGGCATGTGTCAGATGGATGCCTTGTGATACAATAGACCCCAAGCTTACCCTCCCTCATATAATAGAAGATAAGCGTCAGCTTTTCTACTTCACGCAGGGTGACAGCAAAAAATTAAGAAATGTGTTTAGGTTATTTCTTTGTTTTGAAATGTCAATCGAAAATATATTGTTTACCCATGAGAGATGGAACTAACACTTTCATTTTGTGATTAAAAATGAATTTGTCACCCCAGAGGCAAGTTGTAAAGACCACTGGGAGCTTCAAGAGGAAGTGAGTATTTAAATAAAAATGTTCTATTTTGTCTCCCTTTTCAACTATCTATCTCCCAACATGCTGAATACCTTTAGATTTCTGTAAAGGTAGAGCTAGTGGGCGTCGCAGGCACAAACCTTGCTGTTCCCAAGTTGCAGTCTCCAGTTTGGAGAACTTAATTGCCTCGCATCTTGGGCTTTTGTGCTACAAAGACAGTTTCTATTTTGGAAAGTCAAATAGGATAATGAGTGTTAGATTTTCTTTCGAGTACTTCGAACTGCTTTTTGCCTTTGAGTTATTACAGAAAATCATTGCCTTTGCCGTTTTAAATATTTTGGCGTAAATAACTTGAATGTAAATGTCGTCTTTTTGTCTCCAGGAAAGGTGAAAAAATTTGCCAGCATGGGCCACGACCAAATGTGATATAAACAAACAAGCAAACGGCAAAACCAGAATGAGTCGGGTCGATAATCAAATCAAAGTTAATAAGGTTCAAAACTCCGAAAATATTCCCACAAACTTTTCCAAAACAGATTTCTGCAATTATTTCGGAGGGTGATGAAGGCAGGAGTTTTATTGCTGGGAGAAAGGAAAAAACCAGCAGTCTTGGAGGCCGTCTTGAGAAAAGAGCCCTTTGTCACATTTGAATAGAGGATGTGTGTGCAGTTTGCTCTTTTATTATTTTCCTCAGTGGAAAAAAAAAATTAACAAGTTGGCCGTTGGTTGTACAGATTTCTCTTTGTGGTGGAAGTCCTGGGATACGGTGGGAGAAAACCGCTGCCCATCCTAACACAGATGCTAATTGTACTGTGTAATTCTTTCCCGTTGCCATTGCGATGTTCTTAGCTGCCTTTCATTTGTTGCCTCTCTAGGACAAAAGTGATTACTAATTGCGTATCATGCAGCACTGAAGAAGTGGGCCATTTGGTTTTCCTTTCTCTCTCTCTCTTTTTTTAGGAGACGGAAAATGGAAGGGAGATTGAGGGGCTTAGGCCTGCAGCTCATCCTTACAAGCCTCCACCGCTTCTCTAATTTGCATGGGTACCTTGGGCATTGTACTCTTGGGCTCTGGCAGCTTGACCCCCTCCTTAGTGTAGTGACCCTTATCATCCTGCTGTTCATTCCTGGGGCCTGTTTAATGCTAATTAGGCCTTCAACCAGTTGCTGTTTACAACTGTGTGCTTTAGAAAGCAAGAGTCTCTCCAAAGACCACATTGGTGGTCTTAAACTGAGCTGGGAAGATTGAAGACCTCTGGGCTCCAGAGAAAAGCCTCTTAACATTTCTTTGGGTTTAGAAATATGTAATAATCACACCATTAACGTAAATAAATAGACAATAAAGAACTGAGTTTTTGACCTGGATGCTGTTTGATGATGGCTGGCTGCTCCTTGGAATTGCTTTAGTTCTTGACTTTGGGGTCTGAAAGAAACAAGTCATTTCTGGTATCCTTCCCACTGTGAATAAAGGGCCAGCCGTGATGCTAAAATACACAGGGTAGCTTAAATGGCTCCAAGTTTAGAAATTATTTATATGGTCATTATTTACTTCTTGAGTGAACTAATTGAACAAAACAACAACAAAATTCTGTGGCCTTCATATCTAATGTCCTTGAATTTCCTGTCTTTTTTAATCTCTGGAATTTTGTTGGCATTTTGGATGAAAGCTTTGCTGGCCTTTCTAGCTCTTGGGTCACGGAGGAACAGGAGTGCATTACAGATCCTCTTTCTTCCCCCCATTCTAATTTAATGTTAGCCAAAGCTAGTGCAAGAGGCTTCCTGATCTCTCCTGAGAACTGCTCAGGGAGCTGCAATCTAAAACAAGGCCTTTAGTGGTTCAATGCTGAGCACAATCACTGCCGCACCCCATGATCTCTGCAAGGTGAACACTGAGAAGCCATCTTCACTTTGTTGACATTGATCTTATTTGTTCTTCATAAACATGTACTGTGTGTATAGCTGCTTGAGGAGTTAGGATACTGAACATCACACAGTTTTCAATCCTGAGTAATTTTTAAGCGGCCTCATTTTTTAATTTTGATCTGTGGCATATTTACTGCAAAGAAATTAACAACATATTATACATTCTTTTTATATAACGGTCCGTGGAGTTCATGGGGAGAATGCCTTCATTTTGTCTTTCAGGGATGTAATAAATCTTGTGGTGATAGGGTACTTGGCTTGGTAAACTTGTTTATCTAGTTTCTTTAACAATGAAAATGGAGTATATTAGAATTTTTGATTAGAAGTGTTATCGTAAGATCAAGTGGACTTAGAACTGAATTCATTTAAATAACTTTCTGGTCCTGGGGGTGGGGTTAATAGATACCAGAAAGCAAGTAAGACTGGCTATCTAGTATAAGTCCTTAAAGCAATATACAATATTTAAAGATTAGCTGCTTTTATGTTTCAGTCTTTAATTTTTTTCATAGCTCCTTCTACAAGAAACTGGTTATGCGGATATGTGTAGGCAATTATGCATGATGAGCGTGTGGAGAGGGACAAAGACAGATAGATGGAGGTGGTCAGATAGATTTTAAATGGTGTGAAGGGTTCTTCCTTATTCTCTCATTCTTTCTTACTCCTCTTCATTTCTCTTTCACAAATAAACATGAAGGAGTTGGATGGAGGCAAAGGTCTTGTAACCACTGATTGGAAACTAGGAAGTTTATGCCCCAGATCTTTCTTTGGACTGCCAGCTCCCTAATAATGACACGAAGACTTCTTAAGTATGAAAACTTAGTCTTAGCTTAGGCTAGTTCCCAGCTAGATTTGAAAACTTAAATTAACCCATTTGTATTAATCAGTGTTCCTCCACGTGCTTTTTTGCTTCTCCTTAGTACCCTATGCTAGACTTCCACCAGGTCTGGGTGGTGAACTTCCACCACACCTCAGATTGTTCCCAGAGTTCCTATCTTTGCCTGGAAGTCCTGGCTATCCTCTCCTGCCTAGCTATTGGCTGTTCAGCTCTTTATTAAACCAATTAGATGATGCCTTATGCAGGTGAGGAAGGATAGAGACACATGGTATGGGAGGTCCTTCTGTCTATGTATTGCTTTTCTTGTAGTGAATAAAGAAACTGCCTTGGCCTATTGATAGGGGAGAACTTCGGTAGGCAGGGAAGACAGAACTGAATGCTGGGAGGAAGAAGGACAAAGTCAGACACTATGGAGCCACCTCTAGAGTGAGACATGCCGGAACTTTGCTGATGGGTCACAACCTCATGGTGATATACAGATTAATAGAAATGAGGTAGTCAACTGAGGTAACACTCTTGTTTAGATAGCAAACCAGAGTGTTACCTCAGTTGACTGCCTCATGTCAACTCTTTCTCTTTGGGGGCATGAAAGCTCCCTATAAAGGCAGGTGTCAGCAACTGTGGCCCCGAAAGCACAGGCTCCATCCCAGGAGGGCCTGTGTCCTTTGAAAGTGGTAGAGGTACATGAGGTTGACTGAAAAGTCAAGCACAGTGCCAGGTGTCTGCTCTGTTCCCAGGGCTTGGTTTTCAGAGTTGTCACAAAGTTACTAAAGGAGCCAGGTGGGTGGTGGCACACACCTTTAATCTTAGTAAGGGAGGCAGAGGCTGGCAGGTCTCTCAGTTCCTGGCCAGCCTGATCTACAGAGTGAGTTATACAGAGAAACCCTGTCTTGAAAAACAAAAAACAAACAAAAAAAGTTAACAGATGGATGCCATTTGATTCTGTACCAGGGCCTCCTATTCTTATTGCGAGTAGCTAACAGGGGTGGGATTCCATGCTTTCTCTTTGACATTTAACGTAAGGTCACCTCTAAGTGTATGTAGTGACTCTGTAAGGGTAGAGCTGGGCTCCCTTAACTTTCACCTCGAAGTCGGAAAGTGGACAGGAAATGGGAGGCTGTCAGAGTTTGATCCTAGCAATTCCGTGCATCAGATTTTGGAGTTTTGTTTTTTCATGTTCTCAGCCTATGCTCCCTGAGAGTTAAAAACATATACATTTCCTCCATGGAGAATCTGCCTTGTTCCTAGATTCCGCCCTGAGGCTTTGTGAGCATCATTGATTCTCTTCATTGGTCTTTTTACCTTTATATTCTAATCCAGCTGTTTGGAGAGTGTATTCAGAAAATGGCCTAGGTTGTAATTTTTATGTCTTTTTTTTTTCTTGAGTGTTCAGTTGGGAATAATGAAAGCACATGATTGAGGGCTGTTACTTGGCACTGAGAGGGGAAGAGCTTTGTCCTAATTTTTTTGTGTGTGTGCGTGTAGTTTTTGCTTCTTTTATGATGCAGCAATTTGGGAGATTCATAGGGATTCACATCAATGAACAGAGCTGAGTTCTGTTTCTGAGGCTGCCTTTAGGGCCAGGGGAGGTTTCTTGTATTACAACATTAGCTGTGGCAGATTTTGAGGAGAAAATTTGCTCTGATTTCATCGGAGTTGCAGAAGGCTACTAGAGGGGATTTCCCCATCTTGTGTTTAGTCCTGAGCTTTCCTGTATCCCATGGGGTTACTTACTTTGTTTAATGTGCCCTATTGGTAGCAGTTGACCTCTTTCTTTTGAAACAGGAATACATTTTGTGAAATCTGTTTGACAACTTGGATAAAGAAAAAAATTAGTGCGAAGTGAAGGAATCTTCCAGATTTGAATTGTTACTGCTTGTGCTCCAGAACTCTTTTTCTTAGGACAACCCATTGTTTGTCTTATTGGTATCGTTTTCCACATGATTTTTGGAAATTTTCAAACTCTACTGTTAACATACACAGCAAACTTAAAGCTGTTGAAAACTTACAACTTACTTGCTTGATGGAGAAAACTGTTTATTCTGCGGGACCGTAGGAGTTCACCCTCAGGTGCACAAAAGTTTTATAAAAGCAATACTTGTGATTTTTGTATGTACGTTCATATGCATATACATACATACATTACATGTATGCATTTCTGAGCATTTGGGGGGGGCTCTTTTTTTTTTTTTGTTTTTTTTTTTTTTGTTGTTTTTGTTTTTGTTTTCCGAGACAGGGTTTCTCTGTAGCTATGGAACCTGTCCTGGAACTAGCTCTTGTAGACCAGGCTGGCCTCGAACTTAGAGCCATTCGCCTGCCTCTGCCTCCCTAGTGCTGGGATTAAAGGCATGAGCCACCACTGCCCAGCTCAAGTATTGTACTGCATTAGTAAAGCAGAGTTTTCATGACAGTACAGTAGCTTAAGGCACTTAAGCCATTGACTCCTCATTTGGTTCCACAAGGTATCTAAACCTGGGATAAAGACCCGGCACCTCTAATTTCCTTCTGTGTCTGTCTCCTTCACTTGGCACGCCTGTTCACATCTGCCCATCCACATGTTCATCTCTGTGTCTTACCTATTTAATCCCCCTCCAAGGCTGAAGGTACAGAGTTACATCGTTTTCCTAAACCCACACTTACCTTGGATTTTAGTACAAACAAACTCTGTTAGGACACACCGTGCCCCAGATGTGGGCGAAGATGCCCCATAGCACAAAAGTAACTTTTACCCTAGTGTTATACTCCCTATGACGGTGACAAGGGCTTGTTTCCACCACTTTAGAATCAGAACTGAGATGCTGATTGCTTGACCATTCCTGGATGAAGGCTGCATAGGAAATGCATGCTTTTGGGCAGGGTGGCACACCTTTAATCCCAGCAGTCTAGAGACAGAGACAGGTGGATCTCTATGAGTTCAAGGCCAGCCTCATCTACAAAGAGAGTTCTAAGAAGGCCAGGGTTGTTACAAAAAGAAACCTCTCTTGAAAAAACAAACAAACAAACAAAACCAAATTCAGTAACAACAAAAAGGCATGCCCTTTGCACCCTTTCCAGATTTTTAGTTTAATTCCTTTTGTACCCTGAACATGGACTTGGGGTTGCTGGACCCCTTTTTTGACCTTCTTCCCAATGAAGCCACATTGAAGACATCTCTCTTCCCTCAGTGTTGTCCTTTCAGAATATTAGGGACACATGGGTGAGCTGAACTTGGTGGGGCTGCCAGAACCCTGGCTTTCACCTTAAACACTACTTACAGTTTGTCTTTAATTTTGCAGGCCCAAATGCCTTTCAGTACTGAATTTGAAAAACGACAGTCTTTTGCTTTGTGAGATTGGGTCTTGTTTTCATTGACTACTTTAGAATTCTCCAATCTTTTTGATTCTAAAGACCCCCAACGTAGAACTCATTTCCTGATCTTTTGAGGAGTTGGTTCATTTCTGCAGGTTGTAGTTACTATTTGACCAGACCAATGCACGAAGCAGAAGTTTCATTCCCTGAGTCAACTTCAGGACATACTGAAATTCTCATTGAGGAACCTCTTTCCGTAGCGCCTCGTCTTCAGGATTGATCTTGGCAGCTCCTGCTCAGAGTTGTGACTGTCTTGAAGTGCTTTTCATTGCATATAAATAATGCAGAAAAGCCGACCTGCCGCAGCTACTTTATTCTCATCGGGCTAATGTCTTTCCTTGCTCTCTCTGTGTTCCAGTTGCTGTTTCTCTTCAAGAATCGCTAAATCAGTTCATGGAGAAATCTACCTGTATGTAGAGAGTCAGGAGAAAATACAAGAGACCATTTTCCCTCCCGTTTTTTTTTTTTTAAATCTCAGAAGGAATTACAGTCTAATGAAAAATTGTAACCTTCACGCAACCTCCAGATACAGTATCTGTAGAGATAAGTGCTCACCCTCTCCCTGTTTAAATAACAGCATGCAGCAAGCTAAAATAAGTGGACAAGATACTACATACTTCTCAGGAATTCCAGGGATTCTCTGGGCTAGAACTGAGAACTCTGATTCCTGTTATTGTAGTCCCTCTGTTCATGTTCACATAGAGATCCGGGATGATGCTGTATGAATTTCCTTCAATTTGTACTTGGGAAATTTTCTCTGGTTGCAATTCATTGTAGGAAAATTGATTTGCCGATATTTTGAAACAGTGGAAATGAGTTAGTCTTGCACGTCTAAACAGACTCTCCTTTGCCCAGCATGTTTTGATTCAGGGTGTAGGAGCCAGCCATGATAAGATTAATAGAAACAGACCACCCAAAGGAAGTTCTTTTCTTCTAACCATTATCACCTGCCAGAGTAGGACTCAGCCTTGAGTCTCAGTAGTTTACCCTGAAGCAATACCTGGTTGCAGAAAGGACCGTAAACTAAGATTACCTGAGCACCACCGAAGAACAGACCATCCAAAGGAAATGCTTAGAGTTCCAACCACTGTAGATAGGATGACCTGCCAGCACACCTCAGCAGGACAGGGGTCCTGAACCTCAGAAACCCCTCGCCCCCACCTTTATTACTATAAAAACCCAACTCTAACTGAGCTCGGGGCTTTCCGTTTATTCCAATACGTTGGACATGTAGAGAGACCGAGTTTGCAAACTTGCATAAAATAAAGGTTCTTTGCTTTTATGTCTTTTACATATGGACTTGGTCTCCTTGTTGGCTTTTGTGGGGACTTCATGGATTTGGGCATAACACAGGATATTGCTCACTGCATCTCCTAGTCTCTGACAGTGTCTAGGACTGGGGTCTTTGAGCAGAGATTCTGAAGCCCCCCTCCCCCCCAGCTGTTCATGGTAGTTTTTTTGTTGTTGTTTTGTTTTGTTTTCTTAGACGTTTACTAACACCTAGTCATGAAAACAGCTCCGACATCAAGAACTGCCCTTGGAGAAGTTGCTTTATTTTCTTTGTAAGAGCATCCTTACTCTTCATTTATGCGATAGTTGTTTTACATATAACATTTCAAAGCGAGTCTCTCATGCATACCTCTTTTCTCATTACAAGGTAGAGAAAATGAAAAGTGCTTAATTTGCCGTGTTTGTCTTCATCACGCTGCAGAAGACGGTATAGCAAAAACAGCTTGTGTTTAGCATGACCATTGTTGTGTTTGCTCAGTGAGCTTGATCGGGCGGGCACTTTACCCTAAGGAATGTCATGTTGGCTTGAGTTGTCGGACTATAGGTTTTAGTTCCCCTTCCCTGTAGCAACGAGTAAAATTGTTTTCGTGTTTCTATATTCACAACATACTTAGGTGGTTTCTGCCATTTTCTGTAGTTTGGGGCATATCTTATTTTCTCCTTGAGCTAATTTCGGGTGCTGTGGGTAGGGTGAAATGGGTAAGGAAACTTATTTATGAAAGGTCATTAGAAATACTTTCTGAATCATATTTCATTCGATGTATGAGAACTTATTTGGTATTTTCACTGTTTCTGATTTGGAAAGGGGGGAGTTAAAGAACTGTGGGCCATGGTGTTTAGGCTTCCCTTTTCCAGGGCTTGAATACCACAGAATCCATTTATATGCAAATGAACTTATAGGATCCCCTGATCCCCTGTAGTGTTAGCACTTGGGAAACTTTCTCAGACTTCACTTAGATTTCTTAAAATCATCCTTCACAATTGTCTTTGACCTAATCCATTTTACCTCATCTGCATGAATTTGTGTTTCTGCATTTCTCTTAACTGCTTAGGAACTTTTACCAGGCACTTAAATAGCCCCCCCCCCCTTTTTTTTAACCAGTGGGCTAAGTATTATATTAATTTTGTCTGGTTCCTGTCTAATAGTGCTCCTCCTATCTTAAGTGACAGTGTGGTTTCCAAAAGTGTTATTTGGCAAGAGATGGGAGCCGACTTTTCCATTTCTAATGTTTGAATTATTTCTTTGTGAAAATTCCGTCTCGAAATTTTCTTAAAGAAATTTAGAGCTGCTTTGTCTTCAATGCGAAGTGATATAGATATCCTGCATTGTAACATTTCTGATGCTTCCTGTTTGGGGGATTGGCTTTATTATTGCAACATTCTTTGATTCCAGGGATGGCAAGACAGTACTTCTGACACTTTATTATCATTGTTGTTGTTGTTACTGAATAAAGAAAGTAGTGTTTTTGTAAATTCAATGGTAATACTAAAAAGTCATATACCCTTATGTCTATATGTAACTGTAAGCAAAACTGATGTTAATTTATTATTAATTTATTGGGTTTTTATGTATGCATGACTTTGCATTTGGGAGCTCGAGGACAGTAGGAGCATTGGGAGGCTGACTGGCAGGTGGGTTGGCAATTGTAACTGTGTGTCCCCTTGTCTTCCCCCCCCCAAATCATCTCTTCTCTGAGTTATTTTGCCTGTGCCTGATTACACTCTGTTTACCTGCAATCCACCATCTTTGTGATTCCCCATAGCTTTAGTCTACCTTTTTTTTTTTTTTAAATCATCTGTTTAGTTGCATTGTTTCTAATATGAAGGTGGAAATAGTCCCTGGCTAACTTACTTCCCGTTCTCTCTCCCACAGTCTTCTCAAGTCATTTTTACGTCCGAGGACTGGTGTCCCATTGTTGAGGGTGGTTCTTGCGCATCGCTGGAGATTGTCTTAGAATTAATCTTCCTCATCTCAGGCATCCCTAGAAGTGCTCCCAGGCTCTTCAGGTCTCAGCCTGGTTTGTGACTCTTCCCAAAGTGCTGAAACCCTGAGCCACTTTTCATCTTTCCCTTTGGGAACTGAGAGGTCCCAAACTGACTTGAAGGCAATGTCTGTCCCAGATTTCTGTCACCAGCTGTCCCTCACTCACGTATGCTCTTCCGAGGTGATAATGGATCTCTTTTCCCCAAATGATTCACTCGAGTCTCCAGATTCATTCCTTTTGCTTTTGTTTAAACCATCTAACAAGTGGGGGATAAGCAATATTAAATGAATTTTCTAGCCTTGCAACCACCAGGTGTAGGAGGTGTGGCCTTGCCAGGCAATCGGGATCATTCCAAGGAGTGTCATCCAGAAAGGATTGCGACCTGTGGGCACAGATGCGGGCTCTGCTGAGTTCTCGAGATTGTCATAAAGAGGGAAGAACAAATAAGTATAAACATGTTACGGTGTTCAGGAAAATATTTCAAATGGAAATTAAGCCCACCCAGGGCCAGTGAGGATTTAATTTGATGAATTCTCCACATAAACACCGAGCAGATGCATTCAATAAAGCTCCCTTCCATTGGAGTATAAGCAGCATTTTACTTGAAGTGAAATGCCATTGCTGATAGGTAGAGATAGCAACTCTCTGCTGGGGTAGGAAACAACATAACCTCTTGGTCACCTGGACACTTGCGAAACATGATCTATTTGTTAATAGTATCTGAAAATCTTCATGGATGGGCATCTGGTTCCTTATTGTTTCCTTGAATGTAGTTTTGAGTCTGTGATGGGATGGGATGGGAAGAGAATGACTTTGTTAAGGTGAGAGAAATGGCTCTGCAGTTCAGAGTCCTTCCTCCTCTCCCAAGCACCCAAGTTTACTTCTCAGTAAGCATGTTGGCTGACTTACAAGGCATTGTAATTCCCTGTTCAGGAGATCCAAAACTCTTCTCTACTCTCCATGGATACCTGCACACACACACACACACACACACACGGCACACATGCACACACACAAACACAGACACATACACATGGCACACGTGCACACACACACAGACACATACACACGGCACACATGCACACACACACACATGCACACACACACAGCACACATGCATTCACACATACACACACAAACTCACACATATGTGCGTGTGCACGCGCACACACACAGTAAAAAATAAATCCTTTAAAAATGTTCATTGGTAGGATGCAGAGTTTCGTCTATAGGAGTTGATTCTCTCCTTTCCCTGTTTTAGATTCTTGATTTGAGATTACTCTAGTGTCGGTTGTTTGTTTTCAGGGCGCCTGGGAATGCTGTTTGATTGCCCTTTTCGTTGTCTTTCTTTCTTTCTTTCTTTCTTTCTTTCTTTCTTTCTTTCTTTCT
>JABTXL010005037.1:16282168-16309886 GCA_025134845.1 Neodon shergylaensis | reverse complement strand
TCTTTCTTTCTTTCTTTCTTTCTTTCTTTCTTTCTTTCTTTCTTTCTTCTTTCTTCTTTCTTCTTTCTTTCTTTTTCTAGTGTAAATTCCCTTTAGAGGAAGAAGAGTAGTGATTTTCCTCACAAGAAATAAATTGCTGAACTAGATTTACTGTGCTTGAAAAAAAAATTCATATCTTTGCTTCTTAGCACCTTCCCCTTCTTTTTGGTATATTTGGGGCTTAGTGTAGTAATGGCTGGGCTGTAGGACTCCACGTAATCGGAATTTGGGATGGCTGGGTAAATGAGACTCTCTGTAGCACTGAGGGACAGGAGTGGGGATGTGTCACCTCCATGAGGTTGAACACAGGGACAGGTACTGGGCTCTGAAGACACTAACTGCAACTAGTAGTAGACGTTAGGATGTGATCTGCTCCGGTTGGAGGAGGGAGACCTCCTCAAGCAAGATACATGTTTCAAATGCCAGTCAAAGCATTGTATCTGTTCCCAGCTTTTAGGCATGGTTAGTGGAAGGAACTAACATTTTAGGGTTTCTAATCTCCAACAATTGACTCCAAGTTAGGTAACTCTTTTTGCAGTCCTGGGAAATTTATCTGCAGTGGAGTTACTAAGTCTCTTCTCTTCTGAAATAACATTTACCAGGAAGGAAAGCTTTGGCATCACTTTTAACATATTATTATTTTTTAATGATAAATAGCATAGCTCTTACTTGTGTAGGTTGTAGGACTAGTCTTTCAGCATGTGGGAGTTCATGTTGGCCTTAGATTAACCATTTATTCTCTGGCTAAGGAATGTTTTACCTTTGCCTATATTCTTCTGATGAGTAGCTAACTAGTCCCTGCCTGAAAGTGTCTGTTCCCATACTATGTATTTCTGTTTCTTGCGGGGGAGGGTTTCACATTCACAGGTGTGTTTTGTTCACTTAATTTTCTTCTGACTTGCAGCCTGAGATCCTGCTACCCATGCCTCCAAAATTCTGGGCTTACCCCACCACAACCAGTCCAAATGTTTCCTTCTATATGTCTCTCCTAATCCAAACCTCAATCTTTTATAAACTGGGGTTTCTTTTTTTTTTTTTCCTCTTGAAGCAAACTGTCATTTGCAACATGTGTAAGGATGGTCTTGAACTCCCAATCCTTCTGCCTTTTGGTGCTGGGATTATACTACGCCCAGCTTCAGAGGCCTCTGTATTACCGCCATCAACATCCTTGGACAGTTGCTAGGTGCTGCCCTAGACCAAATAAATAAGCAATCTGTGTAAGATGAATTTGAAAACACTGCTGTGTGTAATGGGGTGGGTCTTGGACTCGTAAGGCCTCAAAATCGCATTTGCCATCTATAAAATATTTCATATTTTCAATATTTTAATTTACACCCCATTCAGTGTTTATTCTAAGATAAGATTTGACTCAGACTTATTTTTAACTAAAAAATGTCATTGTTTTTATGTTTTGGTGCAGTTTTACTTTGAAACTAACAAGTCCTAGAGAGTACTTTTAAATTAATGTTGATTAAATTTTCCAATGACACAGTGCCAATGCAATTTACCCCTAATATTTTATGTGTGGAAGGATGTGCCTTCCTTCTAAATGACTCAATTAGCGTTGCTATCTCAAATGACACTTGACTTCACTTTAAAAGCATTAGTTGTAAGAAGGAATTAATAAGAGCAGATGAAGAATTTTCCAACATCTTCTCTCCGCGCCAGTTGGAGAAGACTGAGGAGTTGGTAATATGGTGTGGAGGTGGGAAGAAGTGGGGGCTCAAGCTGGAACCCTGGAGCTTATTAGCATCTTTCAAACCCTAATGCTGTTTTGTTTCAGATAGATTTATTACACTGTCTTTCTCTCCAGTGCAGGCCACTGTTTGAAGGCTCAGTTCGAGCAAACAAAAGAGATATATAACCCTTGAACCAATTAGCATAGCTTACAATGTTCTCAATAGGCTTATCTACTGTATATGAGACTTGGGAAAATGACTGAACTTTTATGCCTCTTTGATCCCCAGGGAAGTTTTTCAATGTCAGATCCTTTGTACCCACAAAGTAAACCTCACATGTTTGATTTTCTGCTTTCAGCTAGACAACCTTCTTTCCAGTCTGATGGCTCCAGGCTCTGCTGTCATTCTTGGGGTTGTTTGCATATTTGCATGGGGTTTGTGGCTGTGTGAGAAGAGGGCACATGTGACTTTGTCCCGGGGTCCTGCATTGCCTCGGCTTGTGTGGGACACGACACAGGCTTGCAGTGTGCTCAGCGAGTGTGGATTCCTGGGGCACACTCCTTTTTTCTAGACTCTCCCTTAGCCTTTGTCGTTTTGACTTTTTTCCTATGTGTCATTGAAATTTGGGTCATCTTTTGTTCTTGGAAAGTATATGTGATGCGCATTTCCTCCACAGCTTTCTCAAGTCACTTAGGAAAAGGGGTTTGTGTTTGGGAAAGTAAATTGAGACATATTGTTAGTGACATTCCCTGCAGCTGGCAAGCCGTGCCTTGGATATCCACAGAATGGTCATTTCACAAGCAAGGGGAATGTACATCCTGACTATTCTGCTGTGTCCCATCGTATGGTTTTATTCACATGAGGTCAAAAGAGATACTCATTACTGTTTTTGCATTCTGGGGTGGGAGACTTCTATTCACATGTTCAAGTGATCTTACTCCACTTATATTTATTTGCTTTCCTTTTTTAAACCTATATTTACTTTGACTTATATGTATTTATTCCAGTTTGTAAAGTTGAATTTAGCTTCCACTTGAAAAGGATTCACAGGTGAAGATTCAAGAGAGGACTAGAGTGTGGTTTGCTTTCAGTGAGGATGGTTTCTGAGGAGGCTGTGATTTGCATGCATTTCCTCAAAACTCAGGTGTTGCTAGAATAATGATATTAAGGGTAGAGCCTTGAGAAACCAGGCCAACAGGGCTTCTGCAGGAATGGATTCTTGCAGGAGGAGGTCTGCTCTTGCCTTGTTGCTGGTACTCTGGACCCTTGACATTCTACTCTCTAGAACTGTGATAGAATAATTTTCTCTCTGTATAAATCACAACCCAGACAAAGACAACAGGTTTATAGCTGGAGTTCATGATAAAGCGATTTTTCCCTCTGCATTGCTCTCTTTTTTTCTTTGTAGATTTGCTTTTCTTTTTTTTTCCTT
Organism: Neodon shergylaensis; assembly: GCA_025134845.1. Classification (NCBI taxonomy): domain Eukaryota; kingdom Metazoa; phylum Chordata; class Mammalia; order Rodentia; family Cricetidae; genus Neodon; species Neodon shergylaensis. The sequence goes on along the minus strand of JABTXL010005037.1, from coordinate 16,306,736 downwards.
TGTAGATTTATATGTTATCAACAGTTTTGACCTTTAAGAGGTAATGTGTGTGTGAAAACACCAGACTTGATCTGCGCAGCGCAGCTCAGACTACGATGGGTGCGAGCCACAGAGCAGGCAGTACGTGTGTACCAGGGGTGGGTCGGAGAGGCTGGCTAAGAGCCTTAAGATGCTGGATTATAATAACATGAAGTTCAGGGGCATTATTGGAACGAGGAGGTATTTGTAGCCAGATACTTTGGCCAGATTAATTCAGCCTTGTAATTCAGAAAAAGTGTTGCAGACTCCAGGGGGGTGGGCAGTGGGGAGATGGAGCTGGTTACTAGGGTATCTGGAAACAAGGCTGAAGAATGATTTTATTTGCTGTTAAAAAAATAAAAAAGGAGAAAAAGTTTTATAATAGACCTGAACACCAGCTGAAGGCTCTCATGGTAAAATTGTGCCCTTTCGTTTCTAGTTCAAATGTGACAAAGTTTCAGGAGAAGCTAATGGCATTGCTCCAGTCTGTGTAATGAACAGTTCTTTCTTGTCTTTTATGTATATTTTTAACCAATTCAACACCTTTCTTTATTTGTGTGTGTATGTGTGTGTGTGTGTCTGGGGGAAGGAAAGTAATGTCATCCTATTCCACAGTTTGATTAAGAAGTTGTTCTAAAAACCCCTGCTGCTTAGATCTGACAACCTGAGTTGGCTCTCCAGAACCCATGTGAAGGGGGTGGGAGAGAAGCAACTTTATAAAGTTGTCCCCAACTCCACACACATGCCGTGTCCCATGTGTACTAACACAAGCATATCACACACATATCAATAAAGCAAGCAACTTAAAGTGTGAAAGACAGGTCTGTTTGAAGGTTAGGGTGAATGATGGTTTGTGCTATAATTTATGCCAGGGCTGGAGACAGTAATTTTTAGATTTTTTTTCTTTAATGCAAACTATTTATTTGTATGTATTTAGTATTTATAACTCACTGTTTCTGTTGTTCATAGTGTCAATTCTCTTTTCCATATGTTAATTTTTTTAAATAACACTGTGGGCATTATGTAAATTATCAGGGGTTTTATTTATGCCCTTGGGGAAAAAAATTTGATTAATGTGGGATTCCACCCTGTATGCTGTGAATATGTTTTATTACCATTGGTTAATAAGAAAGCTGCTTTGGCCAATGGCTTAGCAGAACAAAGCCAGGCCGGAAATCCGAACTGTGATACATGGAGAGAGTAGGCAGAGTCATTGAGATGCCATGTAGCTACTGAAGGAGAAAGACACCAGATCAGAACCTTATCTGGTGAGCCACAGCCTTTTGGTTATACACAGATTAATAGAAATGGGTTAACTGAAGATGTAAGAGTTAGTTAATATGAAGCTTGAGCTATTAGGCCAAACAGTGTTATAATTAATATAGTGTGGTTGGGAGACGAATAAGCTGTCTCTGGTTACATTTGATGATCTATTTCCCACTCATCGTAGACCCTGCTGTGGAATAGTGTGCTGTTCTCCATAGTCTTACAATGCTTGTTGTCAAGGGACTCAAAACAAATTGCTCAGAAAAATGACTGTGTTGCGCCTCTCCTGTGGTGTCATGATATGGTATGTGAATTTTTTAGAAGCACCATTTTCTTCAGGTATCATAATATATCTCGGTTTCTGTGTGAAATTAAGTTCAAGGTAGATGAAAGAAACAAAAGTCGTTTTTAAAACATCCCTAAAAATATCCCCTGGTATCTTCATTTTCCACATTCTGTGCATTCTGTAATAAATCATTTTCTAAGATAATACGCACTGCTTATCAGCCTTGGCATTGACTGACGTTGCCTTTGCTGCCTCAATCACAATTTTAATCAGTGTTGTTTAAGTGGTTTATGCAGGGAGAGCCATGGCAACATTACGGTTGTGCAATTTATGTAAAATACTATGAAGCTTGTAATTGTTAGGTACCATAGATGTCCCTACAGTTTTATTCAGTGGATCCTATGTTTCAAAGTCCTTGCTTTTAATGTAATTGATCCAGGTTTTCTTTTTCTTTTCTTTTTTTTTAAATATTTATTTATTATGTACCTCATTACAGATGGTTGTGAGCCACCATGTGGTTGCCGGGAATTGAACTCAGGACCTTTGGAAGAGCAGGCAATACTCTTAACCACTGAGCCATCTCTCTAGCCCCTCCAGGTTTTCTTTTAAAATGTGTAAGCCTCGCTACTTCAGAGATAGAGTATCTAAAAACAGGTAGAGGAAGTAGGAAATGTTTCTTTTAAACAGGTTCAAACAATGATGACGTGTGCTGGAATGATTTTGCATCGTTTTACCTGTAGTTGCTATACCCAGTAAAACCCACGCTTCATACAAAAGGCCGGCAAAAGTTGCTGTTCTGTTTTCAGAACGCACAACACCTCCTTCTTCTACCCTGTGAAGAAGATCTGTCCAATATCCTTTTGGTATGTTCATGGAAGAACCATTACAGAAAATTAACTGCAGTGGCTAGTTATAATTGTAAAATTTACCATCAGTTACTTTCCTCCTGATAGCACAGATGACCATCTTAGTCTGAGAGCAGGGATCCAGTTGGTAGGGAACAGAGGTGCAAAGCCTGTCGAAGAGACGTTCAGTCTGCACAGTGCAGGACGAGGGATTGTGCCTTACTCTTTCTCAGTAGTGAGCCCTTTCCACACAGAGGTTCATTTCCTAGGGACTGTGCGGACAGGTAGTTCCATATACTTTCCGCAGGTCTTTCACAGTTTGGGAAGGGGTGTGGCTCTTGATTCTGCAAGGCTACTGTTACAGAGTGCTGTCCAACGCGTGGCCTAAATGACAACACTCATCTTCCAGAGAGTCCGAAATCAGGGTGTCAGTCCCGCTGGTTTCCCTGAGGGCTGAGTAGACTCTGTGCCAGGCCTTTTCATCCACCAACTCCTGACGGTGGTCTGGCAAATACTGTGTTGCCAGCTTGTAGAATCACTACCCCGGTCAGGGCTTCCGTCTTCACCATGTGTGCTGTTTGATTGTCAGGGTGCACATTCTCTCTATAATGATATCAGCCATACTGGACCTTGGTCCACACTCATGACCTCCCTTGGACCAGATTATTCCTTTAAAGACACTGTATTTAAGTAATGACACATTATCAGATACTGTTCTTTGATTATTTTTTATTTATTTATTTATTTATTTATTTATTTATTTATTTATTTTTTTGGTTTTTCGAGACAGGGTTTCTCTGTGGCTTTGGAGCCTGTCCTGGAACTAGCTCTGTAGACCAGGCTGGTCTCGAACTCACAGAGATCCGCCTGCCTCTGCCTCCCGAGTGCTGGGATTAAAGGCGTGCGCCACCATCGCGATTATTTTTTTTAAAAGGGAAACTATTTAGTTGATAATATGAGCCCTGCAGGTGAACCCTTCAGAGTGGTTTATTATGGTGCATTACCTGTACCCGTGAGGACGTTGGTGTAGTCTCTTGGTGATGATGCTTTGATTAGAATATCTGCCAGCAATTACTTTTGTTTCTTGGTCAGGAGCCCCAAGCCCCACTTTGTTTCTCTGTTTTTTTTTTTTACCCATATTAGGAGAAATAATAAGATAAGTAGTCATTGAGCATAATTTCGTATGATATATGCCTGCAGATATAAAGCAGACCATGTAGGGATTTGAATTCTGGAGTCTGACTTGGTTTCTGATTTTGTCTCTATTAACCCCCTGACCCTGTTCAAAGCACTCAGCTTTCCTACACTTTATCTCCGTCATGGGCCAGCCATAATACGGCCTTCTATAGAGAGCTGCTTGTGAGACAAATGAGATAATACTTTCAAAGCCCCAAAGACAGTATCTGCCCTTTTTGTCTGAGTCACTAAATGAGTTAGCAAGACAGTAAACAAAAAGATCTCCTGCCTGTGGCATGCTGGGAAGCGAGCATTTATCAGTATCCCTGGACCCATCTGGCTCCTTACCCTACAAAGTATTTCTTTCATCCATGTCTGCCATCACTGTGGCTCCACGATGCTCTCTCTACTTGGCTTTTTTCTTTTCTTTCTCCCCCCCCCCCCCCCGCCCCGTCTGAGCAGTTGGTCTCAGCGCTTGGCCCCAGCTGGACATCAGACGGCTTTCTTCTCATTCAAGCTGTCTTCATTATTGTGCTTTCAGAAGACAACTCATTTTTATCATCAAAGTAGCTTATTGGAGGAAAGGGAATGGATAAATATAAGAACTGAGGCTCATAGAATAATAGATGCTAGTCAACAGCCCCCAACCGACACAATTTGAGCGGTTTTAGTGTTTTCAGATGTGTGAACTTGGAAATGTATGGTTTAAGCTCATTGATGGAATGGTAAAAATATCCTAGCCACACTTTTTCCTTTTTTCCTGGAGAGTAGGGAGAAAACAGGGATTTTCTGTATTGGATTTTAACTGGTAGAGTTGAATCCAGCATAAACACATTTTTGTTGTTGTTAGCATTTACTGGGGAAAGTGTTATGTATTTATACATGGCTTGGAGCTTTCCTAGCTGGTTGTAGATAATTACTGAGCAACAGAAATGGGAATAAATCAGAAACACACACTGGCATATTCTGAAGACATGTCATAAGTTTGGATACAAGGCTGTATTTCTATAACTTTTATGTATTTGTTTATCAGTTGTATTAAAATCCTCTTAAAAGGGAGCCCGTGGTTTTGACAACTATAAAATGGTAGCACCATGGTCTATTAAGGGTCTCTAAGTGCACCACTGTGCGCTAGAGATCCTTGGGAGAGATGGAGGAAGGGTTTAGTGAAATGGGGCATGGGGCATGAGGTAGTTTGCTAAGGGCATTTGGAGGAGAATTCATCTTCAATTGGGAGACTCAAGGAAATTAAAAAAAAATTCTTCTTAAAGGCAGAAACTGGCAATAGGATGAGAAGGGAGGGAATTCCCAGAGAAAGCCATGCCATATCTCCGAATGGGTTGCCTGGCTTCCTGAATAAGGGTTAGAGATAGTGTTGAAAAGGCAGAGTAAGAATGCGTTCTATGGGGTTGGGAATGGTGAGCTAAGGGGATGAGTCTTGTGATGGGGCACTAGGAGCAAATGCATGTGCTGTCAGTTTAGTTTGGAAGTGCAGGGTACTTTGGGCAAATGATCTGGGGGATGGTGGCATTTAAGGAGCCCCTGTCTTACAGTCACCAGAGCCTGAATGTCATTACTGAAACCTGGAGTGTAGATGTAACAGTAGGATGTTTGAATCATCATAAAACAGAAACCAAAACAGAACTCAACACCTGCCAGCCCGTGAGAGGATAGCAAAGTCCAGTATAGTGTCTTCACCCAGACTGTCTGCAAAGACTGGGCACCAGTAACAAATTCAAGAGTGCAGCAAGATGCTACGTTTGCACATGTTGACTTGGAATGTCAGCGTAGCAGCGTGGTTTCCGTGGAAATGTGAGGGAGACTTGGTGTGAAGGGTAAACATTAGGCGCGTGCTTGTTGACGCGACACTGACCAGACAAATGAGTTCTGTGGTGTGGATGTCTTTGGATGAAAACAGCAGCTTTAGAAACTCATTCTGGGAGCGGAAGCAGAAGAGAGAAAGAAACTGTAGAACGCAGCATGAGAAATGCGGCTCACAGAACGGCGGTGCAGAGAGCACTAAGGACACATTCTAGTGCGCACCACCCTGCTCAGAAAATTGAACTGTTTCTAAAAGACGTCTTGATGTTTGTAATGGAGAGGCATGAACCGGAGTTCCCAGAAAACAGCAACAACTCCCCCGAGCAAAACCTCATACAAAACAGGAGCAGCAACGAAACGGGAGTTAGAGAAAAACCCAGTTGTAAACTAAAGATAATCCCAGACCAGCAGAACTTCAGGATTGTGGAGAGTTGGAATATCGCCAGTCCTTACAATATCTTGGGCTAGCTTTAGTCTGATTGATCGCCATTCGTTACCTTTTCAATATGTTAACAGATCTCTAGCTTCCGCTAACCTCTCATTAGGAATGTAATCCAGTAAAACCATAGAATTTCCCCAGTTTTGCTATTATGGACCTGTCTGGTATCTACACCAAAGCATTTGGAAAATACCTTAATACTCACTCCTTCCTTTCTTTCTTCCTTCCTTCCTTCCTTCCTTCCTTCCTTCCTTCCTTCCTTCCTTCCTTCCTAACTTCCTTCTTTCCTTCCTTCCTTTTGGGTTCTGTTCCTGTAAAAGTCATGTGACCACTTCCCCCATGGAACACGCCATTCTGAGCAGTGTGCTTTTTGCTGCCTGTGGTCACTTGTATTAGGCTCAGCATAAACTCTCTTATTTCCTTTGATATGAGAGCTATGTTTTGTGCCACTGAAAGGTTGACTCTCAACTGTCCCAGGAAACTTGAAGCAATGGTGATTAAATTTTGGTTTTAGTAACAAAGAACAGACTTTTGTAAGAGACACAGTGGTGTTGTATATGGTAAAGCACTGCTCTTTGGTACTGTCTTTTCATAAACAAAGAAGATGTTTTATAAAGTAACAGTTTATATTTATGCGTATCGATAGCAATTTAAAATTGAAAATTTCATTTTTACGAGGAGTAACTTATTCCACCAATGCATGACACAGTGTCTTTGATATTCTGGAAATGTCAAGGTGAACAATAAAGTTATTATCTTTGAGACGTATGCTAAGTGATGGGGAAACAGGGATGCAAGCAGATAAAACAAAATCCAACCACCGCTGGATATGCATATTGGGCTCCGAAGTCCGCAAGAGGGAAAATATTGCAGGGAAACCAGGATCCCCGAGTCCAGTTTAAGATGCATCAGATGGCAGCTACCAGGGTGGTGCACGACTGTTCCTTCCTCCTTTCGTGACAGCGCTTGCTGTTTAAGACGAGAACAGTTCAGCCAGCTACATATGTCACACTGAAGATGACATAAGTAGAAAAGAATCCTGACTGCTCTGGCATGGGTGTTTCAGTTCAGTTCCTCTTCAGTTGCCTACAGGGGACAGCTGAACAGCGAAGTGGTCGACTTTGGCAGTGAACTTCGTTTTGATTCCAAGCAGAGTGGAGTAGCGGAACACAACTGTACATATCCTTTAGTGCACGGTTTGTGTATACACTTTATTGGTTCCTGGAAGCCCCACCTTTCATAGCTCCTCCTATGGAATCATTTCCACTTCAAGAGGTCTCCCAGATGTAGGCCTGTTGAATTCGAAGGGATTGTTAAGTAGGTCTTCAAATTCCAGATTGCTAATGGAAAATACGGAAATATTCTAGAAACACACTTGCCACACCTCACTCACGTGAGGTTTAAAAGACTGGGGGGTAGGTACGGAAGAAAGTATGTGTTCGCTGCCAGATGAATTTTCTCTTTATGAAAGGATTCACCCAGGGTTCCTTTAATTAGGGTAGCTTACCCAGTGTGCTTAAGTGTTTGTTTCCAGACCATTACCTCCTTGACGGAAGATTGGAGAGGCAGAGAGCTTATTAGACCACAGTGTCTGAAACAAACCTCTAAATCTTACTGTTCATAACGGAGCCAAAAGAGAGACAGCTAATTCCCTTATTGTCACCATCACTTGTTGAGAGAATGCCATCTGATTTTCATATCAGGTGACAGTACTGCTACGGGAAAATACATTCACTAAGTGTCATAGTTACATATTGCCCAAATACGAACGTAGAGGCATCCAAGGGGGAAAACCATGATGGGATGGCTGCTTCTATGATTGACACAAAGAAGAGCTCATGAATCTGTTTCCGTATCCTAAGAAATTCTATCTGTGAGCGTGGGGCCCAGTTAAGTGTGAGACAGAATCTACCATCGCAGAAATCGTTCATAAGCATAACACGTTAGTTTGGAAAAAACATGTCAGTGATTCTCAACCTGTGGGTCAGGAAGGACCCCTTTGGGTCACATATCAGACATCCTGCATATCAGATACTTACATTATGATTCATAGCAGTAGCAAAATTATAGTTGTGAAGCTGGAAGAACATAATTTTATGGTTGGAGTTACTGTATTAAAGGGTCGCAGCCTTCAGAAGGCTGAGAACCGCTGGCAAAAGTAGACAAGGGGCAGGGTTTAGTACCCTAGAGGTGATGAGGTCTCTTAGCAACCAATTTAAATTGAGAGTTAGTGTGGGGGAAAATAGTGTGTGCAATAATAATTATAAATAAATGAAAATAAAGTGAAACCGAAATAAACTGGATGGATAATTGAAAACAGAATTATCCAGCTCTTTCTTGTAGCTCGCTGCAACTTATTCGGCCTTTTATAGAGTATCCTTTGGAAATCTTCAAGTCTCGTTTGAGTCTGTTTACTAATGGCTCGTATGGACTTTAATTGGATACAGAAATTGGCATCCCTAGATTCAGGTTTTGAAAAAAAAAATGCCTGTAGCTACCTCTCGGGGGAATAAAAAGCAATAGAAAATACTAATAAAAGTTGAGCCAAAATTTCATTAAGATTCCAGATACTTCCCAGTAGAATTTATTAACTAGATTATCTAAAAACAACATGAACTTCTTGGAAAAGTTTCAGAAGTGGAAAATATATGGTGATATTGTTAGTGCACAATACATCATTTCAAAAACTGTTTTTCTGAAAATTGTTATGTTTTCTTGAAAAATGCTCGACAGTATAATTTTATTCCTCGCTCTAAGGAGGTAACATGTTAATGACAAATAGCTTGCTTGCTTAGTGCTTTGTAGTTTAAAAAAAACCTTTTATGTTTATAATCTTACTTAATCTTTAAAATAACCATTTAGCAAAAATAATTATTGCTGTCAGTTTGTAGATAGGAAAGTGAAGTGGAGCATTAAAAAATTAATGATTAAGAATTACAGACCATCACTCCTTCATTTTGCTCATTTAATTCTCAGACACCTACTGATCACCTGTACATGCTGAAAGAACCTCTAATGGAGTCCAAACCCATGCTTGTGTCTTCCAATGTCTCTCTCAGTATGCTTCCCCTAGAATTTTTGCTCTTAAACGTTGTCCAGAATTTTCTGACCTATTACAATAATTTCTTTAAAAAAGAGGCAAAACCTAGACAGAGTGTAGCGGGTTTTTTTTTTTGTCGTTGTTGTAATAGATAAATTTAATTTTCTCTTCTTCTTGAACTTTCCTGTACAGTATATCATATCTCCCTTGCCTGTGATCTCTCTTTAGTTTCAATTACTCCTTGCCGACTGTGGTGTGAATATTGCCTGGTAAATCCCAGAAGTAAATGACAACTAAGTTTTAAACAATGTGTCATTCTGAGAATAATTATAATGACTCACTAAGCTATCCAAATACTCCCTGTCAGTTTGTAGATCATCCTTCTGTCCCTTGTATTCTTACCTTGTGTGCTTTTCGCCTTTGGGTTACTTAGTAGCCATAGTTTAGTTTGTCAGATTCACCATGGCAGTGTTACACTGCTTGTGGTCATGTGACCCAATATTGCTTGCCAACAGCCTTAAGGCAGAAAAAGTAGCCATCACAGGGATTTGAATATTTTTTATGAGAAGTATTAAAATAATGATTCTCGACCTTCCTAATGCGGTGACCCTTTAATATAGTTCCTCAAGTTGTGGTGAGCGCCCAGCCATAAAATTATTTCCATTGCTACGTTATAACTGTAATTTTGCTACTGCTATGAGTCGTAATCTGTGTTGTCCAATGGTCTCGAAGGAGTCGTGAGCCATAGATGAACCACTGCCTTAGAGCATTTCCTTTAAGTGAAAAGGTGGCTTTATCATTGATGTTGAACATACAGATCAGAGGGTATAGAATTCAGCGCAGTCTGTAGTTTTAGGTGTCCTGTGAGGGTTGTTGAACACATGCTGTGGAGAACAGTAGGCTAATGCATAGGTCTCGTAATCAGCCTATTGTTTAAAATGCAAATTTGCATATGCAAAAGTTTTTCCTTGCTATGTCAAATTATTATCATCAGCCTGTTGTTTAAAATGCAAATTTACTTAGGCAAAAGTTTTTCCTGTACTATGTCAAATTAATATTAGATAATTTCAAATAAGGATGATCTAAATACAGGTGTTGAATTTTATTGTATTGTATTTATTGTATTTCAAACTTTGATTTTTTTTCCATGAAACATTTCCTGACTTTTTTTTTTTTTTAAGGAAGGGAAGTTGGGTGGGGGCAAAGAGAAAGAAGAAAATCTTTATCACTAGGTCCTGAGTAAAACAGAAGTTTCAAAAATATTTGTGAATTTTTTTCTTATAACTTTCATTTGTGTGTATTTATATGGTGGGCTGGTATGTGAATATCAGTGCCTTTTACCTGCAGAGGCCGGGGGAACTAGAGGTGCAGGTGGCAATGGGCCATCTGCTGTGGGTGCTGGGAGTCAAACTCCATTCCTTTGGAAGAACAGTACATGCTCTTCACCATTGAGCCGTATCTCTAGCCCTCAACAATATTTTCAAATTGCCATGTATTTAGTTCCTGTTATGATTGTTCGTACAAGCCACACCCACTCCCTCCCCCATTCGGCTGATGCAGGCTGATCTTCAGCTTCCGGCCTGAGCTCTCTCTCTTTTTCGTCTTCTTCTCAGAGAGGCAGCTTCGCTTCTGCCTCTCTCCCCACTTCTCCTCCCCCCTTTCTCTCTCTCTGTCCTTTTCTCCTTCTCCCCCCCTCCTCTAAGTAAAAAATATCCAATTCTATTCTGTACAATATGTCTGTCCATATGTCTCCCACCCGCTTGCCTGCCCAGCCACTCGCCCCTGGGAACCTGCACCTTCCGGGGGCTCACTGTCACTGGGACCAGCCAGCGCTGTATGGCTGGGCCCTGCCCTGAGTTGGTGGCTCTCCCAGTCAGGGACCCGCTGCTCGGGACCAGGCACCAGACCCGCCATGAGCTGCTTGGTTCCAGCAGGCAAATCTTAACAGTTCTAGTAAGTGAATGCTTTTGCAGTAAGGAAATGGAGCCATTACGGATGGTCACAAGAAATTTGTGCTGGACACAGGGAGAGGTTTCAGACGTTGATTCAATGAATATTTTGAGCATTGCCTTATCTTTGTGCTTAAGATTTTAGAAACGCCAAAAAAAAAAAAAAAGAAAAGAAAAGAGAAAAAAGGAAAATGGCGCAAAGCACAGATCTGCCTCTCCCTATGAATTTAACCTGGTTGGGGGAAGACAAGGTATCTGCCATATTGAGGGAGTAAAAGTGAGGGAGACAGGCCTGCCTGGCTGCACAGAAGACCTGAATACCCACTGTGTGAAGATGTGGTAAAGTAGAGGGAGACCTTCCTCTGCAGCAGAGGTCCGTGACCCTCCTAGTGCTGGACTCTTCAAAAATAGTTTCTCCTGTTCTGGTGACCCCCAACTTTAAATTTATGTTGTTGCAGCTTCATTCCTGGAACTTTGCTACTATTACAAATCATATTGCAAATATCTACGTTTTCCAAATGTCTTAGGGGTCCCTTGTGAAAGGGTCATTTGACGCCGTCCCCCCCCCCCCAAGGGGTCTAAATCTGCAGGTTGAGACACCCTCTGTGTTAGAGGACCAAGAGGTTCCTGTAGGGAGATGGCCATTCTGAGCCAGTGTTGGAAAATTTTTAAGGAAGTGTAGAAAAATTCAGCCTTTAAATGTAATTTTCAGTAGATTAAGGAAATCCTATTGCTTTGATATATTCTCACAAATACCTAATCAGTAACTGAAGTGTGTTCTATTTTTGTCACAAGTGCCTGGCAGGGGTCGGGGCAGGAGCCTCTTTGCTCAATCTGGGGAGAAGCTGCTGAAATCAGGTAGCACACCATTGGTCTTTTATGTTGCCAAACACAGAAGCTGAAAGTTCCAAGCTCTCAGGACCAGAGGGTTATGCCTTCAAGCTTTCCGAGTTAGAGGCTTACTGCCCTAAGTGCTTAAGGCCAAAGTTTATTGCCCTAGATTTAGCATGCTAATACCCCAAAGTCCTCAGGCTTTCAATGCCAGGACTTTCAGCTTTTCCAGCATCCAGCAGTTTGCCCTCTCAAAGGCTTTTAGTGACCAGGACTCACAGCTAACTCTTCACTTCCGCCTTTGCTTCTCCACTGCTTTTTGCATCCCTTAGTCCCGCAACCTCCCCCACCCCTTGCCTTCTCTGTCTCAGCTTGTGGTTTCTGCTTTTGCTTTCCAAAGCTCCTCACTCATGCTCCTGTATTACACCCCAGAGCTATGAGAATCGGAGCACTTAGCTCTCAGCAAGTCTCTGATTGTTTGGTGTCTTCTATCATAGTTCTGAGCTTTTGGTGACCTCATCTCCTGGAAACTGCTTCCATGCCAGTGCTGCCTTCTGATGCTGCTGCAGCACCATGCCTTGACTCCACCTGCAGCTACTGCAGCCCATTCTTCCCATGATGAAGACTAGAAGTAGGCAAAAGGCTGTTTGGGAGACTGTTGATGCTATTGTGGTATTACTGGCAGGGGGTGTGAAGCCTCTCTTGTTAGCCCAGAGTATGTAGAAATGGCCTGATTTTTTTTTAAACTGGAAGAGGGATGCGTTGTGCTTGCACATGGATTGTGATCCTGCCTGTCTCATCTCACCTTTCCATGTGCATGTGCCCAGCTTCTAGTTCTGTCCACTAGAGGCCTTGCTTTTGCACCAGTCTTGAGTTTACATAAGCAGCAATCATAGAGGTATGTTCAATCACGGGAGGAGCCAAGAATTGCTTTAGAATGGATAGGGTCTTCAAGGTTCACAGAGCCCAACCTGATGGTACAACCCTGTAATACGGCTATCGGGGACAGAAGCAGTGATCTGGGTGCTACCTTGAGGTACAGAATTTGCTCAGGACCACCATAAGTAAGTTTTGTGAGGCACTTTGCTCTAGATATTGAGAGGAGATGTTCATAAGGTCTGTGGGTAGTTAATGAGTTGGAAGACCAAAGTATGATCACTTGGTTATAGATCATATTTTCACTAAAGTTGCTTTTCCAACTGCTATGGTCAAAGAAACTTGTACTGATTACAGTCAAATGTTAGGTCTTTATTTTCTTTAAGCTTTAATGGCTGAGGTTTTTCTTTATTTTTTACACAAAAGCAGTGGTCCCATGAGTGGTATGGGAGGCCCTTCTTTCTATGTGTTGCTTTTATTGGTTAATGAATAAAGCTGTTTGGGCCAGTGGCTTAGCAGAATAGGGCAAGGCAGGAATTCCAAGCAGATAGAGAAGGAGAGAGTAGGCGGAGTCAAGGAGAAGCCAGGAGACCACCACAGGAGACAGTTACAGGAGACAGCCATTGGATGGAACCTTACTGGTAGGCTACAACCACGTGGCGATACATGGATTAATAGAAATGGTTTAATTTAAGATGTAAGAGCTAGCTAGCAATGCACTTAGACTATTGGCCAAACAGTATTAAAAATAATATCGTTTCTGTGTGATTATTTCGTGTCTGGCTAACTGGGAACAACCAAACAGGCACCTTCAATACATGAGTTCACATTGCAGGGTCTTTTTGTTGTAAGCATGGAAACTAATTATAATTTACATTAATTAGAATGATTATAAAAGGAGGCCAACATTTCACAAACAAGGTATTGATATCCAAATTGAGTCCGAGATATCTTCTTTTATTAAGAACCTTTATACTTCTAGCGAGATATCTAATGAAATGGAAATTAATTGTTCTCATTTATTTTACAGAAAATTTTTGTTGACCCTCGCTCGGTTTTATGTTAGGCATTCATTATTCGCAGGGAGTGTGTCTTGTTCCTAATAAGGACTATACTCATTTAAATGAATGTGACTTTGAGTGACGTATTTTATATTTAGTAAGAATTCATTGATTTGATTGTTCGCTATACATCTTAATGGGTCATTTTGCATAAATTATAATCCATGCTATTACAAAAAGTGGAAATGTAAAAATGTATACTGTTTATTTTTTTGAGGAAAGCACCTTGATGATTTATTGCTTTCAATGAAGTGACATAGTGAGCTTTGTATATTATAGGGTTTTTTTTTAGAAACTCAAAATACAGTTCTTTGCAGGCACTGAGGGTAACATGGGGTAGGAGACTATGAATCAATGACCCTTTTATGATATAAAACGACTACCAGGCATAAGTGAAATTGCTGCGCTTTTGAAACCTCACTTGCATTTCATGTATTATGCTCTGCTTTCTATAACACCTTAGCACGAAATTTTAGGAAAGCATGGAAGACATTAGCACTTTACTTTTTCTCCCTTGATTTCCACTTCCTATTGCTTACTGAAACAGTGGTAAAGTCAGCATTCACAGCCATCTATGGCTAGCTGTCACCGTGTGTTGTTTTAACCGCTTCTCCCTGTAATAATAGCCATTATGCCGAGAAATTGATTCATGAAACATTAAATTTCTTGGGAGTTAAAAAAAAGTCACGTGAGAAATAAGGGATTTATTTTTAAAGTACCAGCCAATTTAGAAATTGGTATGTCGTACAACCTCTTCTTTTAAGGGAGACTTCGACAGACAGAAGCTGACTCTTGTGTAGAACAGGTATTTAAGGTGACATTGAATCAATTCACAATGTAGATAGAGCTAAAACCAAGTGGAGTTTTATTAACTTAATCTATTGAGCATTTCTTGTACCTGTGGAGCAGAGATGTCTAGGACAGTTACTACAGAGTTCTTTTCCCATTTTATATATGATAAAAGGTTGGCTCTGTAGGCTTCCTTAAGTCCAAGTCAAGTGAGATGAGATCTTTTTCTCTTGCTGTGCTTTCCTTTTTCTCTTCCTTATTTTTTCTGAAGTTCTTGCAAGTCTATGGAAAAATAGTAAGAATTGAATAATTGCTTTTCTTAAACCAAACAACGTGGCAGGTGCAGAGCATGGATTATTTTAAAACATTCTTGCACAAAATTTCAAAAGTAGTGAAATGGGGGCGGGAGAGATGGCTCAGTGGTTAAGAGCATTGCCTGCTCTTCCAAAGGTCCTGAGTTCAATTCCCAGCAACCACATGGTGGCTCACAACCATCTGTAATGGGGTCTAGTGCCCTCCTCTGGTCTGCAGGCATACACACAGACAGAATATTGTATACATAATAAATAAGTAAATAAATAAATATTTTAAAAAAAGTAGTGAAATGACTTTTACCTTCTACTTCTAGAAGAAGCTGGTTTGATGCTCTTATTAGATTTAGCTCATGAATATGTTTAACTCATTTGATATGATATTGTGAAGTCCTAATGTTAATCATTTTGTGGCTTAGATTAAAAGAAAGTCAGGTTAATATATTCACAATTCCCAAACCTTGGTGTAATCTTCAGGGGTCCCCAGCCTGTATTCCAGGCATCTTCAGGGGTCCCTTTGTTGTGCTGTGTCACAGTCACAGTGTCCTTCTCCTTCACACCGTTCCTTGTGATCCACAGAGGAGTCAGCGGCTCTCTGTGGAGCAAGAGCCTGACAAGTATTCAAGGCAAAGATCTCATTAGCATTAAAAATTTCCTGTTTGGGGTAAATACTCTATTTTCCTTGCTCAGATATATATTTACTTCGAAGTCGAGCCATTCCAGCCACCATTCTGTTGGACGAAATTTTATCAATGACACATCTAAAACATGGCCCTAAACTGAGCATCGCTGTGAGACTCCTGCCTCCCTTGATCTCTATTTCTATAGGTTCACAAGGCCTTCTGGAAGCCAGTTTACACTGCTGGGCATGGGTAATGTTTTCTTGTGTGCTCTTAAATTCCAGTTCCTCTTATCTTTTGCATATACAGTCATATTTTTTGCCATAGTTTTAAGATTTACTTTAATAAATATCTGCTTATTGATATCATGGCCATGGGTGGATCAACTGGTAGTTTCCTCCAAGCCTGATTGAGCTTGTTTGCCAGTGCTTACATCGCAGTAGGTACTGGTTCGTGCTCATTCTCCATGTGTCGTATGGAAGCTTGTATTTCATGTGGTGTCATGCTACCATGATGTGATGCTGCTATCACAGGGGATGGCAAGGAAGAAGACGAAGAACATTACTGCCAATTATGCCGGATTATGAGCTGCTGGCCTTTCGGCTCTCATAGCAATATGTAAGGGACAGGTACTGTCACATGTAAAGAGAGCCTGGTTTACAGAGATCAAGTAACTTGCTCATGGTGACCTGCTGAGGTGGAGTTCCAGCAATGCAAGTTGACTAATATGCTTGCAAAGTCTGTTTTATAATGAACTCTGTAGGGCATAACAGGGTAGAGGATTTAAGGTGGTGGAGGGTCTGGGGCGGGGAAGGGGAGAGAGTTTGTTTTCAGCATAGATGAGATGGGCTTTTGAAGATCTTTCTAGAAGAGAAGCTCTCACTGTGTAGAGATTGGGGCAAGAGCATTCGGCCTGCATGCTGCTGTTTCAATTGTCTGCATAAGCCTCTGAGAACTATGAGAACAGATGTCGTCTGAGGTGCTGCGCAGGAAAGCGTCCTCGTGGAATGGGCACGTGTTACTGGCAGGTAGTGTAAAATCACGAGTGGCTCTTGAGTCGACATTGTCTGTAGCTGTCTCATTTCTCAATATCATCTTGTAGTGATACGCAGGTAAGATTCTGAGAAAGGAAGAGAAGACTCAGGAGGGAAATGGATTAGGTGATGTTTCAAATAAGTAAATTCAAAAGCACAAAAGGCAGAATTGCTAAATATTAGAATAAGGGTAAAGGACAGAGACAAAAAGACAGCATTGTGTGCCTGGCTTGACTTTTAAAATCAGGTGAAGACTGGATTAAGTGAGGTTGCAGTTAGACACAAGCATGCTGATTGCAGGAAAAATGGTTGGCCTTTCAGCATTTTGCATTTGAAATACTGCACCCTAGAGCCCTTCATAGACTTGTGAACAGAGACCTGGATTTGAACATGAGTTCCATAAAAGAAAGTTCTGAAGTCCATCAGGAAGCAGTAGGTGCTCAATGGGAGAGGGCAGAGCAAGGACACAAAGGTGGGATGAGACACTGGAGTTGCGACTTTGAGGCTGGGTGATCGCTAGTGACATTTTCTGAACATACTGTAGTGTGTTGACCTGATTGTTTTCTGAAGATGTTGGAAACAGTTAATTTAAGTTCTTTGTTTGTGTCTTTCCTTTATTTGCGTTTTTACACTATACTGTACTCCTTGTGTGGGTCAGCATCAAACAATTACTGAGACAAGAGTCTGATTTTATTGTCTTGCCTTCTATACCCTGTTTCATTTAGTTTACAGCCATCATGGCCCTTTACTGACCACTTCCCTTTAAATCTACAATTTTACTGTGCCCACGTCACGTTTTTAAAGGCCCTATTTAGTTATCTTAAGTAGTTTTCCCCAATCTTACATATGCTTCACTACCAGGTTCTGACACCCACCAATTCTTCCTCTAAAGCAGGTTAAAATTCTATTTATGGCTGATTATTAAAATATGGCGCAACTTAATGTAGTTTGTAGTGATTTATTTGAGAGTCTTGTGTGGTCTTTACATTCTGCATAACCCACAGGCTAAAATGCTTTTGGCAATGTATCAGGCTTATTAGTGTTTAGCTTATTAATGGCTTAGTACATGTGGATGTATTCACGGACCTTCTGCTTTTAAATGCCACATTTTTAATTTTTGAGAAATTTAGAGAAACAAATAAGAACTCCCCTGGGGCCTGATCTGACCTTACATTTAACATTTACAGAGTAAATACAGCTCCTCTGACATTTAGGGTCAAGGATTGAATTCT
The DNA here is from genome assembly GCA_025134845.1 of Neodon shergylaensis. Taxonomy (NCBI): domain Eukaryota; kingdom Metazoa; phylum Chordata; class Mammalia; order Rodentia; family Cricetidae; genus Neodon; species Neodon shergylaensis. The sequence continues at coordinate 16,289,142 of JABTXL010005037.1, read as the reverse complement.
CTATTATCTTTGAATTTTAATGGGATCACACCAGACGGTCCCCATTGTGGTTTATGCATGGAAATCTCCGCTTCAAGTTTTATTGATGTTGGCATCTGCACTGCTCAAGATAAATACATTTTTGCTTACTCTATCCCTGGAAGAAGCAGGGGTGGAAGTTTGTAGGCCAAAACATTTAATTAACTGCACAGTGAAGGTGTCACCCAGCAAATCTGAAGTGTCTAGCATGCTTGAGCTTGACATGTGCAATCAGTCTGACGGATAATGCCGTCCATGCCCAGGAGAGAGGACCAGCGTCATCGTTAGTATCTCTTAGCCAGGCAGAATCTATGCAGTTGCGTGGGCTGAGGTTGTGGTAGGAGAGATTTAGTCTTTTCTTCCATTTTCTGGAGAATCACAGATCTATTTAGCTTAATAATTCTCCCATACATAAGCCGATGGTGGTTACCTGTGCACTTGAACAAGTGACCATAGACTGATAGAGTAAACACAATTCAGATCGCTAGCTAGAAAACTGTAAATAAACATACCTTTCCCCCCTAAGGGGTAGTTGTTCATTTATATATTTTTGTTGAGTTAAACATGGCATTTTCCCTCATTCTTTGTATAGGAAATGTATATGCCCCAGGATGTCAGGCTAAATCTGTTTAAAAAATGACCACGTATAACAGTAGCTGAAATTCGTTCAGCAAAGTTCCAACAGTACAGACTTCATTTAAAATTCAGAGACACTCATTCAATATGCGTATGCAGTGCATGCATGTCCCTCACCCTTGGGTCAGGGGCTACCTTCATATTTGTTAATTCTTTGAGCATCTCTTAGATTTTGGGTGACTGCCAGGAAGTGCCTTTCAAAATGCATAGATGCTGCCCTTGTGGTGTTTTTTTTTTTCCTTTAAATGTTCTGTCCTCTGAATTGCAGCATGAGTTTGCATTAAGATACAGCGTATGCAGAGACCCACAGTCAAACATTATGTCAAGTTTGGGAAGGCCTGTTGGAGAGAGGGAGGAAAGATTGTAGGATCTAGAGGGGTCAAGGACATCACAAGGAAACCCACAAAATTAACTACTTCAAAGGGGCTCACAGAGACTGAACCCACAAGCAAGGAGCCTGTGTGGACTGCCCTAGTCCCTCTGCGTACATATGATAGTTGTGTATTTTGGTCTTCTTTTGGGACTCCTAACAGTGTAGACAGGGGTTCTTTTACTGATGTTTGGGACTGTTCCTCATTCTGCGTTGCCTTGCTCAGCCTTAATATAAGGATAGGTATTTAGTCTTACTTCAACTTGATATGCCATGTTTTGTTGATATCCATGGGAGGCCTGCCCTTTTCTGAACAGAAAAGAGGAAGGGAGGGATGGCGGAAGAGCAAAGGGGAGGAACTGGGAGAAGAGGAAGGCAAACCTGTGGCTGAGATGTAAAATTAATCAATAAATATCTTTTAATAAGATACAGCAAGTGATTAGAATCGTTCTGAATGTATAAGCAGGTAGATCATTACCTTGTGGCCTCCAACAATTGCTATTTTTATATTGGGAGCTCACCAAGGCCTGCTGGACTGTGACGGAAGAAGCATGGGATAAAACAGGACTCTCTGAACATGGCGAACAATGGGGGCTGATGAAAAGCCAAGGACAATGGCCCTGGGTTTTGATCCTACTTCAAGTTTGGGCTTTGTGGGAGCCTAGACAGTATGGATGTTCACCTTCCTAGACACAGACGGAGGGGGGAGGACCTTGGACTTTCCACAGGGAAGGGAACCCTGACTGCTCTTTGGATTGGAGGGGGAGGGTGAGGGGAGTGGGGGGAGGGGGAGAGGGGTGGGAGGAGGGGGAGGAAATGGGAGGCTGGGGGGAGGCGGAAACTTTTTTCGTTTTCTCAATAAAAAAAAAAGGAAAAAAAAAGATATTCATAATCTCTCAAAAAAAATGGGAAGGGTGGGTTCGCAGGGCAGTAGCTTTTGAACGTCTTTCTAATTTTAACATTAAGTATAGATGGGGTAATTTGAGAAGATCCTCCTTAGAGAGGAAGGTGTGATACATTGGGTCTTGAAATACCAGACTTTTCTTCTGTTTATTCTCACCCAGAGTTTAGAAATAGCTCAGGCTGACCTGTTGAACTAGATACATAACAGTCGATAAACACTCAAACAAAACTCAACAGAACCCATGTGCTTTTATTTTTATTTGCCATAGTTAATAATTAAAGGTGCTTATCCTTGCAAGTTATGATCATGGATTGAGCCAAAAAATGATTTCATCAAGTGGATATTACACAGATTGTTGGCTGTCCACAAAACACTTAGGTTTTGCTATTGTTTTTGTGGCAATACTTTAAAGATCTCTCACATTGGCAAAGAGAAAGTCAGTTTAGGAGGCTGCCATGTTGCTGAGACTGCTGATAGATCTCTGGAAGGATCGGGGCCCATTCATGAAGAATCCTTAATTCATCCAGCAGAAAACACTTGGCTTTGTAGTACTCAGGTATTTGACAGTGCATTAGGAAAGATTATGTAATTTTAGCATCTTTGTGCCCAACTGAAACCTCCTGAAACACAGCACAGTGCCTTTTCTACACCGCATGAGAAAGTCGGTTCTACATGAAGCCATCTGTCCTCCACTCCTACCATCACAGAGTGGCTAAGATAAAGAAAAATGAGTCAGATTCCTTAATTGCCATTCAATTATCTAATATGAAAGTTATTAGATATCTGAATTTCTGTCAGTCACAGCATGAAATGCCTGAAAGAGTCATTTTTTCCTTGTGCTGAGAACCATGGAATTCCTATCCGTCTCTTAGAACTCCCCCCCCACCCCCCAATCAGACCACCATTTCTGAGACTGTCTAGCACCAGGACCATTAGCAATTAAACATGCAGATGTGATTCAAGCTCATTGTGGCCCATAGACTTGGCTAATATTTTTTCATTTCTCTAACAACAGACTGAATGGGGAGGGACCAAAGGTCACAAAACGATGGAGGAGCTTCTTTACTTTTGTTGCTTGTTTGATTTTTAAGACAGTATCTTATTATGCAGCCCAGGCTCACCTGGATTTTGTGATCCTCTCTCTCAGTCTTCCCAGTGCTGGGATTATAGGTATCTACCACTCCTTCTGGCCAGGGTGACTTTTGAAAGTAATTTTCTCCTTTTATTTCATTTATTTGTATATATGTGTGTCCAAACTTTGCAAAACAGTAGTCATTTTGTTGAAAATTTTTTAATTTTAAGTGACAAATATTTGTTCACATTTATAGCATGTGACATTTCCGTTCCTGTGGTACATATTGTGTGGTGCTCAGATTGGGGCACACCAGAGTGCTCAGGCATATCATTTCTTAGAGGTGAAGGCATTTGAAATCTTCTTCAGCTGGCTCAGTGGTTAAAGGTGTTTGTAGCCAAACCTGATGACCTGGGTTTTGTTTCCAGGAGCACATGATGGAAGTAGAGAGCTGACTCTGACAAGTTGTCATCAGATCTTAGTGTACACCATTCTGTGTTCTGTATGTATGCGCGTGCGCATCTCTGTGTGTATATGTGTGCACATGTGCATGCACAAATAATTAAATGTAATGAAAGCATTTAAAAAATTCTTTCCTCTAGCTGTTTTTAAGCATATGACATATTATCAATATTATCTTACTTTTCAATAGAGCATAAGACAGGCCTTATTTCTTCTAAGTGTCAATAAAGAATTGTTCTTTATTATGTGCAATCCCAGTACCTAAGAGCTTATTTTATGCTAGCATCTATTTGAGTTGATGTTATTGTGATAATGTTTTTAGGACTTCAGCCCTCGGTCTAGCAGTTCTGCTGGATTTGGTTTTGCATATAGCCTGTAATAATTTTTGAATGCGTAGCGACAGAAGGCCATTTGTTGGGTTAGAACTCATTGATCTTGGCAAAGGACTAGAAGAATTACTGAGTGTGTGTCCTGTGAATCTTGTTCCTCATTGTTACTCATTAGGTCATTTGTGTCCCTAGGCATTAAACTTTGCCCATTTCCTCAGAGAGAGGATGCAGTGAGACCATAAAAGCACCCACCCCTGTGACTCCAGAGTGAAGGCTTCTCTGCTTTACTTCCAAAGAAGTCGTGTCTTTGATTAGATGCCCCCTGTAACTTAACCACTTAAACTCTGGATTCACATCCTTTGCCCATCTTCATTTTCACTGGAATGCTGCAGTGTGATGGAATACACCACTTGTTCTTGAATGCCTGTGTTGACCTTTCTGATAGTAGAAAAAATTTAGGACTCTTATTTCTATTCACTCTACTGAGGTTGATATTTCTTGGAGCCAGCCTGGCAGCTAGCGAATATATGGTCTACATTAAAGCCGAGAAGAAGCTGGAGTTCTGATCTTAAGATGGTGATCAAGTGTCTCGTGTTCCATGATTGCCTTTTTATTCAGCATCTTTATCTCATTTTTTCTTAATCATGAAAATACCTTTACACTTTTTTTGAAATACAATTTTAACTTTTGTGCCTCTCAGCCCTGTTTTATATTTTACATTATGAATTTCTGGGGAATTACTGACTTTTAAAAAGCTTTTCAAGCTAATAGGCACAAAAACCATTATTCAAAAGTTCAAAATAACTCCACTTTGTCATATATATATATATGTTTTAAAAAATCTTACTGCCTTTCCTTTTCAAAGCAAATATTTCCATATTAATATTCCTATGGAGAACTCAACTGTAATGTTAGATACAATTTTGTGTAACTGTATCTATCTAATTGGCCAAGTGGTAGCAATATAGACCTTTATGAAATGCAAAAGTTTTTTTTTCTTTTTTTTTTTCTCTCTTTTTTTTTTGTTTTTTGTTTTTGTTTTTGTTTTTGTTTTTTCGAGACAGGGTTTCTCTGTGGCTTTGGAGCCTGTCCTGGAACTAGCTCTGTAGACCAGGCTGGTCTCGAACTCATAGAGATCCGCCTGCCTCTGCCTCCCGAGTGCTGGGATTAAAGGCATGCGCCACCATCGCCTGGCATGCAAAAGTTTTTTTTTAAGTGGCTTTCTAAGTCACTGGTAGCAGTGAGAGGGGATATGGGTGAGGTGTCTGTTTATTCCATGTATAAGAGGAATGACATCTCCATGAACATTTTGAGTTTTCTCTGAATCTCTAGAAATGCAGTGTCTAGAAGTGCCAACTTATAGTTTCTTAGTGACTACCTTGAGATATTAAATAAACAATGTTCAACAACCATTGCCTTCCATTCTGAACCTTTTAGAATTTTATGATAATTTTATATTAACTTAGAAATTTATGATAATGTGTTGAAAGAGATACATCTGAACCTCCTTGATGCTAGTTATGAATTCATTTAATGTAAAAGTGCTGAACTGTCCACTTGATGGGAAATTATGCAGTTTTAAGCTTTACCCCAAAGTCCAAACATATGCATTGTACAAATTTTAGCTCAGTAGTAAGGTTGCAGGTTAGGTCTACAACCCTGGATAGAGGAAAAAAACACACACATAAAAATTGTTATGTAAAGGTAACTCATGGATTAAATTCAGTAGAAAGTGACAGTTAAGTCCAACTTTTCCTAAGGATTAGATCAATGAACGTTCTATAGGAATTCATTCTCTTTATAGATGAGGGAAAGGAAGCTTAGACAAATTGAGAAGTTTTAATTTTATGTCTATTTGTTTGATAATGTATGCATTCAATAACTTGTTTGCTACACCCACATATTGTGATAGGTATATGGAAATAAAAAAAATAGATGTACGGATTGGGGCTATGAGTTTTATAGCTCAGTGGTTAGTATGCTTGCTCACAGAGCAGGGCAAAAGCTCCAGTTTATCCCTAATGCTGGGGCAGGGAGAAGGAGACAGATAGATAGGGTGGGAGTTGCTTTTGCCTTGTACCTTTGTCAGGCGTCTGTAAAATCCCACCCAGGTACTCTTTAATACAGTGGGACAGTACTCAGTGCTACAAAGAAATGAGTGATCAAGTCCCAAGGAGCTATGGAGGAGCTGTAGCTATATGCAACTAGATGAAATGATTCCAACCAGAGAAATCTTCCATTTGATATACTATCAAAGGCTTGGAGCCTGTGAAAGACCATCATCTGCCAGTGTTAAGGAAAAGTGCAGAGGTAAGTGGAAGAAAATGGATTTGAAGGGCAGTGTAGTTACCCGATGTGATTCTCTATCAGTAGATTCTTTATTCCCCAAGCCCGAAGGAATGCAATGCACCAAAAGTGGACTCTAAGGTGATCCATGGATCTCGGGCTCATTGATTGCTCTAAACATTCTTTTCATAAAAGCCCACCTTCGTTGTAGTCTATATTTCTTCCTCCTTTGAGGGGAGATTATCTACAAAGACGAGGAAGACTTTATGAAATCAGAGTAAAGCTCAGCTTTAATAGTACTAATTAATATAGGTTGTAATGTATTCCATTTGTGTACATATTGAACCAGATCAGTCTCTGTAGCCAAATGTCATTTGGGTGATGATGCGGCCGACTTAATTTTCACTATATATATACCTCCTTTAAATTCTCAGTAACAAATGGTGAGTTTGGCAGCGCTCCTAAAAGGAGGTGCCACATTCTCGAAATAGCTTTATGCAAATATGAGTGACTCTCCTGTTGTGTCACAGTTGCCTTGTCCTTAGAGTATCTGGGCACAGTGCAGTATATGGCGGTGTTCCTTTTCCATGTGGTGGTCTGCCGGTGGTCAAACACATTAGCTCTTTTTCGTGCAGTCTGGGAGTGATTCTACAGTCTGGGGGCAGGTGTTGAAGAAAACGCTAGCAAACCCCAAAAAGTGAGAGTGTAGAGGGCATACCACTATGTCTCCTTTAAAATGGTGTTAAAATGGAAACGGAGGCTCAGCATTCTGAGGAATATCAGTTGGATCTTAATGCCTTTTCTTATTTCTTTTTAAAATTATATGCTTAATATTTTAATCTTTGTTTTACTTTCGAGACGGGAATCTTACTCCATCGAAATTCCTGGGAAGGAACT
>JABTXL010005037.1:16257097-16272231 GCA_025134845.1 Neodon shergylaensis | reverse complement strand
TTTCTTTCTTTCTTTCTTTCTTTCTTTCTTTCTTTCTTTCTTTCTTTCTTTCTTTCTTTTTCCTCTCCTCTCCTCTCCTCTCCTCTCCTCTCCTCTCCTCTCCTCTCCTCTCCTCTCCTCTCCTTTCCTTTCCTTTTTCCTTTTCTAGTGAAGACATTTTCATAGTAATTTGTTTTGCAAACTGTGATCTGATAGGTGATTGGTCCCAATTCTCTCATCTTCCCCAGATAAGATGGAAGATCCTCAAACAGGTTGGGGCTCTACTGTGGGGATGTTGACTCCCGGCTTTTTGCTTTGTTACCTGTTCTGCATTCATGAACATGTTCATAAAATTGTGTCATCAGCACAATGGATTATTTGAAGTATGATGATACAATTTTATTATTAGTATCTTAGTATCTGGGTGATACTAAGAACATTCTGTGAAGCTGAAAGATATGTCATTCATTTGAAAGTACAGACCTTGGCTTTCTTTGTGTCTATTTTCTCTCTTTCTACTCCCAGCCTTGATAACAGATGCTGCCACTTTGATGTTACCTGAAAACCCGGATGAATTTTTCTTAGATACTGATGTGAATAAACATTTCCTTTTTATAAAATATCCTAAGTATTTCTGATTACTTCTAATGCCGAATTAGAAAAAAAATCCTAAAATTTGACTCATCAAGCCAAGTGGTTGTTTAGTAGAATTTTATACTTGCTTCAGAATTGCCACTCCCTTCTGTCCCCCATGCACCATGGTCAGATATTGCATGCAGTTCTGCTTTGTGTTTTAAATGTAGTTGCTGTTTTTAATTATGGCTGCTGTTCTTTTATAAGGACTTATTCTATTACTTTTAGGCTTAATAAGTACTACCTACTATGGACTATTTCATTAGTTACTTATATTGAAAATTGTTTCCTTGGTGAAGAGCTTCAAGTTTTATCCTATGTAATAACCTCTTCTACATTATGGTCTGGGATATATCTTCTATAATCCCAACACAATTTCTTTTGAAAAACAGCAGTGAAATTTTATTAAACTCCTAATAATTTATAATGCTTAGCCAAAGAAAATAAAAATGATTACTGAAAGGCACAAGTCTTCACTACAAATAAATTATGTGCCAGTGGCAGCCACTAATTCGAAGCAGCTTTTGAGTTTGAGCAGAAAGTTTTTAAATTATCTGAATTATAGTTCTAACTTAATTTGTCATCCAAGGAAATGAAATGACTTCTTTCAAAACAGCAAAGTGGGCTGACAGAACATAGTACAATACTTCAGTCCTGAGAGCAGACTTTAGTTCAGACTTAAATTCCCACTTTTCTGCTGTTCTTGTCCCTCATAGGTAGTTAATGTGAAGTTTGAGTTGTGTTCAAAGAAGGTGCCAATGAAGACATGTAGTCCTACCCAGGGACCATCCAAGATGGCTTCCTTCTCAGCCTGATTCTAGTTAGGCACTGAGCTATGTCTCAGTGGAGACGTTCTCCGTTGGCATTTTTGTCATCTTATCCAAAATATCAATAAACTTTATGGAGTAGAACATATAAAGTTAACATATTTTCTGAAGTGTTTTAAAGGACAAAGTTGTTTATTTTTTAAGGTAGCAAGATGGAAAATGTTTAGTTTGACCACGGCACAGTAAACCAATAAAGCCAGCTGGACAAACATTTACCCACTAAAGTAGGTGCTAAAGCCAGGCGAGAATCCCTCTATGCAGCTTGAACATGTGCTAAGAGCCTCGTTGCATTTCTGGCAGATTATTTGCAAGATTTGTACAGAGACTGCAAAGCAGTCTCAACTGGGTGGACGCCAAGAAAAGCCTCCATGTTTTAAATTTCCAGTAGTTGGGGCTCTGACTGATCTCTGCTGTTTGTTGACACCCTTTCTTGAGGACGTTCTAGAGTGAAGACAGTTAGGCACATCTATTTCTTTTTCTTCCTCTCCAAATGCTTCTTTATCCCATTCAGTTTGACGTCTTCAAACAAAATGTGTGGCGTATTATTGCCAAGTAGATCTGTAAGGAGAACGAAAATCCCAAACAAATACGCCAGATATACAGCTGCTAATCTGTCGGCTAATTGGAATATTGACAAATTCAATAATGTATTCAAGATTTTTGTGCTCAACTTTTAAGAAATTTTAATGCTGACCAGAGCTGTATCTTGACACTTAAGGCTGTTATCCATTAAATACATAATTGGTTTCCAAAACATGAGGCCAATATAACCAAGTCAGTAGGAAGCATGGGGAAGGGATTTCTACTGTCTGCTCTTAAACAAAACAAACATAGCAATAGCTCCAGAACTGTACAAACACAATTATCCACAGGACCTCTTTAAGTAGCATTTCAGAGCTTAAGAGATTTGGGGAAGGTATCATTAGCAAAAATCACCTTCTTTAAAGAGCAGTATAGATGTTGGTAATTTTAGGGAGCAAACACATACACATTTTAGTATTTTAAGGATTATTCAAATTACTGTGTTCTCTGGCTCCTTTTCTTGACCCAGTGTTCAACTGAAGCTGCTTCCTGATTTGTTTAGGCTCAGGGTTTAAAAAAGAATACAGACTCTTTTTTTTTTTCAGTTGACTTTTGATTGTCATGATACCTTTTTTTTAATTTTTTTTATTGAAAAGAAAAAAAAAATAAAAAAATTTCCACTTCCTCCCAGCCTCCTATTTCCCTCCCCCTCCTCCCGCCCCTTTCCCCCTCCCCTCACTTTTCTCCTCCTCCCTCTCCAGTCCCAAGAGCAGTCAGGGTTCCCTGCCCCGTGGAAAATCCAAGGTCCTCCCCCCTCCATCCAGGTCTAGGAAGGTGAACATCCAAACTGGCTAGGCTCCCACAAAGCCAGAACATGAAGTAGGATCAAAACCCGGTGCCATTGTCCTTGGCTTCTCATCAGCCCTCATTGTTCGCCATGTTCAAAGAGTCCGGTTTTATTCCTTGCTTTTTCAGTCACAGACCAGCTGGCCTTGGTGAGCTCCCAATAGATCAGCCCCACTGTCTCCGTGGGTGGGTGCACCCCTCGTGGTCCTGACTTCCTTGCTCATGTTCTCCCTCCTTCCGCTCCTCATTGGGACCTTGGGAGCTCAGTCCCGTGCTCCAGTGTGGGTCTCTGTCTTTATCTCCATCCATCGCCAGATGAAGGTTCTATGGTGATATGCAAGATATTCATCAGTATGGCTATAGGATAGGGTCATTTCAGGTTCCCTATCCTCAGCTGCCCAAGGAACTAACTGGGGACATCGCCCGGGGCACCTGGGAGCCACTCTAGATTCGAGACTCTTGCCAACCCTAAGATGGCTCCCTTAACTAAAATATGTGCTTCCCTGTTCCCCTAACCAACCCTCCTATATCTCAATCATCCCGTTTCCCCAAGTTCCCCCCATCCTCCCCTTCTCACTTTTCTCTCCCCCTCTCCCCTTACCCTCATCCCGCCCCACCCCCAAGATCCCAGTTTTTTGCCCGGCAATCTTGTCTACTTCCCATAGCCAGGAGGATAACTATATGTTTCTCTTTGGGTTCACCTTCTTATTTAGCTTCTTTAGGATCACAAATTACAGATTCAGTAACCTTTATTTATGGCTAGAAACCAATTATGAGTGAGTACATCTCATGTTCATCTTTTTGGGTCTGGGTTACCTCACTCAGGATACTGTTTTCTATTTCCATCCATTTGCATGCAAAATTCGAGAAGTCATTGTTTTTTACTGCAGAGTAGTACTCTAATGTGTATATATTCCACACCTTCTTCATCCATTCTTCCATTGAAGGACATCTAGGTTGTTTCCAGTTTCTGGCTATTACAAATAATGCTGCTAAGAACATAGTTGAACAAATGCTTTTGTCATATGATAGGGCATCTTTTGGGTATATTCCCAAGAGTGGAGAATACAGACTCTTAAGACTGGAAGGTGTTGTAGAATATTTGTTTATGCTGTGGAATGTTTGTTGAATGATGCAAAGGTGTGTTGCATTCCTTCATGTTGCATTTGTTTAATGTGAGGCTGTGTTACTTTGTCCAAAATACTTGACTGGCCTATTAAAGAGCTGAATGGCTAATAGCAAGGCAGGAGAAAAAGGATAGGTGGGGCTGGCAGGAAGAGAGAATAAAAAGAGAAGGAGAAATTGGGGAAGAGAGAGAGAAGAGAAAGGAACATGAAGTGTAGGAGATAGGACAGCAGGGGCCAACCACCCAGCTACACAGCCAGCCAAGGAGTAGGAGTGAAAGTAAGACATACAGAAACAAGAAAAGGAAAAAGCCCAGAGGCAAAAGGTAGCTGGGCTAATTTAAGAAAAACTCGCAAGAAATAAGCCAAGCTAAGGCTGAGCACTTATAAGTAATAATAACTATCCACATGTTTATTTGGGAGCTGGGTCATGTGTCACCTAAAGACCAAAGGGCAAAGAGCCAAAACAGTTGAGAATAAACAAACAAAAACCAACAACAGCAGGGAGGTGTGGTAGGAGCCAGTATGAGATGCTGGGTGTCACTTGGCCTTCGGTCAGGGCCAGAGGCAAATGGACACTCCGCTCATCTGTTCCACCTAGGACCTCAGCCAGAGAGGGTGGGTCTTTCTCAGTTAAACCCCTATGGAAACTCCCACACAACCAGACCTTTAGAAACACCAAACTGTTGCGTCTCAAGACTTGCAGTGCCCCTAGGTTTTCTATTTCATTATTATTATTATTATTTAATGAATCTCTCTTAAGCATGCTATCTCTGATGGTGAACTTTCAGTGATGGGGGACTCACTGTGTTCTGAAATCCCGTTGTCTCACTAGATAAAAACACTGTCAGTGTGCTTCTGCATAGCTCAGTACCTACCAGATATTCTGGGGGTTCAGCCTTCCTCGAAACTATAGAATACATCGAAGCTTCCTTTGATGTGGTGCATTTTCACTAACTTGATGAAAATTACCTTTTCAGAACATCTCAAAGTGACTGATGATCAAGTTTTAGTTGTTGTTGTTTTTTTTTAATCAGTGGTTCTCTAGCATGACTGAATAATTAGTCATTCTGAAAATGAGGATGATGATTTCATTTCATTCCCAGAAACACCAGGTAGTGGGCGGATGAATTTATATTCTTCTTTTACTCAGTGTGCTACACGATCTGTAAAAGATGGATTTTTCACCATCCTGTTCTTCATGTCGAACAAGTCCGCGGTGGTATCGGTAATAACTGCTATAGTCATACAGCAGCGCTTGGAAAATGTTTGGAGGTTCTGTACTTACAGCTTACCGTATAACTCTCTGCTCGTTTGCTCTGAATGTTTTTACTGAAGTCTGATTTTGCAGGGCCTTTGACTGGTGCTGGAGTTGGTTTCATTGCGGAATCCTTGACACATCCTTTCCCTTACATTTTCCTAGTAGCTTTCCATGTCTGTGGTGCTACCTCACCAGTTCTCATTCGGCAAGGGTTCAGTTGGAACCCAATTTTATATTTCGCTTCAATCCCTCAGTTCTACTAAACTCAACTTTCTTGTGTTAGTTATTTCATTCTGCAATGATTCGCCTAGACACCACAGTTTGCTACCCTAATTATCCCTCCTTTTGACAATTGTCAATAGACATTTTTAAAGATCAGGCATTCACAAGCTCACCCCCAGCCCACCATCATGAATGTGAATCATGCTGTCTGTAGCAGTGATTAGTTATGTGTCTCCAGTCTTACATGGTACCTGATATTTGGGTAGCTCCACAGTATGAACATCGTAGTTGGTTAACAGCTACCCCTCTCCCCATTGGCCTTCCTTTGATATTACCTAAGGTCACATAAACCTCCCCATGGCATGGTCCACCAACTGAACATTCAATACTGAGCCTTGGACAAGCCTATAAAACACTGCTCCCATGCCCATCTCTTTATATTTTGAATATCGCCTCTGGGTCTGTCGTTATGGGGGAAATGGAGTTTGTGTGTGCCTCCTACTTCATGTCATCTTTTCCTTTGCTAATACAGTAGAGGTGAATTCGGGAAGAAAAATGAGAAAGAAAAATTTTAATGTGGTGTTTTGAAGTTTGTTATTTTAAAAGCTATATGGCTTTTGGTCAATAGAAAAGTCAATAAATGCATGGTGCTCGGTGAAAGCCCTTCTCTATAGAGCTTTCTAGCATGTTGCTCTAATTTAACATCATTAGAAAGTTTAGTCAGTGCCAATAGTTGCAAGAGAAATGGACCAAAGGGAAAGGGAATTGACTGAACCTTGCCCTCCTTTATTATGCAGTATTTTACTTATAGATTAGACTAAGTTGTTGTGTTTTTTTTTAAGAATCATGAATTATAAATTGAAATGGTGAATCGTCTCTCCAGTACAAGGTTCTCCTCTTTAGAGACCTCTGGAACAGCAGACACAGCTCTGAGTCAACCAGTGCAATGATGGGATTTATCCCTACCTATTCCTTTCTCCGCAGTCCTAGAGATTTATTATTTTCACCAAAGAAAATATGGGAGGAATGTTAGTGAGATCACATCGATACAGATATAGATACACACACACTAACACTACGAGGACTAGAAAGATCTACACCCCCACTCGGGCATTATATGCATCTCCATCAGTTTTCTACTTGCAATCACTTTTGAGCCCAGATGGGATGTCAAGACAAAGACTGGCTGATGCAAACAGTGCTGACTTTATTGTGGGGACAGAATTGACTCCCTGTCATCAACAGCCCCATAACAACCATGGCTTTATTATTCTGAGGCCAAATTCCTTTCCCACTATCCTTTTCCTCCGTCAAAATCATAATCAGTGTGAAGCAGCCTCTGTCCCCAAGTCGTCGTCTGTGAGCACAATGCTGATAATGAAAGCCTTGTTTTGTTTGAAAGTTTCGGCTTTTGTGGAGTGTGTTCCTTCCTACCAAGATGATCATTTTGAGCATGTGGAGCCCATTAGTCCGGGCTGGAACTGGCTCCACAGTTAAATTTGCTAACACTACATCTGTTTGTATCCTGATGATAACACCTGGATCAGTTTAGAACTTGTGTAGAAGTTTAAGAGACGGTGTAGTTAATTTCTAAAACAACTGTGGGTCTTTAGATGTGTGAATCCCTTGGTCTTCCACATTCCAGCCGAACCCATTGCCGTTTGAACACACTTATACCTGCGTGTGATTTTTGAATGTGAAATAAAAAACACGTGTCCCCTCCACGCTCTTTATTTTCACTTCAGCTCTTTCGCAGGGTGACAATGGTGAGCTTGTTACTGTTCTTTCTTTCCCTTTGGTGTGACGAGGAAGATGGCCTTTGTATTTAGCTTCTGTAACCTTTAACCAATGTTCCCCGAAATGAATAGTTGATGGATGACTTTCTTTCCTGCTACGTCAAAACACATCCCAACTCACAGTCTGAGCCATTTATGATACAATAAGTAGGCCATTGATTCCTCTTGGAAGCTGTGAAATGGACAGGCATTAAAAATTAAAGAAAGGCTATTCAGTTACTAAGACTACATGCCTTATCTCTGTGGCTAGCTAAAAGCCCAGTGCCAGTTCACGAGAGCTTTGAAAAATGACCTTTCTCGATGACCTCCTGCTTTTTAAAGACAGCAGAGTTTAGAGTTCCTGTTAAAAGTGCTAAATGCCCTTCGAGAGTTGTAGTACAGTTTAAGTCCTATTAGAAACATTGACCGTTATCCCAGGATGCTCTTGGAGAATAAACCATTGGAAGACATGATCAAAACCAAAAAAAAACAAAAACAAAAACAAAAACGAAAACAAACAAAAACAACTGAGAAGCCCTGTTTTGTAATCCTCCCCAAGGCAACTGTTATATGAGCTTTTCCATGTAAAAAGTCCATATTCTCTGCCTGGAATGACCATATTAGATTCCATGACATTGCCCTTTATGACGTGGATCTATTTCTGATCATGAATTCTTGTAGATTATAGTCTAAACCATTATGACCATAGCTCACGTCAAGGCTTAGCTTAGGTGTTGGCGATCTGCAGCTTTTACTTGCACATAGAGAAGCGTTTCAATGTGTATTTTTTCCCATGCGCTGTCTTTGAAAATAGGTGTCTTGTGTGACTTGAAATGCCTGCACTAATTGCTTTTCTGGTTCATGCAAGAAAATGATAAGGTTTGAATTTATGCCTAAGGAAATCGGTGTTTATAAAGAATCCTATCATCTTTCATTAGAAAAGTTTATCGTAGATAGTATGTAACTGTCATCCTTGTGGAGAGGCTGCTTCCCAGAATATCTTAATTAGTCTCTGACATTCAAATTTTGTAACTCTTTCTTCTTTCCTTTAGACTGTTTTTGATCATCCCACCTAACTTCACATTCGTCTATCCTGGCAGAGTTAGACCGCTGTGGATATTGTTTTTGTGCTCTGACATTGGCTAATGTTATAATTTATAAAGAGGTGGGACCCTAAGGGTAGTCCTTTATTTTCCTAGAAAATGCATATGCATGTGGGTTTTGCTTGCATGTATGTCAGCTAACCATGTATATACCTGGTGCCTACAAAGGTCAGAATAGGGCATTAGATCCCCTGGAGCTGGAGTTACAGATGGTTGTGAGTCGCCATGTGGACAATAAGATCAAATCCAGGTCCTCTGGAAGAGCAGCCAGTGCTCTTAACTGCTGTGTCATCTCTCCAGCTTTACGACAGTCATTGATTGAGTGCTCACTGTGTATCAGGCATCAGGCTTTGGAATTAACCTAGTTATCTTAGCTAACCTTCATCAGCAATGGTTTATAGATGAGAAAGGGGAATCACAGCGAATGAGTCCAAGAGGGATGATTCCAATCAAGATTTGGCTAACTCTGCAGTGTTCGAGGACGTGTGTTTTTAACCCTGAACATGAATCTGAGAAGTTGCTTCAGATAAAAGATGAATGAAAATTAGGTCTGTTATGCTTAGATTCCTCTGATTGAATACCGTCTTCCATTCTTGTATATAGATTCTGCTTGTTCATTTCATGCCTGGTGCATTTATTTAACTAGCACAGTTACTTGGAGGTTGAAAAAGTTTTATTGGCAATGGTGGGGGTGAACAAAATTGTCTACACCGATTGCAGTCGTGGTCAAGTTTGAGTAAACATGATCTCAAGTCTTGCTTGGGGAGTTTAGGTTATCGGTTTGGCAGTTAAAATGAAATGCTAAACAGAGATGCTCCTCATACGACTGCAATCAACAAAAGCATATAATGTACTCTGCCTCTCACTCTGCTGCTCTTAAAGACACATGCTTGTGCTCCATAACTTGTCTGTTAACAACTCGAGATCTAAAGGTGCTAGCTGATCATTTTCCCATAACACTTAGCACATGTAATTGAGCGCCTACAGTGTGATTTATTTAAAGGGTTACAAACAAAAAAGCATCAGAGCTTCTTGGAATTTAATTTATTCCTTGATTATTAAAGTTTCATCAGGGACTGACATCCCAGATCAGAAAATACTACATATTGGAATGGCAGTAAATTTTAATGGTGAAGTTAATATCTCTTTCTGTTTTCATTTTTGCATGAAATATCTCTTGCCTCGCATGACAAATTAGAGAGTTGCTGGCGGTTTGTGGACCAAATGTTTGGGTACTTCGTGTAGGCTCATCTGTGCTGGTTTTAAATGTGAGTGTTTTTCCTCCTTGCCTGCTTCTCATCAGGGCTCATATATTCTCGTGTCCAAAAAAGACTCTCTGACTTAGCTGTGAGGCTGATTTTATTGTCGGGATGTCTGTGTATCCTGTCATCACAAGGGATCCTGGTGAAGCTTCCCATGTTGTGCGTGTGCTGTGGCAAAATGTTCAAGTCTGATCTTTCTCATATGTATGTGTGAGTGTGCGCGACTATTTTATAGCTGAAAAGAGATGCAGGCCCTCAAACCTCTGCTAGAATATGCTTTCTATTAGATTTCGTAAAGATGAAATTATGGGTTAGCACGGGGCTCTCATGAGGCTGCCTCTTGCACCCGTCACTGCAAGACAGCTAACACCTTCCTTTGACTCACGTTTTCCAAGATTCCTTGGTGTTAAGAGGACTTTCTCTTTGAAAGGCAGAAACTAAAAGAATATGGCACAAAGCATTTTTATAGCTTTATTGAGTCTTGAGGGCAGATATATGGATTCCAGACAAAATGCAGTAATAGCTTAGGGTTTTACTTTCGAATGGCCTTCCCAACACTTTTCGCTGGAGATTTATGTCCATGGGGAGGAACAGGGACTGCTTAGAGAGATAGATAAAGTGGATTGGAGAGCCACACTCCTGTCTTTTCTGCCTCTTAATTAGTGAGCCTCTTCTCTCATTAACTTCTCCCGCTCCAGTTTCTTGGTTTGTAGTCTGATTCGGAGGAGAAAATGAGATAATTCTCTCACTCTGTACGTTTTGTTAATCTCAGTGCAAATACGAAGTACTACTGGCATTTTGTTATGCCTGTTTGGTTAGTATTTGTGTCCTTCTGTTATTGGTCTCACTGGTAGGATTGAGATTCTTCTTTTTCCCTGGTAGAGACTCGCGTCAATTCTGGCCTGAGTACGAAACACCTCCTAAACCCCTATTTCTATTCACAAACTTCAACCTTTTAGCAAAGACACAGTTATTAGTACAGTGTCAGAGAAAGAAAACCTGGGTATGCATATATTGACACTCGGCAAGTTAAAGGGTCATGAGTGGAGATGCCGCTTATTGTCCCTGTGCTGCCATACTGTGTACTGTATGAAAGAGCTCCCATTACAGATTCACCCAGACCTGTAGCCTACACAACAGAATTGTCTTTTCCCACAGTTTTGGAGGTTGGAAATTGTTTCCCAGCTAGGTGCCAGCAGCCCTACCTTCTCTTGAAGTCTTTGTCTTGTAGAAGGGTCATTCCTCATGCATCCTCACAGAATCCTTCCTCTGTTGCCCCCCTCCCCACTCAGCCCCCAACCCCTGGTGTCTCTCCCAGTTTCCACAACATCTTACATGAACACCAGTCATATCTGGTACAAATGACTCCGGAAGTCTCATTTTCACTTAATAACCATTTTTAATGTCCTTATTTCTGTGTGTCACTTTCTGAAGTACCGAGAATCTCATGTATTTACGGGAGCTGAGAAAAATCACTCACTCAGCCTGTATTAGGCAGAGCAATAGAATAGTGGGTTCCCCCCTGGAGTCTGGAGACAGCGCTAAATTTGCAGAACCAAATCTCAGCAAGCCTCTGCAGTTCTCACATCCATGGCTGTCTGAATCCACTGACCCAGAGCTACAGTGGGTGCTGCAGTGTTGAACACGAGCACATTTTGTAATGTGTAAAGTGATATAAACACAAAATAATGTCATAGCTAGAATACCTATGAGGATACATTGGCACCATTTGGAAAAATTTTAAAATCTAAATTGTGAAGGCTCATTGCAGGAACTTGGCTGAAATCAGCTTCTTGGCTGTTCTTTTTGGCTGAAGGAGAGGTGAGGCTAAAGGAAAGTGACTGGGTTAAGACTCACTTCAAAGAAGACAAAAAGAAGGTGCGCAGATAAGCCAAACATCTGGATAATTTAATATGTATGGCTTCCCGTCTGTGACACTGCTATTTGAGACGGCTTTTTTGTTTTTCCTCTTAGTAACATCCTTCCTAGCTTTCACGATCAGGCTGGGTTTAGGGTGGGCGTTCCATGAGCCTGACACTAGCCAGCAGGCATGTTTCCTCTTTACCTGAGGTGTGAAGACCAGGAACCCTCCTCAATGTGACTTTCTAATAGAGAGCAGTACTATCCTTGGAAGATTGGGACATTTGTCAGTATCTCTGTATATGTGTTCTGAAACTGAACAGCAACTTAATGTCTGAAAACTAAGGCTCGAAGCGACAGGGCTTGTTCGCAGTGGTCAACGCACGCTTGCTTAGAGTGTTTTTGGATGCCCACATCCTGGAGTACAAAGATAGCCTTCCTGTCTTCTTCACACTCTCCCAGGACAAGACTGAGCTCAAAGCAGAGATGGTGGAGTCTGCTGGTTAAACTTACATTCTGTTCTAGAATCCGGTGCCTGATAGAAAGCATTAAATATATTTTAGCTAGTTAAACACAGCGCGTGTGCGTGCGCACACACACATACCACAGTTTCTTTTGAGACAATATATCATCTGTGGCCTCTAACTTGTGTTCTCTTTGCTTCGGTAGGCAGAATAGTATAATTAAACATGTGCCACCATGCCCAACCATACTGTTTTTCAGTTAGAAAAATTACAAATATTGATTTGCACTCTTTAATACATTTTTAAAAAGGCATTTGTAATGGAAGCATACTGTGGTATGTCAAATCAAGTAAATAAAACATGAGATATTTATCACTACTCATGCTATGTAATCTGTAGATCAAACTACTCAGGTGGAAGAAGTAGGGTGATAATAAGGTCAAGGCTAGCCTGGGCTACAGGGTGGTAAGTACAGCTTAGATTCCGATTTGTGAGCTTGTGAAGCCTTTCATGTGCTGAGAGTACAGGTGGGTACCACATGCCTGGCTTCCCCCACTCTCTTTATTTTGGTATGAAAACCTACTGACAAATTCATGATGGCTATGAACCAGTACACCGAAATGGTTCTTTTACTTGATTTGATAATGAGAATGTTTCAAAGTGCCTCTTCAAAGCAGTTATCAGTGTCTTGAAAATTAGCGGGGTAGTTTTAAAGCTTTTAATGGAGGCTGAATCTGTTTAGAAAACGGGAAAAGAGATGCGTGTATGTACTGCCCACTTGATAATGTAGGAAGGTGTGATTGCATTTAACGACCAAATAATGAAATAGGAAATATTCTTCATCATATAAAATTCAAAGCATGAGATAATATTTGAGCTGAAGATTCTTTTAATCAGTGGAATTAAACTTCTGGATTACACTATTCCTGATATCTTTCTGCTGTTCCCTTTTGCCGTTATCTTGCTAAATAGCTTCCGTGTAAATAACATTTAGAAACATCTTCAGGTTAACTGCAGCTTGAACTTAAATGATCAGCTTTCATTGACATGAAAATTCGAAATGGCAACATTGTTTTCGCTGGAGTATTAAAAGTTCTTCAACAACATTTAGTAAAGTGTCTTCCTTCACCTTATTCCCTGTAAGAAGGGAAGAGTGCTGAGGAACCTGTTTTCTGGATGAGGACAGAGTTGCTGTAACTGTGGGAATATAATCTCCAACAGTTTGGGTTTCACTTCGGCCTGGGCCATCTTTAAATGGATTTCCTTTTCTAGTTTCAGAGGACTGTGTGGTTGGGTAGGAAAGGATTAGTGTTCCTGTCCAGACCGTAAATGTCCTGTAATGGCCTATGGGAAAAACTCTCAAAGGAACGGGAGGGAAATTCGCCAGAATCGACTCCTTTAATTGCAAGATTTACCTTTGCAATAAACAAACACCTACTTCCCTGTGAAGGCCCCTTACCACCCAGCCTTCAGTGTTTCGCCCCAAAACAGGCTCTTTCTCACATCTTGTGACCTTTTTTTCCCAGACAGCAGGATGGTGAGAATTTATGAAGTGGTAGTTGCTTATGAAGTCATCATTTCTGACCTTGACAGGTTTACAGTCTAGTTGGAGGCGATCAAAGAGCAAATGAACAAGCAGGTCCAGCTGTAATGATAAATGACAGCCTGGCTCTAGTGCCTCCCCTGGCCCCTGGACCTAGTGACATCCCTGCCCAGACAGCAGAGTACCCTTCTCAAAAACGTCCTTGCGCTGTGTGATTCTGAAATACATCACTTCTCCTCAAACTAAGACAGGTCCAAGATGGTATGGTATTTTTCTTCATTCCCATACACTGTTAGCCAAGTATTTGCATATTAACTGGAGCTTTCTCAATATAATGGCTTATCCCTAAAGAGGGACTTTAATGAAGGCATTATAGGTTAAGTGGCAAGTGAGTGCCAGAGACATTTAGGTTAAGCCAATTAACCTGATGGTTTTTCACAGTTAATTATCATTGTGTGAGCAAAGGTTAGTGCCCAGAGTGATTGAACTACTTTTTGATGAAAGTGATAATTCCCTCAATACTTTAAACAATTTCGAACGAAGCTCCCGTACTAGTCATCGCTAGATAGAACTGAGTTTATCAGGTATGCCTTGGACACTTGCTGTATGTTATTTTCCAAAACATGAGTAAGATGTGTTTTCTGTTTCTGAGGCGTTAACAGTGTGTTGGGGGAGATGAGGATGTTCCAAAAAGGAAAGCGAGTCTCCCATTAACGTTTCTGGGGTGTCACTGGGGACAGTAGCACCAGAAGAGATAGCGGCTGATGGTTCTGCTGGTCCTGTCTTCCTTTTTAAGGTCTTCCTTCTTTTTCGGACTCGACACACTTTCTCCTGTTCTGTGGGTTTTGGAACGACTGACGGTAGTTGTGGCAACACATCCCTTGCTCCACCGCTGCTTCTTTAACTTCTTTCCATGAATGTAGGCTTGTGTTCCTGATGCGAGTTTCTGACCTTCTGAAATGGCAGGTGTCTGGTTTATGTTCTACTCTAGCTGTTAGTATTTTTATTAGCGGTGGATTTACCATCCTGCCATGAAACTCCCCGGACGTTACTTGCTTCATCCCTTAGGCTGCTATTACTCAAAGTCAGGATTTTTTACTATTTCACGCAGCCTTCTATCCGTTTTGCCCTTTGAAGTCCCTAGCCCATTACAAGCTAGATGAATAACCTGGCAGGTGAAGACTTTAATTGACAGAATCAATCTTTTTTTTTATTGGACAATGATATTCTACTGGGAAAGGAAAAGGGGGGATATTAAACACACCTGTGTGCCACTCTTAGCACACACATTCCTCCCATTTTCTTCTGAAACATGTCTTGTATATCATCCCTGGAACTTGTCGTAAGAAGTTAGTTTTACTAACGGGAATGCACTGGTACCCGAAGACAAATGCAAATTCAGCCGCAGGAACAAGGAAGCACTTTTCATGTAGTTTCAAAATTAGCATGCTACAATAATGCAGCAAAGCATATTTAGAAAGATGCAATGATTGGCGGAAAGCAAGCCATGTGGCCTAGGAGACAAGAAATGGTTTGAGCCAAGGAAAAGATGTGGCAGATTTTCAATGACATTGCGTGTTTATGTAGAGGTAATGCGAGATTGACCTAGGAGATCATGAATGCTATCTATAAAGTTTCCTTCCTTCTTTCCTTCCTTCCTTCCTTCCTTCCTTCCTTCCTTCCTTCCTTCCTTCCTTCCTTCCTTCCTTCCTT
>JABTXL010005037.1:16207432-16257087 GCA_025134845.1 Neodon shergylaensis | reverse complement strand
CTTCCTTCCTTCCTTCCTTCCTTCCTTCCTTCCTTCCTTCCTTCCTTTCTCTTTTTAAAGAAAAGAGATAGGACATGATAAGGGCTTTTTTTTTTTTGGAGAGTGAAGGTGGAGTTAGTGTTGTATTTCTGGAACTGTTTTAGCTCATTGCATGCATAATGGATCAGAGTGAGAAGGCAGGCAATAGGCATAACCATTGAGTTCTGTTTAACAATATTTATTGCATGCCTAAGCTACCTTGGTCACTGGGAGAAAAGACATTATTTCTTTCCTGAGGGGACCTATAGGCTAATGAAGGATGCATACAATGGCCATGCAATTCTGTCAGCATGCTGAGCAGCGCAAGCAAGAAATAATGAAAGCCTAAACAAGGATTTTAGAAAATAGACAAAAGGTGGATTCATGGGCTTTTCTGATGTGGTGAAAAGCCTCAAAGTATCCTTAAACAATTTAAAAAAAGAGGAAGAGAGAAAGAAAGACATGCCCCTCACTCACAACCTTGAATTGAGTGATGGAGTCATGTTAGTACTCCTTATGGGGTCAGAGGAAGATGGAGATGGTTGCTGGGAAAGTTCTGTGTGGATTCAGCCTTACTAAATATAAGGAACGAAAAGAGAAAGCACAGTGTTATGTGATAATTGTATAATGGGCTGCTACATTGCACTATTGATAACATGTGTTAGACTAACATCTCTATGACTAAGGTCCATCTGTTGGCTTTAGGCACAGCTGGATCCAACTATACAGAGGAGCATCCCTTTTCCTGGTCACTCTGGTTTCTGATAACACAAGTTGACCTTACTCTCAGACAGACAATGCCTTTAAATTGCCCTAAGATTTCATCTCATTCTTGAAATAAGAGGCCCTTTGTCAGTGGATTATTGGTACCATCTTGACTCTGATTGGTTCACGTACCTTTCATTCAGTTGTTTGGCCAGATATGGAGATGAAGAACTTGTAGTACACCGAAGGACAGAATTCCAAGACCTTTCCTCATGTTCTAAGGACAGCCTTGATCCTAAGTACTGAGACAGAACTGTTTTCTAAAGGAAACAACAGGGTGCCTGTACTATCAAGGGTAGGTCTGCAGAAACAGTGAGCGCTTCTGTTATACATTAAAGTAACAATGCCTGATGTACTCCTTACCAGAACTTTGCCAAGAAGGGTTATTCTTACCTGCACACTGTACATCTGGAATTAAAGGTGATATATTTGGTGTTAGTAGGGAAATCATGGTTCCCGTATTCGCCCTTCCACATAGGTGTGGCCAGTAAGAAATGTAGTGTGTCCGGAGGCTGGAGAGACGGCTTAGCGGGTAAAAACCCGATGATCTAAGCCTGATGCCTGGGACCTCTGTAGCATGTATCTATAGTCCAAGTGATCATCTGGGAAATGGGAGGCATTGAAAGGAGAACATCCTGGAAGCTTGCTGGACGACTGGCTTGACATATGTGAAAGCAAAGAACAGACGAACAAACCACCCTCCCAAACCACTCAATAAGAGAGAGCTTGTCTCATGAATGAGGTAGAAAGTGGAAGGCAACTTCACAAAGTTGTCCTCTGAGCTAAAAACACTTACTGTGTATGTGAGTATTGGTGAGTACAATATCTGGGAGGCAGGCTCTCTTCTTCCAACATGGGATCCTGGGATCCAACTCAGGCAGTCGGATCTGTGCAGCAAGCATCTCACCAGCTCAAGCCTAAAGAAGCCTGAGTGAAATCCTCACACCTTTGATCTTTAGAATCTGAGGACTATAAATCTAAGGAGGTGTTGAAAGCAACACTGTTGGCGGTGTCACTAGCAACAGTAGTTTGTTTTTAGTGTTGTTGGTGGTCATGATAACAACAGCTGGCATAGAGGACATATCTGCCCATGTGTATGCGATTGTATACATGTGTCACAAGCACATATTTATACAGACATAGTGGGATGCATGGACACATGTCATTTACATATGTGCTGTATGCAACAAAAAGTGTTGCATGTAGGTGTTTACTTTTTGCTTATTTCTCATAGTGACCTACAAGGCACGTCCAGTTATTTTTAGTTTGTAAAAGAGAATAGTAAGGTACTGTCGGCTCAGTCAGTGTATGTCCAGTCGGATCCAGAATATATTTTTTTCATCTCCCCACTCTTCTCTCTATCCTGGAGTCTAGCCTAAAGCCTTGTTGTGTGCTGTGCAAGGGCTCTTCTACTGTGCTGCATCTTCAAAAGCATGTTCATAGGCTTTGTTACGTTGTCTTGCTTCAGCATAGATATTTCTGCTTGCGTATTGCTGAAGCAGGGCTGGTTCACAAAAGGCATTGTTTTTCGTCCTTTTCTCTCTCGTAAAACAAATTTTAGCCTATCGCAAAGTTGTGCCTCACTCCACCCCCTGCTTCAAGGCTTGGCTGTTACTTACATTTCAACACAATAATGGTAGAGGAGTATACCTTTGCTGGTTGAAGGTCCATTCTGCTCTGATGGACTAGGTCATGTCTTGGGAGGGTACTTGCGACTGGAAGGGTCAGCCAGTGGAAATCTTATGGCATGAACACATACTCAACAATAGTTGAGGTGATGGTGACACACTATCCTTCTGCTTTATAACCATGCTGGCCTTTATCAACATTTCCTAAGGGGTAGGGGAGAGAAAAAAATACAAGGCAGCAAAAACTGAGCCACAGGGCTGGAGAGATGGCTCAGTGGTTAAGAGCATTGCCTGCTCTTCCAAAGGTCTTGAGTTCAATTCCCAGCAACCACATGGTGGCTCACAACCATCTGTAATGGGGTCTGGTGCCCTCTCCTGGCCTGCAGGCATACACACAGACAGAATATTGTATACATAATAAATAAATAAATAAATAAATAAATATTTAAAAAAAAAAACTGAGCCACAAATGAACAAAACTGGAAGCAGGTTAAGACCTCTATGGCAAGTGGAGAGACTGGATCGTTTTGCTTCAAAAGACAATCTCTGGTCCCATCTTCTTTATAGAATCTGCCTACAAGTGTTGCTCTTCCCCTTCTGTCAGTTTGTCCCCCACCTCCCACCTGCCCACTTTCCCCAGATGGGACTTTTCCTGATTCTTTAATATCTTTCTAAATTTTCTATCACCAGCTCATGCAAAAGCAACCTCAGGAATTAGACCTGCATGCAATTCTGGTTTGCGTGAAGGTGTCCCATTAGCTGTGAAATAGCAGACATTGTTTTTGCTGTTTCTGTTTTAGTCTCATAGTAGAAAATGCAAATGGATCAAAATCTATTTTGCTTAATGACGGATGAGTACTTCTCGTTTTGCCTGAAGATCACTCAGTTCTATTAAGGTCCCTCTGGTCCGTCTTCTCTAATGCAAGGTTGAATGGTGTCACAATGCAGCCCTTATCACTGACTTGCACATGTGACATGGCTTATTTATTAAAGTCCAGTGCAGTTTTGTTATAGTCCATCATCATTTGTCCTAATAGTCATCAGTTAAAGTCCTGCTTAGGCTGATGGCACATGTTAGACCATTCCATCATGCAGATGACTCCCTCATTCTAGTATGTTCGACACAGAAGTGAGGTATGCCTTTGCTCTTCCAATTTTGCTTTATTGACATTGTTAGTCCCTTAGTTTTTTTGCTTGCTTTTTGTTTTTTGTTTTGTTTTGTTTTTCATTACAGTATATAAATTTGTGGCTGGGCTTCAGAGCCCCTCCCCCAGAGAAAGTATAAGACTTATTGATATTATTCCTTGTTCTGACTTATTAATCTTATTCTTTGTCCTGAGCTCGGGGGCTCTAACATGGACACATCAGCAGTCCTCATTTTGTGGGGGGTAGATGAAGATTTTCTCTGCTTGCTGCAGGTAGCTAGGTTTATTGCTATCATGATAAGACACTCCAGCTGCTTTGAATGAATTTTTCACGCTGCTTCATTTCCCTTTTTTTCTTTGAAAGATTTTACAGAGTTGAGCAAATATAGAATAACAGGGTCAGGGGAGACCGTTTTCCATCCTTCCTCGACCTTCCATTCAGAGGGTGAAGCATTATCTTAAGTAATGTATTTCCCAGCTTTCCTGACTATGTTAGCAGGGCCCCATCCCAGAGCTCTTTGTCCTGAGCTCAGGGGCTCTAACAGGGACACGTCAGAAGCTCTGCATTGATTCTGGATATCCGCACGCCATTGTCGATGTTAAGATCCAGCATAAGCCAGTCTAGTCTGATTCAGAATTACTTGAAATCTGCGCTCTCTGACAACACTGTTTGGCAGTATGTCAGTTTTTCATATTTCTTTTAAATTTTAATTATACCCCATCAAGTCTTAAGCAATTACTTCTGGGTTAGAGTCTTGATGAATGTCATAGCAGGGTGTTTTAATTTAATGGATCCAGAAAAAAACATCTGTTTCTAATATTTTAAAAGCCAATTTATATGGAAATTCATTTCATATACAGTCAATACACGGAGACTTGAAAAATCAAAATGGAAAACCGAACAACTGTGATGTCGTCGGTCTTCTGTTAACAAAGGACGTGGCTGTGTCTTGGCTCAGCTGCTGCTGTTAGGTGACACTCACAGTCCCATAGCTTAGGAGAAATGGCAATGTAGTCTTAGAGAAACGGGACAGTTAACTTAGGGCTAGTGTCTACCATGACAGCGGGTGACTGTCCTTCTTTGGTTACTTTGGTCGGCTGTGTGCTGCTTCTCTGCTCAGCAGCGGTCCATATTGCAAAAGGAGGTGCCTGGGAGAGGGGAGATTAATAGTTTCCTCTTAATATACTTTCTGGAAGTGGTAGATCAAAGTTAATCACATGACCATGTTTACCATTAAGGCAAATATAAAAGAGAACCATGTTCCCAGCTCAAAACCTTCTACTAAGATGAAAGAGGAAAACTTATATATTGGGGGGAACAATGAACTCTTTCTATTGTGCAATTTTAAGACATAGTTTTAATAGCTTTGTCTTTGTATTAAACATCTAGAAACATTAATTACTTTTCATAAATAGATAATGTACATAAAGGACTAACATAGGATGGGCAGAGAGTAGAGAACTACCAATAACTCATAGCCTTTCCTTTGTTCTAAATTTCACTTCTCATTTACTTGATTACAGAATTTGTCTACTAGACTTTATGATGAACTTTATTTTAAAAATTTACCTTGATCCTTGTACAATAATCTAACAGCTGATAACGTAAAGGTGTCAGTTGCTCTTAAGTCCCAGTGATACTCATGGGACCTCTGCCTCACCGTGTTTAAGATAAATGATTGATTATAAGTGTTCCTCAAATTGTTTCAAGGTAAAAGTGTATCAGAGAAACAGAAACAGATAGGTTTATTGGGGGTCCAGTTAGAGGCATAGTTAAACATTACCACTGGTCAGTCATCTCTGCCCCATGTAATACTCCTTTTGCCCCCTTACTTAGCTGCTCTCCTTCGTACGATGTTCTTAATCTGTTTGGATATTTGTTGTATTGTCATGTTTTCTAAGTCAGTCAGGAAATTATAGAACTAAGACTCAAGGCTGTTCCTTGTAGTCCATGGTTTTTCCAGTGTGACCTTTCAGAACATTCATGTGATGGGTCTTTGATCTCACAGCAGATAGCAGAACTGGAAAGAACTAGAGGGCTGTATTGTTAGGCCAGTTTCCCATCACGTATGTGTTCTGCAGCTTCTAAAATGCCCAGACCACCCTGCTACTGGACTAATAGAGCGTTCTCCAGATCTGGAGCTTCTTAGTCCTCCTACCTTTTGACTCATGTGCTTCCCTAGTTCTCTTTCATTAGAGAGTATGTGTTGCAGGGCTACACAGTAATCCAGATGTCTTCTTGTTGACCAGGAACTACAGTAGCCCAGGAGAGGAATCCTCTAAACAGAGTCATTCACATTCTATCTTCAACGTTTGATTCTACAGTCCTAGGGCTATTTATTATGTAGTATGTCTTTGAAAGCATTAAAAATCATACATTTTGATCATATTCTCCCTGATGAGTTCCTCCAGATCCTTTCTTCTACCTACCCAACTTAATATTTCTCTCAAATAACAAACCAAAGCAAAACAGAACAAAGAAAATACACACACATATATGGACACATGCACACACACACACATGTGCACACACGTGCACACACATACACACAGAGTCATGGAGTCACTTGTGCTGGACAGCTGCTCCTGATCATGAGGCCTTCACTGATTTGCGGTTGATGTAAACAGTGACACTTCACTGAGGAGAACTGATTTTCCCTCTTTCGGCCATTCTCAGTTGAAAATTACTCTTGGTTGTACCCACTACCCTTTCTCCGGCTAGAATTTTGTCCAGCTTTCACTAAAGAAGGTATTGTGCACACTCTCTGAAGTTCTTGGACTCATCACTGTGAGTGTCAGGTATGGGTTTTATCTCATGGAGCAGGCCTTTAAATCCAAGTTACTCTGCTAACAAAATATTTCTGCCACTACAGTACACACACACACACACACACAAACACACACACACACGTTTTGGGAAACGTCTACAGTAGTAGGTTTTGGTAAGGCTTTTCAAACCCTCCCTATATTCCTATCTCTGTCCTCTCACCTCTCTCCCCATTTAGCCCCTCCCATTCTAATTTCCCTTTATCCCTTTACAGTCTTATGTTCTATTTCATTTCCTTACTCTCGAAAGATTCCCTTCTTCTTCTTGGTTCTTTACCATTTATCTATCCCCTGGATATTCTGAATGAAACACACATTTGATTATTTAATATTTGTCACCATTGCATTAACAGTTTCATCAGTGCTGTTTGGAACAAGGGTTGCTAAAATTCTACGACTGATGAGATAATCTTTCTTTTAAACAGACATTTGAACAGACGGAACCATTAACATCTGCCCATTTTTATATCTACTTAAATGTCCACAGTGGTATATAGATTACATTTGGGGAATCACAGAATAGTGAAAATAATACAAACCACGATACTCTTCTATTCCAAACACACATTGTTGTAATAGGAGCGGCGGGGCTGCGTCCCCAGCACCCCGGCTGCCTGGCTAGCTTATGCCCCGAAATAACAACACACAAATTGTATTCATTTAAACACTGCTTGACCCATTAGCTTTAGCCCTTACTGGCTAATTCTGATATTCCGATCAACCCATCTCTAATAAACTGTAGCACCGGTCTTACCGGGAAAGATTCAGCATGTCTGACCTGGTGGCTGGCTGCATGTCTGCCCTGGAGAGAGCTGCATGGCATCTCTGCTCCAGAGCGCAGAGTCGTCGAGTCTGAGCTCACTTCCTCTTCCTCCCAGCATTTTATTCTGTTTACTCCTCCCACCTATGTTTTAACCTATGAGGGCCAAGCAGTTCCTTTATTACTTAACCAATGAAATCAACAGATTGATATATGACACTCCCACATCAATACATGACTTTGAACCAGTGGTTGGTTTATATTTCTCAGCCATAATTTCCTCACCTGAGAGATGTTGATAGTAAGATATCAGATAATAGCAAGATTTTGTCAGTGTTGTGCCAGAGTTTAAATGAGAATATATAGCCAAGGGGACCAGAGTGCCTGACAGACAGCAAGGACCCAATAAACAGTAGGCCCTTCATCTTTGACATGTACGTGGATGTATGAGGCATATAATCCTGGAAATACATTCAAGGTGACAATGAGGTGTCAGTATGATTTTTACAGGTGAGAACAGAAATGGGAAAGGCTGTCGTATAAATAAATTCAGGCAGGTAACGCCAGGTAGGTAGAGAGCCATTTTATCATCTCTCCAGCTCTCCCGCTCTCTTGGCCTTAGCAGCATGGACACAATTGATGACTGGATTAGTATATGGCATCTCTGCCTTCTCCCCACTCCTGCTCCATCAGAGCCATCTTTTACCCTAATACTCAGGTGATGTAGGGTTAAGAGAAGCACTACTCTAGGACTTGGTACCTATCTATTTTTAGGAGGTGCTGATGCTGGATCTAGATGCATCCCAAAGAGGAGCAGCACCTGTACTATCTTAAGAACACAGAGTCACAGGCGGCTGCCAACCAGGAGCTTAAAGGTTGTGTTTTTAAACAGAGTTCCTCAAGACTTTTGGAACAGTTATTTAGGGGCTGCCACGGGAGGCTGAAGGCACCCATGGAACACTTGTATTCACTTGTTCTTCAAAGGCTGCGCTTACCAAGGGGCCAGCTTCTCAGGATAGCAAAGGAGCCCTCACTGTAGCCTTAACAGGCATTAGGGGAAGGTCTGGGTTCAACCTCTGTGTACTGAGATCCCTGCCTTGTTGTTATAAATATTGTTATTATAAATATAATAGCAAGTCTCTGAGGAAGAGTATCTCATCAATGTCAATTTCCTTTAAAATATATATTTTACATTTGATTTTTAATATATTTTCTTTTTCAGCCGTGCTATCAAGACTAATCAGGACCTGCTCCCAGAAACCCCATGGACACACATTTTCTACAATGACTTCTGGGGAACTCTTCTAACACACAGTGGTAGCCACAAGTCCTACCGGCCACTCTGCACTCTTTCTTTTCGGCTGAACCATGCCATTGGAGGACTGAATCCCTGGAGCTATCATCTCGTCAATGTCCTCTTACATGCGACCGTCACCGGGCTCTTCACACGCTTCTCCAAGGTCCTTCTCGGGGATGGATACTGGACTTTCATGGCCGGCTTGATGTTCGCGTCTCACCCCATTCATACGGAGGCAGTGGCGGGCATCGTGGGACGGGCAGATGTGGGCGCCAGTCTCTTTTTCCTCCTCTCCTTGCTCTGCTACATTAAGCACTGTTCTACGAGAGGCTACTCGGCCAGAACTTGGGGCTGGTTTCTGGGGACCGGACTGTGTGCAGGATGCAGTATGTTGTGGAAGGAACAAGGAGTGACTGTCCTGGCGGTCTCAGCCGTGTATGATGTCTTTGTCTTCCACAGGCTGAAGATGAAGCAGCTCTTACCTTCCATTTACAGAGTAAGTGATCGTCGCCTCTGGAGCATTGCCTTACTGAGTCATCTCCATGCTTGGTCTTTTGCCACCGTTTTAAAAAAAAAAGCCGATTTGTTCTTCTGCAAGCAGAATTTAAAATGAGGTCCCTTTGATCCTCCCTGAAATAGAGTGCCCCTTTTGACCTTTCTCTACCGAGCAAGGTTTCCATCACTGGTTGTTTTATTCCTCAGCTTTCTGAACTTCTTTCCGTGATTTCGAAGGGGGCACGAGAATAATTTTGCCTTGTCAAGGGTATGCATCTTTATTGGTTTCAGTTTACTTTTTCTCCCCCAAGTTTGATATAATCTAGTAATTGCCTCCTGTGCTGTATATTTGTCAAAATAACACAGCTGATGATGGAGCTAGATGCGGGAGTCCATGGAGGGGAAACCCTGTGTTTTTTGTTAATATGACTTTTCCTGGGTTTTGAAAACATCCCTCTGGTAATGCCCTGGGAAGTCAGATACTAAAACAGTGACTCATGTTCACTTCTTCTTTGTTTTCAGTAGATAAGAATAGAAGAGGCAAAACGCTGTGTGGTTATTATAACTTTTACCCTGAGGCCAATTAAGACCTTTGCTTCTGGGCTTAATGTTTGTGTATGCCCTTAGTGATTTCAGATATAATGTTGTTCCAAGGTTATGGAAGGATTTGGGATCGTCATATACTTAAAGAGACAGAGCATTTTTTTCTGGTAGAGTTTGGTTATGTGAATCTGCGTCAGTAGGAACACATGTACATATGCACAGCAAACATTTACTACAGGTAATTTACCAGTTATTTAAGGCGAGTGAATTTGCATAGGAATGAGACGGATGTGCTAGCTTATTTTTATGCAAAGTGTGCAGTCTTTGCTGAGTATGAGGCATGATAAAACACAGAACATCCTCGGTGACTTTCAGATTTGACTGATAAGTTGAGTTTATTGTCACTGTGACGAACACTATAAAAATACTTATTACACAATATGTTCAAGGCCACTTTAAGAATTGTTAGAGGCTCTTCTAATACCATGCTGAAATTATATAACAATTTTTTAAAAAAATTAAATTCAACACAGACAGCAGGTTTTTTGTTTTTTGTTTTTCTTTTTTTCTTTTCAAGACAAGGTTTTTCTATGTAACAGGCCTGGCTGTCCTGGAACTCACTTTTTTGACCAAGTTGACCTCGAACCCACAGAGATTCACTTGCTGCTGCCTCCGGAGTGCAAGTGCTGGGATTAAAGGTGTGCACCACCACTGCCCAGCCAGACAACAGTTTTTGGAAATCAAACATTCTAACACAGTGCAGTCCAGAGGTTTACTAAAAGATCTGTGTGCTGCGTAGACTGTAGAAAAATTTTAGTAGTTTTTTTTTTGTAATAAAACTATTACATTTTTGAGAGCAACAAAACTTTGTATGTACAGTGCACACATTGCGGTTACATACCATAGTCTGAAATGTGAGCAGAGATGTCTAGAGTAGTATTTGTTTGCTTACTATGACGTGTGATGTACTCACAAGACTCCAGTGAAATCATAAGGTGCTGTGCTGGTATTGTACCACGGGCAAGTGGGGTCAGTTGCACTTCGTTTTTCTGTATAGAAAGTGGAAGTAACTTTTGACCGCTGTGCGTTTGTAGATTTTCACTTTCTGCCAAGCCTGTAGAGACCCTTACATTCAGGGGTGAGGCCCACAGTTTAACAAACTTCCCATAAGGGGCAGCTTTAGCTGGTGCCTTGAGGAACTGCCTTTCTTCCTGTCTCTTCACCCTCCTTCAGTCAGAACTCACCTTGGGTTTGACTGGAAAGGGAAAGGTTAAAAACACCTCGCTATGTTATAGAAACATCACCTGTTCTGGGCCAGCTCCACCTTTCTTTTGGGTATGAGCGAGGACATTTAGAAAATTAGTGGACTGAACTGAGAGACTCCCTGCATTGCCCAGCCAGGATTTAAATGGGCTCATCTCTCCTCAGCCTCTTGAGGAGTTGGCACTAGAAGCCTGCTCTGCCACCCTCAACAAGCAGTGGGTTATGGTTTTGCGTACTCCCTCATAAAGAAACTGGCAGATTTTCCTTGTTTTGCCTATTTTTTCTCTCCCAAGTTCCCTTTGGCTTAAAATTGGATTGCACGAGGATCATGGATGGGAGAAAATCCAAAGCGTTTATTTATTACTATTATTTAAGATTTTAATATTATTTATGGATATGTGTGTGTCTGTGTGGGTATCCAGGCCTATGGGTTTGCCGAGGTCAGTAGAGGGTGAGGGAGCCCGTGGAGCTGGAGTTACAGGCATAACTGAGTCTTGAACTCTGGTCCTCAAAGTTGAGCCGCAGGTGCATTTCACCACCGAGCCATCTCCTCAGCCCTATTCTTGTTTATTAATTGTCGCCCTCTTTTAAAAAAGAAATATTTTTTACGGAGTAGGCAGTGGGTGTGGTCACTGCATTGTTTGTGCTCTGAGGGGACCGGGACCTTTTTACTCTTAGAGCTCAAGAATTCAGGCTTAATGAAGTTCTTTTGTGATTCCAGTTCGGTGTTGTCGCTTTAAGGAAAATTCTGCATAGGGTTTGGTGCTAGAAAACAACATATGGTTTACAAATGGAGCTCTCGGTTTCAAACCCGCTGTCACTCTTTACGGGGGCATTGCCAAGACTTTTTTTTTTTTTCTAACATGATGTTGTCAGCAATAATAAACCTTATTCTGCTGGAATTCATGAAGAACAAGCACATTTGCTGGTCCCTGTCTTGATAGAGATAGCAGTCTCTTTGAGGACACAGAACCTCCTGCAGGTACCCTGTGAAGCGCTCAGTTTCTTATGCAGAATTTCCACTTCAGTAGCTCCTTATTTTGATATGCTAATTCAGGACTTGATTCCAGGACCTTTAAAGTCCTCTTTGGAGAAAATTTCAGTATTTCTAGCATATTTTCAAGGGCAGAGTTGTTTACCACGAAGCTTCTAACTTTAAGACTACCCTAGACAGTAATTGTGACATACACAGAAAATTATTTGTTTAGGTGGCATTAGAATTCATCTGAGCTTTCTGTATTTCTTCTGGCGGTCTCACAGTAGGCTGCTTAAGTAGAATGAAACACCTGCCTGCAATGGAGATGCTCCTTTGAGTGTGAGGCCTAGTGTCCTGGGAAGGTACTTAATAGTTTTGATGGTTGATGCCCTCGGTTGTTTTGAAAGGCATGCTGTGGACCCCGCTCTTGAAACGCAGCCCCCGCTTCAAAGGGAATAAAGAGATAGTTTGCTCTAGAACCAGATTTGGATGGTCGTGCCCTGCGAACACAGATTTCAGTTGCCCTCAGACTCACTGTTCTAATGTGGGAGCAGTTTCATGAAGTTTTTACCTCAAGAAAACAAAGAAATCCACAAATCAAGACACTTTGTTGATACATTGAAACACTGAAGGTAGGGTACCGCCTGAGAACACATTTAGCTTCTGGGTTGGTGGGAACTATCAAATCTGTTAAATGAATAGAGTCCAAAATGGTTTTTTGTTGTTGTTGTTTGTTTTTTTTTTTTTTTAATCTATTAGACCGAGGATGTTACTTCCTTCCTAGAAGTGGTTTAATCAGGAGGGTGAAGCATCTGGACCCCCAACATTCCCGCAGCTCCACCTCCACTGTCTTTTGGTCAGTCAGCACCTGCAGGCACAGTTCTTTCCAGGACTTTTCCTTGACCATACTTACTAGGGCTATTCTTGACCACTGCTTCCAGGGCAAGTGCCAGCAGTGGGAGTGGCAGAGGCAGCAAGACCCTCTACTTGATTATAGTTGCTCTTTTATTTTAGTTGTTCCTGGTTTAAGCTCTTTCGGTCATTCTTAGCTTTGGGGCCGGTGACCTTAACGTGGACTTTGGGATAATAAGAGTCTTTATATTTACAAGGAAGAATAAAGATCATTTTAGCAATGCCCCTAACATTTTTCAGTGGAGGTGAAGGTCACTACTAATCTCAATGATGGGAGGAGAAAGACCACCAACCCAAATTACAACATCCAAATTAATAAAAGCAAGGAATTAATTGAAGCAAGCTTTTTTATTCACATACCCAGGCTGCCTCGCCCTAAGTTGGAGTTCAAGAAGTCAGCACTGGATGTGAGGAAGATAAGGCTTTTATAGCTCAGGTGTAGGGGCTTTCCAAATGGGGCATTTTGTTGGGCAAAATAGGTGAGGTTAGGATCATAAACAACTTTTTGCAACAAAGTCACGATTGCCATTCCTGGAACAGGCAGTGCTGAACCATTCGTAGTTAAGGTTACACGTGGGGCATAGCCCAGTCCTTGAGAAACAGGAATGAACCTAGTTTGCCTTTACTAGAAGATGGCTTTTAACCCTAAGGTGAAGGCTGTTATGCCCAGATAGTGGGGTCCTTCAAAAACCAGCACAGAGTCTGCATATGTAAAAGCAGAGAGCCTTTGTTCAAGCTTAAACTTGGACTCTCCATATCTCTGGTTCAGCAATTGAGAGCAGAGAGTGACAAGCCCAGTTGGTATAGATTTTATCAAAGTAGAGGGTGAGGCGAGGGGGATTTCCAAAAACCTAATTGGCTGACATTTGTCTAGGGGTCTTGGCAAAAGAGGAATAGGTGAGTCCTGGACTCAGGGATGTCTAGTGACCTTATCTAATCTTATCTAATGATTGGAATGTCAGATACTTCTCTTTAGATGCTGACCCTCCCTGGGTGGTGTCATCTTGTGGATTTTCCTGGAATCTGGTGCTGCCTGCTAAGGCAGCTGTGTGGCCTGGGCCCCACATGGCCTGGGTCCCATCATGTGCGGCCAGGTTGCCCTGGGACCCACAAAGGCAGTCACTGGGAGAAGAATGCATAGTCTTGAGGTTGTCTAGTGACATTACAGTGTAGTGAAAGGCAGAAACTGAGCAAAGAAGTGCAGAGTCGGGTCAGGTGAACACAGTGAAGGGCTTGCTCCTTGATCAGCTTCCTCCTCTGGTAGGTGAGTCAGTTTCTGATCTCTAGAGTAGTTGCGAGGAACTTGGAGGTGTCCAGTGTGAGCTGGTGTGCCCACTTAAGGCCTTTACTACATCAGCTGAGGGAAAAATGACAGTGATGGAACTTGTCATTTTTTATGCTGTCCTTTGATGGTATATGGTGTTAGCTATCCACCTAAGCTATGGAATGCAGACAAAAACACACACTTTCAAGTAGTCTCATTACTGTGAGCGTTGCATATATAATCATAGATTGTATAAGGAGGCTATGGAAAATTATAACCTTGAGATATATAGTTTCTCTATGCTTCCTAAGAAGAAAGGCTTTTGAAGGAAATAACACAAATGGATTATAGGAACCCCCAACTTCTTGACATTGAAACAGGGTGTTGCCATCTACAGAAATAATGTTCTAGAACCATGCAATCAAAAACATGTAAGTTTTTGAATAAGTTTGTAATTTTATTTTGGACATATACGTAACTGTCTGGAGGAGCATGTAGTAGTCCATGGGCCACAGGATATGCCTGCAGGATCCTTTTCATCCAGAAGAATTATCATTTTTAATATCTTACCAATTAACTCTATATCATAGTCATGTGGCTTGCCCCATAACATACAACATAAATACATGTTGAATTCTATACGACAAACTAGAGAAAGTCAAATACTGAAAACTGAAAAAGCATATCTTCGTAAGGTTTGGGATTGAAAAAGCAGAAGTATTTTTTTTCCTGAAATTCATATCCAAATCTTTTCCTGGGCCCCAAATTCAAATGTCTACCTGATAAATTTAATGTCATACATATTCTGTCACTCTTAATTTTTCTGTGTCTTCATTATTACAAAAGAGAATACACTTGGGTTTCTATTTGGTAGAACCTATTTTTTTTAAAAAGTCTTAAATCTTTTCTGTAACATCTCATGTTGCTTACTATTAAAAACAAATTCTAGGCCAGGGAGAAGACTGAGCTGTTAAAGCGGTGTGAGCATGTTTTGAACGCTGCATGGTGGCATGTAGTTATAATCATAGTGCAGAGGGTAGAGACACATGGATTCTGTGCTCATCCAGCCTAGCTTGCTTTGCAAGCTCCAGGCCAGTGAGAGACCTTGTCTCAAGGTACATGGTATCAGATTCCTGAAGAACGATGTCTGAGGTTGTCTTTGGCCTCAGTGTGCACGTGTATGCGGATATCCACACCATATCCATACTCTCTTCCTAGAGAATAAAAATACAAATGATGTTTGAATCAAACAGAAATCTCTAATATAGCCGAGTTTTGGAATTTGACTGCAAATTTACTATAAACATACTATGTATGTGGGTTTTTTTCTTCAGTTTTGCAAAAGACATATCGTATACAAGTGTGTGGGTACTTGGCAGATAGTAGACATTTAGTTCTTGTTTAACAAATGCCTACTATTTTCACCTGCCAGGCACTGTTCTTACTGCATAAAAATGTTAGCACATTTAAATTATTCAACAAATGCTTACTGAGAGAACTAATGCGATTTATGAAATAATATGGTTGAATACTGAAAACTATAATTTATTCAGTAGTTAGAAGGAGTTGTCAGAAGATATTAAATATAAAATCTGAAATATATGAGAACAGAAATCATTTCTAGTTCTTGGCATTTGGGGTTCTGTTTTGTGAACCATTTATGTTGTCCCTGTCTTCGTGTGTAATACCTGCCACACACTTAAACCTTACCTTTTAAAGTATTTTGCTGAGATGTTGAAGTTAATTTGTGTATACATTGACTTTTACACAAGGAGGATTCCATTCCTACATTGGTGGGTCTGGAATAAAAGAGTAGAAGCCATTCATTCGAGAAGAATAAATTTTCTTGACCACTCATTAATGACTATTTTAGCATTCCTTATATTACTGCTACTTACTGCCACTTACTTAGTTTTTATCATCAACAATAAAGGGCAAAGGACCTTGAAATTTGCTTAAACTGACAATGCAAATAAATACTAGACTTTCATCTGCCCACTATTATTTTTACAGTGTCCTATAATCCTAAGAGGTATATAGTAAATAAAATGAGCAAAAGCAACCTTTTCCTTATCCAGCATATGTTGTGGGGTATTTGATCACACTGAACTCCAAGACATTGTTCAGGGAACAGAGCCAGCAACTAGTTAACAGGAGTTAACCAGAGAGAGTACAGAGAAGGCAGGAAGATGGATAGACACACAGGAGTAGGGAGGGACTTGGAGTTTCCTAGTCTTTTGCTTTGGGGTAGCTGGAGAGATGTTCTCTTGCTGCTGTCTCTGGCCAAAAAGGAAGGTCAGCTGGTTGACTTCTCTGATCTAGCATCTGACTCCCCTGTCTTTATTGATAAGTAGAATGTTAGAGACTTAGTTAAGAACTACATTTGGTGGGTGCAGCCGAGCCAAGTGATGGCAGGACTGGAAATCCCACCAGGCCACCTTCTGAGCCTGGGGCTCTGACTGCAGCAGGGCCGCAGGGCCTTAGAAGGTAGTTAAAGTATCAGTAGATTCAGGTGAAGCTCATAGGGTACCAGAAACCAACAGACATTAGTCAGTACTTGCTCAGAGCCTTTTGCTGTGCCTATTTGACATCTTTGAACTGTGTTAATGTGGGCACATCCTTTGTCTCACCACTAGCTTCGTCATCATTTACTGACAGGTGGAAAATATGAAAACAATAAATAAAAGAGAGGCGTGAAATCAAAACTCAGCCTAGGAATTCTAATAATAAATAGCCTAAGGTAATTTGGGAAAATTAAACCAATTCAGTTGCCTTTTTAAAAAAAATCCATAAAACATGATGTAGTGTGCTGGCTATTTTATGTCAGCTTGACACGGGCTAGAGGAGGGAGCCCCAGTTGAGAAATTGTCTCCATAAGACTCAGCTGTAGGCAAGCCTACAGTTAGTGATTGATGTGAGAGGGCCCAGACCATTATGGGCGGGGTCATTGGGTCAACGGGCTGGTGGTCCTTGTTTCTAGAAGAAAGCAGACTGAGCATGCCATGGGGAGCAAGCCAGTAGGTAGGACCTCTCCGTGGCCTCTGCATCAGCTTTTGCCCTCCGGGTTCTTGTTCTGTCTTACTTCAGTGACATACTACAAAAGCTGAATTATTTTCAGTTTTCCCTAATTTGTTTCTTTGGTCATGGTGCTTCACAGCCATAAAAATCATAACTAACATTCATGACTAGTTTTGCTTCGTAATAGTTCTTTCCAAAATGGGTAATATCTTTGAATTAAATTTGTATCTTTGTTTCACGTGCATAAGAGGCTAAGCATGCCATTATATGGGAAACGGAAGCTACTGACACTTGAAAAATGAGTTATTTTTAGAAGTGAGGTTTTTTTATATCATCATATAGATCATATCTATATCTATATATATTACATATATATATATATTACAGATATATTACAGAGATTGTCCATGGTGTCTAAGTTTTGTTTTGTCTTAGTTATAACCTAAACTTTGGATGTATGTTGAGGACAAACCAGTCAAATAACTCTCATTGCCAGGAATTTAAGTTTTCTCTTAAGATTCCCTAAAGAAGTTGATGTTCCTTTAAAAGATCTGGGAGTGTGAGCACCTGAACACTATGTGTGTTCAGTGCTGTCCGGCCCGTCTGACCATTTTATTTTGTGAAGAGAAGGACACAAATAGGGAGAGGCAGAACCTGCAGGTGTTAGCATACTGAGTCTACATGTGCTTTTTTAGTTGATTAGCTGCTGGGGATGACGTCAGTAAACTCTTGCCATTCCTAGGGCTGTCCGCTATGTATCTCTACTGGATTGTGCTGTTTGTTAAGTTCTGGCCCCCATCTCAGCTGGACGGAGTGAAATATGACATCATGGCTGTTTTTGATTTTTCTCCACCAACATCTGTGAACTCTACTTGAAGTACTTACTACTCCCGACTGCGGTTTTCTTTCCCTTACACTTGACTCTGTGGGAATCCAGCTATAGCACGGTATCTGCATCTAGCCCCAGTGTTTCCTAGCCTCCTTGAAGCTGTAGGGCAATTTGTCATGCACTTACAAATGAATTTGGATTTCTTCCCAGTATCCTTGTTGTTTCCTTCAATATTCATGACCCTGTGGTCCTCTGAAACTTTAACAGCTGCCAACACCACTAACCAGATAATGCTACAAATAAGGTCAAGGGTCAGAAATAGTTTGCAGTTTAAAAAGTCAGAGATTAAGAAGGCACTTCATTCCTGCATGCGGGCTCCTTTGTTCAGCGAAAATGACTCTGCGTTCCAAGTGTCACATAGTCCAGGTTGAATGGTTTAAATTTGGGAAGTGGCTACCTTTGCTCGTTCTCTAATGCTTCCATTAAGTCTTAATCCTTGGAAAGGATGTAGTCACAAATAACTTATGAAAGATGGTTTTATCTGTGTGCCAGACAGTATCTTTGATGGTGTGGGAATCAATCTAGGCACTGAGAGGATCTGCTGTTAATGACTTCGAAGAGTAGTGTGTAG
The DNA here is from genome assembly GCA_025134845.1 of Neodon shergylaensis. Classification (NCBI taxonomy): domain Eukaryota; kingdom Metazoa; phylum Chordata; class Mammalia; order Rodentia; family Cricetidae; genus Neodon; species Neodon shergylaensis. The sequence goes on along the minus strand of JABTXL010005037.1, from coordinate 16,238,717 downwards.
TTAGAAGTAGAGGATGCAGATGCTCACTGAAACTCGTACTAGAACGTGGTGGTGGCATGCCTGAAGCATTGGGAGTGTTAGGAGAATACAGAAAAAGAGAAAGTTGCTTTCTGATCAAAATACATGCCTTCTGGAGAGGAGATATTTGAGCAGACTTATACGAAATAGTTAAAAGTAAGCATTTCGTGTTGGGGAAGTGAGCCAGAGAAGAGGGCTCAGTGTGAGCAATACAGAAAGGGAACGTCGCAGGGGGGCACTGAGCAGTGCTTTGGGAGATAGGATGCAAGAGGTTTACGAAGGAAAATGAAGAAAGAAAGGAGTTTAAGACCTAGTGTGTGTGATGATCCACGGCGTCTCTGCAAATGGAGAAAGATACTTAGGATTTTTACCTGCATGTGAACTTTGGTTAATCCACAGAAAAAGCCTAGGATGTGCAACTTCCATTTTGCCTGTGGGCTGTTCTTTCTCTAAACTCAAGGAAGGGTTCCTTTCTGAAGAGCCTGAGAATGAGACTCGGGAGTTGAGGTTTCTTGTTTTTCGTTGCGTGTCCCATAACAGCATATACCTCATTCTTCAGCATTAGAAAAGCATTTATTTTTTGACCACAACTATTACTTTGCTCTTTACTGAGTAGTATTTGGCATATTGTTCTACACTGCTAATGAGAAAAACAGGGAGGGTTCTCCTACGTCTGTTCTTCCAGCCTTGCCAAACAGAGTTCGGACATGCTTATGAATGACCATGAGGCACAAAAATCCCTCTTTGTTTTGGACTCTTTCAGAGAGGAAGGTAGAAAAAAAACATTAAAAGCACCCCTTTTTTACATGATGGAATAAATACTCGATCAGCACCGAATTTTAGCTGTTAAGTATGCAGTGAAAATGACACCCAAATTGGATCTTGTGATGAATAAATAATGAATCACATTGAAATCCCTCTCTGCTGCTCTCCAAACACTCTGTCTGGGATGTATATTACATCATTCAATTAGGGTTTTCGATAACCCGCTGCCTCAGAGGAATCCAATTGACTGTCAGGGATCTCATGATTATCATGTCCCTCCTCCTTATGACTGTCAGTTTCACAGAAAATGATGGCTTCACAAAAATTTGAACCCTGTTGTCATTACCCAGGAAATGCCTGGGACAATGAAAATGCTAATTTAATGTTGATTTCTCAAGTAAAATTTGAGCTAGAGAAAGCCAGGGCCATGAATATATTAGAGAGTCCTTGAAAGGTACGATGTGGAGGAGCTGATAAAAAATATTAGTTCATATGCATTAATGGTTGCACTCTGTGTGGTATGTGACGTAGTGGAGAGAGTTATAGTTTTCTTTTTGCGCTAGGCATTCTGGTTTTGTGCCTATCGACCGGTGTCCTTTCTTCAGAGAAGATAATGAGAAATCAGAAGGGAAAAACAGAACCTTGTAGTGCCAATGTGTGCGATGGTGCGGTGGCAGGAAGGTCAGTGTGCCCTTGCGCTCCATGTGTCTCTGCAATGCTGCAGTGCCCAGATGGCTCCCGTATGCTCCGCTGGTCTGATTAGAACTCTTGCATCAAGTAAAATAGCATGAATTCAGAATTTAATTCATGTTTCTTCAGTAATTATAGCCTTGATTAGTGAAGTCAGTGTTTCCGTTCCAAAGGACATCCCCCCCCCACTTCTCTACATATTTGTTCATTTGATTTCAGAAAAATTAACTGTGGCGATCATCGTGATTGCCTTTGATACAATAGAGAATCCATGACACCTATGTTTTGTTGCGTGGTTCTCATTTTCATGTCGATAAGTTCCAAAGAAAACAGCCAGGCGAACATGGAGAAAGTGACGGGAAAATAATTTAAGGCTGAGGAAGTGAAGAAAGAGAAGAACACCACAAGTCTTCTTTCATTTATGGCTACACAGGATGCACATGGCCAGGTACAGATATGTGGAGACTTTTGCTACATGCAGTAGCAGTATCGATTCTGAAAGTTTAAAAAGTATTTGTTAAAGTAAAGAAAGTAGTTATGTGAGTTTCCTGGGTATAGTGGTGAATCATTGGAATCTTACCTTTTGGGAGGGTCATTGGAAGTTTGAAGACAGCCTGAGCTAGGTAGACAGACTTTGTCTCAAAAAGCCAAGCAAGCAAACAAACACACACAAAACCAAAAACAATTCTTTGTCTACTTAAGAAGTAAAAACATGAAAATGTTTTAATTTTGTGAATTTGAAATTGCTGAGTCTGTTAGTACTAAGTAGTTCAGCTATTTGAGAGTAATTTCTTGGTTTTTACTGTGTAGCTACCTGGAGGTACTTCCATTGTGTGATATATGTATATGTGAGAATGTATGCATTGGGCTGTGCCTTTCAAGAGAAGAAATTGCAAGAATCAAAACATCGTAATGTAGTCAGCTTACAGCCAATTTATGTATGAGTGTTGTGAGTTTATTTCCAAATTTCGTGGAATGTTTAGTGTTCCTAGATTGAAGTGTCAGACAACCATATCAGTTTATTTGCGCTTCGTGTGTAATTTCATTTCAAGACATAGTGTGATAACATCAACCTTGAACTCTGTTTTCAGAGGGGTTTGTGAGTGGTCATGAGGTGGGGTCCTATTTTGGAATGTGGGACCCCTGAGGAAGGCACTTTGAGGGTCTCGTTGGGGAAGATGAGACCCTGAGGGTGAGCCTTTGAAGGTCACCAGGACCTTGCCTCTGATTTGTATTTTCTTTAGTTTTGGTTTTGTGAGCTAAGATCTCTTGTGGCTTAGGTTCACATTCAATACCCTGTGTCAGTGAAGCTGGATTGAACTCCTCTGAGTTTAAGAGTCGCACTGCCAACTCTACCCTCACAGCCACAATGCAATCAGCTTCTGCTGCACAGCTAGCCTGCCATGCCATCCCCACTATAATGTACCAAAAACCTTTCTTTAGGCAGTGTTCTATTGCTGGGAAGAGACACCATGGCCAAGGCAGCTCTTATAAAAGAAAACATTTAATTGGGGCCTTGCTTATAGTTTAAGAGGGTTAGTCCATCATCATTATGATTGCGTGGTGCTGGAGAAGTAGCTGAGAACTGTGTTCTGATTCATAGGTAACAGTCAGAGGGAAGGAGGGGGAGTGGGAGGGCTAAGGGGAGGAAAAGGGAAAGGCCTTCAGGTCTGGGTGCAGCCTTTTGAAACCTCCAAACCCAACCTCCACAAACACACTTCCCTGAACAAGGCCACACCTCTTGATCCTTCTCAAAGAGTTCTACTTCCTGGTGACTATGCATTCAAGTATAAGGGGTCATTTTTTTTTTTTTTGGTTTTTCGAGACTGGGTTTCTCTGTGGCCTTGGAGCCTGTCCTGGAACTAGCTCTGTAGACCAGGCTGGTCTCGAACTCACAGAGATCCTCCTGCCTCTGCCTCCCGAGTGCTGGGATTAAAGGCGTGCGCCACCACCGCCCGGCCCAAGGGGTCATTTTTATTTAAACCACCCTTCCCCCTGAAACTGTGAAGGAAGGCACATTCTTCTTGAAGCTTCTTCTATCAGTTATGCTGTCATAATGGTAAAAAATATCTAATAATAGGGACAAAAGGGTGTCTCGGTGTTTAAAATGTTACCCACACAAGGAGGAGGAGGACTTGGATTTGGATTCCTAGCACCCATGTAAAAAGTGGACACGCACAAGCCTAGTGCTGCGAAGCATAGCCATAGATAACAGGTGCTTGATGATCCTCCAGTCTAGCTAAGCCAACAAACTCCAGGTTCAGTGAGAGATAATTTCTGAGAAAAATAAGGGAGGAACAGCAGAGGAATTCACCCAGTATTACTCTCTGTCTTCCAGAAGATCATGCACAAATGAGTTGGCTACACATGCAAACACATGAATACATATCACATACACGCACATGCATGCACACACACGCAGGTCACTAATGCAGTAAACGTCATCATTTCCCCCAACATCTATATATTTATGAATGCTTTATTTGTTATTTTCGGGAGCAGTTGATGAATATGGCTTTGACCATTTTTGAACCACATTAAAATAGTTATTGGAATGGAGGCTGAACTGACAGTTAACTAGAATGGAATGCTTGCCCTCCTGTTTACCTGGCTGATGACTGGCAATTAGTGGAAAGCTCCTTTCAGGGCCATCCTTTTTTCTTATTTTTTTTTTTTTTTTTTTGGTTTTTTGAGACAGGGTTTCTCTGTGGTTTTTGGAGCCTGTCCTGGAACTAACTCTTGTAGACCAGGCTGGTCTCGAACTCACAGAGATCCGGCCTCGCAAGTGCTGGGATTAAAGGCGTGCGCCACCACCGCCCAGCTGGGGCATCATTTGATAGCTGATTTTTTTGTACACTTATATTAAAAATAAGTATATACATCAGCGCAAGTACTTAGTTTCCCTCTTTTGTGAATGTCTTGTCCTTATCTCACAATTTGGTAGCCTGATTATTTCCCCTTTGGGCTCAGGAGGGTGCTGTTGCTTCTATATCTGTAAGGGAGCCAGGCTTTCCTGTTTCCACCCCTCCCCCTCTATTCCATCCTCTCTCCTCTCTATTTTCCTTTTAGCCAGGTTTATAGGAAGGAAGATTAGTTCAGTGCTTGCAGCCTTCATATCTCATTCTTTGGAGGGGGAGAAGTAGTGTTATCACCTGGAGGTGAATGCTAATCTCTTTTCTGCTCTAAGTCTTCCCCAACCTGCCAGGTTCTGTTGTTGCCTCTGACTCCGGATTCTCTATTATGACAAACTTTTCTGTTGAAGTGTTGAAGCTGCATTTTGTTGCTGTTGCTCATTCTTTTGTTTGATTTCTTCACCTTACTGGAGGGCTCCGGAGGCAGAAACTTTGGTTTATAGAGCGATGGTATTTTCTAACAGGCCAAAAACATCTCAAAATACACTGGGCATCTTAAAATGTTATGGTATTCGCATGAAATTTCTTTTACAGGAACTTAAATTTCTGTGACTTTGGCTTGCTGAGATCAACCTAACAGATTTGGGAAATTCATTATTTAAAATGTTTATTTAATTGGCATGATGTATGAAGGTGATGTAGGGTTGGATGAATGTGTTTTAGAAAATACTTTAGGATGAGGCATGAGTTTTCTTTGATTATATCAAATTTTAATGGTCACCAGCTATTTCTGGATCAAGTGTTCTAAAGTAGAGATTTCAGCATGATATGGATGCTGCTGAACAAGAAAATTTGACTGGTTTAATTTTTGTTTATTTTTTAAAGGTTGGAAAGAGTGCTGGTGGTGACCTGATAGAAAAACTTCAAAGCTGTCTATCATTTTGATGAATAGCTATATTCAGAATTAGTTATGGACAGTGAGACTGCCACTCGATATTACTAAATTTAACATAATTTTTCATTAAAACTAAGGTTTGGTAATAGGACGGGAATATTAAGTACTATCCCTCCACCTATCACCCCCTCTATTGACCAATTTTGGTCCACGTTGGTACTTGAGTAGCTAAGATTAGAGACAGTGAGCAATCTTCACGTCCCATTTGGGTCTAGTGCTTTTGGCGCTCAACATTGTAATAGCAGGCTTTTCTCTGTTCTACCCTGTCCTGCAACTGTTTCCAAATGATCATTCAGAAGCTTATGTTAATTAGAAATGCTTGGCCGATGGCTCAGGCTTATTACTAGCTAGTTTCTACATTTAAATTAGCCTAAGTTTATTAATCTAATGTATTGCCTCATGACTATGGCATTATCTCATTTTCCACATGCCTTGCTTCCTCAGCAGCTGCCTGGTGTCTCTCTCGACTCCATCCTTCTCCCTCTATCTCAGTTTGGCTTTCCCGCCCAGCCTTATTCTCCTGGCTATTGGACAAATCAGCTTGACTTATTAGCCAATGAGAGCAACACATATTCACAGCATACAGAAAGACCATCTCACAGTACAAGGTCTTTCCTCTTCTCTTTTAATATTTCAAGATTTGTTACTATGGAAGTTTCCAGCCAGCTAGTTGAACTTCAGCTAGATTTGAGATAAGTTAACAGAACTCCATATAGCTATCATTTTAGTTCATCATTAATAGCAATTCTGCCATTAAAAAAATCATCAAATAAAACCTCCAAAGCCTTCTTCTAGGTTCCTTTACAGTATTGGTAACTCCAAGCTTCTATTTAAAGTTGGTTTAGGGTAATGACTTGTTCCTGTTTAGTTCTTGGCTCCTTCCTGGTTCTTTCTTCCCACACTAGTTGCAGTAGGAGTCTCATTTTCTTTTTCTGCACCCTGGTTCTCCAGCTTACCAATAGTGTATGTACTTAGTAGCTGTCATAGGTTTAACACAAAGTATGCCTTTCATTCTGATTTTTTTTTATTTGTCTTAGCTCACCCCACAACAGGTCTCTTCCTATGATGATGCTGAGGTTCACATTGGTCCAGAATTATTTGATAGTAGGCTGTTTCTTTTCTATCCTTTCCAGATCTCCACATGAGTACTACACAAGCCCACAACACTGGAAATTTAAACTGTGCTCAACATACATTATGAAAGTGTGCTTGATTTCATGCTGTAACTTACAACTCAAGGATGTAGTGGGGCCTTTAAAAATGTCACTTTTTTTTTTTGACATGTACCAGGCTTTCTTTTGGGCCACCAACCAGCTCCCAAATTCATACAAAGATTTCTTATTAGTTATGAGTGCTCTGCCTTAGTTTTATTTCTGACTGACTTTTATAACTTAACCTGTTTCTCTTTATCTACATTCGACCTCAGGGTTTTTACCTTGTATATCTTTCCCTCTGTATATCTTAATTTTACTGCTTCTCATATCTGGCTGCCTGGGGATTGCCTGGCTTCTAACCCCAGGCATGTTCCTCTCTTTCTTCTTGCTCTCTTTCTTCTTCTCTCTCAAGCCTAGATTCCCATTCCTATGTAGTCTCTCCGTCTTCGCCTTCCAGTCCCACACATCCCCCTCTGGTCTAGCTACTAGCAGTTAGGCTTTTTATTAGAACAATCAAGTGCCTTAGACAGGCAAGGTGAAAAAGATGCAGCACATCTTTACATAATTAAATGAATTCTTACATCATTAATAAAAAAGGCAACATAACCAATGTAATATATAGTTAAAGTAATTTCCACAACGCTGACTCTTAATAATTTCTAAAATTTCTTTGATCATAGGGTGTGACTTTAATTTCTTTATATCTGTACAACATAGGACTGACTCCAAAATGAATGTGTTTTAGAGGTAAAAGAGCAAGAAGGATGAAAATGTGGATGTCCTGTTTGGAAAAAGGTCTTGGCTGTGGCAAGAAAGTGGTGAAGCTAAGTTGTCAAAGCAGCAGTCGGAGTTTCTGGTTCTTGGACAGGATAATTTGTAGTCTTCGATTCCCTTGCACTCTGCAGTATAATCTTCTCCACAGCGGCACTAATGTCTATATTGTTTGTAAAGGAAGGGAAATAACCCCTTTGAGTTCATTAACTTTCATTTACATACAGAGTGGGCTGTAATAATAAAATCACTGTTAGACTCACTGTGTGCTAGGTGTCTTCTGTGCTACATTGTGTTAGATTGTAAATTACTTACCTAATGCACAGATAGGGAAAGAGATCAGAATCTTATTGGTGTAACATAATTTATTCATAAATTCACAGATCTTGCACAGTGAGGTTCCATGAAAAAGTTTTACCCCCAAAGCTCATGGTCTTTCTATTGCATTGTTCTTACAAAATTTTTAGTGAAAATGGAGGGTCTAAATGGTATCATAAAAGAAATAATTAATTAGGCATTGGGATCAATGATGCCACTTGCCTATATTACAATTAAGTATAAAGTCTGTTCTTCCACATGCAACAAACACTTTTATGGGTGCCAAGAATGTAAAGGTGTGTGGCATTTTATCCCCACACCTACCTGTAGTAGATGATAACTGTGTGCATGTGAGCTGTAACTGGTATTTACTCTGCACTGAGTGTTGACAGAGCCCATAAATAGTGCTAGAGAAACACAAATGTCAGGCAAACAGATTTAATCTGATTAGAGGAGAACCTTTACAGCATCTAAACATTTCATCCAAATTGGTACGTTTGTTTATGCTGGGAAGGGGACAGACAGGCTATCCTATGTAGCCCTAGCTGGCCTTGAATTTACTATGTAAAGACCAGCCTGACTTCAAACTTACAATGATCCCTCTGCCTTTGCCTTCCAAATGCTGGTGTTAAAAGCAGGTATGATCACTCCTAATTTTATTTTTTAATTAAGACTTACTTGGTTTTAACTCAGGTACTGTTTTTCTTTTTTTAACATTCAATGTGTCATATGACAGATGTCACATGCTTTCTTGTGTGTATGTGTGTGTAGTGTATGCATATGTGTACACATATGTGTTCAAATCCACGTACATGGGTGTGTGTTCACAATGTGAAAGCCACCGACCTACTTCTAATGTTTGCCTCCATTCCTTTCCAATTAATTTATTTGAGACAGTGTGTCAGTTAAGTTGGAGTCTGTTGTTTGGCTAGACGGGCTGGACAGCAAGTCCCTGTCCTTATCCCTCTGAGCTACCATTTACTCGTCCCTCCCCATAATATTATGGCAGTGTTGAGATGCAAACAGTGTGTGTGCCGTGAGAATCCTATTTAGTGTGGTTTGTAGAGAATATTTTAAAACAGATTTCCTTTGGCTTTTAATTGTGCATAGGTGTGCTTCTGTGTCTATAAGTGTTTGTAAGTTATAGGCAGTTGTGATTGGTCTGACTACAGCTTCTCTGCAATAGCAGTTGTGTGCTTTCTTTTCCTCCCTCCCTCCCCCTCCCTTATTTTATTGAAAATAGATTTTTTTCTCCCATAATGTATCCTGATTATGTTTTCCTCTCCATCTCTTCCTTCAACTCCCCCCCCCTTATCCAGATCCACCCCTTTTCTGTCTCTCATTAGAAAACAATCAGGCTTCTGAGGGACAGTAATACAATAAAACATAAGATAAAGCAAAAGCTGGCACATCGGGATTGGACAGACAAATACACAGGAGGAAAAAAAAGCCCAAGAGAAGGCACAGAGCAGAGACCCACTTGTTCGTACACTCAGGAATCCCATAAAAACACTAAACGGGAAGTTATCATGTGTACTCAAAGGACATGTAGGATATAGAGAGAGAAGAAAATAATTATATGAATAAAATTACACTAAAAACAATAAGGCAAATTAAAAAAAATAGAAAAGGAAGAACCTTGACAGGACATTATAAGACATGGAGCCTCCAAAGATGCCACTGAGTTCGTTTGTTTCGCAAGGAGGCTTCTTTGAAGGAACCTAAGCTTTCCTTTGCCAGCAGTTACACATTGGAGATTGCTCTGAGTGGGGGATGAAGACATGTGCCCTCTTCTCCTTTTCAGCTCTAGGGCCCCAATGCAGACCTATGCAAACCCTGTGCATGTTGCCTCAATCTCTTTATGCGCATGGATCCTGTTGATTTAGAGGGCTTTGTTTTCCTGGTGTCCTTCATTTCCTCTCGGTATGTGTTCTTAACTGCCAAGCCATCCCTCCTGTTCACATGAAGAATACTTTTCTTTGTATATGAATGTGTATTTAATATAGATTTAAAACAGTGCACATTCCCTTACTTCATCTATAAAACTTATGAGGGTAGATATGATTCTCATTTAAAATTATTACTCAAACGCAATAACAGAGCATATGAACTCTGAGTTATACAACTTTATAGTAAGGAACATTTCATCTTACTGTGAAGAAGTATGCTAACGTTTACAGTAAATGAAATGAAAACTATAGATTGCTTCATGTTAGTTCATGTCAGGCCTTCTTTGTTTGTTTTTGCTTGCTTTTTGGGACATAATTCACAATACCATCAAATTGATATAATTAAACACCCAGTTACTGGCTTTGAGTGCAATTTTGAGGCATTGCACTATTGCTTAATCTTGAAATACAATTAAGGGCAGGAACTTTTGACTTGTAGACATCACTATTTCATAGATGCAGGATTCTGTGTTTGTTCTTGTTTGACTTTTAAATTCTAACAAGGCCTATGGGGAAAAGTTTTGACCCCAAACAGTGCGGGTCAGTAAACATGCTTAGAGTCTTGGTAAAATGCCCCTGCGTTCACTGGTGTCTTTGATATGTTTGGCTGTCTTATTTATTGTTTAACAAATTTGTGATGGGGTTTGAGCAATTAGAGTATTCTTTTGTTGGTTGTGTATGGGTCAGAATGCTTGGATCCTTAATTTGGTTTTACAAAACAATGATAAATTGTGGGCTCCCAGCTAAATGCAATTTTCTAGAGCTGGAATCTTATGTCAGGATTTGATTGCTCTCCCGGCTGTGCGCTTGGTGCCTATAGCCCATGGTTTTCCAATGAGTGTCAGTTGCTCACAATATAAACACAAAAGAGAATGAATGTCTCTTGCTTTTTCTCATATATTTGTTTTACACATGTCTTGTCGTACAGTAGTAATTATTGTCTTTCAAACTAAAACGAGAACTTTTTTTTTTATTAAAAACCTGTGACTCGATGTTCTGTTGTCAAAGAAGAAAGGTGTTGGAAAATCTTGGGTAAACTAGTTTCCATCTCATTACCTATTTAGAAAAAAAAAAAAAAGAAAGGAAGCGTATTTTTAGACAAAGCATATTTTTAGCACACTTACGAAAAGATAGACTATTTCTTTGATGTCTTTAGAGAAATGGCCACCCTAAGACATGGCCAAGCTACCTTTCTGGACTCAGATGCACTTCTGAGCAACTTTAAAAGAGCAATAACATCATGTTAATTATGGGAGAATGATTCTATAAAAATTTAATATGCCATTAAGACATTAGCTGATTTATATCAGATTTATATAAAGGTCATTTGAACCCGCACCTCTGCATCCAGCTGTATTTTTTCCCCACGATTAATTACAAAAAGGCCTCTGAAAAATGTTAGACATTTGAGAGAAGTTGTGATTTTACAGATAAAGGGAACATGCTGGGAAAAGTATGGCCTTATGGCATAATGACGTGAACCCCACAGTTCTAATCAGGAGCCCTGCCTTTCACACAGGCTTTCCTCTGCCTGGCTGTATAATTTTCGACGAGCCATTTACCCTCTCCAGGAGAGTATTTTCCTAATAGGAGCCTCCCTGAGGAGGCCTCAAAGACAAATGCTATCATTCTATTTTTTTAATCACAGTTTTAAAAATAATTTTAGTGGATTTCTTTTGTAAAATTATAATGTCGTTGGTCTTGGTAATAAACAGACTGGAAAAGATGTATTTCTTGTGCAGATATTACATTCCCCACTTCCAGGAACAAGATTTCAGACCCTAAAATATCATCTATATTCCTTTTGTTTATCCAACCCTCACTGCCTTAAGATAGTGGCTGCCGCCCAGGTAAGCCTTGCTATGTGGTCAACAAAAAATAACCTTGAACTTCTGATTTTCCTTCTGTCCCAGTGTTGAGATTACAGTCTTGTGCCATTCACTTGTTTTATCTTGTACTGGGGACCAAACCCAAGACTTTGCCCATATTTAGCAAACACTCAATGAACTGAACTATATCCCCAGTCCTATAAAAAATTTATGTGGAAACCAAGTATGAACTGTGAGCCGGAGAGCTTTGTGTTTCAGAGCAACACATTTGTGTTTAAAAGGACAGTCCCCTGTGTCCATTTTTTTTATTGATTTTTATTGAGCTTTGCATTTTTTTTTCTGCTCCCCTCCCTGCCTCTCTCCACCCTTCATCCCTCTCCCAAGGTTCCCATGCCCCCAACTTACTCAGGAGATCTTGTCTTTTTCTACTTCCCATGTAGATTAGATCCATGTAGATTAGAGTCCTCATTGTTGTCTAAATTCTCTGGGATTGTGATTTGTAGGCAGGTTTTCTTTGCTTTATGTTTAAAAACCACTTATGAATAAGTACATGTGATAATTGTCTTTCTAGGCCTGGGTTACCTCACTCAAAATGATGTTTTCTGGCTCCATCCATTTGCCTGCAGATTTCAAGATATCATTATTTTTTTTCCACTGTGTAGTACTCCATTGAGTAAATGTACCACATTTTCCTTATCCATTCTTCGGTCGAGGGGCATTTAGGTTGTTTCCAGGTTCCGGCTATGACAAACAATGCTGCTATGAGCATAGTTGAGCACATGTCCTTGTGGCACAGTTGAGCATCCATTTTAACGCAATGTCTTTTCCATTATCTTCAGAAGATTTAAAACTTGGTAATAAACAGTCTAAAATATAAACTCTTATGAGTGGATCTCCCTTTCCAATACTTGATAAATGTGTCATTTTTACATTACATTTTACATTACATTTTTACATTAGTGTGTTATTTTACAATCAGAAGTTGACTTTAATCTTTTATTCTCTTTATGTAAAACAGTATAAACGTAAGCACTATAAAAACATATGAAAACTCTAACTACAAGAATTAATTTTCCTTTATTTATTGCATATTTTAAAAATATCCAATGAAATAATATTAACCTGAGTGTCAAGCTCAACATACTCCCTGCAGAATCTCACAGGTGTGTGGTCTTCTCTGGCAGAAATCACTTGTTCATGGCTTCCGCCCTGAGAGCCAGAGCCGAGGATGGTGGCAGTGCCAACAAATGAGTGTGGCTATGTCCTGGTCTGCAGTTTGCAGACATTGGATCTTTCGAGTAATGTTGTCCATACACGGACATGCGTTGGCCATTGGACTCTCCCAAGTTCAGTTCAGTGATGCGGATCGTTCTATTTTACACAAGCTGCATGCATCTTAGAAAGCATGTTTGAGCCTGGCGATGGTGGCTCACGCCTTTAATCCCAGCACTCGGGAGGCAGAGGCAGGCGGATCTCTGTGAGTTCGAGACCAGCCTGGTCTACAGAGCTAGTTCCAGGACAGGCTCCAAAGCCACAGAGAAACCCTGTCTCGAAAAAAAAAAAAAAAAAAAAAAAAAAAACAGAAAGCATGTTTGCGTTCATTTTTAATTCCATTTGGGTCTTTAACAGGTCTGTTGAGAGGGTGTTCTTTGTTTTAAGTTAAAATTAATAAATGAGGCTTTGCCTTTCTCTCTTTACCTTAATGCTTGAGGACTCTGGGATTTCGAGCCCTGTAATTTGTCCAGGCTATGCTAAGCCCCCAAAGCTTTATTTTCTTACTCCAGGTTTTTCCAGTGTTTTTGGGGATCACACTTTGTATTAGGATTTCCATCACCTGTAGATGTGAAAGTAAGCTAACCCTAAACTGGGCACTGAGTTTCACCTGAAGATTCTGAATTTATTCAACACATTCAAAGTAAACTTTCTTAAGGATGGCCCCCCTAAAACCCAAGTGAGCAGAAGTCCCCTTCAGGGCTATCTCACCACCTGGAAAAGTCCACAGCAGCTGTTAATAGAATTAGAATTTTGAAATTAAGTTTTGAATTAAAAATGAAAGAATCATATCTGTAATTATATGAAAGTCAACGTGAACTTGACCTCATCTCAGTTTGGGCTCGGTTTTGAAGTGTGCCAGCGAAAGGTGGTGGGTTGAAGGCTCCGTCCCCAGCAAGGGGTGCAATGGATGCTTAATTGGATTCTGAGGCCTCTAACTTTAGCACGAACTACAGTCTCTAGCTGAATTGACTGTGAGGTGGAGCCATGCTGCAGTAGCCAGGTAGCCTTGGACCCTTCCACTCTTTTTCCTGCTTTCTGGATGTCGTGGGATTGCTCTGTTTTGCTATGTCATCCTTGCCACAATGTTGAGGTCAGGCCTCTATACTTACGTTGTGATATTTCATTTGAATTTTAATAAATAAAACTCACCTGAAGATCAGAAAAGCAAAGCAGCCAGCCACTGGCTCTTACCTCTACCTCAGATGGAAATGGCGATCCTGTCTCCAGGGAGCCTCAGAGCTGACACCTCTCTCCTCCTGTCTTACGTTCCTCTGTAGTGTTGGGATTAAAGGTGTGCACCAAGCCGGGCGGTGGTGGCGCACGCCTTTAATCCCAGCACTCGGGAGGCAGAGGCAGGTGGATCTCTGTGAGTTCGAGACCAGCCTGGTCTACAGAGCTAGTTCCAGGACAGGCTCCAAGGCCACAGAGAAACCCTGTCTCGAAAAACAAAAAACAAACAAACAAAAGAAAGGTGTGCACCACTACCACCTCTGTGGCTAACTAGTGTGGTTACTGGGATTAAAGGTGTGTGCCACTACTGCCTGGTCAATAAGGCTGACCAGTGTGGCTGTTTTACTCCCTGATCTTCAGGCAAGCTTTATTTATTAAAATACAAATAAAATATCACTGCATGCTTTGAGTTTAATGACCATGAACGAGAACCTTTGAAACCTTGAGCCCAAATAATTCTTTGTTCCCCAAGCTGTGCCTTTGGTAGAATCATCACCTTGGTCTTGTTGTTGATCTTGTTTGGGGGAGCAGGTGTTCATTTATGTCCCCCAAGGGAATTAATGAAGCAACAAGGCAACACAATTCTCTTCTTCTCCAATGACTAAATATAGCCCTATAGTTTAGGAAGTTAGATCAGCTCCATAGTTTTGGTATATTTAAAATGTATTGGAAATTATTTCTGTGTAGCACTAATTCTAATTGGTCTTAATTATAAAAACCCGGAGTCAGGTATTAGGGGATGAGAGCTGAAAGATCAGGGAAGCAGAACAGCCACTAGTTCTCACCTCTATGAAATCATTAGAGCGAATGTGGTATCCTGTCTCTCCAGTCCTCAGACTGAATCCTGAGCTCCTGTCTCCTCCCACCTTATATTTCCCCCTTCTCCCAGCTATATCACTCCTGTCTCCACTTCCCTAGTGCTGGCATTAATGGCCTGTGATCCCAAGTGCTGGCATCAAAGATGTGAGCTCTGTTTCTATTTTAGGGTGGCCTTGAACTCACAGAAATCCCTCTGCCTCTGTATTCCAAGTGCTGGAAATAAAGGTGTATGCCACCACTGCCTGGCCTCTGTGGCTAACTAGTGTGGCTAGCTCCGCACTCAGGTCTCAGGCTAGCTTTATTTGTTAGAGCACAAAGTATCACATTTCTGCTGTAAGGGGTAGGGTTTATCTAGGGAAGGCACTTTTATGGTTTTCTTTGTTTTAAATCTCAAGTTATTCTTCCCACGAAGGGGAAGAATAGCAAAATGTTAAAGGAACTGATAGCAAATTTGTAAGTTAAAGAAACAGAGCCTTAAAAGCATGGCGCTATGTTCAGTTTAAATATTCTAATGTATAGAAGCCTCTCCCTACAGGCATCTCCCCTGCCAACAAGTGATAATTTACAAGTCCCCTGGGGTTGGCTTGGAAGCACAGATGGTACCAAATTTTACAGATACTGTGTTGTTTTGGCACACATCCCCACATGTCATGATCTTTCCACTTTAAGGAAACACTCCTTGCACCGTGGCCCTGGATTTTGCCTTTTTCTTTGATGGGTCACATCAAAGAGCGCACAAATCTCATTTCTTCTCCACAATGTCACAGGTCAAAGATTCATAGCTACTGCTGAACTTAAATTACAGTATACAAAAAAAAAAAGTCAAGAACTTTTACCTTTAGGAAGTGACCCTTTTATAGTTTTAATTGGATGTGTTCAAGAACTAGGCCTCACTATTGTTGGAATACATTAAGGAAAATTAAATTATCTTCAACATAAATACTGATGTTAGGAAATATTCTAATAACCACATTGACTGCTAAATGACTAAGGGTCAGTAGTTGCAATTTACAGCTTACAAATTATTGCTCATGCTTTTTCTTTAATATTTTGGGGGAGTCTCAGCCAAAGAAACGTAGAATAATTAGTACATGTTGTTTGTTTATAGAGACACAGGACACAGGTTGAATTGGGATCTTTGATCCCCATCTTTGGATTCCGACAGACGTCCGGTTGTTCTCTGGCCCTGTCTAAACTGTTTCCTTTACTGTTATTATGTCTATTACTTTATATTAAAGTAATATACATATTACTGTTATGTTTGTTAATTGAGGCATTTACGCACTCGTTCTTTCCTCGTTACCACACACGGTATAAAAGATGACTGGAATCAACTTCTTCCCCTTCTGGAGCAACTGTCCTTGTGGGAGCAGTGAGATTTGTTTCTGTAAGAAAGTGATAATAAGATTATCTGCTTAGTGTCACTTTGGACCTTATAACAACGGAAGACCTGACCTTTCCTTTCTTTGGTATTTTTCGCGTAAGTGGTACAAGTTTAAAACTGGAGAGCTTGGAGGAAGCGGAGATTAATATAGCCTGGAGAAGCAAAGTTTATTCTGGAGATGAAGGTGAATGGCCGGATATTGGCAGCTTTAGGCCTAAATATGTGAATTAGGTTGATGCCTAGAAAGACGGCACAGTAGTGTTGTAGATACTTTGAAGCTTTGAATACTAAGAAAATACGGCTCATAGGGTTTTGCAATTGAATAGTAAAGATTTTTTTTTTTGTCAGACAACACTACCTTCAAGCCAGAGAGAGTGTAGTCTGAGGAGCTGGAGTTTGGCAAAAACAGAGGTGGTAAAGGTGAAATATGGACTTAGTGTTTTGATGACTAAAGCAGACATCCCTGGACTTAGAATGGAAGGACATAGTTTGGAAATACTTTATAAAATTATATCTTTATTTTTCTTATATGATTGTTTTATCTACATGTATGTCTGTTTGCCTGTGGAGTTCCCTGTAGAGGTCAGAAGAGGGCACCAGATCTCCTGGCACAGGGATTACAGGTGGCTGTGAGCCATCGTGTGGGTGGTGGGAGTCGAACCTGGGTCCTCTGCAAGCAGCCGGTGCTCCTAACCACTGAGCCATCTCTCCAGCCCTGGTTTTGAAATCTTCCATTCTTCCTCTTAGCTGTTGACTCTGTGTAACACATTTAACCTTGAGTTCCTCGGGTCCCACCTGCCTTTTTAGGACAGACTGAATTCACAAAGTTGACAAATACAGCAAGTGTTTGCTAGAGAATTGCTCCATATTGTCCATATAAATATACTATGTGAAATATTTGATAAATATTCATAATTAGTGTTGCTGCTACTAATAAGTAATTACTAGCACAGCCCACAATTGATACAATTAGAGATTGGAATGTTTTCTAGGCATGCCCGTCTCTGCTAGATGCCAGGATGTCATCTGGGAGGTGTAAAATTACTTAACAGGTGTTTGAATTCATTAGGCAATTATGTACAATTCTCCCTTTCCTCGTAGTATCTAATTTCACCCAGAACACTATAATAGAGTTTAATCCCTGTTCCCTTTACCATATCAATTGGATGACCTGCATTAGTTTGCATTGTTGAAAGTCCAGATTGCTTTAAGACATGGAACAAAATAAAACAAAACTGGGTTTCAGAAATACAACCCATACTGTAAATTTTCTGGCATGTTTAGTTTAATATCCATCATGGAAATTGATGCATAAATAAAATTTCCTACTAATGCTGTCTATCTCGTCATTTTCATAATCTTAAAAATCAGAATTTATAGTATAATCTATGTTAATGATTCACCTCCTTTGTTCTTGTTTAACTTGAGCTTGGCATAAATTGCACAAAATATTTGTACTTCTGAATATTGTTGAACTGAAGGTGCCCAGCAAGGCGTGGCACAGGGGACCCCACAACTAAGGGTTTTAACCAAAAGTCATTTAAGTAAATAGGTTCCTGTAAGGTTTTTAAAAAACTGATTCCTTCCACTCTCCTTTGCCCTTTGCTTAATCCAAGCTAACAGTGTGCCAGTCATGTACCTGGCAAAACTTCTTGCTTGTCTCTCAGCAGGGATCTAAGGGCCATGAGCCAGTCAACCAGTGATTGGCAGTTCAGTCAGAGAGCGTCCACTAAACCACAACTGTTAAAGCAGACAGAATTCCCACTAGACAAATGCTTTCTGGACTTAGGCCAATGATAATAATCTATTAAAACAAGTTGTCTAATCTTGTGAGTTAGCTTGAAAAGAGAAGTGGATGTGGGGGTGATTTGCAAACTGTTTGCACGTGTAAGTTCAGTTTATTTAATTTTAAATAATGACGGCATGGTAATGATTAGGGCTAATTGGAGCGGTGTCAGGCTGAAAGAATTATCCGAATATGTTTTGAACATTAACGAGGGACATAGTAAATCTCATTTAACGGGACTTTCAGTTGATAACATTAAAAAAAAAAGAAAGGTATAAGTCTTAATGAAGACATACTAAGTTTTACCTCAATCTGAGATCACTTGAAATCTAGTACTTTAATGTTAGCAGCAAAGGCATGATTAAAAACAGAGATTACTAGCAAGGGTTTTAATGGCCCTAGGTATTTAATAAGTGCCTAATTCTTTTTGCAGTTAATCTCGGAGGTAGTGAAGCTTCTGGATTACACTGAAGTTGCATTCAAATTGTGGTCAAAGCAGCAAGTGTTATAGGAACTTCACAGATTTCAAGTTTTCTGTTACCCCATCTTCCGGGGAAGTTTGCCCGTGAACTTTCAGAACATTAAAATTTCCGTATTGCAATTTTTGAAACGAGTAGGTGATCAAGTTTGACTTTCACCTCAGAAAAAGTGGAGGGAAGGAACTGGGTGTACAACAGTTACAGGAGGATTTTATCCACTGAGGAGCTACCAGGAGCAGGCTCCAAGAATGTGTTACTGCCACGATGCCTCTGGCAAGGAAAACAAAAATATATTCTTAGAGATGCTATCAAATTGGAACTTGAATGTCAAATGTTTTATGTCTTTATTTGTATCTAAACATCTGGCCCATTGCCACTTGGCAGCTTTATTAGTATTTCCTATTGCTATATAACATGAACTGTGTAACTACTTTATACAGTGAGGGAGTGTATTGTGTGGCTTCCCATTCATGATTAGTTCTGTTTGACTAATAGAAGACACTGAAGTGCGTGTTCGTGCTTTGGGGATTTGATCCCATTTATTCATAACATAAATATCATCATCTAGGATGACTGTTTACGCTTTGAAAGCCCCACCTCCCAACCTCCCGAATAACATGATGCCTCAGCCGGAAGGATCCTCATCCTTTCTTGCCAGTTATTGTTTAGATTTCCCCCGTATTATTTATCCTAAATTTTGTTTTTAAGGCATTTTCTGAAGTGAGTAGCCAAGGACATCTCAAATCCATACATCAGACCTTTGCTGCTGCTAATACAGCTTCAGTATTAGAGGGAACAAACCAAATGGTCCACACTTTTATTTTTCCCTGTGAACCAGAATCCAGTCACCAGTAAAGCTGCTTTGTTCGACTGATGTCCTTGAAGCTTTTTTTTTTTTCTGTTTTGTTCAGCTGGAAGGTGCGGTGGGGGACGAGGTGGCAGCCCACTTCTTGCTGTCCTCAGTAGCCCTGTCGTTTCCAGTTCTGCCCAAGTCTGATGGGAATGACTACTGGTGAGGATGCCCCACTGAGGGCCGGTGCACAGTGCAGGAACTTCCTAGTAGGCAAACTTGCTGTTGACTGGAATGATGATAAAACGCATGCTTTCCCATGTGAAAACCTTCTTGCAGAAACTTAGGTTGCCTCAGTTACACCAATCAAGATAACTATTGTTACTTTATAAGCTGACATTTTGATGAGAAAGACAAGGTTTACGTAAGATGCTTAAGATGCGTCCAAATAAAAGCCTGCGGTTTTCATTTGTAAGAAACAGCAAAGTCACTTGGCCCCTAGATATCAAATACTCCATATTTACCATCATCAAACAAAAAAGCAAGACATTGAAATTATGCTCTTAAGAACACTGATCAAATCGCTAGGCATAGTTAGCAGTATTTGTATGTATAAAATTTTCCTTTGCATATGGTGTCTTTTGTATTTGTATAGGAAAACTCCCACACTCATTAAGTAGCTGTCTATTATGATATCTTTGAGAGAAGAGGGCTGTATGGCAGCTTCCCCACTGAGTTAAGTCTCATTATAATTTGTCCCTTTATGTTTGCAAAATGCTAGGCGCCCATGCTTACCTCATTAATGAGACTGGAACGCATCTCATAATGGGGTAGTTTGTGGCATGGAAGCCACACAGAAGAGGTGTTTTTTTTTTTTAATGTTGCAGTTTAATTCATTGGCATTGGAAATGCATTTGCAAGGGGTTTCCTTGGTTGAGAGGAGATAGAATTTCCCAAATTCAATTAATTGTGAGCTCTTTTCATTTTATAATTTCCCCTTCAGTTATATTTAAAATATGTGGAAAGGGTCCAGTACAACTCAAAATGTTTTGATTCTTTAAAAAGGGGTGTCTACTTTTGTGTGAGGCATCTTTGTTTTGTCCATGTTGTTTCTTAGGCGACAGAGGGTATTTTCTTCATATATTTTCTTCATAAAGGCGGGATTGTTTTGTAGCTAACCTGATTTGACCATAGCGCACTGCCCAGTGGGAAGCGTTAAACCTCTTATTTGAAGCTAAACAAGATTACTCAAGAGGCTGGCAGTCACAAGCCCGCTATTCGTGCAGTGGGTTAGGGGCTGTGGCACACCCGCGCAGCCCCACTAATTGAACTCTTTGGGTCCTTCAGTTGCAAATAGTTAGCTGTCGAAGGACCTTGCCATGGGTACGCAAGAAATGTGCTAACTGCTTGATTTCCCCACGTTAGCTTAATGAGGAAGAATGGGTCACCATGCCAACGGGAACACCATAGTAATAGGGTTAGAAGCGTATTTCCCCTGATATTTATTTTCGATTAGGATTCTATACTACGCTGCAAATTCTGTAGAGTGTCAGAGCAAGTGGAAAAAAAATTTTAAATTCCAGTCACCTTGTCTGACATTTAAACAGCCGTGGTCAGTGAACGTGAATTCCACTGAAGTCCATGTAGGAATCAGTAAAAATATTACTGTGGTGTTAATTTATAATTGTTTTCTTTGCTGACAGCTTTTAGATGCTGGTGTAGCAAAGCCTACCTATTTAATTTCATTTGGTTTTGAAGAGCTTTAGCTTTTGCTATTTTTTTAAATAGATGTTATTTTAGGAGTAGGTACAAGTTTACCAATAGACGAACAATTAAGTAAATACAAATCTAGACGTTAAGTCACAGTCTCATGTACATTTTTGTATCCTCTTTCATCACCATCTTACATTCAGATACAGATGAAATAGTAACAACAGTCTATAACTTATCCACAACCCCTTTAATCCCAACATCCCATGCTGTTTCCCCATGCCATGTAAGAGAGAACATCACATTTATTTGTCATAGCTTCAAAAGGTCTTGATCATGACAGCTTTTGAAAACTTAGTTCTGAAGATTCCTAGTTAGCTACTTTGTAGGCTTTGTCTTCATTTTGAATTTGCCTTTTCAAAATGGGTTAGACTGCTTTGAATTTTGAGGGGAAAGGTACAGTCACAGAGTCACAGTTCCGTTGCATCATATCAGGCATATATGCTTCCAGCATGATGTCATTGTTAGAGTTGACTTTGGTCACCTTGAAGAAACTGATTTTTAACGTTTCTCAACAGTAAGGAGTTTTCCTTCCAATATTCCTACTTTGGTACTGTTATGGGATGGAAACTGTTATGTCCAAGTCACATTTAGTTGTGAGTGAGAGTTATACTCCCCTTCTTTGTAGGTATGATATGCATACAACTTATTTAGAAATCCTTTACAAAAGCAGATCCATGATAAATGCATCATACTGACTCATATTTTATACTTTGTGTTAATTTATAATCTGATCCTATTTCGCTTGTTTTTGTTCAAATTACTCCAGCTGGGTTCCTTCATACTGTTACTCTAGGTATGTGTTGAGTATAGGTTGCTCTAAGCTTATCTTGATTATTTTCTGTTGTAACTCCAGAATCAGTCCAAGAAGCGCTGCCTCCCCCCCCCCCCCCCCCCCCCGTCTCAGAAAGTTGTATTAGAGAGCAAAGATCCAGATACAAGATAACAATCACTTAAGAAGTGAATAGGCTCTACAAGAGCTAGTTCCAGGACAGGCACCAAAGCTACAGAGAAACCCTGTCTTGAAAAACCAAAAAAAAAAAAAAAAAAAAAAAAAAGAAAAGAAAAGAAAAAAAAAGAAAAGAAAAGAAAAGAAGTGAATAGGCAAAAGTTTTGACAGGAATTTAAGTAAAATTATTAAACATTCCAATTGTGATGCTACATGGTCCTCTTGGATTTCTTTTTCTTAACAACTTTATTTCAAATGAAATGATCATTGTTGCATTTGGTGTCCAATGTATACATAATGATTATGAGGGATTTCAAATAGGCTAATAGTTTGATTATAATTGAGTTAAGAGAAAGAGGACTGGGGAGGTGGCTCAGTGGGTAAACTGCTTGCTGTTTGAGCATGAGAACCAGAGTTCTGATTCCCAGGAATAAAATACAAGCTTGGTGGCATACACCTATCATCTTAGTTCTGAGAAACAAATAGGGGGATTCCAGAGGCTCACTCTCCACCTAGACTTGCTAATCAGTAAGTTCAAGTTAGTGACCCACTGTCTCAAACAAGTAAGGTTGGGACAATGGAGGAAGACAGTGGATGTCCAAGTTGTGTCACACCATGTGCACATACTGATATTTGCTTGCACACACACACACACACACACACACACACATACACACTCATATACATGAAAAAACTCACCTATTTTACTGAATCAAATATGCATATATTGGTCTTAGAGAATCATGTTCCATTAATTCAGATGCCTTCAATGTGCTCTGATATCTAGATTTTTATGCCCACTCTCCCCTTCTATGAAAACTTTTTTTAGTGAATTATAATCTCTAAATTGCCATAGGTAAATTTCAATCTATAATTGATTTATTATGCTAAATTCTATGTTTAGCTGATGTACTAATGACTTCTGTTGGGAAACATTATTGTGTGTTATAGAGTTAGAATAAATAAATGCTCTTTAAACAAAAATGTTTTATTACCCCAATCTTTCTTCCCATAAGCTGACAAAGACCATTTTGTGAGTGTCTTTGCATGTTTTAAAATACCAGACACAAAACTTCTTCCATCTTCTCCATTTATGGGTGTGGGGAAAAAGACTCCTCATCACACATAGAAGCCCTTTATTAGGGCAACTTATTTTTCATTTTAAACAGACTTCTTCATGGACAACTTTATTATACAAAAAAACTTTGATTAAGCACAGAAATATGTTTGTTCTAGGAGGAGATTATTCCAGATTATACTTTTATACATGTCTTCTCTCTTGTCACATGTTCAGACCATGGTGGATTTATATTCATGTTTCGAGGTAAAGATGCAGAGAGACTTATTTGGGGCAGGAGAAATTCTAAGAGAAATTCTGTGTTATTGATAAAAGGAAGGCTGTGACTTCAGCGTTAAATGCCGGATACAAAATAGATGGCGTATGGTTTGTTATGTCTGCAGAACCTTTTCTCTGTTAGGGCTTTCGGGAACTGATTTTTATCTACTTTATTCTTAGAAGCACTATCATTGCCAAGGGCTTAATTTGGAATTAAATGAGCCTTATGCTTAAGTAATTTATTCTCATTAGTTTGCCAAAAATGAGTCTCGTGATGGGTGTAATACTCCAAGGCAGAATGTTTACATTTTTGTTTCATTGAGATTTACATATTTCTTTTCATTTTCTTTTATGTCCCCGAAAATCTGAGCTCAGAAGACTAGGTTGAAACTGTGTTCTTCAGGAGCAATTTCCACATGAACCACAGAGGGAGCTGATTTAGATGGATTAATTTTATTTTGTCTCTTCTCTTTCCTTTCCTTTCCTTTCCTTTCCTTTCCTTTCCTTTTCTTTTCTTTTCTTCTCAAACGATCCCAGGTCTCCACAAAAGTACCAACACAAATGACCAGGTCAAGGTCTCCCTATTACCTGTTCTTTGGGCTATAGGTGATGTGATCATTTTTATGTTTCGAGATAAATTTTACAAATTTATCTATTAAGCTATGGTTTTGCTCTTTTGTTAGTTTAGCGTGTGACTCAAGTGGAAAAGTTGTCAACTGCAAACCTTATATTCATGGATTTTTTTCCCATTGGTTGGCTTTTCTGTATCTTGGTAGTTCTGAAAAATCCCTCTACAAATTTCCCATGACAAGTATGGAGACTAGAGTTGATTTTCCTTGTCCATTTAAAGAAAAGTTTGGAAAGGATTTAGAGCATATTTTGATCCATATTGTCGATCTATGCCATTCTGTAAGCAAATAGGTGTGTTAAATCGTGTAGAAAATCTGTCTGTGTCTGTTTCTTAGCTGGCAAAATCCTCTGTCCAAGGTTTTTTTTTTTTTGTGAGCCGAGCATGCATTACTTTTCTCGTGTTTATTTCTGTCTTACAGTGGATTTGTATCAAGAAAAAAAATGTTGCTGTGGAATTTATGAAACTGATTTACATGGAGATGGGGGAAGTGGATAGAGAGGAGTTGGGGACAAACTTGGACAGACCCACAGAAGGTACACAGACCGTGAACATAGTCACCAAGAGATATAAGGCTGCATTTCTGTGTGTAGAAGCAGTCAAGGTTTTAGATATGGTGTCTTCGTGTCATATGGATATTGTTTTCTTTATGAGACTTTCTGGATGATATTGGGAATAATAATTTGGCTTAACAAAGTTTAAAATGTTAACTTAAACGCCAGTAGGAAACGGCTTTGAACAGTTTGAGGTTCGAAGTTAGTAAATCATTTATCTCAATGCCTACAAATCTCAAGCTCTGAGGATTCCTAGATGTTTTAGTTGGAGGAAATCAGATATAAAACAAATGTTTGGATTGTTCTTGTCAATTTAAGGGGGTTTATATCAAAAATCCTGGTAAGCATGACGAAGTAGTTATACGTGTTAGTAGAACATGGAAAAATAGGCATGATGGCCTGTGCTTTTTGTACCAGGAAATGTGAGGGAGAGACAGGCAGATCTGTCTCAGTTCCAGGCTTGCCTGGTCTTTATAGTAAGTTTGAAGCCAGTCAGACATATACTCTGGGACCCTGTGAATTACCCACCAAACAATCATAAGAAAAGAAAAATGTTTTAATGGGAAACTAATATAATTTATAAATGTTATAATAACCATAACAAATAGAATAACAAAGTGTAGAACCTGGAACATAAGATTCCTGTTTCAACAATCCGAATGCGGATTGTTGGCATTTTTGAATATTTTTAAAAGGCCAGTTTGGACTCTAGTTCCTACGAGTGTAAGTGTGCCGCTGTCGTGTCGTTAACATTCTCAGGTTTTCTTCTGATCAAGCATGCTGCTACAGTATCCATCTGTCTTGCTGCACTCTGTCCTCTAGCCCAGTTCTGCCATCACCTATGCCTGTCAGCAGATGAGTGGGCTTCCACATGCAACTTTTATTCAGCCACAAGGAGTTTGCAAATGCGTTGTTTGCTGGAGCGTGGATGCAATTGGAGACCAGTAATAGTCAAGGAATTTGTAGTCAGACAGATTTTTGAAATATGTGTATGTCCGTCATTTAATGCTCATATTTTGCAACTTGACTTCCACCTGCTATGCCGCTGTATACTGGCATGTTTTGTTTGTCTTCATTACGATGGAGTAATTTGTATTGATTATGTACATGCATACATAATGTTTCTCTTAATTGCCTTGTGGCTTTAGATCAGAATGGTAGACTGCCCTTTGTTACTATAGTGCTCTGTTGAAATTTAAAAAAAAATTTCTTCTATTTTATTTTTTTTTTGATTTAGGAGGCACTGCTTGTTCTCTTTGTATTCAGGCCTATACATTTTTTAAAGATAGACATCTTTTCTTTTTTAGATATGTTTAAATACTTGAGTGCTCTATCCGCATGTACACATTTATGGAGAAGAGGGCATCAGATCCCACTATACATGGTAGAGCCACCATCTAGTCTGTCTCAGAAACAACAGTGTTGGGTAGTTTTGTTACACTAGACCAAGAACAAACGAAAACACACACCTTTTATGTAAGCTCCATCTATAAGCTGTGGCTCGAATATTTCGAGTTATTAGGTATGCCTGAGTAGCAATAGAAGAAACTTCATTTAAGGAAAAAAAATTCAATACTCGATTCAATGGAATTTTTTTTAATTTCAATTTATGCATGAATCAAACTATAGGAATTAAATTAGAAATTGAAACTTTCACCAGGGGACTTGAACTTGGGACCTTTAACCTCTGCCTCTGTCTTTCCGACATTATCAGAGTGCTCCACACTCAGCTGTATTTTACTCTGGTTAATTCTTAAGAACATGAATTATTTTTAATTTCAGAATCTTATTTCTCCTAAAATAAGGAAATACTTTATGGAAAGTTTAAAGAATGTAAACATTAAAAAGTGTCCTTGTGAAAAGTGTTAGTGTGTCACTCGTGTAGGGACA
Organism: Neodon shergylaensis; assembly: GCA_025134845.1. NCBI lineage: Eukaryota > Metazoa > Chordata > Mammalia > Rodentia > Cricetidae > Neodon > Neodon shergylaensis. Next base: position 16,212,526 of record JABTXL010005037.1, on the reverse strand, counting down.
GTGTGAGTCGGCCTTTGAACACCTGATTTAAACTTTCTGCAAGGAGATTCAAGACAGTGACATCGAGTCTGGCGTGGATATGGCTAAAGGGCCGGCTGCCTTAGCCCTGAGCAGATGGGACTGCTCTTTGCCTTCTCTATGAAACCCACGTTATAAAATAAAGTCACTAGGTGACTGCATCTTACACGCCGCTCTTTCCTTGTCACGTCATACTGAGAGGGAAATACGCTGAATTCATCTTCTAGAGGTCAGAATGTAGATGCTTTGGTCACTGGTATTTTAGAATGGGCAAAGTGGATGGAAAAGGTATTTATGGAAAGCTATGTACAACCTAGGAATCTAGTCATTTTTGAGGATGGAAATTTCCCTAAGCATATTTAAAAAGAGATGCAAATGAAGCCGTGCGCTTGAGACTGAAGGCTGTGTTTTAAGTGGCCCTTTGCAAACATATTTCAGCTTGCAGCGTTAAATGAAATGTTCTCCCGATGCAGTCATGGTGCTGATGTTGACTTTTCTCCCTCTCTTTTGCTTTCAGCGGAAGAACTTGTCTCTCTTCCTCAGCATTAGCTTGTTAACCTTCTGGGGGACCAGCCTCTTGGGTGCCCGGTTATACTGGATGGGAAACAAACCACCAAGCTTCTCCAACTCCGACAACCCGGCCGCTGACTCCGACAGCCTGTTGGCTCGCACACTCACCTTCTTCTATTTGCCTACCAAGAACCTCTGGCTCTTGCTCTGCCCAGACACCCTGAGCTTCGATTGGTCCATGGATGCTGTGCCTCTTCTCAAAACAATTTGCGACTGGAGAAATCTACACACTGTGGCCTTCTATTCTGGACTTCTACTCCTTGCCTACTGTGGTTTGAAGAACCCAAGCATAGACGGAGAGTGCAATGGGAAAGCGGTGTCAAATGGCAAGCAGAACGCCAATGGCCACAGCTGCCACTCAGATGTAGAGTTCCGGAACTCAGACCTTAAGCCCAGCTTTGCATCCAAAGCAGAGAATGGCATTAAAAATAACGTATCCCAGAGAACTCAGCTCCCGTCCACGGAGAACATTGTTATTCTGTCCTTATCTTTGTTGATAATCCCCTTCATTCCTGCCACGAACCTGTTTTTCTATGTCGGCTTTGTAATTGCAGAGCGAGTATTATATATTCCCAGTATGGGCTTCTGCCTTCTGATCACAGTGGGTGCCAGAGCCCTTTATGTCAAAGTCCAAAGGAGGTTTCTCAAGAGCCTGGTTTTTTACGCTACAGCAATGTTAATTGTCTTCTACGGACTCAAGACTGCAATCAGGAACGGAGACTGGCAAAATGAGGAGATGCTCTATAGGTCAGGGATAAAAGTAAACCCAGCCAAAGGTAAATGCTTCGTTTTCTGTTTTTGCCTGGACACTTGACACTTTCAGAGTTCTCATAGCAGTGTTACAGATGTGAACCCTGTATGTGAACCTTTTATGTGAACCCTGTCCCTTCCATCCTTATTTATGTAGAGACACAGGGTAAGACCAACTGAGACTCATGTTCAGCATTGCATGCTTGCAATAGGAAGCTAGTCCCTGGTTATGTTTCCCCAGGAGCAATAGAACCTGTATTGACTGAAAGAAAAAGCTGTCGTAAGAACTTAGAAGAATGCCTACCTTCTGCACTTTAAAATATTAATAATTGTCTCGCTGGAGGATGAAAGTGAAGCTTATCTCACTTAAATATATGCTATGTCTGGTTTTTCAAGCTCTGCATGAGTAAAGACCACAGGACTTGGAGGCGAGCTGCCTCTGAGTCTTGTTATTGTGTCTTAGGAATAGGTGTGGTTACTGTAAGGTTTGTAGAGGTTAAATATGCTCGGGGCTGCCATTTAGTCTAATTTTAATTTAAGATTTATAAAAGTAATTTAAGGGAAAAATCTCTTTACTGTAGAAGTAGAATATGGATCATACCTTTCTTTATTGCTTTCATTGTAGAAAAATTATTTTAGCCAATGCAGAGTCTTGTTTGTGTTAAAATACAAAATGATGAACCAAAAGATGTTATCACAGTTAAGACAATAGAGATAGTGGTGGAAACAAGAGAAAAAGGGAAGTGTATACATTTTTAGGGTAGAAATACATACAATAATTGGTGCCTGATAGTATACACTTTTTGAAGTAATTTTTCACTTAGTTACAGCTATTGGTACACATTTGAACTTGGATCTTCTCTTTCTGACATAATCCTGCATCAAGATCCACAAATATCAAAGGGAAAAAATGTTTCCAAATGTATAAGAAATGACCTCTTAATAGATTGGGATATGTTTCCGTAGATCCAGACCCTCAGAAGTGACTTTGGCATCCTTGTCTAGTTATTGCAAATTAAGCCAAGAGTTCATTGAGGATAGATACAGTTCTCTATGCCAAGGAGTTGTTTCTGTTTATAACTTTCAGTAATTGCAGAGGGTTTTTGAAAGAATGACTTGTTTTATGCGTATGTGTGAATGCCTACATCTATTTATATGCACAGTGTGCGTGACTGGTAAGTGAGGATGCCTAGAAATGGGCATTGGATTCCCTGGACCTGGAACTATACACAGCTGTGACCAGCCTTTGCATGTGCGGAACCCAGATCTTCTGCAGGAGCTGCAAATGCTCTTAATTGCTGAGCTATCTCTCCACCCTGGGTTGCAGAAGCTTTTAATGAGAATAGAAGGAAGAGTTGAGCTGCCCCATGCCATGCAATCCTTCCGTTCTCTTTGAGAAATCACGCACCTGGCTTTTTTAGGTAGTGGATAGGGCTCTAACTAAGAATTTGTAGGAGAAAAAAAACGTTGCAGTTTTTGCAGAAGGCTTTTCAGCTAATTTTTCCTCGGTGGTCTATACACATTTAGAACAAGTCTGTGTCGTCAGTGGGTTTTCTTGCCATTTCAATCTGATGCGTGTTAAGGAATTAAAACCAAATCTCCCATCATGTTACTTAAATCACAGTGTTGTTCTGGGGATTTATTAAAAATTTTTGGCTAAATTTCATGCAAAACTGCTATTACAAAGGGCTCCGATAAGAGGCACTTCGGGAAGATAGAGGCTGTATTCTTTCATGTGGCAATCTTAATACGTACAGCTAGAAACTGATAAGTTGGCGCCACAGCTTTGTGGGATCCCCGCTCCTCGTTTGTTCCCCTGCCATCTCAAGGGGTCACCCTGCCCATGTGGTCCAAGATGGCTCATTAACACATCAGCACTTCAGCTGACAGGAAGCGGGAGAGGAGGGGTCGAATGTGGGTGTACCCATTTGCTCTAAGATATATTGAAGAAATTGCATATACTTTGCCTGGAGGTTGTTGATTACATCATTCTATGAGAAAGCCTGGGAAATATTATCTGCGAAAGTCAAAATATCCAGTCAAATGCCATTACGCTGAAAGACAGGGTAGGCAATATTCAGATGCCAAGGTCAAAAGAGCTGTCTCTGCCACTCAGAAGGCAGTAGCATTTTTAACTACACTGGTCATTTTCACCATTAACTATTGTGGTGCCTGAATATCATTTTTAAACCAGAGTTTTTACATTATAGTTCAAGTATTGGTCATTTCTTCAACACTATAGTTCACTACCTGGTAAGTACCTTGATTTCCAAAGCCCCATGCTTTCTTCCTAACACTGTACAAGTGGTGCATCATTTAGGTATTTTAATAAGAGTAGTTAAGTGACTATCTCGCTCACCAGAATTAGTAAAGGTAATTGAGACATGGCCTCCTATGTTCTAGCCAGCTGTCTTCCATGCAACCCTCGACATTTTACTGATGGCAGCTCCACATTCCCAGTGGTGTGACTGTGAACCCAAGAGTTATTTGTGCCTGCCCTGTTCCTTTATCATTTATTCCTTCTCTGTTCTACCAGTAATTTCTTCATGCTGTGTCTTCAGGAATATATCCAGCAGCTGACCATGTTGTTCAACCTCTGCTGTCATATCCACGGATATAACAGTGTCATCACCTGTCGCTAGAGCAGTGGTCCTCAACCTTCCTGAAGCTGCGACCCTTTAATACAGTTCCTCACAGTGTGGTGCCCTGCAATCATAAAATTCTTCCATTGCTACTTCATAACTGTAATCTTGCTACTGTTAGGAGTCACAGTGTAAATATCTGATATGCAGAATATCTGAGATGTGATCTCTGTGCAGATCACGACCCTGAGTTTTAGAACTACTGCACTTGGATATTACTAAAAGATTCCTATTTGAATTCTGATCCTTTGTTTTCTTCATCTTGCTCTCTCATCATGCCTTATAATTTTATTTTTAATTTCAGGTCAGACACAATGTATTGTATAGCACCAATGGAGAGTTCAGTATGGGGTTTTATATTCATTAAGATTGGAGTTTTATTATATTTAATTTTTAGGTCGCAGTGGTGTCAAATTTCTCTGGCATTATATTTTGTCGCATTTACTGCTTTTGGCTTTCCCTAAGGACTTAGTCTTTATTTTTGCACATATTAATATTTTCGTATATTCTCCTGCTACACTGGACCTTTTTATACATGTCTGAAGGTGTTCTGTTTTCTCACAACTGAGTCTCAGCTTTTATAACTTTGACCTTGCCCCTCTTCTCTTCATTATTCCCACTGCCTGTTGAGACAGGGATATCAGAAGTGACTCAAGACAGCTGCTATTCTGCTGCACCAGTCTGAACAGGCCTTAGGAGTAGACTTTTGGGTAGAGGATGCTGTGTGTAAATTCCAGATTTAGTCTTCTCCTTTGTATTAGTGAGCATTTCTATTGCATGATAGATAGAACTCCATGACCAAAGCCTCTTGGGGAGGAAAGGGTTTTGTTGTCAGAGGCCACTAGTTCATTTCCTGACTGCCTTGACTCGAAATAATCACACAGAAACTATATTATTTGCAATATGGTTTGGCCAATAGCTTAAGCATATTTTTAGCTAGCTCTTATATTTTAAGCTAAACCATCTCCATTAATCTGTGTATCACCACGTGACTGTGGCTTACTGACAAGGTTCCGGTTCGTCTGTCTTCTGCAGGTGGCTACATGGCTTCTCTCTGACTCCGCCTACTATCTATCTATCTATCTATCTATCTATCTATCTATCTATCTATCTA
>JABTXL010005037.1:16150204-16207422 GCA_025134845.1 Neodon shergylaensis | reverse complement strand
CTATCTATCTATCTATCTATCTATCTATCTATCTATCTATCTATCTATCATCTATATCCCTTTTATCCTGGCTATATTCTGTTAAGCCATTGGCCAAGAGTATTTTTTTTATTAACCAATGAAAGCAACACATATACAGAAGAATTCCCACCCCAGGGTTTATTTCATCTTACACATACAGGCAACAGTTTGCCAATAATGGAAGTTGGAACTGGAATTCAAACAGGGCAGGAACCAGGAGGCAGGAACTTATGCAGAGGCCATGGAGAATGCTGCTTACTGTCTTGCTTCCCTTGGCTTACTCAAGTTCCTTTCTTATATACCCAGGACCACCTGCCCAGTGGCTGCATTACTTACAATGGGCCAGCCCTGCCCACATCAATCACTAATTAAGAAAATGCACCAAAGGCTTGACATAAGGCATCAACTGAGGTTCCCTCATCCCAAAGGACTCCAGTTTGTCTCAAGTTTCCATAAAACCAGCCAGGACACCCTCCTATTTCCTGAGCCACAAGAGTGGGAAGGAAGCCAACTGGTCAGAATTGTCGGTCACCTCCTGAGTGGTTTTCTGACCCCCATGGTGCTGCTCCTGGAAAGCTGTTCTCCGTTGCTCTCTCTGGCTTTGCCAAGTTTCCAGATTCCAGGGTGGTACTCAGCTTTGTGATGGGAGTTAGCTGATGACTCCGGGATGGTACTGATTTTCACTTCGCTTTGGTTTTCTTGTTGTCATGTGGGAGACCATTTCAGTTTCTTTGCTGTGTGAGCTGACATCCTGACACGTTATCGTGACAGCCCTTTAGTTTTTATTTAAGCATCATCCTATTGAATTTTTGGAAACACATCCGGACATGTATAGTATTCCACACCCTACAGTTTCCTACTCGTTCCTCATTTCTTTCAAAATGAAACACACAATTACAGAGAAGATATGAATGTCCCTCAGCTTTGCCTCCCCGTGCTCCCTGCCGGTCCTGAAAGCTGTGTTGATGCCTTCTGTTTTGACTGATAAGCTTTGAGCCCTGAGCTTGTGTCTTTGTCATTGCATCTGTGTGGAATGTGTTTTCTTAGAAATTCTCAGTGTGGTACACTACATCTTCCACAGGGCTTAGAAGAGTCCATTGTCAGTACGATGCATTATGTGAGCTTTTCAACCCTGTTTTATATGACAGCAGTGCCTCTTTTACGAGATCCCCTATCTTCATTCTATTCTTTGCCTTTCTTATAACATTCATCAAGATGTTGCTGTCTGAATGGATTGTTTATATAATCTATAAGATAAGGTGGAAGAAATTTGGGGTTTCTTCCGTGCAATATGAGTAGGGGAGAATGGCTAAGTCAGTGAAGGGCTTGTTCTGCACATGTTAGGATGTGAGTGTCATTCCCAGAACCCATGTCAAATCATCTAAACGTGGTGACATTGCATTCGTCATCCCAGTAACGTTGGGGACACAGAGACAGGAAGAGCCCTGGGACTTGCTTGCCATGAAGTCTAGCCTAATCAATTAGTTTCAGGTCAGTGAGGGGTAGTATCTTAAAGATTTACTCCTGAGGATGACACATGAGGTTGTCCATGAGCCTCCACATGTGTGCGTATACACACGCTTGTTCAGATTCCTACGTGAGCATGTGCATTGTCTTATAGACATGCACGACAGAAATGCCACATATACAATAACGCTGGTGCCTCCTGGAGAGAAAGCATTTAACAAAGGAGACATTGAATAGTAGATATTACAGTCATTGTCCTTGAGTTTTATATTCAGTTTAGGAGTAGAATGTATACGCACGAGATAAGGAAAAGTCAAGTATTTTGCTATTGATGAACCAGGTACTGGAGGATGCTTTCAAACATGATGGGTAGGATTGAGAATATAGTTCATTTTGTAATTCAGGACTGTTTTTCATTGACAGGGCCTTCCGTTTTGAAACAGACAAAGCTCTCTTAATCCAGGTTTCTTGCTTTTTTTTTCCTTTTATTTGTAAAGTGCTTAGAATTCCGACTTCAGTTACTTCCTCAGCAATTATGAGATGGGGAAGATTGCTCTGTAAAAAGACTTCTCTCAATTCGTCTCATTACTTAAGCCTAGCAAAAGATTAGAAAGCCTTCAAAGCCAGTATTTCAGAATGATTTCCGAGACAACACATTGGGCTTGCTTCCTTTCTTCCTTTGAAAGCTTTTGAAAATTTGCAAGGGCTTCAGTCCGCCATGTGTTCATACGAAGTTTGATTTTAAGCCTCATGAAGCATCCTACATTAAAACTGCTGCCCTTATCATGAATACCACAGACAGCTGCCACTCATTAGCTGATTGGATGCAAATGATGATGGGCGATGCTTGTCTCAGTGACTGTGTGGTTAATTTATGCTTTAAATTATGTCTCTGAATGGCGGAGACATGGTTCTGACTTAGACGGTGGGAGCTGCAAATCCTCTCTCATTCTGTGTTTGATAATATCCAAAAAAAAAAAAAAACCCAAACAAAAAACTACTGGACATGCTTGCCTACTGTGGACTGGCAATTTCACAATGATTTTGCATTTCTGGGCTAAGTAAGGAGGATTTTCTATAATGGTTGGCTTAAAGGACAAGACACGGTGGACTTGAGAGGTTTTATTTATTTATTTATTTTGCTAAACATTTTGTGAACTAGTTGGTATATATGTCTTTACAAAAAGCATCTCTTAATTCATTGTAAAGCAGCTAGATGCAGGGTTTCTTTCTCTTTGGCTCTGTCTGTTTCTGATGCTCCTTATCTCCATGCCTGTGTAGAACTTGACAACATCAGCATCAGCTGCCTTGGCTCCCAGGGCTCTACAGTGTGTCTCTCACTTCATACATCTAGGGCTCCTTCTTGGCTATGGTTCTGGCCTCCCCAGACCCTGTCTTGGCTTTTCCTTCTCTAGCATGTAGAGTGTCACTCAGTACATACGTGGTTAGAGTAGCGGTGGTGTCAGTAAATGTCATTGGTTTTCTAAAGGATGTCACCTGTGACCTCCTGCTCTAAGAGCTTTTCCTTCTGGGTGACCTTTAGGCACCTCATCCTCATCATGTCTATGTTCAGAACCCAACTATTTACAAACTTCCTGTTAATAAGGCAATCATTACAGACTAGCAGAGATATTATAGATAATGTGACCACAGAAACAAAAAAATGAATGGTAGCATATATGTAATCCCATCTGCTAAACCACCAAACACGCACTAAAACACACTATAAATTTTAAGTTCCAGACTGAATATTAATTCTCCGAAACTGACAGTGTAACTTAGCTCTTAGATTATGTGCTAGCATGCACAAAAAGCCTTAGATTTGGTATCCACGAACCTGGTGTGTTGGGCCTGTATTCCCAGCACTTAGGAAGTGGAAACAGGAGGATCTAATTTCAGGGCCATCCCTAGCTATACAGTTCAAAGCCAGCTCAAGCTACGTGAGACTCTAATTCAAGAAACCAAAACAAATATATAAAGAAGACGAGAGCTCTTGGTTCACTTTAGCAAACATATAACTCTGATTTTTTGGTTGTTTTAAATAATTTTTTCAATTATGAACAATTAAGCAGTTTAGGTTAAGCTGAGGAAAAGGCCACAGGCTAAAGTTGGTTCTTAATTCCCTTTTTCTTATGCAAGCCTGTGGGATGCAACTCTAAAAGATGGACGTACAGTGGTTCTTATATTTACAGATCTCAGTGACTAGTCAGACATCCTGCATTTGTTCTTCTCAAACTCAATATCAGTCTTTTACTGATGCCTGTATAGGAAGCAATGGACAAGATCCTGATTCTTAGTTCTGAGTTTGTCAAGTTTTATTCCTTTTTGGATTACTGTAATAATGACTACTCGGTTTCAACCTCATTTAGCTTCAAATTAAAACACAGACACACACACATACACACGTTTGCATACACACACACACAGCCAAGCTAACAACCTAGCCATTCTTTATTTTTGAGACTGTCTTAAATTACTGATGCAGGTGCTAAACTCTTCATCTTGTGGACTCCAGCTCCCAGATGGCTAGGGTTACAGATACCTGCTGTCACACTGACTTGCAGGTAAATTTTGTTATCATCTTTTGAAATTGGGTTTTATTCTGCAATCTAGATGTGCCTGCAACTGTCTGTGTAACCTAGGCTGGTCTCAAAGTCCAAAAGTAATCCTCCCGCCTCAGCTTTCAAGCCGTCCTAAATGTTGGGCTTGAAAGTGTGAACCATGACAGTTGGTTTTATAGATAATACTGGTCATTAGAAACTTCTTATTTCTAGTTTTAAGATCTTCTGTTTATTCACAATTAGTATTTATGAGAGTGTTTGCCATTCATTCTCCTAATTTGAATGATATCAGTAAAGCCACCCATACACCTTGCTTCTCTCCCCCAGAGCTTGCTGGCTTTTCTGGATTCCTAGTCCCTGTAGTGTGCGGACTTTACAATTGTCTCACCTTCCCATGCATTAATATATGCATTCAAAAAAGTTTTTTTTTAATTTTTTAGACTAGTATTTTCAAAGATTCTGTGCATATGGTATCCTTTAGAAGTTAAACTAAAGAATCTGTTAGGGAGTCATCTGGGCTTCTAATTAGATTTGAAAATTGTGAGTTTTCTATTTAATTATAGCTGGTTGAAATATTTCAATTGCAAGCAAAGGACAAGAAAATTATTAGTATCCATAATTTTAGCTTTTTTATCAAGTGTTTGTTAGTTAGTTTTCCTCATTGCTGGGATAAAATACACATGAAAAGCAATTGAAGAAAGGAGGGCTTGATTTTGGCTCTCATTTGAGGCTTTAGTCATCCATCCCTGTGGGCAAGGCATGGTTCAGGAGCTTGAGGAACTTGGTCACATCGCATCCACAGTCAGGATGGAGAGAGGTGAACACTGATGCTCACCTAATTTTTTATTCAATCCAGAAGCCACATATATGAATTGATATAGACCATGTTTAAAGGAGGTGTTCTCACCTTAGTTAACTCCGTCTAGAAATTCCTTCACAGACATGGTATGTTTCCATGGTGATTCTAAATCCTAACTATCAATATAACCGGTCACCATGTGCAAGATCAAATTGCAAATATTCAACCCATATAAAGCACAGGCAGATAAATATATTCCTTTCGTATTACATGTTTACAATAATATAACACATAGAATGCATTTTTCATAGCACAAATGCCATCTGCTTCTAGAAATACAGTTTTAGCCTTTTTCATATATGGTAACCCATTTTAGTCATTGATTTTAAAGAAAAACCCACTGAGTCCAAAGCAATAATGGGAAAATATAAAATGCTTAAGTCATATAATTATTTTAAAAGATCAGATGTGGAGAAATATTTTTGTATAATTCTATAAAGATGTGACAGAAGGAAACTGTGAGTCCTGTTATTATTTATACATTATTGACATTGGGTAGGAAATTCATTTTTATACTTATAAATCCATAAATCCTTGTCAGATTTTTTTCTAACTTTCAAAATAAGAACATTATCCAAGAGAATGTAGCATGCAAATATATACTCCATATTTAAAAACTGATAAAAAACAGATTTATTAAGAGTTTCTTAAAGAATAAAATTTTCCAATCGGGAAACCATGTAGAGATTGATTAAATAAGAAAAACAAACTGTTCATACACAATCATATGTGTGTGCACATGGCCATGTACACCTGCACATACAGAAGATAAACAGACACTTCTTTGGATGGCAAAATTACACAGTTTCTGTTTCCCAGAAATGTGCCACTCTGATAATTCTTTCTGCTGTTGTAAGACCCATAATCAATGTCAGTAATAATAATAGTCACCATGGACACTGTGTGTCTTCTCTGTAGGTGTCACAGGCATGTCCTTTAGTGATGATATGTTAGCGTAGAAAGAAAGAGCTGCTTCCGAGGCTCACCCATCAACCAAGTTGGACTTTGACACAGTAGATCATTGTTGTTTCAATTTCCTGTTTTCCATTTCCTTTTTCTTCTTAACTTACCTAGGATGGCGAGGCAACTTACAGTCTCAGCCATCCAGGGAGAAGTTTTTCTTTTTCCTTCTCCTCTACATTCTCTGGTGGCTCAGTGAATCACTAGCACAGAACACATGGCCTGAAATAGATAAGCTTTGCTAATTTCTCATATTGCAAATACTGCTTCTCTTTTCAAATAGTTCTTATAATTTCCATTGATGATTTGTGCCATGTTCTTTCTTACTTTAAGACTGAATGGTGTTGTTAATAGTCACATAATTACATTAATACAGTAATTAAAATGCTAATGTCTCCATTACACAGGCATATTGATTACTTATTTCATACAAACACACATATTCTGCATTTTTCTTATTGTCAGTCACAATGATGTATTTAAAGATTCGTTTGCTCTTGACATTCTATTATTTCAAAGCAACATTATAGGAGTGTAAAGTCTCCCTGTCTTCATTGCAGGATTGTGATTCTGAGACACTTTGGGGGAAGTTGATACAGCTGTCCGAGCTTTTACTGAACCAATTTTGTGTGATATAAAGAGGTTCAGTCCATATGTCATTCTAAGATATACTCACCAAGTGTTTTGTTAACTTCTTTTGACAGCGTTATTGACAACAAGGGTTTACTTAAACTTCTTGAGGAGAGATTTAATGCTTGGTTTCTCCCAAATTCCTCCCCTGTAACCAGTCATTATATTAGAAAAACATAAATATATTGACTGTTTTCTTCCTAAAGTACTATTGCTGCATAAAGAGAAACTTTTTGCCAGGTGGTAGTGGTACACACTTTTAATTCCTGCACGCAGGAGGTAGAAGCAGGTGGATCTCTGTGAGTTCGAGGCCAGGCTGGTCTACAAGAGCTAGTTCTAGGACATATAGGACTGTTACACAGAGAAACCCTGCCTCAAAAAACCAAAACAAACCAACAAACAACAACAACAGAGAGAGAGAGAGAGAGAGAGAGAGAGAGAGAAAGGGAGAGAGAGAGAGAAACTTTTCATCGGCCACATTACTATTAGGAAGAAGGCAGGAAAAAATGAAAGAGAAACCATTGAAAAATTCCATGAAAATGAGAAATTAATGAATGAGAGCAATTGCAAGTAAAACCTAGTTTCAAGTACCATGAACAGTTCTGGTCAGTTGTCTTGGCTAGAACTGGAAGGATGGCTCACATTTAAAGTTTGAAATATGGTAGAATTTAGTGATGTTATTATAAAATCCCGAGGGGCCACTCTTAGGTGGTACACTCAAAGTAAAACATAGGATGGTATATATGACTATCAAAAGACATACATGCATATTGCTGTGTTGCAGTAGAAACACGGGTGTCAAGACTAACACATTGTTATATCTTGAAAGACTGAAATTATCTGTACATTTTATTACTGTTTAAAACAAGTATATATTTAGTACAAGTTCCATTTGCATACCCATAGAGTAGCAAGGGTAAAACTGCTTGTTATACAGTAAAACCACTAGAAATAAAATTTATAATTGCATCCAGACATATGGATTATATATTCTGGTATCAATAATCATCTTACATCACCTCTATGCCTTTCATTTAATATTTGAAATAGAACTGTTTCACCTGCCACTCAACATTATGCTGTTATTCGCAATTAACCAAGGCATAATTACTTTCGGGAAAATAGACTTGTGGGATGAAAGAAATTCTTTTGTCCCCAGAACCATATGAAGGGATGATTAGATGATGAGGGATCAGATTAGGAATACTGACCTCCTCCATTGTCTTTGCTGATATCAGGAATGAAAGATAGCAAAACCACAATTCACATTTCCATCCGTCATGACATTCACACGCTTCCGTTGCTGTTTCCCTTCTCATGGGAAGTTCCAGTTCCGTTGCAATTGAGATTAGAAAGTTTAACATAATTAACCTTTTTGTTTGATGTTGATCTCTATTAAGTTACGGTCTGGATGATACTGTCTGCATAACAAGTCTGAAGTCTAAACCTTCTACAGAACCAGACAGGGCAGATGTGTCTATGAGGTTCCTAAAGCGTTTAGTGTCACCTCAGGACAGCATATGTTGCCATTATTTTAAAGACAGATCAGATGTATATAAAATTTTGCGTGATAATGATGTTTAATCTGCATAGAAACAGTTTTTAATCAATATATTCAGCACAAGTTCATTCCTTGTTTTCTTTTGCATTTTTTTTCCTGGCATGGAGATACTGGAAAAATTCCAATTTCCAGTTCTTTTTTGGAAAAAAAAATAGGCTTTTGATTCTACATAGCTTACTCAAAATTGGAGGAATCAAACTTTGAGATTTTTCCTTTAATATACTGAAGTATTTTAATTTTTGATGATTCTTACATATTAGTGTTTTATGTTGTATCAAAAATTATACTTTGAATTCATAAAGTAAAAATAAATTTTGTATTGGAGCAAGAGCCCTTGCTAAGTTTGATTCTGTCCATTTCTCCAATGAGATGAAAATGCTCTTACAGCAACCCAAAGAGGCATGATTACTGTGTTATCAATAGCCTGAGGGTTAAATATTGAAAGACTAAATATTAATGCTAGGAGATTCATTCATCTTTTTAGTAATATTTAAACTAAAATCTCTGCTAAGTTTTGAGATAACTATGACATTATTTTGGGAAGATAAATTATATAATTTATTCTGACACATACCGACTACTTTTATCAGAAGCTCACCTACTTGGGTTGTTTTTGTGAAGCATCAGAGACAGAAAACTGCAATCATATAAGTTGTGGTTTACTCTGTAGAGTACCTGGGCCCCATGCTGGGACGCCTCACCCAGCCTTGCTGCAGCAAGTGCAGCAAGAGGTGTTGCTGCCCATGGGAGGCCTGCCCCTTTCTGAAAGAAAGCAGAGGAGGAGTGGGTGGAGTACTCACTCATAGAGAGGAAGGGAGGGTAACAGGAGAAGAGGGTGGAGTTATCATGTATAAGCAGGAGGTGGGGGACCTGTCCCAGGATGGGCAGCAGTGGGTTACCCAAGGCCTTGGTGGATCACCTTGGTGGGTGGGAGACTACAGCACGTGAGAGACAGACAGATATGCCATTCAGAGAGAGTTTAAGTATAGAAGTTATTTAGTGAATTATGGAGGGGAATGGGAAGGGGGGAAGGAGAGAATGGGGAGAAGAGATAGAAAAGGAAAGAGGGGGGGGTCCTCTTGCCTCAGAGGGTCCTGTGAGGGTCCTTGAGGTGTAAGAGTGAGTTCTGCTTCATTTCCTGAGTTTTTAACATTCTTATTCATTTTAAAAGTCACTTCACAGATCTCATTTTTTTCTCTCAAGTGTTTCCAGCTTTATGTAGAAGTATCTAGTAGCCTTGCTGTAATATATTCAAGGTGGCTTAGTCCTTTGGAGTATGCCACAAAATAATTAGACAGTATTTATTTAATTCCCTGAACTGCAAGATTTATTCATATTGTCAATGGGAGAAGACAGTAGCCTGTACTGTGGGGTCTTTAATCACAAGTCTTTGCTGACATATTCTGAGAATGTTCACATTTCAGGATATATCCAGAAAAATGTGAAATTTAAAGTTGTGTTTCTGGCCGGGCAGTGGTGGTGCACGCCTTTAATCCCAGCACTCGGGAGGCAGAGGCAGGCAGATTTCTGGGAGTTCGAGGCCAGCCTGGCCTACAAGAGCTAGTTCCGGGACAGGCACCAAAGCTACAGAGAAACCTTGTCTCGAAAAACCAAAAATAAATAAATAAATAAATAAATAAATAAATAAAGTTGTATTTCTGAAGAAATGAAATAAAAAGTTAATTGAATTTACTGTTAACTTTGCTTTGATCTGGAAGATGCATTATTGAATATATTATAAATAGGGGTACCAGGTAGCTTACTTTTGCTATGCCTGAGTTCTTGTTGCTTCTAGTGTCTCTGACAGGATGATTCATTGGAATAATTTTATTTTGTATTCATGTTATCTTTTAGTTCCAAAATTATATACGTAAAAGAATTGTGCTCACAGTAAGGGAAAATTGTCTTAACTCTAAAAATTCAGATGATAAGTTTGAAATTAAAGCAGGTTTCTCCTCAATAAACTGGCTACTGTTTCTGTATCACACATGTTTTCAGGGATTTTAAAGATTAGAAGACTGTCAAGTTCATCCCAATCCATAAGTGTCAACACCTGTAGTTTTCTCTTACAGTTTTTCATACTTCCTTTCAGCCTTGCCTTAGCTTCTTTTTGTTTCTTTGCTCTGAGACAGGAACCCTATGTAACCCTGATTGTCCTAGAACTCACTCTGTAGAACAAATCGGCCTGGAACTGGCAAAGATCTACCTGTGTCTGCCTCGGACGGGCCAGGATTAAAGGCATGCATGACCACTCCCAGCATCTTTGTGTTCTACTTTTGTTATCATAGCATGCCAAAGTAGAGCCTTGAGGTCGACGCCACCGTCCACAAACCATAGAGAAACTTAATATAAATTTTTTACAATAATGTTTTTGTATAGTAGGATTGGATAAGTATTTGAGAACTTGGTTGGGAAAGAATTTTAAAAATTACATGACAGTAAGGTGATCATCCAAACTGCCTAGGTTCCCACAAAGCCAATAGGTGCAGTAGGATCAAAAACCCATTGCCATTGTTCTTGAGGTCTCAGTAGTCCTCATTGTCCGCTATGTTCAGCGAGACCAGTTTTATCCCTTACTAGACCTGGATGGAGGTGGGTGGTCCTTGGACTTCCCACAGGGCAGGGAACCCTGACTGCTCTTTGGGCTTACGAGGGAGGGGAACTTGATTGGGGGAGGGGAAGGGAAAGGGGAGGCGGAGGTGGGGAAGAGACAGAAATCTTTAATAAAAAAATAAAAAAATAAAAAATAAAAAAAAATAAAATATATAAAAAAATTACATGACAGTTTAGAAGAAGTAATAGAGTTTAAGATGTGACCTCGACTCAGGCATTACCTGTTAAAAAATATTTTTAAAACTTTTTTTAATTTAATTTTTTTCTTTATTGGACATTCCAACTACAGTTTCCCCTCCAGCCCCTGCTCCTCCTCCTACTTTGTCTCTTCTTTCTCCTCCAGCTCATCCCCCACCTACTCTTCCCAACAGGTTAAGCTCTCCCATGGTGAGTCAACAAAGTCTGGCACATTAAGTTGGGGTTGGGGCAGGACCAAGCCCCACTCCCTGCATTAAGACTGAGCATGGCATCTCACCATAGGAATGGGCTCCAACAAGCTAGCTCATGCACTGGGGATAGTTCCTGGTCCTACTGACAGGGGCCCCTTAGATAGTCCAAACTTCACCACTGTCTTTTATATATGGGGGGCCTTGTTTGGTCCTATGGAGGCTCCATAGCTGTCGGTCTAGAGCTCATGTGTTTCCACGAGCTTGCTCATCTTTTCCCTCCTTCTCTTCATTTGAATTCCTGGGACTCAGCCTGGTGATTGGTTGTAGATCTCAGCATTGATTCCATCAGTTAATGGATGAAGGCTCTGTGATGATAGTTGGGGTATTCACCATCTGATTATAAGAGAAGGCCAGTTCAGATTCTCTCTCTGCTATTGCTGGGAGTCTTAACAGTGGTCATCCTTGAGAATCCTTGGGAATTTCCCTAGCACCAGGTTTCTCCCTAACCCTACAGTGGCTCTCTCCATCAAGAACTCTCTCTCATTGCTCTCCCACTCCAACCCTCTCCCCCCTTGACCATCCTGTTCTCTCATGTTCTCATCCCCCATCCTTTGCAAATGTAACTTTGGAAACTTTTGGCATTTACTTTTATATTTGGCAAATATGATAGTACAATAGCGTTTCAATTTTTTCAAATATTATCATTAAGATAAATTTTAAGACTTACTTGGTAAATGACATTAAAATATTGATTGGAATTACATAGAATTCTCAATCTATATAGAATTGTCAGTTTTATTAATAAATATGACTTGTCTAATATGGTACAATTTTCCAAGTATTTAAAAAAAAACAGAATAAGATACATTGATTCATTCTCTACTTTTCTAATAGTGAGGTGAAATCGTAAGCATTTGAAAATTAATTTTTAAATATTCATCTTAAGCATTTTTCTTTAAATTGTAATACACTTTTGTATACTTCAGCTGAAATTTAAATGGTTGTTCAATTTAAGTATGATTTTTCTTTCACTTTTTTTTATCATTGAAACCTAAAAACTGAACATTTATCACAAAAATTATCATTATCTAGTTGACTAATTTTTTTTTAGGTCATATTCTCTGGGCAGCTTTATATTTTCGTAAATGAACATTTTAATCTTTTATTTTTTTTACTATCATCTGTTGGTAACACCCATGACAAAAATGTCAATCACATTTCTCTTTAAATGGATGGGAATGCTGACAGCAATTTTCACAGCAAAAATGTCTGTGATAATTTTACGCTTTCTTATGGTAGCTCTTTACACATCTGTTTTGACCTACATTGCAGAGCAGTGATCTAAGGGAGATAGGAATTTGAGAAGGAATTATGTTTGTCATTGAAGGCGATGACAGCCCCTGTGTCGTTAGGTCAGCCAGAGACAACTGGAGTAAAGGAAGTTGGTCCTGTTAGTTCTTGCAGTTTATAGAACATGATGTGGCCCTGAGCCTGGTATGTCTTAGGCTCTGTGCTGTGAGAAGATGCTTTGCTTCAGATAGCTGGACTGGAAGGGGCTCTAAGAAAGGATGTTTTCACCTGAGATTGGATGAGGGGATCATTTTAGTTTTTCTTAGTCTTTCATTTCTCAAGAAAGGGAGTTGTTTGGTATTTTGTGGACTGTACAGTGGTCTCTGGCTCTTTTTATTTGGACAGATCTCTAAAGTGGCCATGCTTTGTTTGATTCATCCCAGTCTCTGAGCATCTGTCTGAGGCTGGGAGTATGTGAGGCTATGTCAAGAAGGACCCACTGGGCTGCTCTTGAAGGTCCAAGGAGTTCTGGGTACCCTGTGTTCTTCCTAACTTCCTTTCATCCCTTCTCTCTTTAGCACATAACATGGTTAAAATATTTCTAAACTATGTGACTAATTGGGTAGATTTCTTTTTCCAGATACAGTAGGCAATGGCGTAGTCATGTAGATTGTGAGATTTCCACTTAGCCAAAGCAGGCACTCCCTGCACAGCCCAGCATTGCCTCAGCTAAGTTGGTGTTCATCTTTAACTTCCAGACTGCATCCTTCCTTTGAACAACCCACCCTCTCTTCTGTTCTCATCTTCCTGGGAACCGTCATCGTTTTGTCATTGGATTTCTGTGGTGATTTTCTGAGTTGTCTTTTTCTTAGTTTTCCCCTTTTGTTTGAGATAGGGGTCTCTTAAGATCTACACAGGCCTTGAACCCCCTTTGTAGCTGATGACAACCTTGAACTTCTGCTTCGCCTGCCCCCCATCTCTTCCCTGCTAGGGCTACAGGTATATACTACAGATATATGCTACTATGCCTGATTTATGTAGTGCTAGGGATCTAACCTGGTGCTTCCTGCATCCTGGCCAAGGATGTTCGCAAACGACTCACATCTGTTGTCCCCTCTCTTGCTCCTGTTCTGCTTCAGTGCTCGCCTGCCCTGCAGACATGGATAGTGCTCTTCTCAAAATCTAAACTGTCACCCAACTCCTTCCCTGAAATCCTACCCCGACAATTTGAATACAATGTACTCCAGAGTGCTTGCCATGGTTTGATGAACCAATGTGTCGAATCCTGTTCATCTCTGTGACTTCATCTTGTCTTCTCCGTATCCATCCACCTGACTGAACTATATGTAGTTGGAGACTATCAAGTTTACTTGTTGCTCTGTTCTTCATATTGGAATCTCCAACCTTTCCAGGACGAGACTCCTAATACTTTAGTTCTTAGCATGCTCTAATTTCCCTACCTTTACTTTAGACTGCTATATTTTCTTTATTCTTTTATTATTTGTGGTGTTTACCACTATGTTAAATATGATGCATTATATTTATTTGCTTGTATTTCTACATATATGTGTGCTCGTGATTTCTGTAGTGTCATGGAGATACCGCCAATGCATGCATGATTGTCAGAGGACAACGTGCAAGAATGCATTCTCCTTTCCTACTGCATGGGTTCTGGGGATCAAACTCATATCATCAGAGTTGGGAGCAGGCGCCTTTACCCACTGAGCCATCTTGCTGACCCTGCAGTGGAATTTATTTATATTATTGTACTATTTAAACCCTACCTTCCTTACACATTCTACTGTTGTGGTGTGGCATTGCTCCCATTGCTATGACAAACATTGGCGTAATTCTAGAGGTTAAGTGGTCGCCTTCTAGTATTAGAGGTTTTAGCCCATGGTGAACTGCTTCCATTGCTGCAAGCCTGAGGCAGGGCAGAAAATCCTAAGTGGAGCATGTGATAGAACTAAAATGCCCACTTTATGTTGGACAAGAAGCTAAGAGACAGTGGAAGGGACCAGAGTCTCACTATTAATGAATCTTAACAACTTACGTTTTCAACAAGTTCCCTCCTCCCACACCTTCTTTCCACAATCTAATCTAATTTTAAGTCTTTGGTTAGGGCACAGCCCTCATCTCATTACCTCTGGATACTTTTACAGACATACTCAGAAGTGCTCTTTAGTAATATCTGGGTGTGCCTCAGTGCAATCAGTCTAACCATCTAGAGGAACTATTATCTTGAAGAATTGTTTTCCATGCTTTGGGCCCGGTTCTCTTAATGCTGTTGAGAATTAACAAGTATCTGTTTACATTTGTGATTGAGTAAGTGAACATACAACCAAATTTGTAGACATTTATTCTGGATCTATTGCTAGTTATGCCTGCTGTTGACCAGAGGGACACTTGTTAGCTATTGTTTAATTAAGACATAAGCACTTAATGAGAATTCCATTTATTTCTATGGAAATATATCTTAAAATGTTTATATCCAGTATGCCCTGGCTGTTATTTTCTCTAGCATATTCGTTTGGGGATGTGGGCTAATTGCTTTTTCATTGTGTAAATTAATATTTGCATGTGTTTTCAAGAGTAAATTTAGTGTAATCTATTTTATTAATCTGTTATTATGCAGAACTTTGAGAGGGATGAAGTAGCTTGAAAACAAGACTGAGTATTAGAAATTTCTTCAGGGCCAGACTATATTAATTTGAGATGAAGGGTACTAGGTAAAAAAAAAAAGTAGTGTTTTTGTCTATTAAATTTGAATATGACTTACTGTTTTTCTTCGTTCCTGTTTTCAAATTATTAGTTAACCTGATAATATTTCTAATGTTTTTAATTGAATGCTAACATTTTCTCTGAATGCACGATGCCCTGGAGGAGTCCACTGGGCGTGAATCTTACTTTGCCGCTAAAGGTGAACCTAGTAAGTGAATGTTAATTAGAGGATAGGGCAGGCTCAGGTTAATCAGCTTTGGATCGGAATTTCTGCTTCACAATTAACCCGGCACATCCTTTAGTGCTTCCGCATCTGCAGGCAGACTCAGTGTCGGTTTCACATGTAGGGCTCTGTGGCGAGCATTTATGAGACGACATGTGTCAAGCATGAAACATGTGCTACTATTTGTTGGGAGATAATTATGAGCTCAGTGTCTTCTTTTGGCCGTGGAAGCATTTGCAATGTGACACATCAGTTTTCTCTCTAGATAACGAAAGGACACGAGACACGTTATATTTAGCAACCAAGGTTAACTGGGGGGTGCAAAGTTAGAGAAACACAGGGAAATTGGACCGGGAAAGATTCTCCATATTTTTAATGCATGAAAATTGATACTTTAGACACCTTTGATTCTTCTGGCCTTGTCAGTAATAACTCAAATAGATATATCTAAGTTGTATAAGCCTTCTTATCTCTATCTTCTTGCTCATCAAAACATCTATTTTAGAGTTAATACTCTGTATTTATAACATATCTTGGGTACTTAACTATGGTCAGAAGCATACTATTCTACTCATACCTTCTGTTCTCTGTGGCATCTGTCTGGTTTCCCTTTCTTGTGCAGCTCATCTTGGAGTGTTCTATAACATTTATCAGTTCTTTCATAGCTGAATGAAATCTTGGTTTATTTTAGGGTGAGTTCTTACTACTTCCAGTTCAATATGTATACAATAATTGCAGACCACAAAGACCCACCACGGAAACTTGAAAGAACGTGGAGTCTTTGTAGGTGATCTTAAGATAACATCGTTTTTGGCACTGTGATGAACAGTATGCGTGCATCAGCCTTGAGTCATAATGATAACTTTAATTATTTTAGACTTTGAACATATTTAATCTCCTGGCTTGATGAAATGTTAAGGTATAAAGGAAATAAGTTTTCCATGTAAAATGTTTTTATGAAGAGTTTTTTACCCCTGTGGTACTTCCTGACGGCCGGATATTATGTCACACATCATGGGATTGACACTCAGCCTGAATACTTCTTTTTCTCTTTGCCAGCATGGGGTAACCTTGGAAATGTTCTGAAGAGTCAGAGTAAAATTTCTGAAGCTGAAAGCGCCTACAGAAATGCTTTATACTACCGCAGCAACATGGCCGACATGCTGTATAATTTGTGAGTATGCCTGGCTTTCTCTGGTTTGGTTCTTCTTTGAAACCAGCTGTGAGGGGGACCAGTGAGTTAACTGATGGGAATGGAGATGTTGATCTCTGTTTTTTCTAAAATAGCTTTCCCCCTCATTATGCATCTGAGATCAGTAGGCAAATGGCATTTATGGTTTCCCTGTTTGAGGTCACGTCATCTGTATTTATGTATATTGATATATGGTTAAATCTTTTTGAAATACTATGACGTATAACAAAAGTCGGTATCGATGTTTTTCACTTAAAAATACATGTTCTACTGAAACTGAGATGAATAAATACAGAATTTCAAAAATAAGTCTTTAATGTGGCATGTGTAAATGGCACATTGAATATTAAAGGACACATTTTTCCTTCACTGAAACTTTGATTATGTCAATGTATATGTAGAATATATGTTCAACCAGGGAAATAGCAGAAACATTCTAGATGCTAGGTAGAGTTTCTTCTTTATCATCCAGCTTGTCCACGTCTTCAAATGAGTATAGGAACATTTGTGTAATTTGAAATATCCGTCAGTATTAACTTTGAAAAAAAGTCTCAAGGACTAAATCAACTTTGCCTTTTGAATAGAAGGCTCTAAGAAGCTTTGCGTGTTTGAGTTGGTAAATGAAAACTAAACGTGAATCCTTTCCTTTGTCGTTTACATCTGGGACATGTTTATATGTCATGGAAATCTAGCTTAAAGACAAGGTGTCTAGTTTATTGGCTCCTGTAGCTGATATCCCCAATTTTCTGAGTCATGTTAGGAAAGTCTATCAGTCTCATGGCCTGCCCTTCTCCCAGGTCTCATCTGTCTTTTTGTCTGCATTCACCCTGGAAAGTTTTCTCTAACTGATTCAAGAGACCATATGCTTTCGTGGATGAATTCTAGGCAGAGTGGGCAGGACTGTGCGGCACCCGTGAAAGCCTTTTCAGAGTTGCTATGGATTCATAGCAGGCCAGGTCCTTATCAGAAAGCTACCACTCTCAGTCAAAATTTGTCACCTACTTTTTGTGCTTTTTGAGTATTGTGTAATAAGGCATCAAAACGAAGAAGCCTGAATTTTTGTATGCATCTATGTTTGTGTTATCTAAATCTTTTTAGTGGTTTAGTCTAAAAGTATTGATATGACATGTTATTAAAGATAAAAATAAATGGAAAAAGAGGTAGGCATTTAAAGTAAACCATAGAAGATCTGTAGAATGTTGTTTCTGGTGTTCACGTTGACTTCACCATCCTAGACTTTAACATTGGAATACGAATCTGTTGCCCCCTGATACACGAGTGTCAGCAGGAGGGTTTTGTGTGGACCTGCATCAGGTGTGATTTTTCCCTATTACCTAGAATTTCTTCTCATACAGTAAAGCCTTTGTACAATCCTGCCTCTCTTACATCCTTGGGTGCATCTTCATCTTCTTCCTTGACATAATTGGAATGCCTATCTTTTTAAATGACATATTGAATGAATATATTTAAATCCTCTTATAGCATATCATGACTTCTTCATTTAAATTGTTTTGTGACTTTATTACTGATGTGATCATTTTATTTCATGAAAAAACCTTATGAGTTTTAACATTTGTGTACATATTGTCTCTATGTATGTATACATTAATATACATTGATGGATATAGATATATTTTTCAAAGGACCTTTTGCCCTACAATATGGGATAGAGTTGTCGCATTTTGTATATATATAGGGGATTAAGTAATCTGGCCATTTACTACTTCTGCATTGAGCTTATTTTCTCTGTTAGCCACATCTATAGTTTTTGGTTAATTATTATCATTCCTCTAATCTAGTATGTGCTAGGCAAGTACCCCTCCATGATATTGTATCTTCAGTCACCAAGGCGACTGGTTAATAGTTCACATTCTCATTGGTGGTACCTGTTGTGCAGGAGTTTAAAGGCAATATGTTTTATTCCAGCTTATGCTCTACTGATAATATAAAAACAATCCAGTTGGCAATCCTACCCATCTCAGTTAGAGTTTCTATCGCTGTAATGAAACACCATGCACAAAAGGCAAGTTGGTTTACGTTTCCACATCATAGTCTGTAGCTGAAGGAAGCCAGCACAGAAACTCAATGCAGTGCAGGGATGTGGAGGCAGGAGCTGATCCTGAGGTCATAGAGGAGTTCTGCTTACTGACTTGCCTCTCATGGCTTGTCCATCCTACTTTGGTATAGAACCATGACTACCAGTCCATGGATGATTGTGTCTACAATGGGCTAGGCTCTGCCCATCAATCATTAATTCAGAAAACGCACAAGCTTGGCTACAGCTCAGTCTTATGGAGGTTCCACAGTTGGGATACCCTCTTCTAGTTGTCTCTAACCTTTGTCAAGTAATCATAAAACTAGCTAGCAAACCACCTTATGTGACTTTAATGTATTCATCTTACAATGACTTGCGGGCGCCTGTTTAACAGAGAAAGTGCATGAGTGGACCTCCCAAAGCTTTACTGAAGTGTCCTTCTTGAAGAACTGATTATCCTTGATTTCCCTCCTAATTCAAATACCTGAAATAATTGATACATGCACAAAGTTGCAATATATTTTGAAAGTGACATGTAACTATCAGAATAAATGAAGAAGCATAGATCTCACTAAAACATGTTACCCCTGTCCAGGAAATAATGGAATATATAACTTACATTGTTGACTGGATTTCAATAATTATTGTTTTTCAAAATGGTTATTTTGTTCTGTGAGTTAAATCAAGTGTAAGTAAGTGCACAGAAATAATTTCATAACCTTGATATAAATAAACAGGGTAAATGATTTTAGTAGCAAATAATAGGAAACTTTTTCTATTTCTTTTTATTAGTAAAAAGCCATTTTTCCTGTGACTAGTCTAGAAACAAACTATCAAAAGAAAAATTAATAGCTTTTCTTTTGGTTTGCATAATCTTATTTCTATTGCATAATTTTCTCTCATGTCCGGGGATTACTTCTTGTTCTAAATCAGCTCTTAATAGGAAAATGAAACAAAAACAACAACAAAACCTAGAAAACAAAACATGATTTTCTCAGTCTTTATAGAAAAGCCAACCTAAAGGTACTCACTCATTCTTGGCACTAGGAGTACACTAGGAGTACTGCTTTTCCGGTCATGGTGCAGGAGTATTCTAAAAAATGTTTAGTAATTCAGCCAGGCGATGTGATGCTCAGTGCTACCAACTTGACCACTGTGCATGACATCCCAGGTTCCAGCCCCACAGAACAAGGGTTTGTGTCAAACAATTGAAGTTGATGGACATTTATAAATTGAAAAGAAACACCTGTGCTTCTTCATTAACTTTAGAGGCTTTTGGGAATCCTAGGTGCCCACTCTAAAGTATCAGAAATGTTTCATGGCACTTGAAATTTTTATTTAGTACTATAATATGCAGGCATTCATAACTACACTAACAGTTAAATAGCAATTGCTGAGGTGATACCCTAGGCCAGATAAAATATGATTCTAGGTGGTCAGAATTAATATTGTCTTCAAGTCCTGTATTTTTATACTTATACTAACCAATGATTTTAAATAGTACACCTGAATCTTGATTTGTGTTATAATAGAGGAGGAAAGGGTGATTTGTAAAATATTAAGTAATAAAGGCTTGCATAATATGAAGTTATGTCTGAAGTTGAGTGAACATCACCTTAAGAGATTGCAAAAGCTTTAGAAAAACTTTGGGGGAGGTGACTGAGTAATGTTATCAAATCACATCAGAGAGCTACACACAAGGTTATGCTCTGCTTATGAAACAATGTTTTCAGTGCAGTAGGTGCACAACTTTCTTTAGTTCTTTTATGTGGCATCCCAGGCGGCCTCTGAATGGATGAAACTTACAGGCAGCTAAGTTCGCACACGTAATGAACTGCCCTTTGAACATCCACTCCTATGAATCTGTACCATTGCTCCATTTGCACGTTTAATTGACAGGTATAAAAATGACGATGGCTCCCACAAAAACCCTTCAATATGCATATTTCGAGTTCCAGAAAGAAATAATTCAAATAACCTTTACAGATAGAAATAAAATATTTGTAATTAAATCTATTAGTATATGGCTTTTATCACAGTTACTGACTTCCTTGACCTTTTGTCAAAACAGTGTGATTGAGTTGGTCGTGGGATTGCATATCTGTCCCAAGATCTGTTTTTTTAAAAAATGTTTCAGAAAGCATTTGCGTATCTGTTCATGATTGCATCTGATATGATGTCTGTCCATGATTATAGACAACAGCCACAGAGTGTGAAGTTTAAGGCAGCTGCATCTTATTCTTAACAGACATCAATAGCATGTAGCAGAGCATATAGTCAACTGTTTATTCATACTTGCAAGTCACTAAAGTTGCATGTTTCCCACAAGAAATTATTTTAAGCTGGTTTTAGCAGATCAGTGTTTGCATGTTTGCTTTTCATTTGGAGTATAGCATATTTTCAGAGACACAGCCCTTGGGCTATCGTTCAGTGATTCACAACATCTCATAAACACGTAGTTGACTTTCAACCTTTTAACTGCACAACTCACTTGTTCCTGAAATATAATCACGTTTTTTTTTTTCTGAAAAATAGTTCATCTACTTTCATTGTTGGTATAGATTTGTCTTCCTTTAAACAGGTGATTCAGTGGAACATTGAACCTTTTCATTATTCATTCAGTTTCAGAAGGCAGATAATAAATTTAAGACAGTATAATCAATTTTTGGATTATTTTTCCTAATGGTGAGATCATGTTTGAAGATAATTGAGATTTTGCCCTTGTTCTGTGTTGTTAGAATCCAAGTGTCCAATCTGTGAAGCATGAAAAGGGCTAAAAAGAAAGCGGCTTTTAGATTCAAGGGAAGTAGAAAGAAAATATGAACGAACTAGAATTTGGAGAAGCGTTAGATATGAATGAACTAGAATTTGGAGAAGTGTTAGGCACGAGTATGGAAGGATCTGAAACTTCTGGCAAGGGTGATATTGGACAGAATGGAGAAATCTCACGTGCAGCCCCGAGGAACAGAAAGGTATTATTATGAACAGATATCTGAATGCTTAAAATAACACAATAGCAAACACATATACTCTCTTGGGAAATAGTAAACTACATATTAACTATCTCAGGAAAATACAGCTGATCCGTTTTGGCCAAAAAAAATAAATAAATAAATAAATAGCAGTGTCAATTAAGCACTTTGAGAAAGTTCAAGAAACATTTTTTTTTTAGAAGAAAGAACCAAATCAAGATGCTTTGCAAGTGGCTTCTTCCACATCCTCAAAGGAGACATAATTTCTCCATTAATTACCATTCTTGTTTTTAGGAAGCTAGGTTATACTAAAAGCAAAACTTGTCAAAATTAAATGCACACATACGAAAGGACTGTGTGCCAGCTCCTCCCTGAAATCACAATAAGCGCCAAACAAGAAAGAATAAATTAGAAACCACTACAGACAAGTATGAATACAAATACATGCATGTCTTGGAATTAATATAGTGGATATAGCAGCATATTAAAGATTAAAACACTACAGGCAGATAGGATTTAATCTGGGATTAATGGCAAGATGTTTAATATTGCAGTTCAATTACTACAGTCTTAATTTAAAAACTCAGCAGAAAAAAATGTGATCTCTTGATATGTAAAAAGAGCATTTGATCAGCAGCTACCTCAGAAAGTAAGACTTCTAAACAAATTAAGAACAGATTAATACTGTAACAGAAAATAAAGCATGCCTGTCAATTCCTGCCAAGTGTCACTGGAGAAGGAGAGCACAGTAGTGGAGGGATATGGCCAGTGAGTGCCTGAGCCAGAGACTGGCATCCAATGGTAGAGAATTCCTGATTACTCACAGGGTTTCCCAGAGTTGCTTCGTGTGTTTACATCAAGGGAATGGGAGAAGGATTCCCTTGTTAACTCACTGTGATACAATTAGAAAAGGCAGTGGATGAGCAATTCAGTTGGCCCTTACTATTTCCCCAGAATAAGATGGCAGTTATGGAGACTTGCTTTTCCCTAGCTCCAACATATAGCTTCCATTTTGTTTTACTTGATAATCTCCGCACACAGTTAACACATACATATGGTCTTGTAAAATCATGGAAATAGTCATAGATCCTATTCAGTAACACAGCAAAGAACCTAATATTGTATCTTTTTCTCTTCCTCTGGTGTAGACCTAATATTTCAGTAAGCATATAAGCATGTCATTAGGTATATTGCGTAGTTTTATCTCTTAGACATTTTCTGTTCTAATTTGTACAGTTATTTTAATTCTATCTGTCCTCACAGAAAATAGATCTAATAAAAACCTATTTCTTCCATTGATTTGGCACAGTGTAGGTATTTAAATGAGTGACTTTCAAAAGTAGGACAGGCTGACCATGCTTAATGATTGCATCACCCCAAAGTGCTCTCGAGTCCATTTTACCACATCCATTATTGAGTTTCGGTGAAGATGTACAGTCTTCAAATATTTAGATAAGTCTATCTTGTCAAAATGACAGCTATGGATTCAGACAAGAGAATTAATACATAATGACCCAGATGTTTGTCCAATGGCAAAGAAGTCAGAGTTGATTAAGTGGAATAGATGGCCCTAAAAAGCATTCAGGTTAATTAAAAATGTATTATGAACATTTTTTTATTTTAGTTTTCATGGCTTTATACATCAGATGATCATGGGCTGAAATCATAAATTGTGTATAACATGGATGCACACTTTGGAGAGTTCAGAGGTCTTCTGGTAGTTTCTGTGGGAGTCTGAGAGAGGAACATGGATGTGTCATGGATATGACGCTGCTTTAAGCATCAGTCCCCAATAGACTTATGTACAAGCAATAAATAAATCGATAAAAAAATAAATTATAGATGAAGTAAGTCCTTGTGTACCTGTGTTTTCATGGTTTTTTTTCCTCCTTGTACAGTCACAAGCAGTGGAGAGGGTCAACAGGTAAACAATTTGCATAGGAATTATTCGTTTATTTTGATAATGTATCTCTTACATTAGCATACTGAAAACTAAAGTTTAACTTATGATATCATCAATCTGAGGAGTCCTGGATGATAAAGTCTTAGCTTCAGGAGGCCCGGCCCTGTCAAACCCTTTATAGGAAGAACTGTGGTTGCTCTTCGGGTATTTTCACCCGTAAATCTGCTGTTATGTTCTCACTGTCTTCTGTCCCATGTACACATTAGCACTTCCACCCTGTTTGGACCTTACATTGGTCAGCTGAGTTGCAGCTCACGCCTGTGCATTTCAGAGCCATCTTTTTCTGCAGTTCGTTGCATATCTGTCCTGGGCTTCATCCTGGGTGGATTTTATGGTTTATCTGTTAGAGTGAAAGCTCCTTTCCTTATGTTTAGATCCCTAATTCTTGTAACACCTATTACAAACATCAATGGTTTTCACACGGTTTTGAGAAAGAGAGGCTGACTCTGAAGTTCTACCTTTTACTCATTGGTATGATCGTATCTGCAGACCCACCCAGCAAATACCAAGTGTTTGCAGAATAACAGCCATTGGGTTAGGAAGTAAGAATTAGCTCACAAGCAAAGTATAATTTCTGTCTTCAAGTAGCTTGAAGTCTGGATTTAAAATTATATGTTGGTGCTAGGGAGATGGTTCCCTTGCCAAACAATTATGTCGATCAGAATTCAGTTCAAAGAACCCTCGGAGATGCAGGGTGGATGTGGCAGCTCTTTGATAATTCTGATCATGGAAGGCTGAGGTGTGGGGTCCCTGAAGCAATTAAGCTAGGGGAACTTGCTATATTCATGAATTCTTGATGGATAGAAACCCCGCCTTACAGAAGAGGTGGGAGAGCAAATGAAGATGATTTCTGACATCAACCTACATGCATAGATAGGTACCTGGACCCACGCAGAGGAGAACATTTGTACACACACACACACACACACACACACATGAAAGCTATATATAAAATTCTAAGCTGGGAATGGTAGCATATGCCTGTAATTGCATGTTGGCTTTGAACTCCTGATCCTTTCTGCCACCACCTGAGTGCTGGGATTCTAAGAATGCATGAACTATACCTAGAGAAAGGTCACTTGTTGCAACATGGCAGACAATGTCTTAATTCAGCTTAGAAGGAAAAGAGGGAACGAAGATGGGAATCATGGTAGAAAGACAAAGGAAACAGTAGTAGAAGGGAAAAATGAGTTTTGATTGAGTAATTTTAGGTGTTTTCTTACTATCTTGTAAGCATTCCGAATTCATTTTTACATCTTTTATAAGGACATTTGGAGGTAGAGTGTATAGATTTTTGTGTCAGAATTATATACATGTATGAATGAAAACTGACTTTCAGTGAAATATATTTGTATAGCATACAAAAGGCTAAGGACTGTTAATGCACTGGAGACCAGCCTCAGCAGAGAAGTTGGTCTAGAATCTGGGATGTCTAGAAGGTGAAATGAATACACGACCCCAGGATTCTGATGCAAGCTGACAGGCTATCCACTGCAGAGCAAGTTCTTCTCCTTCTCCTTCTCTTTTTTTCTTCCTCTTCCTCCTCCTTATTCTTTTTCTTCTCCTACTTGTTCTTCTTTCTTCTTCTGCCCTGAGCTTCAAACCTCAGTCTTTTATTGTAAATTTTACACAAGGAAATTGATTCCTTTTTCTTGCCACAGGTTAATCATTACCTGGGCAAAGCACTTCACAAGAAGTATAAAGATTCTTTGAAATCCAAACATCATCATTTAGTATGACATTTCCCAGTTCCCAAGCCCCGTGCCAGCCACTATATTCATAGTTCTTAGCTGAGTTAATCATAAAACAACTTCTGAGACTTTTACCTTGGAGGCTACCTACTTGCAGTTTACAGAAGCATAGTTCAGTGAGTTTTACTCCATTGTCGTACCCTTCCCATTATTGTTCCTCACAATTCCAATTTTGATTTATAAGGCCATAGTCAGTCAACCCCAAAAGTCTTAGGTTCCTCAGAAACTTTTTTATCATAGCCAAATTCTTTTCTGTTTCAGTATAATTCTTTTGCCAAGTTTTATAATCAGGAAAAAACAATTCCTGCATTTTTCCCAAATTTCTCCAATTCTTTCATCAGTCAGTCCCCCTCCCCATAACCTGCTTTACAGCTTCAATGCCTGCCCACTTTATCAGATCAGAAAGACTCACATTGTCATACAGCAATCCATATTTTCAGAAGCCACTGGTGTGGACGGAGAAAAAGAACATGAAGAACAAGTACACTAGTAGAATTGCTACAACCAGAATCATCTGTAACATTGCCAAATGTGTATGCAGATGCCATAGAAGTGGTCCTCGGGGCACATGGGGGTTTTCTCTTTGGCCCTCAAGTAACAGGATCATTTATTTAGCTGCCACTGGGTTGCCTGAAGGGAGTTGCTTCTTAAATCTCAGGAATCACATGTGGAGGGGGCTATACTTGGCCATCTCTGGCATTAATGGAACCATAGATAAAATTAGTATTTCAGCATCTCGATACAGGTTGTATAATTCTATGTTTCAGAATTAGAAGAAGGAAAAAATACCCACAGTGTGGAATGTCAATACCTGGGTCTTGATTCTTCTACATAAAGTGTTCAAAGAAGACCATTTTGCACCAAGAAAGCCACAAGGCATCTCCGAGAATGATTTAATCTTCTGAGCTATATGCGCACAATGACCAAAGAGCTTACATGCACACTAAAACCTCCATGGCAGTTGGAGATGTAAATTATTTATATTTTCATTGTTAGTGAAGTCTTTGACACGCCTTTGGTGCTCCACATAGACTTTTAAACAGCGCTGCATCATGCAACACACTTTCCACTCATTTGTTTTACATCTATGACAAGTGCACATGAGAGTTTCAGTGTCTGCACTGTCAGCCTTGCCTTCTCCAGCATGCATCGAAACTGGAGCCTTTTAATATCTATGAGCCTGGAAAGAGAAAGGCAGAGGCTAGGTCCTGCCCATGCCTATCCATGTTATGTGGATCCTATTTCAGATGCAGCTATTGCAAAATAGCACCACGTGGGCTTGGCTATCCTGTCGAGAAACAGTCTCATTCATATTGTCTCTGTAGAAAAAAAGACATTAACCTAGATTCCACCGTGAAGCAAACTGAATGGAGACAGTTTTTTTTCTTTTTTTTTTTTTTCTGAAACATCGTTGAAAGATCTTTAATTTTGAAGTCATTTCCCTCCACAGCTGTGGAGGTGAAACCAAGGAGGTGTATTAGAAGTGTATCAGAGAGTTCATCCAGCAGTTTACTGTGACATGCTGAACTATTGTGTCTTGTTCACTTTCAAATGCACTGGATGCTGCCTACAGGGGCAAAAGCCTTCCTCTTGTTCTTCCTAAAATTGTGTTCACGCGGAGGGTGCAGATGATGCACGGCAGAGTTTTAAGGAAATGCATTTCAGTTTTCTCCTAAGGAGGTTTTTGCCTAGTGAGAAGAAAGTGTCTTTCAGACTCTGCTCTTGAAGAAAAACGAACAGATGTAAATTGGTTATTTGTGTAGTCCCAATCAGTCGGCTGCAGAGTTTCAATTACTGAGGCTTAAGAATTATTTTCTAGACCCACCAGGAATTATGGTAATATTGTCTGACGCTTAATTTATTCTCTCTGTTATATAAGGTTTGGCTTACATGATAGTAAAGTTGCTTAAAGTATAATTGAAGTTTGAGGGCATCTGGATATGTAGATGATAATGAATTTAAAACTAATGTTGTGTCATCTGCTACTTACTTCTTATGTATTTTATTTTTGTAACATAGCACATTATTTTCTGAGGCTGAATTATATTTCCTATCACTTCTTTCAATTACTTGCTTCTAGATTACCCTTACTGAGATAAGGCTTCCTGGCTGAGGCTGACTCTACAGCAAAACTAACTCCTTGTACCAATTCTCCCACCCATTTCCTCTTTTTAATTCTTTTTGTGCATTGCACTTATTGCTCTGAAATATACAAGCTCCACGATGTAACTATAAATGTGTGTATTTAAAAGGAGTACAAATTCCTAGTTAATTTCCTAGAGTGTTAAAGAATATACTTGGCGTGCATTCTAATAGTACAATATGTGCTTAACATGTGAAAGATCCCAGGTTATATCTCCAGCATATCACGTACCACACACATGCACACAGGCACACACCCAGACAAACACACACAGAACCCCAAACTATGAAAATGTGAACTCCAGATGGCATCATTTTGATATATTTGCAAACTTTCTAAAGCAGTGCTTAGCACACTGTGAGTGTTTTGTAATTTTTCCTAGAGGTGTGTATGTATGTGTGTGTGTGTATATATATATATATATTCCTTTTGGTACATTTATTCTTCTCAAATATTCAAGTGTAAAAGGTATGCCATAGGCTGTCTATATCCTCCTTCTTCTTTCCCTGACCCTAAAAGAATAGCAGTAGTTACTCAATGATGCCCTTTTGACTTCACACCTACATCTCCTTAAACTCTCCATGTTCCACTTTGCCCCTTTGGTCCTTTAAGCTGGGATGACAAGTCATAGAGATTGGATGAAAGTGACCCCTTCTCTGTCCTGTCATAAGGAGAATCATATAAGGAAATGCCCACACCATCTGGAGGAGACCCAAGCCTAGTCTGGTTGTTATAAATTCATGGTGTGGCAGTCAGGCAATTTCTTAGTGCAAAGTCTTGATTAAGGGACTGATGCAACCATCTAGCAGTCTGAAAGGACACTGGACTTTATAGATATTTGGCAGCTTTTATGATTTTCCCTTCATAGTCACTGTGTGTTTCTTGCTTACTTGTCCTTTGAAGTAATGTCCTTTAGAAGAATCCCTGAATCTTTAAAGATCAGTTTTAGTGGTGGGTACCAGCCTAGGATGGAAGCTGTGGCTTAAAACTCAGATAATGCAGTTCTTATAAAAATTATCAATGGAGATGGGCACAGCGGTGTGTGCACCTGTAATCCCAGAACCTGAGCTAGGAGGTTTGCCATGAATTTGAGTGAATGCCTTTTTCCTAAACACAGAAATAAAACTAAAACAATGAAGCAGCAAATGTTGATTCAGTGAGATGAGAAAACAGGCCTACACCGAGAGTTACTGGGGAAACATTCCTGTGCCTCTTGGATTCCTACGTGGCAGTGGGATCCCAGCAATTGACAAAACTACCCCTTTCCGAACTAATTAGACATTCACATTGGGTAGCCTCCATAAACCGCAAAGAATTACAAGCAAATCTCTGTGTAGACTTAAATTTTATCATTGGTGCATAGTGCCTTTAAATTGTGTGAGATGCTTCTGAGTTCTCAGTTACTTTAAATTCCAAAACGAGCTTAAAGGGTAAGAAAAATATTTGTAGGAGTCTTGACTATATATAGGCTTACAAGAATAGCGTTTGTTTTCATGGGAAAGGGGAAAAAAGAACAAGAAAAGTTTCCTTTCATAAAAGTTGAAACCTCTGTCACCCCATATGCCTTGAGGGCAGCTTGGTGAAGTGGCTCAGATGGTGAACTGGGCATTATAGAGACTTAGGTTCAGATCTTCCACGGATGGTTCCCATGATCGGCTGTGGGAAAATTCCTTAATCTGTCCTCTTCATCTGTAAAATTGGATTATGTTAGTGTTATTTTGGAAGGATTAAGTAAAATATGCTTAGAAACTTGATACAACCCTACAGTAATAGAAGTTGAAAAGTTTGTCGGATGTTAATTTTACGCTGTTTCCAATTACTTCCTGGCTGTTTCTTTGTGGAGCGATGGCACCATTCACAGGCAAGTTTTTCTATAAAAAGAAAATGATCTAGTGTTCAAGGGTGACTCCCCTGACATCCCCCAAAATCCCTTTGTATTTAATTTTAAACCAAGTAAAGTTTGTCATTGGAGGATGCAGTTTACCTGCATATGAAGCAACTCCCAAATGTTCCTGTATTAAGAATCGTGTAGGAAGGAAGCAAGGGGGGAGAGAACCTAAAAGAGGGAGGGAGGGAGGAAGGAAGGGAGAGAGGGAAGAAAAAGAAAGAGAGAGAGAGAGAGAGAGAGAGAGAGAGAGAGGGAGAGAGAGAGGGAGAGAGAGAGGGAGGGAAGGAGGGAGGGAGGGAAGGAGGGAGGGAGGAGGGAAAGAGAAAGAAAGAAAAAGAGAAAGAAAGAACAAAAGAAAGGAAGAAACAAAGAGAAAGGACAAATGAAAGAGCAGGAGGGAGGGGAAAAAAGGAAGAAGAAAGAAAATAAAATGAAATAGAGCCTATTTTGAGTCCTTTCAGCTGAGGTAGAAAGCACAGATAATTTTCTTTCCAAAGAGATATCAGCTAAAACGTTATAAGACTCTTCTGCTCCTAATTATACGGATGGAGAGAAGTAAAATGAAAACTTCTCACCATGGACCCAGTGTCAGTTTTCTCTCTAGGTTTCTATTGAGTACTGTTATCTTATCACTTTAACCACATGGATATATCCATTCTATCCATACCTGCTGTTATTTTTGACATATAGAGGAAAATGCAGCCTCAGTTCATTCAGAAAACAGGTGTGGAGAATATTCTGCTAATTTCAGCATATAGTACATGTCTGTGAATTATGGATCCAACAGTAATCACAGCTTTATGAGTTAAAGTCCCCGAGACACTCTAATCCTGTGCCCCTCTTCCGAAGCAAAGTATGCCCCTTTCATGTGTTAGATTCATCATTCAAAGTCAACTCCAGAAATACCTTTGTTAAAAAAATGCTGTTTGACACTGCCCAGATTTTTACTTTGAAGGCAAAGACAACAGTGAGAATATGTTCCAGCTTTTTTTTCCCTTTTCTCCTCTAATATAAATTGATAAAGGCTTTGCATGTTATGCCTAAACAATTGCTTTTGATTAGGTGTCTCCTATTTCACATTTGACAGATTATAAGACAACATCTTTCTCATGAAATAGAAGTCCTAGTTGTACTTTACTGAGCTGGCAATGTCTAAATGAAATTTAGTTTAGAATAAAGAGAGAGGTCTGTGTCAAAAGAAAAAGAGCAAAGAGGAAGCTAAGCTGTTTTTTTCTGGAACCTACTTGGCAGTTATATGACACTTTAGAGACAACACACTTTGACAAAAGTTCCAGCTCTGGAGAACCATGGAATAGAATCGTATGCCCTTGTCTGTTCATTCTGTGACACTTGATTGTTTTTCCTTTCATGTCTCTTTTGCATTCTTTGCCAGGCAATGACAGTAGAATAGAAGAACAATTGACCCCTTATCCATACGAGGAAAACTGTACCTCATCTTTTAGTTTTGCCCATAGTTCATATGCTGTACAATAACCAAGTGCAGTAACAATAGCTTAATATCCAATTACGTTTGTCAGAAACCATGTAAAATATTTTCTGATAAGTAAAAGGTACATGTTTTGTGCAAAATTCTTTAGCATATATTTCCTCTTCTAGTACTTTCTACACCAAGAAGTCTTTGTTAAAATGTTATTCCCTGGACTCCGCAGTCTTCACACTCGGTTAATTAAAGAAAGGGGATAAAATGGAAATTTGATTTGTAGACATGTTTGAGTCAGGAGAATCCTTGTGTTTAGACATCAGATAAAATGTCTGTTATCTAAGGGTGTTCTGGTGACCATATGATGCCATTCTGCAGAAAACACAGGTGTGTCTGTAATGGTCCCCTCACCTCAGAATTTTTCATCTGAAGCTCATTGAATCTTTTTTCCATATAGAAAATTCAGATTGTTTCTTTTCCATCTGATAGCTCCCATGAGTTTTCTACTTTCTAGAATTTGAGAGTATTAATTAAAATTAAAAATATTACTAATGTAATTATTTCTTTGGGCAAAGATTAGTAATTCTGACCATGCTTATGTCTAAAAACATAATTTAAGTGTTTCAATTTCATGCATCTATTTTACTCAGATCATATAATTTTATCGAAATATTTGGTTTGATTTCATATATTTGGTTGTTGCCTAATCTGGTTATCACTCAAAACTCAACAATTAATACTTTGTATGCATTTAAGTATAGTGAAGAATTTTTTAAATTCCCTATACTACCGTATGTGTTATTATGTATGGCTTCATATAATTTTTAAAAATTTAAAGACTAATGTGTATAACATCTCATGCCTTGGTAAGAAGTTGATTAGTGAGTGATTAGAAACTGGAATTGGCAATAATTTTCTCTGTCATATAACCAGAAGTCCAGGGAATGGCAGTTGCAGCTGGCTGGTATAGATGTGGCTCAGGGTCTTGGGCCTCTTTATTATATCCCCCATTATCCTCAGTTCAGGACATTGTAGCACAAATAATAATAAAACCTTGCCATACATTGATTTGATCCTGCTTCCTTTTGCTTACTCGGTGTCTAGCACAATGGTTAAGGCATGGAAGGTGCATGCCTCAGTTCTTATGGCCTAGAAACTTAGGAAATAGGTAATTTAAAGGTTTGAGTATCTTTATTACAGTCTGTACTTAGAAGGACTTTAAGTTTGATTCCATTTATAGCCATGTAGGTATTTGATAATTTTGCCTGCTTTCTAGTGTATCCAGGAGAATATGCAGGCATTTATGTTTTATGACTATATGCCATGCAGTTAATTATCACTTCTTCATTTAATAATAGAAGATTAAGGATTCATTTTTAAGGGACATGTTATGCTCATTGCCTAAAAGTGAGTGTAGGTTTTGGGGGAAAAAAGAGGAAATTCATCTCTAGCTTCATGACATAGTGGAATGATATAAAATCTCACTATTGCAGGCAGCTGAATTAGCAAATTGGATTAAGAAGTATGAGTTAATACAAAGTTCAGACATGACTCTGACTTATTAATTAATTACTGTTAAGAAATTTCACACGTGTAAATTGATTCTGGGAAAAATAAATCAAAGCTCCAGAATTTATTTTGTATCTCGGAGGGGGGTAAACCATTAATTTTAAAAGTTCCTCTATGTGTTAAAGGAGGATCACGAGAGATAAATCTCAGGAGAATATTTCGTCTGCAGATGGATATACATTTTCCCCTCACAATTGAGCTTAGTGTTGCTAAAACACTTGGGGAGCCATTGTGAGTAAACATTGTTCTCTGACTGATGGTAGGGGCGGCGGAAGACTGTTCACAACTGCACCCTATTCTCAGCTGGACAGTTTTAATTGTCAGTTGTCTTGGCCTTTCACGTTCCCAAATGCTTCCTCCTACATAGATTATGCCATTTAATTTTCACAAAGCCTGTTATTATTGCTATTGTTAGGTTTAAAAATGCCACCCTTTGTGACTCTGGCGTTTCATTGCCATGACTCTTCTGACTGGAATGTTGTTCTCGGCATTCTTGGCTTTGGCCTCTATTTCTTCTCTAGGAACTTCACCTGACCTGTTCACTTTGTGGGTTCCCAAGATGCTATGCTTTCTCATTTGCATACTGTTGTCATCATTGACATATCTGTTTTCATAACAAGCAATTAATCCAATAATTATCTATTCATTGTTTGATACTAGGTTGACTGACACTATCTAATATATTAACATTGTGTAAGAATGCTATGGACTTTGCCATAATTTTAAAAAATGGAAAGGCAGTTAATTAGTTGTCCAAAGTATTTCTCCAGTGAGAACTGCAAGACTCTCAGTTAGCAGTGTCCTTGTCCCCTTGATTTTTGTGTAGGTATCAGCCCAGATGCTGGGCTCCGTATTATTGAATACTTGACTTTTTGCTGCTCATATACTTCATTTACTCCAACTTTGGGAAATCTCGTCTTTCAAGTGTTTCCAAAGACCCTTTTTAGAATTCAAGGCAAGTGGTCACAATTGGAAATTTGAATTCTTTTACACATTTATTTTATAATTTATTTGGGGAGAGCATAGCACGGGTCTGAAAAACTTGAGGAAGTCAATTCTCCTCTTCAGCCTTGTGAGTCCCTGAAATAAAACCAAGTCCTTCAACTTTCTCTAAGTGTCTTTCCTCACGGAGCCATCTCTCTACACTGTGATGTAGTATTTTTTGTTTGTTGGTTTTATTTAGGATGGTTATCACAACTTTGATTGACTTTCCTTAATCAAGTTTCTAGACTATTGTGGTTTCATACAATGGTATCTTAAAAAAAATTAAAGTTCAGTTTATAGCAGAAAAATAACATAATCAGCACTGAGCATTTCTGAGAATTCCTTCTATAGATGAAGCCACTAGATGAAGTCATTCAGAAAAAGTCATAACTCTACTGCACTCCAGTATTTTACACAGCTATCATATAGATCAGGGCAGCCTTGACTCTTTCTGTAGGTGAGTATATCCCTCAAATCCTCATCCTCCTCATCTCTGCCTCTCGAGTATTGAGATGAAAAGCATTTGCCACCATGCCTGGCTCTGAAAAGACATTTTCTTGTTATTCCTAGGAAATTCAGCACAGCAACTCCTTACATTATATCAAGTTAGGCATTACAGACACTATATACAAATGGGAGAATTTAAACGCAAGTATTTCATCAC
Source organism: Neodon shergylaensis (assembly GCA_025134845.1). Classification (NCBI taxonomy): domain Eukaryota; kingdom Metazoa; phylum Chordata; class Mammalia; order Rodentia; family Cricetidae; genus Neodon; species Neodon shergylaensis. Next base: position 16,173,525 of record JABTXL010005037.1, on the reverse strand, counting down.
CATGTGAAAAGGTCTTGGGCTTATGCAGCTTTAGGTATCCAAGAGGAATCCTGAACTAATCCTGCACTGACAGCCAAGGATAACTCGGCTGCATGCATTTATGGATGGCAGCGTGATGTGATGATACAAGAAAGCATTGTGGGTAATCTGGCATGTGTGTCTGGAATTCAGCCTTGTTACAGACAGACCCTGACAGTTTGCTCAGATGTACTGTCAGAGGTAGGAAGGACATACCTTTTTTTTTTCAATTTTTTAAAATAATTTTTTCTCTTCATAAAAACACCAAAAACAATGATAGGTTGTATCTTTATTGAAAACATCCTTTTACTTTCCTTCCCGTGTTTTATGTTTTCTTTATAGCGGTGTGTAGAGAGGACAGGTATGGGAAGAAACTTTTCTAACAAAGAAATGTGTTACAGTCACTGACCCTGAGAAACTAATTGTGTTTCTCAGTTTCTATGCCGCAGAGGCGGTCTTGCCTTTTCATGTTAAGATACATACCTGCATTCTTATCTTCTTCCCAGTTGTTGCCAGTGACCAGCACCCCTGCCCTCTACCCAGTTAATGCCAGGGTCCAGCACTTCTGTCCTATATCTATGGATGCCAGTGGCCAGTATCCTTACCCACTGCCTAGTTAATGCCAATGGCCAGAACCTTTGCCCTTAATCCAATTCATGCCAGTGATCAGCACCCCTGTTCTCTATCCAGTTAATGCTGGTGGCCAGCATCCCCGCCCACTGCTCAGTTAGCGCCAGTGGCCAGCACCTCTGCCTTCTACCCAGTCAATGCCAGTGGTCAACACCCCTATCTTCTACTAAGTTGATGCCAGTGGCCAGCATCCCCACTTGATACCTAGTTGATGCCAGCGGTCAGTATTTACACCCTCTACCTATTTGATTCCAATGACCAACATCCCTGTCTGATACCAGCTGATGCCAGTGCTCAGCATCCCTGCCCACTACTCTGTTTAAATCAGTGGACAGCATCCCCACCTGATATCCAAATGATGCCAGCAACAAGCTTCTCTGCCCAACACCCAGTCGATGCCAGTGGCCAGCACCTCTGTTATGACAACCATGAATTTTAGTCTCTAGACAGTGCCAAAGACTCCCTGGGGTGGCAAAGTCACCTTTGGTTTAAATCACTGTGCTAAGTAAATGTTTCCTTCTGTCTCTGTCAGTGTTTAGGCCCAACTTGGGATTTGTGTGCCGCTTATATTTAATTGCGCATTTAATTCTGCCCAACCCGCTGTAGTTATTCTTATGACTGGTTTTCATTAATCAACTTGCGATACTACTGTGATCATTTCTTAAGTGCTATTTTAGAAGAAAGGCTGTTAGAGGACATTAGAGGAAAAGATGGATCAAACTTTCTTTTGGAAGAAATTATGCACATATATTGGTAATTCATAGACTTATCAGTAACCACCACCAACAAAAGCTGACGTATTTTAAGAGAACATTCTGTTACTGCTGCTGCTGCTGGTGTGTGTGTGTGTGTGTATGTGTGTGTCTACATACCTGTGTCTGTGCATCTCTCTACATGGCTGTATGTGAAGTAATTTTCTAGAATTTATGTGTTACCACTAGTAGCTCAAATGTTCCTGTATATTTTCTTTGACTGGAACAGAGAGTTGTTCTTTTTCTTTCTCCAGGCTGGATAATTCATTGCTGGCCTTAGTTTGAGTGACAGTCCTAAGAGCATGGAAGAATGTGAGACATGAGAGAAGTAAAATATTCCTTATATATGCCGTACTTCACAGTCCACCCATAAATATATAAAAATGACCTTTCTTTCTGCCATTTCAAAAATATAATTTTATAAATTCTTTTCAGTCAAAATAGTATTTTAATTTTGTGTTATTACATATAGAATGTCCATTCACTTGCTCTCACGACAGCTTTGCACTTATTGTATAAAACTATTTCTGACTATATACTTGCATGATTGTATATTAAAATGTGTTCTTCTTTTTAATATATTTAGAAGCTAGAAGAGTTTATTGTCATGGCCAGTATGTAAACATGTCATGTCACCAATTTGAACAGCCGTGGAAAAGCCTTTGGTGTGAATAATTAAGTATTATTCAAGTCTTAAATTTCTGACTGCTAGGCTTGCATTTTGATGTACTTGTCTGTATATGGTCAGTCCTTTGTGTGTTACTTTATTAATATCTTCTTATGTTGCTGGGTGGGGTGGTGCTCTCAGGAAGCAGAAGCAGGAAGGTCTCTGAGAGTTCAAGGCCAGTCTGGTCTACATAGTGAGCTCCAGTGCAGTCAGAGATGCATGGTGAGACCCTGTCTCAGATAGATAGAAAGAAAGATAATTATATAGATATAGTTGATAGATAGATGATTGATATAGATAGAAAGATAGATAGGTAGATAGATAGATAGATAGATAGATAGATAGATAGATAGATAGATAGATAGATAGGCAGGCAGGCAGACAGATTACTTAACATGTATGTACTAATATGTAAGCTGCTTGGCATGCTGTAAATGCTGAGTGAGTGCAGCTACTCTTATCATTGTAACTGATGCACCATAAGAGATTTCTGTCTCTCCACTATGTTTTTAGAAAAGTCAACTGTAGGTTTTGTAAATGTGGCTTGGTATTAACCATGTTTTAGGATGGATCTAGAATCAGTATAGAATTCCAAGATGAGACATTCCTTTTCATTGTTTTAAAACAAGCTAGAGTTACACATACTTCGAGGTTTAGAACAAAGCAGTAGGTAGTCTACGTGTATCTAGAACTTAATATCTTTTTTATCTTTATCAAGAACACTCCCTCTGAAATTCATGACCTCTTTAATTATTATTGGCACATTATTATTTAATTATTATAGAAGCACATATTTTATGTAATATAACCTACTGAGTCCATTGGTGTTGCTACATTGTATATGTGCTTAAGAATGTCCCCTTGGAGGTGATGGAGAAGACTGAATTTCCCTCTTAGAAGCAGCTGTCTATAGTTGTTTGTCGAGGCATGGGTTCATGTGAGATTTCCCCGATCCACACTGGAATGTGAATTGATTCTGACATTGTGCTAGCCTTATTTAGTCCTGTTGAGATGTCATGGTGCAGCTTGCTTGTCATAGCTAGAAAACACTGTCTTGTAGAAGGTCCCCTCCCCATCTCTTGCTGTCTTTCCGCCCTTTCTTCCTCCATATTCCTCCGTGAATTGTACATGCTTCAGTTGGGCTTGGGAACCCTACCCCCCACCCACTCAATTGTCTTCTGCTCCGTCACCAATTTTCGATTTATGTAATGGTCTCTCTCTGCTACAAAAAGGAAACTTCTTTGACAAGGGTGAGAGATACACCTATGTGCGGGTATAAGAATAAATATGTGGAATACAATTAGGATTTTATTTGTGAAGGACTATGACAGAGCCGGGTCTTCTTTAGGTTCCATAGCCTCACCACCCAAAAGAAAGGGCCTAGTTTTATAGTAGTAGACTTGAATTCCTTCTTATTAAGGAGGCTTTGAGGTTAATTAAATGACTTTTGGTAATTCCCAAGATATAAGTGCCATATTGTACTCTTTAGGATATGACACTTTGAGGGTGACCATTGTCATGGTTCTCGGGCTTCATAGCTTGCTAAGACTATTAATGGCATTTCTCCCTGGGCAGGCTGCAGGTTTGACATGTGTTGTTTTGTTTCATGTAGCACAGACTCTCCTCAAATTCCATATACAGCCCAGGATGATGCTAAGCTCTTGATCCTTCTACCTCTCTCTCTAAAGTGCCAGGAATGTAGTAGAAGGAACGGGGCCCCTTGATTGTCCCGACCACCTGGCTAGCATAACCCCTGAAATAACCAAACAGATATTGCATTAATTAAATTACTGCCTGGCCCATTAGCTCTAGCCTCTTATTGGCTAACTCTCACATCTTGATTAACCCATTTCTATTGAATCTGTGTATCACCACGTGACTGTGGCTTCCCGGCAAGATTCTAACCTACATCCATCTCAGGCCAGAGATTCATGGTGTCTGCCTGACTCTGCTCTCCTTCCCAGGATTCAGTTCTGTCTTTCCCGCTACCTAAGTTTCTGTCCTATCAAAAGGCCAAGGCAACCAATTTAATTTAATTTAACCAATGAAAGCAATACAAATACAGAAGGACCTCCTACACCACCAGGATTAAATGTGTGTACCACTCTCTGCAGCTTTGAGCATGGAATTCATTATCAGAGAAACAGTATCCAATTCTGCCTTTGCTTGTTTTTAACTAAAAACCCCAGTTAGTTTGTTAATTCTTAGACTCTTATTTCTTCCTGTGTAACATCAGGCTGATGACAATATTCTTACACTGTTTGTGTGTATGTGTGTACACTAGTGTTTAACAATGTCACTTGCATGTGTGCCTGCTTTTTGCCCACTCTTGGATTAGAACATGTTATCAGATTGCCTCAAATGTTGTCGTTTTCGCCATTTGTTTTCCTTCTTGTTACTGTGGAACACTGTGTGCATCTGAATCTTGCTTCCTTTCAGTAGCATACACGGCAAGGTAAAGTGATCAGGGAGATCCTTATCCCTTGCTAATCAGTCACAGTGGCTATCTGACTTGAACTCACTCATTAGTACCTTTATGACACAGGGCAGGATCCTGAAGGTTTTATTATCACACTGCGTGCTCTTCTCTGCTCTGTGTATTTTATGAATTGGAAAGTGACAGAATATAAGGTATAATGTGTCAGCATAGCTGATCCCAAGAGGCCAAGGACATCAGTCTCCAGACATGTCAGCTTTAGGGCCCAGTCAGATCCATGCACCTCCCCAACCCGTTCACTCCCATCTATCCTAATAGCATATTTGCCCTGTAGAAATGGAATTATGCAGAGACTAATTAGTGGGCTCTTTCAGTTACTTGCAGGCTAGAGAAGATAAAGAGGGTTCTGACAGAGCTATAAAGATGCGCCTTCAGGGACAAGCGAAGAGCCATAGCATAGAAGAGTCAATGGCTCTGGAGAGGGCACAGAGCATGTAACTATCACTATGAAAAGCATAAGGGTTCAGGCATGACAATCAGCTTTCTGGTTTCAGCAGCTGATCCTGATGATGCCATCAATCTAAGCAGAGGTGTTTTTTTTTTCCATTTATGTGACTTCAGGTTTAATTTTGTGCAGGCGCTACTCCTTTCCTTTTCAGATGACTTTGGAAATTCCAGCTAGGTCTCAGATGGCTCAGTCATCCGATAGACACATCTGGAGTCAGGAGAGTAATCCTGCCTGATTTTAGTGGCGAAGGCAGTGTGCTTCCATGCAAGACACAGAGCCACATGGTGATATGCACACCGCGTTTGAAGAGCGGGGGCAGAAACAACCATGGAACACCATAAGGCAGTGTGCGAGTGAAGACGTAGCCAGGGTTTTCATTCTGTACAGGATGGTCTCACGGATGGAAGAAGGCTAAACATGATACCAAATCTAAGGGAAGATGGAATGGAGGAAGGAAGATAAAGTCAGAAATTTTCATGGCGATAGTTGAGTGGGCAAGTTACCTATGTAGACACTCCACGTGGTGAAGCATGGAACTATAATGTAGCATAGCATACACAACATAGCATGGGGAGGACAGCCTTGTATTTGTTCATTTATTTGATTTTCAAATAACTAATCTCTTCAGAAAGTAATCTAGGAGATCGGCATTAGCAACTTGTTAGGCAGCAGAAGGCAGTTAACTCCTCCCATCGGGCCCCTTCCTTAAGGGTCTCATCACCTGCCAGCAGGGCTCCATTGAGAGTCCCAATTCCTAAACTTGAGCGTTTGGCAGACACTCAGCCATTCTGAACCCTAGCAGTGCTCAACAAATGCATGTTTTGACAATAGCTTTTTCTTTTCTCAGAGCTCCATTTTACTCCTCTTTCAATAGCAAAGGAAGCTGCCAAGTTGAGTTTGCAATTGGCATCGTCACAGCCGCCCTTGGCCCACTAGATGTATCTTATGTCTGTAAGATACTGTTTACAAGAGAATGGGCCCAGAGCAAGGTCCTTCGGGACAGCTTCTAATTAGTTCGGTTTCCTGACATCTTATTTTCATAGAAATGGTAATACTTGATTTTCATTGATGTCATTAGGGTGGGGATTGGCATGGCTTGGTGAATCCATGTGGGTACTATTTAAGGAGCCTCATAGAGAGGTCCCTAAAGTCTGAGGGTCTGGAGAGGGAGATGTGTTTCTGCCTGGTAGACTGAAATGTGCAGAGTATTCTGAAATGCAAGTTTAGTTGACCAAAGCCAAGCAGCATAGAAATATACGGCCTTCACTTCTTCCCTTTGTTTCTTTGCTCCATCTGGATCTGCCTTTGCCATCGAGTCAGACCGCTTTTAGCCTTTTTGCCTTTGGGAGCGCTGTGAACAAATATCACCCAAGCAACAACTGCCGAGGGAGACATCTCATGTTTCTATATATTTATCCCTGCCTTTCCCAGGTTTCCCTGGAAAAATGAGGAGGACATGTGTGTGTTCCCAATAGAAATCCAGGTGGCTGGCAATTGGGGAAGAAGTCTGGCGAGGGGAACATTTATTGCTTACAGAAGTCCGTTTAAAAAATCCTTCTTAATACTTTTCTCATGGAGCCAGGGTCCATTGATACCTGTGTAGGATTTTTCCTCCTGAGAGATCATTTCCTTCCATTAGAATTTAGTTTTATGGTACCAGATCAGCATTTTTATTGGGCCTGTTGACCATTTTTACCTTTGGAATATAGAATGAAAATGTGTGGGTTTTCTGTTTCATGATTAAGCCCCTCTCAGTGTCTCTCTTCTCCTCATGCAGAGGGCTGCTGCTCCAGGAGAACAGCAGGTTGACAGAAGCGTTGCATTATTACAAACTGGCCGTCGGGAGCAGGCCGACCCTGGCTTGTAAGTAGTAGTACTAGAGCTTTGGAGTCTTTCAAATATTGCCTTTCATTGGTAATAATTATCTCTATATTCTTGAAGGCTTTCAAAAGAAGGCAGCTATGTGTGGTATTCATATTTCTAAATATTTGTTAATATTAGCAATTCTCTCTCTCTCTGAATTTCATTCTTCAATGCCATTTCCAGTTTTTCCTTAGTACTTTGATAGGTCAGTCTTTTATTTAACTAGATTTTGAGCTCAAAAATCTGTGGTATTCAGCTGAATGAAAAAATAATTATGTTTTTAGAAATACTTGGGGGTTATTACTACCATTATTGATCCTGTGCTTGTTCTGCACACATTTAATAATTTTTATTTTTCGATAAGTAAGAAATATCACTTGGAACAGAAATGAAGCCAATACTCCTTTTATCCACGGTGCCTAGTGCCTCAACTTTCTGTTTCTGGTTCCTCCTCGCAGCTGCGTATTTAAACACGGGCATTATTCTGATGAACCAAGGGAAGACAGAAGAAGCCCGGCGAACATTCCTGAAGTGTTCCGAGATTCCAGATGAAAACCTGAAGGACCCTCATGCACATAAGAGCTCTGTGACCAGCTGCCTGTACAACCTGGGGAAACTCTACCATGAGCAAGGACACTATGAGGTCCGTCCACCCCTCCCTGCCCTCCTGCTCTGAGATCTAATCTCCTACCTTCTTCCTGGGGCCACGACAGTCTTTTGAAAAGCCAATCTATTCATATTCCAGTGTATGTTGGAGGATGTAGTGACTGTTAGCACACACATAGTCCACAATTAGGATCTAAGGTATGGTTTCTAGAATCCTTACCATTTTGCTCCGTGTTAGATATTTTTATGAAAGGATATTGTTTGTACTCTGAATATTAAGAATCTAACTTGATCTCAAGGTTACCTAATTTTCTTAATTCTTTTAAAAACAGTTTAATAAAAATAATATGGTTTTGATGGTGGAGGAAGTCGTTAAGCAAGCTGCTGCTTAGTAAACTTGATGACCGCGCCCCCATCCTCTTTACTCACAGAAACCATGTCTGTATGGCACCCTTCTCCCTTAAACTGTCCTCTCTCAGGACATGCCTACATCCCCCAACATACTCTTATACATCTTAAGACTGTGCTATGAGCTGGGCAGTGGTGGTGTAAACCCAGCACTGGAGAAACAGAACCAGGTTGACTCTGAGTTTGAGGTCAGGTTGGTCTACAAAGAGAGCTCCAGAGCTTTATACAAAAAAACAAAAAGAAAAAGAAAACCCTGTCTCAGAGAACCAGAAAAAAAAAAGACTTCCTCCTATTGCAGTATGAGGAAGAGGATGCACCTTTAGAACAGTTTCATTTAACAGTGTCAGTGAATCTTGTCAGGAGGGAGACTATTTGCTTGCTGGCGCTTTACTTCTACCCCATGGGTTGCCTGACTTAGAGCATAGAGTCAGGATGATGACTAATGAGTAACGTCCAAGTGCGTTTGTTTTTAGCTCTTCTTAGTGAGTAATCTGTGAGAGCTGGAAATTTTATATTAAAAGAGCATTGCCCACTTTCAGTTCCTTGTTAAGCTAAATTTTTCTGTGACATTCCTCACTGGGCTGTTTTCACTCGTGAAATTAAGGCAGCGTGATATCAAAGGACAGCTCAATTATTTCCCTCTAGTGAACCATTCGGAAGCAGAAATGGGTAGTTTTAACTTTGGAGAGGCGTCATTACGTTACTCTCAGTGCCTATCCCTGTCCTCTAATGATGATTTATCTTTCTCTTTGTTTCTTAAATTAGGATGCCCTGAGTGTATATAAGGAAGCAATTCAGAAAATGCCAAGGCAGTTTGCCCCCCAGAGCTTATATAACATGATGGGTAAGTACCATTCTACGTTTTAATTGGCGTCAGGGGTTGCGGAGAAGAAAGAACCCTGTGTTTATGTGCAGTGGGCTTCTACTATCTTCTTAGTAATCACAGAGCAATGCTTACACTGTGTATTGTCCAAAACCCTCCTGACAAGAGCAAAGAGATGAACAAATGCAGCATGTCAACACATTTGTCAAATTTCATAGCTTTTACAAGGGACTCTCAATGCCATTTGGGTACCAAGTACTGCTGAACCTCTGTGGAATGAGAAAACAATATATTGTATTTGTTCTATGTGTAACTTTGGTTATATTTAGGTATACATATATAGTATGTATTTACTTCAGTGAATTTACCAGATTTATAATAATTTTTAGCATGTTATTCTCTTTATCAGAACATTCTCAGTACTCAGCCTGTAGTGATGTGGAGATGCCCGAGGCTTGGTGCTTTTAAAACTGAGAATATTGGAGTCAAAGTGTGTTGCTTTTATGGATGAGGCTTTGGGTCCCTGTAGTGTTTTTTTTTTCTTTTTCAGAGTAATATTTGAGACTAGAATGAGACTGTGAACATGGTAAATATGCTACTTCAATTGTTTATCTTCCTGTATTGAGTAATCTCTACCAATCAGAATGTATATAAATCTAGGTTATAGATTTCTGACCCCTGGGGGTTCAAGAAGTGAAGGATGGGAAATCCTAACCAAGCTCTTATCACCTGTGATTAATCTGTTCCTGCTCAGGAAATTGTTGTCATAGCTATTTGATGGTAGACATAACTATTACCCGTTAGGCATGAGACTCTTTGGAAAACTGCCAATGTAGTCTGAATGCCCTGTTGATGGGTTCACACGACTCTTTCCAGGAACTGGAGATGGGAAGGACTGCTCCTGCCTTCCAATCAATTCCCTTTTCCACAAAGCAGAAATTGCAAACTCAGACCCGCCATTCATTAAATCTGATTAAGTCCTTTGATATTGTAAGACCTCCCTCATATAGATGAAATAGCCAGGATTAGGCTGTGTGACCTACAGGCTTGTATTCATTCTAAGTCATATGATTTGGGAAATTTAATACTAGCTGCTTGGTTGTGCAGTCACACCAAACCACAAGTGCTCCGTGACTTGAACATGTGTATCTGCCAAAAAAACAAAACAAAACAACAACAACAACAAAACAATGACAGCCCCAAAACCTCATATTTTTTCCTTACATGACAGAAAGTGTAGGCATGGTTCAGATATGGGATGAGGCACAGTTTAGCTTTCAATAACCCAAAAAGAGAATCTAATCTGACTCAGAAGAGGTTGATATTGCCATTCATGTCTCTGGGAGGTGCACCTCCAGCTGGCCTACCCAGCATTAAAGTGATTGAACACCCACATCAAAGAGGACACTGGATATTTCTTTTTCTTCTTTGATATAATTCCTCCATGGTAAAGATTAGCTTCATTAAATATATTTTTACCTTCAAGCTTTTACTGGATTAAAACTGTGTCTTTTACTTTTAATCATTTGACCATCTGTCCACATGGATGAAATAAATACAGGACTATCACAAGTGCCTAGGCTGGGTGGTTTCATTAAACCTTTTCCTATTAATGCCGGATATTTTTCATAGCAAAATAAATACTAAAAAGACTGCTTCCTCTACCTTTATCTGAAGAGGCAGTCATTTTACTTTGATTTTATTCATAACTTTAGCTTCCAGTTTTTAATCAATTGTCAAATAAGATATCTTTGCTGAAATTAGGTTTAGGTTTTGAGTTCCTTGGTGACAAACTGCATGTGGTCTCTTTATTGCTAATGGGAAATGCTAGTATTCTCAACAGTTAGTGATTTCAGAAAATTCATTCAATTATTTTATGTAAATAAATTGGATTGAGAATTGAGCTGGTACCTTGGGATCTGCCCTCTTTAGGTTGCACGATTGCCGAGCTCACACAAGCAGAAGACAACTGTGTCCCCGGAGCCATTATCTGGTTCTTTGTGTTATTTTCCATTATGGAACGAGAGAGTCTCTTTGCTTAGATTCTGAAAAATCTCCCTGACAGTTTTCTAGGGAGAGGACTCTAATATAATTTCCAATAGCGGATTCTCTCTGTAATTATGATGGCTGCCTTCTGTTTGATTTTATGGGAAGATCTGTCAGCTGGTCAGGTTTTAGAGTTTCGCCTGTTCGGGAAACTGTAATTTTCTCAGAGAGCGAATTCACCTCCTAATCAAATGGGTTAAATCCCCCGAGTGTTTGCTTTAACTCCTAATACATTTTGATTAGCCTCCATTTGACAAGGAAAAAAATGGCCTGGGAGATAAGCTGCTCTATCAGTTCATCAGTTTCATTAGGCTGTCAGCATGTGCTGATTATCCTATCAAGTTTATCAACAGCCTTGCCTGTGTTTTCTAATTCACACATTTACATATTATTAGTGCCCTTTAGGGATCAGTGATGGATTATAATGTCTGGCTAGATTCAGCCAGCAAGTATTCATTTTTTTACAGGCCTCATTCACTTAGCCCTTCAGGGCTACTACCCCAAAGCCCTTGTGCTTGCTTGTGTATGTGTGCATGTGTATGTGTTTGTGTGTGTGTGTTTGTGTGTATCTATTCTTTTTTTCTTTACTTTAGAATGTAGGGGAGCTAATAGAGTGCATGTAAAAATACAACTATATTGCAATATTGTTGTAATAAATTCACTGAAGCTCCTTTGAAAAAATTCTAACTAGCCCTGTAGATTTTTTTCTTTCTTTTGATCATTTTTAGGACTGTGTGCCGCATGCCATTTCGCTTGCTCTGAACACCAGATGGGCATATTTTTCCCACTGTCACTGTAATTCAAAGCAGGGTTGATTAATTTGTTTCCCAACTTCAGGTCTTCCTATTTTAAGACTCCTTATTTAGTTTTACTGTCATCATTCATATGTAAGCACACAATTAATCTAAAATAAATTCTTATTATTCACTTTGATTCCCTAAGACCAAGGTGTGATAATAACTAGTAGGAGAATGTCTTCCTTAAAGAATTAGGTGGACTGGAAACATTCGGAAATATACCAAACAGATACTACATATTACTTTGCAAACGAAATTTAAAATTTAAATTAAATGAATAATGTGTGTGTGTGAGTGTGTGTGTGTGAGTGTGTGTGTGTGTGTGTGAGTGTGTGTGTGTGTGTGTGTGAACTCATAAAATGTTAACAGATAGGGTTATGAGGTGGCTGTTGTGTGATTTTAATTTTGTAAGACTTATTTGACTCTTGAGATAAGCAGTTGGTTTAGATGCAGTTCAAATGTATAGGGTAGGCTGTGAACTCAGAGAGCTTGGGTTCATATTGACAATTTTTAGGTACATGTGCCTGACAAGATACTTAATTAGACAGTGTTTGTGTTCTTGTTTGTAAGCTAGCTGTGATAGTAGCATCCGTTTGAAAATTTATCAAAATAGTGAACACGAATATTGGTGGCATGGTACACGGTTTATAAACTGGCCTTCCATTGAACATCCCATCATTTCTATAGGGCTCCCATCTCCAAGAGTGAATGGTTGTATTTATTTTCAGGTCTTTTTCTACTTAGTTGAGTAAATATTACACCACAGATAAGATTATTGTCATAGTAGAGAGTTTGAAGCCATCAAAGTTCAAGATAAGAAAACTCAAGTGACTGTTGCATTTTCTTTGCAGGCCCATGTCCCCATTTTTGTCATCAACCATAGTCAAAATCCTTCCTTTACTGTTGTCTGTAATAATTGAAAGTAAAACAGCACAATTATTAATTCCAGTTGATTTAATTCTATCTCTCTAAAACAGCACAATTTTTGCTGGCGCATGCCTTTAATCCCAACACTCGGGAGGCAGAGACAGGCGGATCTCTGTGAGTTTGAGGCTAGCCTAGTCTATAGGAGCTAGTTCCAGGACAGACTCCAAAAGTACAGAGAAGCCCTGTCTCAAAAACAAACAAACAGCAAATTATTAATTCCAGTTGATTTAATTCTATCTCTCTATTTTTTTGTTATGATGTGTTTTCCCTTTACTCTTAATAAAAAAATTATCTGTTATTCTGGCATTATTATAGGTATTTATAAAATTAAAAAAAAAACAAACAAAAATGAAAACACTTAGCTGTAAAGGATATGACACCTCCTGACTTGTGGTTAATATCTGCTGCATTAAATATGCAACATGCAAAGATGTCAGTGCAGAATACTTGTGAACACCTCCTATCTCCTCTTCATCCCCGGACCTCAGCAGTCCCCTTATCTCTGCTCAGGAGCTGCGGCGAGCAACTCTGAAGGATTAGAGAAAGCTCAATTAGCTTGTAACTTGCTATTGTTTTTCTATCAGTTTGAGCTCTTTCAATCCCATAGGTCATTTTAAGCCTATTTACAATCGAAAATAAAATTACTGTGCATTCTCAATGCAAAGTAATTGTTTAGTTAATTATACAAGTGATTTAGTCCATTTCATTTTGGTAATACAGCTCGGAGTAAGAGAGAACGAGGCTCACAATCTAATCCGTGCAGTCTGTAATCACTGTTTGAATAATTAGGATCACTTAAAACACCTCTTTACTGTGCTGTGCTGGCCGGAACAAATAGAATAAATAAGAACAACTCAGCTTTAGACTCCCCAGTGTGGTCATGGAGTCACTATTGCTGTACACGCTCACAGTTTCCAACCCTCTAAGCAAGCATCTTAGTAATATGTCATGCACATTTATCACCAAGGAGAAACTGCCTGCCTTTGTCCATCAATTCCCACTCATGCCTTCTTTGTTCCTTTCTTTCCGGTTAGTCATCAGTTTTGTCAATAATGTTCAGAACATTTTCTGTTGTTTCCCAACTTTATTTCTTTTATATACACACATCTTTCTTTTACATCTCAGATGCATAGAACATTTTTTTTTTAACCTCAGGCCTTGTGTAACAAATCTCTGGCAGAAAGGAAACTTTTGATTTAATTTTCCACTCCTAATGTTGCCCTTTAGATCTTTTAGATGTGAAAGCTGCATCTCCAAATGCATTGAAGTATTCACAGAGAGTAGAAGAATTGGCAGTCAATTGAAAATACAGTTAATTTATTAGAGAAACTTGGAGTACAAGGTAACTTGTAGAACGAAAGAGTTAAGTGTCGTAATAGCTCTTAGTGACCATTAGGCTGTTATTTGCATAAAAAACCCAAAATTATCAAAAAGAGGATCCTTTAGACCTGCTGGTGATGAACGGCAACATTACTCATAATTTCCTGAAGTATGTAAATTATATGATGAGTTCATTTGGTAAAATTTCGATAAAAGTTTATTTTCCACTTAGTTTTCTGCACTGTCCATTTTTAGCTTCATTTAAAAAAAATTCATGGGTTGTAATCTAACTCTTCCTCTCTCTCTGCTTTGCTTATCTCTTTCCTCCTTGCCCTGTTTCTCCCGCACCCTACCGTGTTGCAGAAGGCATTCAGAGAATATTCAGATTGATGTTTTCTTAGGACGCTTTGCGTGTTTCATCGTCCATGATGGGTTCTTCCTAAGAGGTTAGCACCACATGGTGGGCACAGGGAATGTGAGGGGCTCCTTTTCAGCTGTAGGAGATGTAAAGTGTCCACCTTCCTAGTGGTAGCATTAACACACCAGCGCGGGGCAACTTCTCTTGTCACCTGTTTTCCCGTCTGTAATTCTGCAGATTTTTCTCATGACTGACTCCGTTGGCCCTCTTGATATCTGTACGTCAGCCCTAAATATTTAATCATAATTGGATAATATATAATTGGATTACGTATTAATCTCTACAACTCCCTAAATAATATTCTAGTTTCTAAGATAAATAAAGGCAAGTGTAGGTTTGAAAGACATGCAGAATTTTCCTTAGGAAGTTAAATAGTCAGCAAGATAGGAGAAGTCATAAACTTCTGGCTGTGTATCAATACGATAAATTTACAAAATTTATGAACACAAAACTACAGATGTTCATTTCTCATTTTACTGCAGGAGTCTAAGTTCTACTTTTTTATTTTCTGCTCGACAGAACATCCACATCATGCGCTGAGGTTTCAACCCTCAATTTTGCTAGGCATTACCCTGTACACTACAAAGGGCAGCATCCAGTTCGGCTGCATTAAATCGGCAATATATTTTGTTTAAAGTTTCAATTAAACACAGGACAGCAAGATATATAGTCCCTTTGGGGAGTCTGAACACTTGAATGTCAATAGTGTGTCTGCTTAAGGATCTTGCTTAGGTCTCAATCTCACTTGCTTTCCTGGAAATATGATATGAGACAGTTGATTATATTTCATTGCTATTAAAACCACAGAAGCCCACCTGTTACATTAATTCATCCTTTTGCCAGTTTGTGGTAAAGGAAAAGAATGAGGCTCATTTTTTTTAATTTTAAAATCAAATTATAAGGAAATGAATACACTTAATACCTAATTATAGTCTTTGGAGTCTCTGATTTCCAAAAAAAAAAAAAAAATTACAAAGTGTTCTGTTTGCAAAAATCAGTTTTCTGATGTTTCAATTGAAGTAAATGAGGAAAAAGTATATTTTTAAATCTTTTTCTGGATAATAGCCATAGGGTGAATCTTTTACCCAGTGGTAAATACAGGATGGACTGCATTTTAAAATTAAGGCGCTATTTTAACTACAAAATTCATTATATTTTCAAAATCTGGCATTCTAAAAGATGCAGAGTTTGATGTCACTTTTCTAGATAGACACAGTGTATGGAAGGGATTTTTGTGTGTGAAAAGATACTATCTTGAAAACTCAGGTCAAATAAATGAAAAATTATTGTTCAGGCATTTAGACTAGGCAACTGCCAAGACAGAAATACTGGGTACCTCTCCTCACCTAGAAGAGTCTATCAAAAGTAAAGCAAACATTTTAGTCAGTTGTGTATGACTATAGAGCTTCAGAAAGAAAAACCCATAGATCTAAGGGAAGTTATTCTTATGCTGAAGTTTGGTGAAACTGGGAAAGTCATACCGAAATGGGATCGGACAGATAGACCGTATGCAGTGGTTAATCATTGAAGAAAACCCATTGGCATAAGATATGTGTTATATCCTTCTTGAGGTTTATTTTTGTTGTTGTTGTTGTTTGTTTGTACAATTCCTTCCATTTATTTGATGCAGGTAGGCATCCTATGCGGCGAGAGTCTTTAGGGATCACAGGAGAATGGAGAGATTGGCTTTGCCAAGCTTATCTTGCGCTTGCCTCTGGGAAGGAGCTCTCTTCATTTTATGAGCCATGTTAGGGAAGAGGAATGCCAGCTTTTCTGTGACTTAGGGAGCCAGAGGCAGAGGCGAGTTCTCTGGAGAAAGTCAGGAAGATGATGCTTCCAAGGTCTCCTCACTCTCTCCTGTGAAAACTTCAACACACAGAAGCCTCAATGGTAGCAATAGAACTGTGGGTTAAAATAAAATACATTGCCAATTCTCTGTAGGCCATGTGTGCATTCATGTCTGATTTTCCAAATAGGTTGAAAAAAGTTGTTTCTTACAGAAAAATATCATTTAACTTTCCCAGTGATCTTTTGTTTGTTTGTTTGTTTATAATTTTATCTACATGGATAGAAACCATTGCCTTATTCACAACAAATAAAGACAGCAAATAGAATGTGTAGTTTTTATTCCAGACAATAGGTGGTTACAAACACATTAATTATGGAAAGGTTTGGGAGTTGTTGTAGAATCCTATTCTCAAATAATCAAAAATAGGAAGAATGTTAAATTTCTTCTATTTTTATCATCATAACTAATATTTAAAAGTCTTCTTAAATTGTTAAAATATTTTATGCTACTCTTTTGGCTATAAGAAAGTCCTTTCTCACTTTCTTAACTATTTTATCCCTGTTTTGTAACTGATACTACATACTTTATTTCTCCTCATGCTAGCGCACTGTTTTCCCTCTTTTCCTGGTGTAAATCCGGTTTGTTTTAAAGCACTAGGTAGCACCCCTTTGCATGTTTTCTTTTCCTTCTTTTCTTTTTTTCTTTTTGAGTATTTCAGTACTACATAAGTCTAAAGGGGACTGTATTCTGAAGGGAAGGATTTTCACCTCCCTCAACATATACAACAACACACACACACACACATACACCACATGTAGTGTTGGAAGGTTCTGAGCACTGGATAGGACTGGCACCAAGCCAATAGAATTGATTATTTTTGTGATTTATTTCCTTGAAAGTTGAAAGGAAATTGATTAGCGTAAAGAACATCAGGAGCTCTAGCTGAAAGTAGAGAAATATTGACACAGGGTTTTGGCTTCTTTCCAAGTTCAATTTTGACGGCACATCATGAGTTTCCTGTGTTTAACCTCACGCTACAAATTAGACCCTTTTCAATTTTTTCTGAAGTTTTACCCATGTCTTGATGATTAAGTAAACCTAATGTAATTCATACTTAGCTCCACCCTAACCTCCCACACACTCCCAGCATATTTTCTCTGATGAAAAATTACCTTTCAGGATTTAAGGGTCTCTTAGATTTAATGCTGTTAGTTCCATGTTTAACCTGTTCCACTGACCTCTCAGCCCACCACCTGGAAATGTTTGATTTGACTTCCATGTCCTCTATCCAATTCTCAACAGTTCAATGTATTGTCAGAGAGGAAGGACACTCAATTGGAATCACATGAATTTTCTTTTCCTGCCATTGAATATTTCCATTCAGGGATACAGTGTCTAGATTAACTAGACTATGTTGTTTTTATGTGAATAAGATTGGGAGAAAGTTCAGATGGAAATAGAGTCACATACACCAGCAATGAAGAGTAACAGTTAATTTATGGCATAGAAACATTAAAAATAATAATTACAATTTCTTCTCTTCTGTTGCTACTTCTGACATTGAAGGAAAAACTGAAAATTTTGGCTAGTGAGATGGCTCAGTGATTAAGAGCACTTACTGCTCTTCCAGGGGATCTGGGTTCAATTTCCAGCACCCACATAGTCACTCAAAATGATCTGTTATTCCAGGTTCAAAGAATCTAATGCTTCTTCTGGCCTATGCAAGCACACATGGTACAAAGAGATGCATCCAAGTAAAACACATACACACTCACATGCACACACACACACAAATAAATGAATAAATGAATAAATGAAAACACTGAAAATTAAAATCCAAATAAGCTAATTTTATCAATTAAATAACACTAATGTCATTTAATTTTATTTCATCACAGATTCTTTAAAAAGAAAAGGGAATTTCTTGAAGTTTCCTATTCCCTGACACACTTAGCAAAAATATAATACCTAAATCCAAATTGATACATAGCATAATCAATTATTCATAAGATATTAATTGGGTATTATTTGGAACCAGAGACTTGGACTTAGGTTGGAAGACATGCTGAAGATATGAATGACTTTCTATCTGATATCATGAATGAATATCATTGTGTTTATTTGGGACAAGAAGGATTTTAATCTCTGGAGAAAAAGAGAGAACAAATATGAAAAAGAATCTTTCATGAGCAAAACTCAGTTTTGTTGAATCACCTTTTAAGAAAATGGATTCATAAAATTTTATGATTATGTCTTACAATGTGTACTGCATCGTGTGTGTGTGTTTGTGTGTGTGTAGGTGTATATGTATGTTTGCCTTGGTGAATAAACTTACTACATTAACTCCTGAGACAGAGTCTCTCTTAAATCTGGTACTCACAGGTTGGCTATTTTGCTTGTCTCAGTTCCCAGTCCTCCAATTTGCACTCTAGAAGCAGATGTACACACACATACAACCACACCTGAATTTTATTATGTGGGTTCTGGGCACCCAAACTCACCCTCTCCCTTTCCTGATTGAACTGTCTCTCCAAGTCTCAGACCCAAAGATTTTTTAATGCTATAACAATAAGTATTTAAAAAAAATGACCAAATACTTTGAGAGAAGTCCTTAAGTTTGTTTGGATACAATCAGCAGGAAATTAGTGGAAGATTTAAAGATGAACAGTGGATGTTATACCCTACTTCATGGGGAAAAATAGAGTGATTAGAAAGCAAATGATATACGAACAAGATAAGGTGGCCCTGAATTAAATATTTGTATGAAGGGAATGTTTATAAAAGTTGATTTCTAAACATTTAAATGTTTTAGATAAAAATAAAAGAAGAAATGTGTCACACCTCACAGCTCTATGTGGGTTAAGTCGTTGATTCTAGTAATGAAACTATATAATTTAAGAGAGAGTAGACATTCGTATGAGACAGTGATGAGGGAAAGGTATAAAAAAATCCCAAGAATTTCATTGCTGTTTATTTCTTTCAATATCACAATAAATCAACATGTTTTATAATAACCTTTTAAAATAAGATATTTGCTGAAGAAGTGGAGCTATGTGAAAAGTTGGGGAGTAATTTGAATACATAGTAAGAAGGTCATGATCTTCTGAGTGTGACAACTAAAATTTTCATGCAACTGGCATAGTTTTCTTTCAAAACTAAATGCTTTAAATTAGCAAAGTATATCAGAGATTACAGGTTCAGTTGCCAATACCAACAGCAGATAGCTCACGATCACCTATAACTTCTGTTCCAGGAAATCCAAAGCCCTCTTCTGGATGCCTTGGGCACTGCACACACTTGGAGCACACAGACCATTTCTGTCTCTCTTTCCTGCCCCATATGCATAAATAAAAATAAAGCAACAATTAATCATTTTTCTTCTGTTGTGCATGTACACCTAAAATCAAGTTAGGAAAACATTATAAATTTACTTACCACTAGATTTTATATTCTATGAAGTTAGCAACAAATTCTAACATACTATATTGCATGTATGTTTATTGTAGTCTACACTAGATAGTGAAAGTTTATCTGAAAGATAGCAAAGTCTTTAAAAGGCCTTGAACAATTATACTGCTCTTGAGGAATAGGAAATCACTTTTGTTAGGAGTGACCAGAAGAGTTCTATAAACTCAGCAAAACCTGTCCAGAGTCTTAATCATTTATCCATAATACTTCCTCGAACACTTATCTGCACGCAGGAGCTGCCAAATAATTTGAAACACAGGAATCAGTGAGCTCTAGACCATGGCGTCACTGATAACCCAGTTTGTTTTCCTCAAGAAGTTGGCCTTTGCCTGGGTTGTTTAGAAATAGCTCTGATTAGGACGAGTGACATTATCTGTTCTACTTATGAAACTGGGTTATCTCTGCCGGAAGCCTACCTAGAGACATCCAAATCCGTTTAGTGTGCAAGGGAATCAAAACAAGTCTGGGTGATGAACCCAACCACTACATCATCACACAGAAAATCTTATTCTCATGAAATACCTCTATTGCATTAGTTTTAAAAGAAGAATGAACAGGAAAAGCAGTCATTGTTGCTTCTTTGCTCCTGGGTACTATAAACATTTTTTGTTATTGTAACTTAAAATTTATAGTCCTAGAGAATATGACTTAACCCTCCTTCGACCAGCCTGTTTTTAACCATCTAGCTCTATTTCTTTCTTTCTTGGATTCACTGAAGTTTTCTTTCTTGGGGCCTTCACCTTTCAGCAATTCTTATAATTTCAATATTTCAATCAATTTAAAAGATTCAGTGTGTATCATTCTCGTGCCAGGGAAAATCCTCTCCCGGTACATTTTGCACTTATTTCATCTCATTTGCAATTATGATTTTTAATCCAATTTGTGGAAAATGATATAGGGAAAAGAGTGGGGAAACTTTCTAAGATTTATCATTTGTGTGTGTGTGTGTGTGTGCACCCACACATGCACATGCTCATAGGGATTGAATTCTCTGGAGGTGGAGTTATAGGCAATAGCCACTTAACATGGATGCTGAGAACTGAAGGTTGGATTTCTGGAAGAACAGTAAGAGCTATTAACCTGAGTCTTCTCTCTAGTCTAAGCCAGAGAAAACACATACTTCCTTTTCTGACTTTGGCACTATTTTAAAAAAAAAACCTCTTGAACATATTGATTATGGTCTGAGACACAGTCACCTTTGTAAACAAAACTGGTGTTAATTTAAGTATAAGACTGGTATATAGCTATAAAGGTATTAATAGATTGTCAATAAATAGTAAATATTATGTGACTGAACGCTTAGCAAAATAGAAAACAATGGCTCTTGAGCTGTCCAGTCATTAAGCTAATATTATTTTTAAAGTATTTATTTATTTTTACCATTTTATGTGTATGGGTTTTTTGCCTGTTGTGTGTGTCTGTGTACCTTGTTCTTGTAGTGGATCCCCTGGGACTGGAGTTATAGATAATTGTTAGGCACGATTTTGGTGAGTGGATTTGAACCCAGGCCTTTTGCAAGAGCAATAAGTTCACTTAAGTCCTGAACTAGCTCTCCATTTTCAAGCTATGATTTGTAATTCTCCTGCACAAATCCCTTATTACCCATGAGATTTTCCTGTTCCTTCCTAAACATCCATGTTCCTTTGAGACAAGAACTGTAAAACTCTAACTTTGCCCATGCCAGTGATGTGGCAAGTACTTGTTTGTTGCTTAAGTCTTAACCAAGTTCTATCTAAACACATCTCATTTATCCTACATTTTCTTGCATTTCAGGTTTTGCATCTTGATTTTTTTTACATCCTTTGTAGACACTGCATGATTGGATGTGTGTGTGTATGTATGTGTGTGTGTGTATGTATGTATGTATGTATGTTTGCTTTTACTGTAAACCAAGTGTGCCTTATGTGCCACACATTTCTCTCTTAAGAATTAAATAACCTGTGATTATGAAGATGCATTTCCTTCCTCCTTTCTTCTTTTCTTTTTCTTTTTTTTTTTTTTTTTGTTTTTTTTTGAGACACGGTGCTTGTTGTCCTGGAACTCACTTTGTAGAACAGACAGGCTGGCCTTGAACTCACAAGATCCACCTGTCTCTGCCTTCCAACTGCTGGGATTAAAGGCATATGCCACCATGTCTGGCTTTGAAGATATTTAAGATCAGCCACAGTTTATTATTGGTCATCTTTATTTTTATTTTTTATTTATTTATTTATTTATTTATTTATTTATTTATTTATTTATTTTTTGGTTTTTCGAGACAGGGTTTCTCTGTGGCTTTGGACCCTGTCCTGGAACTAGCTCTTGTAGACCAGGCTGGCCTCGAACTCACAGAGATCCGCCTGCCTCTGCCTCCCGAGTGCTGGGATTAAAGGCGTGCGCCACCATCGCCTGGCTGATCATCTTTATTTTTTAACTCAGCAGATGAACCAAAGGTAAGGAAATGTACCTGCTGGCCAATGTATTACAGATAGGAAATCATTTCCCATTAACAAGAAGCAACTGTTTCCTCCCAAGTTTGTTTATCCTGTACTAGTTGTGGAGGGCAGGTAGTGCTTGGTTTAAATGAAAACTTCTTCAACTATGTTTATTTTACTTAAGTTCCCCATTTCTCAGTTCCTTTAATCTGTAAAATCCAGTAGTGATATTCTTTTACAGGCAGTGAGAGGGATCCATAAAACTACAGAACAGGTTTCATCTGCAGACCCATGAGTGGTTAAGTTTCCTTGGTGAGAGTAAATTAGGAGAAATTCTACATGCTCAGATGTATAGACTAATCTGACTCAGTGAACATATGTGAGGCATTTGCCAGCTTGGCCCTGATTTTTAGGATACTGAGTATTGTCATCATGTGTTAAGATCCAATGAATGATTATATAATAGTTTCTAAATTACATAGTGTTATAATGCATATAGGATACTTTAACATTTCTTTCACTTGTCATGATTATATTATATATCTTTTTTATGAATATCTACCATTTTCCAGTATCTGGAGCCTTGCAAATTGATGCTACTTGCTAATTCTTAGTAAAGAAAGTAGCCATACACTGATTATTGATACTTACAAAATCATTAGTTTTGCCTGTGAATAACTTAAATGTTATTTAAATCTCAAAACACTCAGGACTTGGGATCCTTTAATACTTTTCTGTAAGACTTACTCTGCCTAAAATTAAAATTTTAATAAACAAAAACAGGTGCCCTAACTGATGAAATGGTTGTATAGCTTTCAAGTACTGACATGAAAAACATGATTAACTGAGGTAGAATTTCAGGTTGACTGAAAATGTAATGTAAGCCCATATTCATTCCGACTTTACAATTCATTTTTACAGATACAAGTTCAGACATACTTTATCATTAATTGCATCCGGGTTTTCAATACTTTGTATTATGTTTGTTACATAAATCGTGTCAATTTTTTTTTTACTGGAAGGTGTGGTTCATTATTCAGAAAGGAAAATATCATTGTTTTATTTGAAAGGATGCATACATGGGAAGGAAAAGAAAAAAGCAAATAACAGAAAGAAAATAAATAAAACTCAGAAAGTGTCAATTTTTGTACATATATTATAATAAAATCAAGAAAGTTATTACCAGGCTTGATGGCACATGCCTGTAATCTTATCCCTGGGGAGGACAAAGCTAGGAGAATATGCATTATACTCCAGACAAAGATACAAAGGAACACTTTAAAAAAGGAAGAAAGAAAGAGAGAGAGAGAGAAGGAGGGAGGGAGGGATGGAGGGAGGGAGGGAGGGAGGGAGGGACGGAGGGAGGGAGGGAGGGAGGAAAAAAGGAAGGAAGGAAGGAAGGAAGGAAGGAAGGAAGGAAGGAAGGAAGG
>JABTXL010005037.1:16124977-16150194 GCA_025134845.1 Neodon shergylaensis | reverse complement strand
AGGAAGGAAGGAAGGAAGGAAGGAAGGAAGGAAGGAAGGAAGGAAGGGAAGAAGGAAGGAAGGGAGGAAGGAAGAACTCAAGCTTAAAAAAAAGGATAACTATTTCAGAAACTTGATAACATGGATGGCATTCATCTTATATCCTGCCACTACTACTGAAAGCTTTTCTGCATCTTCTAATCTAGGCTCTGAGATAGGTGTCACTGTTTCTGGGCATTTTAGCCTAGTCACGTGACTTCATCCAGTCACTCTCAAATGACAGCCTGTTAAAATTTTATGCTTCAAAACCTCAACCATTTCTAAATGATCGCTTTCGTGATAGCTGGGTCTAAGGACTGTCGTTAAAACTGGAAGCAAATAGATAGGCTTGGGCCGATACATACAGGTTTTGCATTTTGCATCCTGTTTGACACCAGTACAACCGCCTAAAGGGCACTCAAAGGTCAAGAGTCAATTCAGTTTATGAGATCTGTTTGTCATGATAGTAATGTGCAAAATAAACAACAATAAACCCAGAGAACAAAAATCAATTAACAATGAAAAGGGAAAGAATACGTTTATTTGTTTTTAAAAGGGAGTACGTTCTTCTCTTGAATTAAACATGCATGGCCACTGTGGGCAGCCTGCTTAGGGAGGCACTTGTGCTTCTAAAAGGAAATGACATTACAGTTATGGCTAGTCATAGAAGTCTGCTTAGTGATAAAGTAAGTTACTAGTCTCGACTGTTCTCTGGAAATGGACAGCATCTACGTTCACCATTACCATTAAAGCTATATTATTTAACTTAATTATATGTTATCTTAAAGTGCAATTTTTCTACCTACTGAGCTTTCTTTTATACTCCAGCATAAAGGAGATAGGGATGAGAATAAGAAAACCACTTACTATGCTTTTGGCTTTATTTCTCCCTTTTTTCCCCCCTTCCTTCTCGGTTGATAGTTAGCTATACATTTTAGTAGCTGAAAAATAAAGTTAATGGCTGAAAGACCCTGAATTTTTTGTGTGTGTAAAAATTGGTCTTACTTGTTAGTCATCATATTTTAATTGATTTTTCAAGTGATACTGGTAAATTTTATTTACTTTTATTAACTTTAAAAATGCTAAAGAAAATTAAAATATAGCCACCTAGATTTTTTTTCTGTTTTTTTTTCTTTTCTTTTCTTTCTTTCTTTCCTTTTTTTTTTTTCGAAGCATGGTTTCTCAGTAGCTATGGAGCCTGTCCTGGAACTTGCTCTATAGACCAGGGTGGCCTCAAACTCACAGAAATCTGCCTGCCTCTGCCTCTCAAGTGCTGGGATTAAAGGCATACACCACCACCACCCACCCGGCTGTTAAGAAAAATTCTTGCTATACTTCAGGATAACCTATAATTTGCAATCCTCTTATCTCAGCTTCCTCAAGGCTAAAATTGCAGGATATTACTTGGCCTAGCAGCAATGTTTAATTCAAAAACATTTTAACTCTTACTTCTTCTGCATAGTTGAAAGACTTTAGAGGGTATATCTTCCTTCCTCTAGCCCCACATGAGGCCAGCCATGTTGTTATTCTCAAAATCAGTTTCTAAAGAATAAATTAATCCAAATAAACAATGTAACTGGTTCAAATGCATAATTAAATGAGTTATCATTATAAACTAAATGGTGAGGAATAATCTATATTTGGAAATTTCATGTTTAAAAGCCAAAGCTATACTATGTAACACATTTTTTTTCTTTCTTTTTTCTTTTTCTTTTTGCATTTATTTTAGTGTGTATATGGAGGTCAGAGGACAACTCTCGACAGTCACTTCTCTCCTTCCTCCATCTGAATCTGGGGTCAAGCTCAGATTGTCACTCTTTATAATAAATGTTCCAGTTGCGTTAACTATGCACTTCTTGAGTCTCATTTTTCAAGGCAGGTCTCTATTCAACCTGATCTATAATACACCTAGGATGCTTGTCCCATGAGTATCAGGTTCCAGGCTGGCACAGCCATACCTGACTTTGTATACATGTGTGAGCTTCCAGTTCCAGGCTCTCACTGCCCCACTTGGCCTTTATACATGTGTGCTGAGGATCCGAACTCAAGAGCTCTTGATCACATGGCAGACACTGATCCATCTCTCTAGTGTACCCTGTGTTGTTTTAGTCCATATATGCATTGCATACTGTGTAAGTCATGTCAGATATGTCTCCTTGATGACTTATGCATTCCCTCCTGGTGAAATTCCAAGCTCTGGAACTTTTGGAACCTTGCCTGTCGTTATCCTAGTGTGCCTTGATGCATGAAAACTTGCAGCATCCTTTTGACTTCGGTCATTCTCCCTCCAGGTGAAGCATACATGCGACTGAGTAAGCTCCCCGAAGCTGAGCACTGGTACATGGAGTCACTGAGATCCAAGACTGACCACATCCCTGCTCACCTCACCTATGGGAAGCTGCTCGCTTTAACAGTAAGCACCTGTCTTTTGAATTCTCCAGAAATTGAGTTTTTCCCATGTGTCCAGGTGATAGCAGGAGTTTAAAGTACTTATCCTGGACCAGGGAAGTCAGTTAATTAATGATAATGATACTATTATATATTTAGACAGACCATGGAAAAAACCAAACCTTTGGGTCTGTTCTATAGAGTGTGAGATATGAACATCCCTGATATCAATGAGACAAACATAGATGGAGAACCTCAATTACATCATCACCCATTCATGTTGTCATAATGGCAATGTTTGCTTAAATAATATGCTTTGCAAATTTGTTAGCATCAAGTTGGCTGGAATTAGAACTGAGGCCTGTTTTACCAAATAATGGGCCATATAAAATATTACACATTTTACAGGGCTATAGAGATGGCTCAAAGGTTGAGAACATTGACTGCTCTTCCAGAGGTCCTGTGTTCAATTTCCAGCAACCACATGGTGGCTCGCCACCATCTATAATGAGATCTGGTGCCCTCTTTTGGCCTGCAAGCATACAGACAAAACACTGTTTACATGATCAATCAATCAATAAATAAATATCTTTTAAAACTTTATACATTTTGGAATTCCTTCTAGTTAGAGGCAATCTATATGAGACTTAAAGACTTGCATCAGATCAGGGAATTCTCAGTCCCTGGAGAAATTAAGTAAAAATAACTATAAGAAACCTCTGCTGAGAACTTTTGTTAAAGGTATTCTCCCAAGAAACACAATCTAGAAGGAATTACCATAATGTGCAAAAAGAATGGTTGGCAAAATGTGATAACTTTTGGGTTAATCAGATGATTTTCTGTTACCAAATAAAGTAGGTTCTAATGTTGGTAAGCATGAAGCAATAATGAGTAATTTCAAGAAAATAAAAATGTGGAGAAAATGCTATTGCCTGCAGCAGCTATAGAGTTATTTCCAAAGCAATGTTCTCTTCATGCAAAGTAAGCATTGGGATTGTACTGGGAAATCTATACATATTCACATAATAAAGGAAAACATTTTGTGGGCAAACACATTTCTTGAACACATTCGTTTTAAGGCCACTACTCAAGAACAAAATGTCAGAGATAAATTTGAGAGCAAGCTTTGCTCATATTTATGGAGCTCAGATGACATACAGAAATTCTTGGACATGTTCAACCTTCAGCATAAAGATTTGGTAATAAAGAATGATTCTAAAGTTTGGCGTAGTGATACAAACCTTTAATCCCAGCACTTGGAAGACAGAGGCAGGTGGATCTGTGTTAGTTCATGACTAGCCTGATCTACATAGAAAGTTTCAGGACAGCAGCGCTGCATATTAGAGAGAACCTGTCTCAAACAAACAAACACACAATCAAAAACAGCTACATAAAGAATAATGGCCCTGGCAAGCTTCTCATTATAAATTCTTAGCTGACTGAAGGAAAATGATACCTTGAAGGCACATCCACCCCCAACATCGCCTGTACCACTGAGTAAAATGTTAACTAGGAATGACTGCACAGCAACAATTAGGGAAAAGAGGATACATAAACAGAGAAAGTATGAACTGATTTGGGGAAGAGACCAGGTAGAGCTACAATCGATTTGTCAAAGATCACAGTCTAAGGAAGTTTGTTCAGTGGAGATAACAATGAAAAACCATTTGATCCAAAGAATTTTAGAGAAGAACGTGAACCAGGGAATCTGGCATAGTTCAGGGCTGATTAAAAGCTATGCGGCAGGATAATAATTTGCATGGTATGACTGTAGGGCTTGGGTTTTTCCTCTGTGTACACAAATGCTAGGAACCCGCACCCTTCTCTAAGACAAGAACAGAGGCTTTCGGTGATAAAGCAAATGAGTTAGCAGTCAACGGTGCAGGTGTAGCTCATACTCATACAGCTGAAGGTGCGATGAGGGGAAAGGGTGCTTTGCTTTGCGTGTGGTTTAGTTTGTCTCCCAGAGGTGCATATGCTTGAAACCTGACTTTTTATGTGGTGAAGATCCTAAGTGGCGACCAGTCAGAGAGGGGCTGAATGTTCTATAATTCTGTCAGGGCAATATCACCTTCACAAGGCGTTAATGCTGATCTCGGAGTAAGTGAGTTCTCGAAAATATAAGGCTCCTGATTCTTCCTGGTTATGTATCTTGTCCTATGATCTCTCCCTATTGGTCTTGTTCCCACTGTGGTGTCATCTATCATGTTGTGATGTACCCAGAAGACTCTTCCACAGCAAAGCCAGAACTGGTACATTGCCCATAAGCATACCAGATCCGTGAGATAATTAATCTTTTCTTTGTTAAGTATTTAGCTTCAGGTATTTTGTTTGATCAACAGATGAGGGACAGCAGACAGAGGGAGGAGTGAAATGTGCGTTGATTCAAAGTCATATCTTTTTAATTTTGTGTTTTTTAATTCTTCTCTCATGCATTACATCCTGACCATAGTTTCCCCTCCCTCTGTTCCTCTCAGCTACCCACCTCCCCTCTCCCCCATATTCACTCCTCCTCCATTTGCCTTCAGAAAAGAGCAGGCCTCCCAGGGATATCAACTGAACACAGCATAACAAGTTACACTAGGACAAAGCACAAGTCCTCAAGTCAAGGCTGAGCGAAGTAACCAAGTAGAAGAAAGGGGTCCCAGGAGCAGGCAAAAGAGTCAGAAACACACTTGACTCCCATTGGTAGGAGTCCCACAAGAATAACTATTCAACAATAAAGTATACACAGAGGACCTAGCTCAAACCCAAACAGGCTCTATGACTGTCCTTTTTAGAGTGCTAAGATGTTTACTGTTTCTTAGCCACTCTGGAGAATATCAACAACATGGGCTGTCTTCCTGTCTTCTCCCACCCCTTTCCTCATCTCTATCCTTTGAAGAATTCATTGAATTTTCATCCCTAAAAACACAATCTTTCTGGGGAAAGATTCTCTGTCTACATTAGAAGGCACTCTTTAATGGTGCGAAGAAGCAGGGTGAAAGCTTTTACTAACTCACCCATAGCTATGAATGGTCAAAATTGGACCGTCAGACCTATGATGAGAAACAAATTGGTACTATGAAAAATCTGAAGACTCTTAGGACAGAATGACTTCTTTTTGGCAGAGATTGTAACACACAGCATTTATGGTGTTATAAGAATGGAAATGTTGAAGGGGAAAACCAAAGTTTTATGGGCAGAATCTATGACAGAACTGTTTTCTTTTGAAGGAAGAGAAGTCTCCCTGTGTGCAAATGCAAATACAGGGAAACAAAATGTCTAAAAGACATTTGGAACTTTTGAGATTTTTCTCATGGTGCACAGACAGCCATGGTGAACTTAAGATTTTTCAAAGAACCATTTCAAAAATGACTATGAAGGCTATAGCTGCCTAACTATTGTCCTTCCTACAAGCCGAGAGAAATGGCCACCTTTTCACACATAGTACTGATGTGCCTAGGCCCAATACTGCGTGTAGAGAGCACGTATCCTGTTCTGTTAGATTTTCAATGCAGAGAACGTTAGGATTTCTTTTTCAAAATAGATTTGAAAAGCTGCATTGAAAGTTTTTGCCTCACAGAAACATGTTGAAAAGAAAGAAAAGGCTTGCATATCACAATATAAATTTTAAAATTATTTCCCTCCAGTAGTATTTTTTATAGTTTCCTACTTGGTGGTTAGATGAAATGCAGACTTCTGTGGAATGGCTTGACCATAGAGCCAAATCCCTCAAC
The DNA here is from genome assembly GCA_025134845.1 of Neodon shergylaensis. Classification (NCBI taxonomy): domain Eukaryota; kingdom Metazoa; phylum Chordata; class Mammalia; order Rodentia; family Cricetidae; genus Neodon; species Neodon shergylaensis. Next base: position 16,144,069 of record JABTXL010005037.1, on the reverse strand, counting down.
CATCTTCTAAATTAAATGTTTTCAGATTCAGAGTCCAGTGTATTACATTCGATCGATTATGGGTTACTTGCTCTTCTAATATACCACTGAATTGACAAGGTGGAAAATACCACACATTTTGACTTTTGAGATTGTGTGTGTTTTATTAAACAGAACAGGCTACTACTCCAGGAGATGTAGAAATGGGGTGGTGTGTTTCCCTTGTGTCAAAAGTTGCCAAAGGTCAACTGTGTAAAACTGTCTGGCAGCTATATCAGAGTCAGACTGTAGATGATGATTTCGTGGGAGAATTCTGTTTTTATGAGAAAATTAGGAAAATTTGATGATTGCTACTTTGATTCTAGTTATACTGACTCATTTGGAACGATTTTTCTTACACATTTGTCTTTAACATGCTCTGTTCAAAGGGACGTAAGGCTTCCCAGCATGCTTTTGCACATCTTATAGATCATGTCCATTTTATTCCTCTGCTGAAAAGAAAAGGCAAAAGAAAAGAAAAGGAAAGCCATCTTTCTCCACTCTCTGCCTATTGAATTGTATTTCCTTTGTGAAGTCTGCCCTGAATTTCTCAAGAAGTTATAATTTTTTAAGTTCTTGATCATCTTTAGTCCCTCTTTCTGTACCTCTATGGTGTGAATTGAACGGCATATAAACATATGTCTGTCTTTTGATATTAGACATAGAACATTTTATTTTATGGCATTTCAACATGTATTGTCTTGGGTTGACACTTATTGAATTCTTAATCTCTTCATTTGGTCCACACATGTCCTTAGACCTACTCTTCCACCCTGACCATTGCATTCATTCTCATGGATATGTGCTAAAGGATTGGATGAGAGTGGCCAGACCACACGGCAGACACACACATAATCTTCCAAAGCACTGAAAAGAAGGTGATGTTAGAGGGGGGGTCCATCACCTGTGTCCTGTGCTGGATGTTATTGCTTTATTACTTCTTTTTATTTTTATCTTAAAACCTTTTTTTCCTAAAATAAATTTGAGCATATTTTTCACCTCCCTTCAACTCCTGTCAGATAGTTCCTGCCTCTATATGTACCCGACTTCATTCTTGAAGTTTCCATCTCCAAACAAAAGCAAGACAGGGAAGCAGCAACAAAATCCAGAAATCAAAACAGAAAATCAGTAAGACAAAAACCCAGACAAAACAAGAAGCACATACAAAGGAAAGCAAAGCATGAAGTCTGTTTCGTGTTGCCCAACTACTGCTGGGCGTGAGACCTGCCCTGGAGTGCAGTTGATATACCCATTGGCATTGCATTGGAGAAAATCAATTTTCCTTTTCCCAGCAGGTATCAATTACAAAGACCTTTGTGGTTAGGGGTGGGACTTTGGGTTCACTCCCCCCTTTCCATGGTAGGATGTTGTCTGGTTTGCATCTGTACAGGTCTTATGAGTGCTACTGCAGTCTCTAGGGCTCCACGTCACTGCTAGTGCTCTTGTATCTTGGAAGGCACTGCTTCCTATGAGTCCACTGCTTTTGTCTTTTCTCTTATATGGGTCCCTGAGCCTAGACGGGAGTGGTGTGACAGAGATAGCCTATGCCGGACTCAGTGCTCCAAAGTCTTTCTGTACCTTGTCCAATTATAGACCACTTATTAATTACAATTCCTACAGCAAGAAGCTTCCCTGATGAGGGTTGAGCAATGATCTGCTCTATAGTTATAGCAAGGTATGACTAGGAGTCATTTTATTGTTATGTGCCTAGAGGAAAGGTTATTTCTTGATCCTTCTTAGAGAATGCCATTCCATTTTATGAATGAGACACCTGAGCAACCAAGATTTAAATAACATTCCCTAAAAGACATTTAGTAATTAAATAGTAAAATTAAATACAACAATACGGTTTTGCATATTCTGTGTTATTAATTTTTATTCTCTAGTAAATAATTTTAAGTGGGTTCTACCCCCATTGATAGGCCATCTTTAACTGATTAGAGAGGCTCAGGAGTCAATCCCTATATCTTTCTATTCATCACGTAAGATCACTTTTTGATATTTGTTTTAAGTATCAGTTTAGATTGCATGAAAGATTAAATGTATTTTTATTACCAGATGTGATTGCTCATGGACAGAGGACCTAAGGCTATAGACATATTTTGATTCAACCTTCTATCTGTAATACAAACTTCCCAGGGTACCCTAGGGGACAGCTCTGCCTCAAGGTCACGCGTAGGTTCCATGTTTAAATATAGCAGGGCTCAGCTGACATCTCCTTAAAAATATATGGGACTTTTATACTAGTGGAATATCCAAATAAAATACAAAACACAGGCTGAGTTTACATTTTTCTGCTTAAGATTGTGATTTATTCCTTGTTTGAACTTTGTTGCCTAGGGCTAACTCCGTGCATTTAAAATTGGTCATGCACTAAGAAGGGCTACAAAAAATACCATTTCCATTATTGTATTTCAGGTGATTTTTCTAGTTGCTTCTAAAGCTGTGTGGGTCCTGAAGCCTTGTCTTTGCTTTGTTTTTTTTTTTTTTTTGAAACCTTTGTTCTGTTCCATTTATTTTAGCCAAATATTTTGCAGTTTTTGTCAGCCTGTAAAATTAATATTGATTTAAATTGTAATAAAACCTTCCTGGCTGTTAGCTTATTTTCCAGATTTTGGTTAGTGGGAAAGAAGGAAAGATATTGGAGACTCTAACAGTAATTCTTGACATACAAAACCTTTATTTTGGCTACCGCGTGGACACACTAAGCCAGACTCCTGTGTCTAGCCAAAGTTAATTGGGCTCCATAAAACTCAAGTTGTGAAAGTATTTGATGTTCTCCAAAAAAACCCTCCTCCGACCCGCCCCAAGCTGCTTGGTGTCTCTGTGTCTACTAGAAGCCCAACACACTATCCTATGCTTCTTTTGTAATTATTATTATTACTTGGAGTTGAGAATTCTCTTTCCATTTGGCTTTATTCGGAGCAAAGCGCTTTCGTTTTGTGTGCTGAGCAACATCTGGCTTTCTGGATTTGTTTTGTTGTGATTTCTGCACAGCCATGTTTAGATTGGAGAAGTCCCCGCAAGAGACAGTTCTCTGTAATTCTGATTCCGTGATTAATATGAATGTATTCAATTCATATGTTAAATTTACTTCTGAGAAAAGGGAAAACATAATGGCTGCCTAAATATTTAACTGACATATGGAAGGAACTTTAGTTCAATATAATGTTCAGTTAAGCTTCCATATAAAGTCGCCTTATCTAAACTTTATGATTTCTTGTTCTAGATACAACCATCATCATTGTATTGTGTTTACTGAAGAATCAAAATGAATATGGTAATTTTATTAGTACCCCTTTCCATAATTCAAGATAAGCACTTTTAACCTAATATCAGCAATATAAGTATTATGTTTACATCATTAGGTGACATGGGAATCTAAAATATATTTCTCTGCCTTTGTCTAGGAGAGGTCAATGTGAGAGTGTTTCCTTTTGCTAGACTGCCTCAGGAGTCATACAAATCAAAATACTGACATTCTCTGGCATTCAAACTGTGCAAACGTAGATGTAAAACAGCTATTTCCCCCCTTGTGTTATTTGCATGTTAACTTTTAATTTTTGGGAATAGAAGATTATATTGTTCAAAAATGACCTGCCTTTTATTAGTCTGAGGGTTTTTTTTTTTTTGCTTTTGCTTGTCTTTTGTATTGGTCTATAGTTTCCTTTTTGTGCAATTGGAATAGCCTGTTAACTCAAGTCCCACCAAATCCTTCAGGCACTTGAATGTCTACATCTTTATTTGTTTGTTTTCCCAAGAAAGGGTTTCTCTGTGTAACTTTGGTGCCTGTCCTCGAATTATCTCCTGTAGACCAGGCTGGCCTTGAACTCAGAGATTTGCCTGCCTCTGCCTCCTGAGTCCTAGGATTAAAGGCATGCACCACCACCACCAGGCAAATGTCTCCATCTTTTTGGAGTGATGAAGATAAAGAAGCAGTGTGGTTCTAAATGTAATATAGGGCTCTCACAGAACTTTGAAAAACAAGCTTTTATAAAGACTTACAGTGGGCGGATGTTTGCTGCCTCAGAGTTCCCACTGAACAGTAGTGATTTTAGGGTTTCAGAAAAGACTTAGTGACTTTTGTTCAGGAGACACTAATAGCAAAAGTCAGTGTCCTGTACTTGTGATTGTGGGAATGGCTTTTGTTTCAGAAAGCGTAATTATGTGGTTTCCTAAATTGTATCCAGACTCTTGTATTGCTATGATAGAAACAGGAGTCCACATCACTTTGCAGGCCTCTCTTTCCCATTTTATATTCCTTAAGTTTGTTAATTAAGTCTCATTCATACACTATGATACTTGCCTTGGCCTTAAAACCTGCACCTTCTTGGTCTTTCCCAGCTTTTTTGTTGACTCTCTTGTCATGTAACCTAGTATGAAAACGTGTTGATGTAAGGCCAATTGAGTCATTAGTTTTTACTGTATAATTCCATGCTGACTGCATTCTGTGGCTCTAATAAAATGTGCTGACCAAATATATCTTGGAGGAGGAAAAGGTTTATTTGTATTATACTTTCAGGACACAGCCCCTCATGAAGAGAAATCAGTTCAAGAACTCATCAAGCCTGAACCTCAAGCAGAAAACATAGACCAATGCTGCTTATATGTGTGTATGTATGTGCTCGTGTGTGTGTGTGTGTATATATATGTGTGTGTGTGTGTGTATGCTAATTGTCATATTGCTGAGAGAGAGAGAGAGAGAGAGTGTGTGTGTATGTTTGGATGCATAGACAGATTAACAGAGATAGACAGACAGACAGACAGTCTTGTGCTTAACTCATTTTCTTAACAGCACAGGCCCATCTGAGCAGGGAATGGTGCTGCCCATAGTAAGCAGGGACACTCTCCACATGCATGTACATTAATTGACAGTTGAGACAATTCCTCAGAGACATGATCTCAGCTGAAATGCCCCTTTCAAATGATTGTAGCTTGTGTCACTTGGATAGTTGATGCTAACTGAGAAAATTTCCTGTCTTGATAATTTTATAATAATTGTATGAAATTTAAGAAAATCTGAATTTCTTTCTTGCTAAAGTGTTGACCTCCCTAAATACGCAATTAGTATCAGGAAAGGTGATGTATACAACATACACTTTTAAGATATGTAACTTTTGTCTTAAGAGGTTGGAACAATTTTTTTTCCAGAAGGAGATTTTGTTTCCAATAGCATCTAAAATGTATTGTTGTACAGATGGTCTTCAAGTGATGGTGAGGGTTCTTAATGATGAGCCCTTCGTAGATTAAAAGTACAATTAGTTGAGATAGGTGTATAACATCAGCTTGTTTGGGCGGTAAGGCAAGATGGATGCACGTTTAAGACTTGTGAGTCAATTTATTGAGGCGGTGTCTCAAAACACTTGAAATAAATGTTATTGATATAGCACAGTGGTAGATACAGCACAGTGGAAGATAGAGCACAGTGGTAGATACAGCATGGGTAGATTGATGGCAGTGGTAGATACCGCGTGAGTAGATAGAACGCAGTGATAGAGCATGGCGGTAGATAGGGCAGAGCAGAGGTCTTCTCAAGGTCCTAGATCCAACCACTAGTACTAGGAAAAAAATTGCAGTTGGAAATACTTTTAATATACATAAATTATCAAGAATATTAGCTAGCAAAGAAGACAGTGTAGACAGTTGAGTTATTTTTTTTATAATCATGTAAGAGAATATGACACTGCACATTTAATCCCAAAAGAAAATGAAAATTAAAATATCTGGAATTTCTTCTGACTGCATGCCCACTTTACCACCATTAAAGTAGAGCAATCCTAAGTAGTATTGTATTAAGTCAATACAGATGAACACACACACACACACATGCCCATGTGTACTGGATGCTGCCTTAGTTTATGTTCTGTTGATTACTGTGGTAAAGACCTTGACCCAGGGCAACTTGGGTAAGAAAGGGGTTATTTGCTTTATACTTCACAATCACAGTTCATTACTGAAGGAAGCCAGTCAGGAACTCAAGCAGAGACTGATGAGGAATGCTGCTTGACTTGGCCCTTTTGGTTTCCTCAGGCTGGCCTTTTATAAAACACAGAGCCGTCTGTGCAGAGGTGGCACCACCCGCCATGGGCTAGGACTTCTATTAATCACTAGTCAAGAGAATTCCCGACAGGCTTTTCTCCTGGCAATCTCTTGGAGGCGCTCTCAACTACAGCTTCCGCTTTTGAGATGACTTTAGCTTTGGTTAAGTTGATAAAGCACTAACCACAGATACTATGAGTTCCAAAATATTAAAGCATTCATCACCACAGGCCTTTGTTTTAGTTGCTATTTTTTCCTTCCTTCGATTTGCTATGGATTGATTGTATCTAGCATGTTATGTATGGCCCGCACATATTCTATCTCTAAGCTGTATCCCCAAGCCTCATTTTTGCAGACTTTTAAAGTGGTTCAAAGCCAGCCCAGCTGTGAACACTCTCATAAACACAACCCCCTCCTTGTGTTTACCGCATTACTTTAGAGGCTGTTGGTCCAAGCAGCTTGGAACGGGAGACCCACAGAGTTGTAGACTGTTAGTCATGGAGATTGCATTTGTTCCAACACAGTTTATTCTAGGCTTGGCCCCATGTTTCCCCTCATATCTTGAGTTTCTAGGACCATATGAGCTTGCTATATGTCTCTTTTCTTGCTTTGTATGAAACTTGTTTTATTGTCTCCCTTACAATACAACAAAGCAGATTTCAGTTTTAAATTTGTTCCTTCCGTTGTCCCTGCCCCTTCAGTGGTCTCTCATCTACCTCACTATCTTCAGAATTTACCTCATACCCTTAGCACACATCAAAATAGTCATTGTGTGTCTGCTGTTCCAACAATCCTGTATGTGAGTGAGTTACCCAACAACCAAATCCCAGCTGTGTGAATGAGGAAGTCGGGACTCACAGAGCTTGAGTGTAGGGCTGTGTCCATAACCTATTATATAATACTCTCCCAGTATGTTTCCTTGGATGCAGCTGTAACCATTTAAATTGTTCTCTGGCCTTGGGTTTTCTTTATTATGCTGGAACACACAGGCATTCACATTGTCTAGGTAAATCCCTAAATTCAAAGCATGTAAAAATGTTGCTTCAAAGATAAGTCATTTAGCAATTAAGTTTTCATATGCAGTTGTGAAGTGGAGAGGAAATGTGTGTGTGTGCGTGTGCGTGTGTGTGTGTGTGTGCATGTGTGTGTGTGTGTATTTTGAAGTAAAAATAACTATGGCATAGCTACTGATAGTGGACTGGAGCATCAGTCTATGTAGAGTGACAGAAATGTCGTAGCAAAGCTTAAGGTCACTTGGAATGGCCACATGATACACATGGTTTCTCGTGTATTTGGAGACTTTAAAGAATCATGTGATGAGGCAAAATCACAAGAGTAGGGTGAGGAAGAGGAAGACCAAAGAGATTAGAACTCGGCCTTTAGCTAGCAAACATTCATCTGGAAGAAGATCGCGTTGAAGACAGAGCACTTAATCCCTTCCCTCCCTAGTCATTTATTTCTTCTGCCAGTAGAAGGCATAATTCTTGTTAAAGGCCTAAATTTGCAGGCTTCTCATTGGCGAGACATAATGGAGGCTCTTTAGAAAACATGACAGGGTGTGGCGCATGCGTGAGCACATGCTGTAATCTAGTGTCAGGTGATAATCATCTTTTAGTTTGAAAACAGCAATTAGCAGGAATCACGCCTCAATGGGACCTTCCGGAAGGTTTGGTATTAGCCCTCTGGCGTAGTTACTGGCTGTCATATGTAAAGCCGTGCATTTTCATGCCCTATAATGAACAGTCAGGCTTAGATTTTTTTTTGTCCCCCCCCAATAAAATGGACAGTATCAGGTCTGAAAGTATTTATTAAATTGGGCCCATGCTGCTATCATCTGGATGTAGTTAAACTATTTTCAGAGGTTGAGATGGCCATTGTGTCAGGCAGGGCTGGTGGACAGCAATGAACAATTGTAGTTCTCATGGAACCCTGGTTTCGTGGGAAAGGGTTGTTAAAGAAGAACAATACTGGGCCACTTTGTTCTCTGGCTGTCTGTGATGTCATGTCATCTGCCACTCTTGCTCATATTCCTGTCTGATATCTTTAGGAGAGTATGTTCCGGCTGTGGAGCTGCAGAGATATCCTGACTTAGTGGGAAGCCAGGCTATACTTAGAGCCGCAGTAGGACAGCTCTGGAGGGGGGTTGTAGGAGGTCGCTTGTTCGTTTCCCAGCCTCCCAGACTCCCGAAATAACCACACATAAACTATATTAATTAAATCACTGCTTGGTCTATTAGCTCTAACTTCTTATTGGCTAGCTTTTATATCTTAATTAAACCCATTTCCATTATTTTATATTTTACCACGAGCCTGGCCTACCGGCAAGGCTCTGGCATGTCTGTCTCTGGTGGTAGCTCCATGACTTCTCTTCACTCTGCTTCCTTTCTCCCAGCATTCAGTTTAGTTTTCCCTGCCTAGCTCTGTTCTACCCTATCAAGCCAAGCCAGTTTCTTTATTAAGAAATGGCATTCACAGCATACAGAGGGGAATCCCTCATCAGAGGGTTAGAGCTTCAATAGGACAGCTCTGGAGGCTGGATCCTCAATAGGACTGCTCAGCCCTGGAGGGAAGGTGTCCTGACTTATCCGGAAGCCAGGCTACCTGAAGCTGGCGTTCCTGAAGCTGGGGTGTGGTGGGAGATGATCTCCCTGCAGGATATAGCAATCCTGCTCTTCTGGAGAGCCACTACAGCTGAGCTCTGCTCTTTTCCCCTAAGGGAACGTTTTAGCAGAGCTATTGGCTTCTTCTTCAGCCCAAGATGTTATTTCTTTTGCTCACACTTTGCTAGAAGGGAAGTTCCTGCAGAAATAAAGCAATCTCCTCCGGCTCTGGGGAAAAGTTGTTACTTTTTCTGCTCAGCCTTGCTCAGCCTCCTTAGGGAGCATCCTAGCCAGGATCTTCTATTCAGCCCTGGTGAATGAAGGTCCTTGCCCAAGACCTTTTGATAAAGAGATTTATTTGGGAAGCAGGAGTCCAGGAGAGTGGCTGCCTCTGCCAGGGAGGGATAAATGGCAGCCTCTAAGTGATCAGGCAGAGAGGATAATATATGACTCCTTAGTGGCAGAGTTTTCCCAGAGAGCAGAGAGATGGGTTAGTTTAGTTGGTCAGGGGCAGAGATGGCTCTGATTTCCTGACCATACTGTGATTCTTTCACTGATCCTTTTTAGCCTTTTGACTCTAATCTTAGAACCAGAGCATATTTCCTTCACTGGCTCTGATTCTATGTACAACGTGTCTTTCTTTGACCCTGTTTTCAGAGTCAGGGCATGTTTCTTTGATCCTGGGTTCAGGGATAAAGATATTTCTTTCAGTGGCTCAGGTCTCAGATCCAGGGTGTTTCTTTCACTGGTTCTGGGTTCAGAGTCAGGGTGCTCAGTGACTGGCTTGTTTCCTGCTCCAATTGCACCTTTTACCCTACAATATCTATGATGCAATGCAGCCAAGGGTGCCTTTATTACTGGTAGCACCATGCCATGTGGGCTTTTGGTCTTCAAACTGTATGCAGCTCTCAGCCGCGGGTATTTTTGTTATAGAAAAAGAAAGTTGACCAACACAGTACATTTCATTTGACTCTGAATAGTAGCAACAAGCAGTAAACACTTGTTCAAGAAGTAGTGTTACATAGTGTAGCAGTCAGTTCATGTCACTATGATGGAATACGTGACATGGGATGCTTATGAAATAAACACAAGTTTATATTGACTTATATTGGTTCAGGTTTTCGATTAGGCACTGCCTTTATGTTGGATTTCTGGTGACAATGGCAGATGATAATGGGAACATATGTTGAATAGGAGCTTGCGCTTTGAAAGGATGAAGAACTAGGAGAGAGCTACTGAGTCCCACAATGCCCTCCTAGGTATGGCTCAGTGAACCAAGGACATCCCAATAGTTCCTATCCTTGAAAGGTTCATGGCACCTCCTACTAGCATATCTCCAAGGGTACCAGACATTTATATAGAAGTTTTTGACAGATTTTCAACATTTGAACGATAACATGTGTCAAAATTTGCTTTCTAAGTATAAAATGAAAAAGTTCAAGTGTGAATGAATTTGAACAAAATGAGATTTTTACTACTACTATTATTGAATTGGGAGTTTCTTCTAAAGCAGTGTTGCTGAAATGAGCAAATTGTTATCGTTTTAAGCAAACAGTTATCCTCTGGTCAATGGAGTTAAAAAAAAAACAGAACATACTCTGTCTTCATTCTTCTATAGCAGTATTTATTTACGTGGAGCTAAAATGCTAATATTTTATAATTTTTACATTATAATTTTTGCATTGGACTGTATCCATAGCTCTCCTTGGGCACATGTAACCCCTTCTCTGTGGATTCTACATGCCAGGCTACCACCATATGCCATCTAGAATTCTTCACTTTTGAGTGATAATTTGGTTGGATATCAAGTTCTAAGTTTATGAGTGTATTTTGGCTTTGAATAGTTTACTGTTGTCATGTTTAGTGGCTTCTAACTAGAAGCCTGCTTTAATTCTTATCTTGGTTTCGCTCTAGGGAAGATATTCTCCTCCACGCCCCCCACCACAGTCACCATTTTAAGATCACTTCTGTGGGTTTGGCATATATACATAGCATTCCTACATTTAATACTTCCAGAATTGGGTGTGTCTGGCATTCTCTGAGATTTCTGGTCACATTATTAGGTGTTTGTCATTAATTTTTGGCAAACACGTTCATTGCTATCCAGTGGCGTTTTCTTTTTGTTATTTCAATTATTATTACTACATGTGTGAAATCTCCACACGGTGCTTGTATACCCTAAATTTTTCATTCTTTTTCTCATTTGCATGCAGTCCTGGAAGTTTCTCTTGACCCACCTCCCAGCTTGATGATTTGCCCCTTATTCTTGTTGAGTCTTGTGCTGAACACATCCAAGGCATTCTTGATGTATTTTACAGTACTTCTGGCATCTCTTTTCTTTCTTTCTTTCTTTCTACCATATCATTCTGCTGACATTGACCCATTTTTGTTGTGTGCTCTCTGTGTTTTAATCTGAGCCATCAACCTATGAATCACAGCATTGCAGTTGTCTTCCAGTTCCTCATCTGAAAATTCCAGAATCTGCTTCATATCCCCACAAATCTGAGTCTGCTTCTGTGGCTTGTTTCTTTCGAGACTTCTGCTTTTTGGGCATGCCTGGTAACCATTGATCAATTCGATTCTAGAAACCGAAACCATTAGTCCCTCATTGAGAGGATTTACGCTGATTTCATTAGGACTTGGGCATTGTTTGGTGTTGGTGCTAGCTAAAGAGACCAAACCTTCACATTCCTTCAGTGGTTTCATTTTGTGGCCTCGTTTTCGCCGGCATACTTATTTTGCTGCATCCTTTTTGCTCTTAGTTGGGAGCTGCTTTAGGTATGCTGCAGCATCAAGTCTCAGTCTATAGGTGGACTCGTGTGTCTGTCCTTCACCAGCTTGATGCTTGCTTATTAGCACCACCTCCCCTTCCCCTGCATCATCACCGTCACACCTCATGTAAGGCAAAGAGAATGGAGCCAGGCACGAGACAGGAAGAATCCTGTTCCTCTACAGCAGCTGAAGGTAGCAATGCTAGTCCCTTACCCTGAAGAGCGGGTGTTTACTACTGGGACAGCTGGGCTGGAGGGATTATGGTCCTCCATGGGTAGTCTTCTCTCCCCTGCCATCGTCAGGAGGAAGTCACATTTTGGATTTTTACGGAGAACAGTTTGGAAGTCCTGGAAGACTGAGTGTCTCTATGACTTGACTTTCAGGGTTTTTTTTTCTTGCCTCTAATGGAATCTGTACTCAGGCTCCAGCAAGCTGTCACAACCATCACATACATGTATCTGCCGGTTTTGCAGCTCAGTTGACTTCTGACTAAGTCAAGTTATATATTACTAAGATATAGATATAATACTAATATATGTATCTAATACTATACATATATATATATATATATATATATATATATATATATATTTAAGACTTTTTCTTAGTGTGTCTCTGCTGTGACTTTCCATAATTGGTTTTTCCACATTTCACAATTTCTCTGCTTTTTCAAACTCAGTTCACTAATGGGTCCCCCAAAAACTTTATTGTTAGGCTGTTCAGTTGTGTGTGTGCTCGCCCGCACGCACGCACATAATGTATTGTGTGTGTATGTTTGATTTGTTTTTTGTTGCTGGTTTGTAAGACACTATCTATGTCTGTGTATGTGTCTGACTATATCAGACATACCACATATTTATGGAATGTCTTTTGGGTTCCTTTTCCTAGTACAAAACTATAATGTAGTAGATATATTACTAAGATATAGATATAATACTAATATATGTATCTAATATATATATAATACTAAGATTTTTCTTAGTATTTCAAAAGTATAGCAAAAGGCATTTCGAAAAATATATTTAATCACAGAGCTTGCTTGCTTGCTTGCTTCATAAATGCTGTCATCTTGGAGGAATGCCCCTTGATGAATACTGCCTCCCACCTGCCTGGCTTGTTTCATCCATAGCAGATCGTAGGTGCTGGTTAAATGCAAGCCATTTAATCAGCACTACCCCTTCACTTTCTTGTCTGTAAAATGAGAAAGAAACAGTTTCTAGTTGAAAGGATAAGAAGATTAGGAAGGTTAAAGGGGTTCGCACATGTGTGTAAAGCATTCAGAACACATTATCCAGTGGCACAGCATAGACTGAGTAAGTGCCATTGTGACTAAGGCGAAGGCTGTTGTTACTGTTTTCACTGTCACGTCTGTACGGCATGGACCACTGTTATTTGGATGTGGTAGTATTCCTGCAGCCCCATCAGCCATCACTTCCCACAGTATTGACTTCCAGTGACTCTGTAAAGATGCCATGTTCATCTATTCGGCTTAATCTAGGATATCTGGTTCCTGTGTCTCCTCTTGGCAACTCCTACCCATCCATCCAGCTTCATCTCAAACATGCCTTCAACTAATAACTATTAATGCTTTAACGCAGCCTGAGCACATGGCTTTCTATGTTCTTAGCAGATTCTTATAAGAATTTTATTTGATTCTTTTAGGAGTAAATATGACTTCCATCGATAACCATTACCAACTTCGTGGTAGCACTTGATTCTTCTGTATTAATTTTTGTTTATTTTTGAATTTTTATATTGTTTTAATATTTTAACAAAATAAATGATCAAACCCATCCTCCTGCCCTCATTTTGTCCCTTCAGTTTCTTCCCTGTCCTCCTACCCCCGTTACTATTCCTTCCAATTTCACGAGCTCTTTCTTTTAAGCCCACTGAGTCTACTTAGTTCTGCACTACATGCATGCGTATAGAGCCATCTACTGCAATGGTGATAGCTACTCAAGGTTCACATCCTTGAAGAAAACTGACTCTCCCTCCCACAGCAGCGGTCTCTGCCAATCTCTCCTCATCTTGATGTACAACATTACGATGTCCTCCCCCAAGCATGCATGGTCTTTGTCTGACATTATCTTATAACACTTAGTTTGCATCACCAGTCTGTGTTAAAGGCATGTGGAAGACTGACTCAGACACAAAGACCGATCTGGTTCAGATGTAAGTTTCCTCTTAAAATGCCACACTAACACTTACATCCACTGAGTTACTTGCTCTATAATCTGTGCTTCCTGAAGGATTTAATTTTTTATGTTTTAGGGAAATTAGGTTGCCATGTAATTTTGACGGGATGAGATTTATAAGAAGTATATGTATATGAAGTAATTGGGTGAAGTGTGAATTGATAAAGGTGATGGAAAAAAACAACCTTTTCACTTCGGAATACGCTATTCTGCTGAAGTCCATTTTGATCTTAACAAGTAATGTTATATGGACTTAGGTTGTATTTAGAAATTTATGTAAATACATATCTACATGTGATAACAATTACTAAAAAAAGAAGGCATGAAGGAAAGCATGAAAGAGTATGTATATGGGAGAGTTTGGAGGGAGGGATGGGAAGGAAGAAATGTAATTATATTATAATCTCAAAAATAAAATAAAAAACCCAATAATTGAATGTTTTTAAAGGCAAAAAAAATCAATTTTTCACGATTCTGTCTTAATTCCAGACCTTATTTTAAAAGATATAGACAATTACTGTGTAATATGAATTTAAGAAATTTTTATTTTAAAAAGCATCTCAAGAGTATTTTCCATAATATTGTACATCACTAAACAATTGTCAGGAAAATGGATTTGAGGGGCATTTTAGCCAAACCCTTCTGAAGGTACACACTCCAGAATCATGCACCCCTAGAATAGCTCTCCTGCACCTTTATTAAGGCTAATGCATCTTTTTAGTCATTAACCACTCTTCTCATGGTTTCTTAGTTCATTTTCTCACTGGTGCTTTCATCCCCTAATGCCACCTTCTAAAAAAACTATGTGTCTTGCTTATTCTTCATTGCAGAAGTTATATAATGTCTTTTCTGTATTTTCTAGCTGTAACTTTCTTTGATTACCTATATAGGACTTCTTGTTTTATTGTGATATTCTTCAAAATAAAGCCATTCATAATTCTCATCTAAAACTATAAGCTTTGTTAAAAGGATTCTGCTACGTTATAGTGGTGGATGAAAGAATATTTTGTTAACATTTTTCTATGAATCAGCCAGTAATTGTAATATCATAACCAATTATAACTTTCCCCTGAGTGTAAAATTGGTAGCATTTTACGCCCTCCTTATGACTTCACTGTGAGCTTGCCAAATACTGTCAACATTTCCAGCAGAAAATGGACCGTTTGGAAAACAAATTTTTTAGGGATTGATAGGGAGGGAGCTGAAGAATCCTTAAACTTTCACCAGTATTTATATGTATTTCCAGTTTGATCAAGACCAAACCTATAGTTCTTCTAATTCCAAATTCTATTTTGAGCTTAGGTAATCTTTTGGCTCTCTTTTTGCTTCCATTTTCTAGACTGTGCAGGCAAATTTTGCCGGCAGTCTTCTGAGGCGTTCCAGAACTAGAGACAATGTGGTTGACAAAAGTGTTTTGGATCCCAAAACTCTTCATGCGAGTTTGTTATAAGAAGACTATTTCAAACATAGCAAAACTAATCCTGTATATCTCTGGTTTGCCTTCGGGTAAACAGATTTGGTATAAATGATTGAGTTAAGAAAACCCACATAGTCTTTGGTTGAATGCTCACAGAGTCACCACGCTGTGCTTTTCAGATGTCCTTTTCATCACCCAATCCTTTTTAAGCATTGTTGCTGCTTCGTACAGGGAGATCTTAAAAGCCAGCATTGGTTGACCACATAGACTGTGCAACTCTCTTAAGAGTTCTCTGTGTACTTTCAAAGTTCCAGAACTGATTGGGAGCTATGACTATAACCTTGTAAGGAACCGAGTTCCTGGAGATACTATCAAAATCTCCTAAGGATCATGGCTGTCCCAAGGATCCTTCTTGAGAAGATTCTGATTGCCAAGCTAGTATCTCTTTCTTTGAGCCAATGCCTCTCTTTTTTTAGAACACATGCACTCCTGTCTGAAGACAGAAATGATTTTACATGATTTAATTCAATGACCTGGAATTTTCCACAACTCTTCAAAGCTCCACATCTGTCCGTGACATGACGTCATGGAGCTGATATAAATACAGCCTTACATGTTGAGAGGCAGAGCAAGTCAACACATGTCTTCCGAAGCTCTCTCTGTTTATAGCCTCTGTGAGGAGAATGAGGTCATATTTCTGAACTGTCATCCTGCATACCTGCACATAGCTTTGGTACAGGAGCTCTAGTGGTTGAGTATGCGCGTTCCGTTTCTCTTGCATCCCAGAGACGAACCTCCCAGCTCAGGTGACAATTAAACCGCATGGTGTGAGGAGGACAGTGTGGGAGGTGGATGTTTAGCCAGCCATGTGTAGCCAACATCACACATTTTCCCTAGCAAGGTCTTAGAGTTGACAGTGATGATTTATCCCTGAGCCAAATTCCTATTAAGTTATCTATCCAGAGGAAAATACTTTGCGAATTTTTAGGCTGTGTAACACTGATGCTTCTGCACTCAATATTTCCCTATTAGTGGTCCGTATTTTCTAGTGGAATTACCCATTACTGTCAGAAAGAAAGGGTTTTATTTTGTAAAAATACCAAAGCACATGTGTGTGTGTACTTCAACCAGAACACTGAGATTCTTGGACTTGGGAATGGTCCAGTCCAACGATATGCTTGTCATATGTATTTATACATCCAGCTGCATTCTACTGGCAAGATACCAGACTCTGGCCATTTGTGTGGTTTCTCCCTTCCACCTAGTTTAAAGTTTCCTATAATCTTTCATGTACCATCTCTTGTCAGGCCATACTATAGAAGGAAAGGTAAATTAGTATTGCTTAACTGATATTGTGTTCAATAGCTCTTCCTCTCTTTGTAAGTCACAGAAAGGTATTCACAGAAGGTGACTCAAAGATTTTTCCTAGCAGGGTAGAAAGTCTAGTTGTTAAATACACTTGTTTTATTTTCAACTAAATGTTCTGAGTTGATTTTTATCCTTAAAAAAAAAATACAGGCTCTCATATAGCCCAGGCTGGCCTCACACTCACTGTGTAACTAAGTCTGGCCCTGAACTCTTGATCAGCCTGTTTCCACTTCTCACGTGCTAGGATTACAGAGAATCTTGTACCAAATTAATCTTTGTAGATTGCCAACCCCTTAGGATGTGCTAAACTAATAGAATTTCTAAATACTTTTCTTAATTTGAATTTTGGAGAGGGAGATTTTAGTCAACCCGTTCCAGCACTGACTTGAAAGTCCATGACTTGGAGGCTTGGCCAGCTTTTCTCCCATCTGTTAGCTTTTTATGCCACCTCCTCTTGAATCCCGCCCTGACTCACTTAGGCAGAATTACTGTCCTAACATCTTTTGCTGCTCTTATGTACTCACGGTGCATATGTCTCATGAGAGCCTGCCTAAGAATAACTTAGAGTTGGTGAGGCCCTGCCTCCAGAGTCACCATGATGTCATATGATCTGTAAAAGCAAGAATAATTTAATTTTATCTTTACTTATCTAGTACACCGTGTGGTAGCAGACCTATGACTATTATTTCCTCAAACATGATGAAGACTAGATGGGTAGATCTGTGAATTTAGCTTTATAAGGTCTAGTGGTTTATACAATTGTGTTTATGTATGCATACACATGTGTGTATCCATGTGTCTGTGTGTGCAGGTTCATCTGCGTATGTTCGCATGCGTATGGCGGCGAGAGGTCAACTTCAGGTCTTAGGTCTCAGAAGATGTCCAGGCTGATTTTTGAGATAGCCAGGTAGGCTAGACTGACTAGCTAGTAAATCCCAGAGACCCACCTGTACCTGTCTCCGGGACTGGTTGTACATGTGCTTATAACCACCACTCTGCTCATGGGATAGAACTTGGGTCTTTGTGCGTGCATAGTGCTTTACCAAGTCCATGATCCCTGGAGGTGATTTACCTAAAACTGCTTGTGGTGTCATATCACGAACTTTGCAGCCATATTGGCTCTAAACCCAGCAAGCCACATGTCTATATCTTGGGCAAGGTACTTACCCTCTTTGCACCTTGGTTTCTTCCTCTACAGAATGGAATTTAATATGATCTCAGGAATGTTTGAAAGATGGAATGTGGCAGACAGCATTTGCAACATGCTCAGTACTGTGCCTGGAGTTAAGTCAGTGTGCCATGACAATGGAGCACTTCAAAAAAATGAAACCTAATTCTTCCTGGCGAATTCCCAGGTCCTGAGCAATGAAAGATGTCTTTATGCATTGCCCTCGTTCCTAGGCGTGTGAGGCCACAGGGAGATCTCAGGGAGACTTCATGTGGTGGCGTGGTGACGCTGTAAGAGCCATTGTTCATCCTCCTGATTCAAGAGATTGCTTCTGAATACTAAGAATTAGGGCAAATTATAAAATTTGGCTAAATCAGGAAGTAGTTGTAGGTAAAATTACATTGGAAAGCAGAACATAAATAGCATTTTTGGGGAAAATTTGGAAATTACTTTAGAACTATACAATATATACTTTCAAAATAAATATGACATATTTTTCTAAGAACTTTTCCAGAATATTCTGCTTTTGAGGAGCAACATTACCTTGAAATTGCTTTCAGAAGAATGTGGGTCGTTCAGTTCCCGGAGTACTAGTTTTATGTGTCAGTTCATTAGTACATCAAATTAAAGTTTGTTGGTTTCAGGTCCAAGTAAATTTTCCCAGCCTAAGCTTCTTTAGTTGAGCAGACCTGAAGAAATGGACCAGTTTTCTTATGTATTATGGTCTTGAAAACAAAATAAGCAAAAGAAGATGACAAGCATAAAAGAACTTGGGGCCTACGGAGATGGCTCAACATTTAAAAGTAGTTGGTGCTCTTGGAGAGAACCCAAGTTTAGTTCCCGCACCCACATGGCAGTTCACAACAATCTGAAACTCTACGCCCAGGAGTATGATGGCCTCTTCGCCCTCTTCTGGCCTCCATGGGCACCAGACACACATATGGCACCCATACATCCATGCAGGCAAAGCCCTCATACATATAAAAATACATCTTTAACAAACCAAAGCAGAAAGTAAATTTCTTCTAAAAATGGTTTCTTTAATCTGAATCTTTAACTGCTTCTCTTGAGACGAATTCTGTTTTTCTGAGGATTAGACCTATGGAGTTCAATTAATTAGATCTTTGATTCCCAGCTGAAGAGCATGAAACTCATTCAAATCGGTGACTTCCTCTGGCTGTTTACCTCCTAGGGACTCAGGTTTCTGTTTCTGGATCCAGTGCTTTCTTTTAGTGTCCTGGGTAAATCATCAAAGAATTTTATGTCTAAATAAATTAAGTGACTCCCGCATCCTTTATTGCCGAAGCTTTTTACCAAAAGAAACGAAATGAATTGAAATTGGGGAATTATTTACATCTGGCTTTGTCCTCTTGGAGAGCGTTTGGATTTCCGAACAAGTGGCTCTCTGCCAGTGACAAATGGAGGTTCTGAGATTGCTCTGCCATCTTCCTTTACCTTTTATGGTGTCCAGGGATTTTTTTTTTTTTTTTTTTTTTTTTTTTTTTTTTTTTTTTT
>JABTXL010005037.1:16102702-16124877 GCA_025134845.1 Neodon shergylaensis | reverse complement strand
TTTTTTTTTTTTTTTTTTTTTTTTTTTTTTTTTGCTCTCCTTTGTGACCCAGCTGCAAAACAGCTGTTGTTTGGGCTCTGGTCTTTCTACTCTCACAAGACAGCTTTTCTAACCGTCCCCAAGGGGCTTAAACTTGTGCACCAGTGTCAACTCTGAGTTCTTCTGAGTTCAGAAGAGCCCCCTGAGGGTCCATGGAGCAGAGAAGCACCCCTTTGCTATTGCTAAGCAGTTGACTGGAGCAACCCAGTGAGCGCTTATGACCTTGCTCAAGGAATAGACCCAGTACTCCAACAGGCCTGCTGGGTGTTTGGATTCATTGCTCTGAGCTAAGATCTGAGGCTTTTCCATTTTCATTGAGTCCTTAAAGGCATTCCGCTCTTTAGCCATGGAGATCCCCCCCTACCCCCCGAAGCCATTCTCACGGTGAACTTTTTTTTTTTAAATTAATTATTTATTAAAGATTTCTGCCTCCTCCCTGCCACCGCCTCCCATTTCCCTCCCCCTCCCCCGGTCAAGTCCCCCTTCCTCGTCAGCCCAAAGAGCAATCAGGGTTCCCTGCCCTGTGGTAAGTCCAAGGACCACCCACCTCCATCCAGGTCTAGTAAGGTGAGCATCACGGTGAACTTTTGATACCGTCTTGTGGATTACAGGATGCTGCTTAAATTTGTAATTTCTTGCTGTTCCTTTTGGAGACAAATTGTTGCTGTGGATGGCATTAGGCACGGAATTCTGGATGTCATACAGGCCTCTGCGCTATCCCTCATCCAGTTAGGGTATGCATTTGTGTAATAAGTGGGGGACTATCTGATCACCAGATCTGTGAGAAACCCATTTCTGTGGTTTATATTTAAAGGACTTGTGTTTTGAGCCCTTGCTTTTCTAAGGTATTTAACATTCTTCCTGCCTTTTCGCTCTTTCCCTCTCTCTGGCCTTTGGCTAACTGTTGATTAAACGGTTCTTCTAAGTGGTTTACAATTAGAAAGGAGATTCCAAATGGCAATTAGAGTGCAAAAGTGTCACAACAAAAGTAGGAATCAAGAATCAGAATACCTAGCAGGGAAAGACACAGCTTGACGAACCCAAGCACTTGAAATTTGGCCATGGCCATAGTTGGAAAGTTATCTTGGAATGTTCGAAGTACATTTTGGGTTTTACCTTGGAAATTTTCAATTTACATGACAAAAAACTGTTGTAATTTATGTTGTGGTTTCATGTGTTCTTTTTTTTTTTTAAATCCTCATTGGGTCTTGTATGGTTCCAATGACATTCTTTGCATTACCCTTCATGGCCAGACATACATAAATGTAATAACCATCTGTAATTTCACTATCCATTTTTCTTCTCCTCCCCCATTTCTGCCCTTTTCTCAGGCTTCAAAAATTACTTAACATACTCCATACTCATGGCCTCTGTCCCCAAATCCACTGGCCATTTTAAGCACTTGACACAATTTACTACTGCAGTTTTCATAAAATATATTTCACCTTGCTTTTAGCTATTTGGTTCAAAGTGATTTACGCACATATTTGCCAACCCAAATACCTCAAAAGCCCATAGATAATCACTAGGCAATCCCTATCAACCACATTTTTGAACTCTTAGTCTTAGCCCATAAGCCTGCACTTTGCTCTTCCTTTAATACCTTCCCAGCAGTGTCACTGTCTCCCTTATGCCATCTGCCCTTCCTCTCTACTACTTTGAGAAGATATACAATTCTGTTTTCTCTGATGCCAGGCATCTAGTCTGCACTTCTGTACCCCCTGACATGTCCTGTCTGCTCCCATCCCACCTTATTATCCTCCTCATCATTACAGAGGTCACTGGGAAGCAGCAGAGAGCATCTCCATGTGACTGCAGAGCACTGTGCTCTGCTGAGCCCTCTCTCCCCGGGATGCTGCTTCACCTCTCTCAGTCTGATTTCCATCCTGTGGTTTGTTCCTCTCCTGGGCCCTTCCTTGCTGCTCCCCTTCTCAGCGTTTCTTTCTGTTTACCACTCAAACAATGTACTGCGCATCCTTTGATCATTAAATCAAGCATTGGTTCATTTGGAAACTTTTCATGTGTGCTTTGACTAGGTCAAACCAAATGTTTATTACTTACGTTAGTGCAGCTTAATACAGCTGCAATTTTATACTTTACCAAGACAGGAGTTATGTCTGTTAGCAAAATCCTTTTTTACCTTAGTATTTAACAGTTCTAGGCACATACTGGGTGTCCTATAAGTAGTTGTAAAATTAAGGGAATTAATAAACATATTTAATGTGTTATGTAAATTTTATGTATGTATATGTAGCTTGAAAGCAAAAGGTGGGAATATATTTACCTATTTAATTATAAAGTTGATTTAAATGAAACTTCTACTTCACTAGAGCTTTTTTGGGCATTTTTTATTTATTTTATTTATTTATTTATTTATTTTTTTCTTGGGCATTTTAATTGCATGTCTAGATACTGTTCTCACCAACTGAGATTATGGATGAATAAGATTTAATGATGAGACTTTGGGTTTAACATGACTCTGATTTTGGCTTAACAATACAATGTGATAGTCAAAGTAATTTGCGCAGATGCAGGTTATGATATGGTTGAATACTATCAAATTAATTATCTCCTCTAACTGCTATTAAGGTATGTGTGCATGATTCCTTTAGGCTTTTGGGGAAGATGTACTAATAAACCTATGTAGATGGGAAATTTGCATTGGAACACAACTGGAACTCTAACTATGTTAAACACCTTCAATTATGAATCATTTATAGATGTTAGCCATTTAATTTTTTTTACCTTAAGAATTTTAAAAGTTTACTTACCCATAGTTTCAAAGTCATGTGGAAAAAAGAAAACCCTAATATTTAATATTTTTAGGTAAATACATGTTTTTGAAAGGTCAAGGCTGTGTGATTTTTTTTTCCTAGAGAGTTATAGAAATAAAGTCTATTGACAGCAGGTAAGAAACTGACAGAATAAGAAACAGTTTTGCCCAATTTAGTCTGATAAAACCATAAGTACTTTGGAATTGGTTATAGGAAGACGTGTGAGAGGTTACTCCCAGCATCATGAGTGACTCTTAGGCAGCCCCAGCACTGGAGAGTCCCACCGCTAGCCTGGCTGAGGACTCACAGAAGCTGGACCACAGGATTCATCTCCTCAATCTACCACCCACTCTTGTATACCCAACCCCTCTGGCCATTCACAGCTGTGGAGAGAGCAGGATGACAGAATAGCCGAAATCTCAGATGAGGGGCTGAGGACTCTTCCCCACTTCCACAATGGATCGCAAATAGTCAGGCTCTTGTGTGATTCTCCTGTACCTGCAACGTTGTGGGGACCTCCGGGTGATCACTACTGTCTTGATTTCACAGCAGCCATGTCATGCATGGAAGCCATTACAGCAAGTTTGAAATCATTTGAAATAGCCAATTAAATTGATCGTGAATGTTTAGTGTTGTTCTTGATATGCCTTTGTCTATTATTAAAAACTTTACAACTGTACGTAGATGATGTGGTTTGCTTTTGAGTTTATTGTTATAGTTTCCTCTTGCTTGGCCTCTTTGCAAGTTTTCTTTCCTTTCTTCTAATGCAAAGCATCAGATATTTGGTCTCTCTATTTCCTGTCCACTCTTGGTGTGTGGCCCTTGATACAGCCGGTCTTTATGACTTAGTCCTCCAGAGCCTGTGTTGCCTTGACATCTCAAACAAATAAAACTCTAATAGCCCTCTACACATAGCTTGTTCCTACTGATGCGCTCACAAATCTTTCCCAGAAGAATAAATAATTCCTTCATTTGTTCAAGTGACTGCAGAGTCATTCTTGAGTGATTTTTAATGCTACACTACACCCAGACCTGACCCATCGGGCTCACATTGTCTCAACAAAAAAAAAAAATCTTCCATCTTATTACTTTTCAGCTCTTCCACTGTGGCCACCCCGATGCAGACCTCGAGTGTAAACACTCTGGAAGTGCAATGGAATGAGTTCTCCACTCCAAGACTGGAGGCTTTAGGTTTAGCTTCAGTAGTCTACTTAAAACACTCCAGTGTTTTTTTTTGTTGTTGTTGTTGTTGTTGTTTTTTTTTTTTTTTTTTTTTTTGGTTTTTCAAGACAGGGTTTTCCTGTGGCTTTGGAGCCTGTCCTGGAACTAGCTCTGTAGACCAAGCTGGTCTCGAACTCACAGAGATCCACCTGCCTCTGCCTCCCGAGTGCTGGGATTAAAGGCGTGCGCCACCATTGCCTGGCTTCTCCAGTGTTTTTTAATTGCATTAGTTGATGAATTGATTGATTGATTAATAAGATAAATCATGTGTACATGTGAGGTGGAGGATACTTGTGGGAATCAGTTTTCCCCTACCACACTGTGGACCCTGAGGATTGAACTCTGATCGTTAGACCTGGCAGTAAGTGCCTTCATTCATCGAGCCTTCTTATTGGACTCAGTGTCGTGTTTGTATGTCATCAGAAGATACCCTGTGTTGACCCCAGCAGCTCAAACCCCAAAATGGAAATGACCCAGAGTGGATGAGTATGGCCCCTGTCCAAAGTATAGCACTCTTGAACTGGACCATTTTATGCTGTCCCCAGAGCCTACTCAACTTTTGTTAGCTAATAAGAGCAAGGGGATGGTAGAAATCAATAGATCATATGGCACCCAGAATTGAGTGTGATTTTTAATACCAGAAATGTACAGAATGGAGATAGAAGCTCCAGAGTCAACATGTAGCCCTAGTGAGCCCCATGCAGCACCGCCCCTCTTCTAGACATTCCTGTGACTTTTGTGGGATTTACTCAGTCTTCTGCTGCTATATCATGCTAGTGCTTGCTAGTCTATACCTGCTGACTTGCTGGCCTGCTTCTCTTTATTTTTTTATTTATTTATTTATTTATTTTTGTTTTTTCGAGACAGGGTTTCTCTGTGGTTTTGGAGCCTGTCCTGGAACTAGCTCTTGTAGACCAGGCTGGTCTCGAACTCTCAGAGATCCACCTGCCTCTGCCTCCCGAGTGCTGGGATTAAAGGCGTGCTGCCCGGCACCTGCTTCTCTTTATTCACTTTGATGACTTCTCATGTGTTGCTTAGGGACTTGACCACCTGATACTCCCAAATGGATGTTCTTCTGCCTGTTAGCTTGTATTGTTTTCTCACCAGTGCACTCCACACTGACAGTGTGCTGGGTTTTCTCTTGTCTATTCCACAACTAGACTGAGAGCAGCCCAAAGACACAACCTTACTGTTGAGCACACTGCTCAAGACACTCCTTGCTATAAAATCTGTGGCCACTTCTCTTTCCCTCTCAGTAGCTTTAGACAGACTGTGTTTATGGTCACATCTCTTGACTGCTAACAAAACACTGGTGTTTTTTAACACTCTGCTCAAGATGGGTACCTTTTCTTTCATCAGTCGTGAAATACCAGTGGACCAATCCTTTGGTTCAACATGCCATTGGAATCCCAACTGCAACATGAGTCAGTGATAGAGGTGATATAATTAAGACATTATAATTAGGTTAGAAACTACAATTTACATCCTGTCTGCAACATGTAGTATTATCCTGACCTTCCCTCTCTTAAAGATTTCCCGTGAAATCATCTTAATTGAAGCACAGTATTCAAGTCCGTGGTGGTAAGCACCGAGTTTATGTAAACAAGGCTTCAAAGAAAAGAGGGAACAACTTCAAGTATTTGCATCTGTTTCCCTGGAACTAATGCCTATAAATATAACTGTCCTACGGAATGTAACCATGATTTAAAGCTCTGTGGCATCCAGAAGATAGCCTCCCAGGAAAATATTATTACATTTTAATGAAGTATTTATGATATGAATTCCTATTTTAATATACTTGTAATGATTTTGTCTTTTTTTTGCAACTTTATTGATAAATGTGTGATGCCATCTCAGAAGAATATCTTAAAGTTTCACTGTTGATTTTTTTTTTTTTTACATATTCTGGTCTTTATTCTTGCTTTATTCTCGGTGTCTTCAAACTGCTTTTTCTCTTTTGCTCAAATGGTGTGGCTGATTTTCAGAACAATAACTCAGCTGCATGTAATGGCACACTTTCTGTGAATAAGATTCACCCCTCTTCATGCCTTCTCTCTGTTTGCCTGTGATTTAACACCTGAAGTTGGGATCTTTTTTTCTCTTGTGGGCTCCCAAGTAATCTACAACTTTTGTCTGACGTGACTACAAATTGGTGGTCCTATAACTCCTTCCTGGGAGCTGTTTTGATAGAGTAGCTCCAGAAAAACCCATAATATGGTTTTCTTCCTGTTGCCAATTATTTGATAGATCTAAGTGAACCAGCAGATGAAGGGATATTTAGGTGAGTTCTGAGAAGGATCTGGAGTGTCTCTCCTGGCAATGAATGCTGAAATTTTCATGTGGAAATGGAAGCTCAGCATACCCTGTAGTTTAGGATTCAAGGTTTTTCTTAATTTGAGGCTAAATCACATTGGCATAATAGATTATTAATTCGCCCTCCATCCTATTTTCCCTCTGTGGAGTATCAAGTGTGAGGCTAAAAACTCCAAGCTAGAGATAATTGCTGGGTCTTTCTGTGAGCTGTCTTTTACCTAGGAATCCACAGTGATTGTCCTTGCGGGAACAAAAGATGATCCCATCACACAATGAGTTCCAGTGTATCTTTTTTGGGGTATCATATTGCTCAGAAAGTATAAAGGTTTGTTGAGCTCTGTGCCAGGAAATAATTGGAAGAAAGTCAAAACACAACGCAAGAGTGCAAAGTCTTGTCATCAGGGATTTTTCAGGGTAATTGCTATTCTGAACTATGGTATCACGACACTTTGTAAAGGACATCTACTGTGCCATGAATAATTCGTCCCTAAAGGTTAGTACAAAAATTTGAGTATAATTTTTATTACAATTTTTGAAAGCTTTTTTATTGTATTTATTGTACGTGGACTTGTGTTACATAAGGGCATTTTCATACACCTACGTTTTATGATCTCTCCCACACTCCCTCCCCACCCCCACCCATGTCTCCTCTGTGTTCCCCTAGAGAGTTTTCCTTTCGCATCGTGTACATACATGATGGATTGTGTGTATCTTCCTAAAGTTTAGGAACCACATATCAGAGCAACTGATTTTTCTTTAAAAAAATAATAACTCAAACAAAAGCTATGTATGATAATCTAATTCTAACACCGCATGAAGTATTCCAAGTCTCGTAAGCAAGAGATTCCAGAACTATTGTGGTAGTTTATGCATATCTGTGTGTAAAATCTTATGTCTCTACTATATGGCCATACAGATTGTATTTGAAAACCATTGGTTAGCTTTTGGTAGAAATGCCATGGGCTTCATATCCATGCAACTTGCTGCATGTTCCTGAGCTGCAATAATGGCAGCACCAGTTTGATGCATCAGCAAAATAACTGGAAGGCGAAATCGTGATGTCGAATATGCGATATGAACTGAGTTGTATGTTTTCTTTCATGTATTTGTTTCATTGCTCACAAACAGACGAGGGCTGGATTGGAGCAGGGTTTGGGAGCATGGGCTACTGTTTAATGTCGCCTTGTTTGTTTCTCATGAATTTGAACCATACTCTTTTGCATGTATTTAGTACCTAACACAGTCTCCTTTCCTTGGTTTCTGAACAATTCATTTTATTTCATTTTTTTGTATTTGTCTACTTATTTAGGCAGGGTCTGATATATCCAAGGCTGAGCTTAAACTTGTGTAGCCCAGGATGGCCTCAAACTCATGATCCTCTTGCCTCCACCTCCTGGGTGCTAGGATTATGGATGTGTATCACCACACCTGTCTTGTATAGCATGGTGATTGAACCCAGGGTCCTATGCATGGTAGGCACATTATCAGATGTACTATATCCAAGCCCCACCTCCCCCCAATTTATTTTTCTCCATATTTTAAAATTCCCATTGCCTTCAAACTAATAGTAGTTGAAATAATAAATGTGATTGTACGCAATATTACTTACCAATGACCAACTTTTTTCCTAGGGCTCAGTGATGCATCTACCCGTTGATTCATTGATTCTTAAGTTTAGATGCTTTCATGAGGGTTTCCTTTTCTTTATTATTTGGTATTTCTCTGAGTAGTAACCAAAGCTGATGAATTTTTTTTAATAGTGCAATTTTTTTTCCCAGAAAGAGGGATCTCCATGATCATCTTGTATTGGAGATTATGGGTCTTAGTTTCTTTTAGTAACCAGTGCCTCTTGAGTGCCGATGCATGTTTTTATAGCTGCCTACTGTTGTTTCACCAGTGAATGATACATGAGGATTTTACTGCTCATTTTACTGGGACATTGATAAATGAGCTGGTTTCTTCCCTTAAAACCTTAAGTGGAAAAAAGTTCAAAGCCTTTTTTTTTTAAGAAAAAAAATCTCATATACCATTTTTATGGGCACTTTACTAATGATAGATTTTATTAACTTCTATAAATTCCTGGAATATTATTTTCCTGATGATTTAAAGAATGAACATGTGCTTTGAAGCTGTGTACCCAGCAAAGCGTGTTCTTTGTCATTCATTGCAGTATCCTGTTACACACGCATGTGTGTGTGCATATATCTAAATAATGAGCAACATTGGTTACAAGTTTCTAATGTACCTACATAATATTATCACTTTATATGTATCATCGTCGTGCAATTCAAAATTTCTATGAAATGGCCTTTACATTAAAAAAAAATAGTACACGTTGTTTTTATAACAGGTTTCATTTACAAAAACCTTGTGATCGGAAAGAACAGTATTTCCATGAAGGTGATACTGCATTCTTCCTACACTTAGTTCCTCTTCATAATCACCTGGCTGGCATTGGTAGTGCAGCTATTTGATAGTTCACCCTTTGTGCTGTACACTTTATGAGTTTGGACAAATGGATCATGAATACAGCCATGATGGCAGCATCGCGGAGAGTGGGTTCTCTGTGCTCCGGCTGAATCCTCCTTTCTGTAATAGCACAAAGTACTGCTAAAAGACCGGATGATTTTCCGTGAGTCATAGAGATAAACAAGTGTGGAATTGCTCTGCTCGTCTAGAATCCGTTCTCCTATTTCAGACACCAGGCTGCCTGATTCTTCAGTTAGTGAATTGGTGAAGGGACTCAACCTGGCGAAATTGCTGCTGTTACCTTATGAAAGCCCACAGACACGTATATATGAAACTTTGCTCTCCGCTTCCTCCTCAATTTTGAAGGTCCGACTTGAGACATTACTCTTAAGGAAGACTGGAGTTTTAGTCACTGGGTAGTTCATGAGACTGTTAGAGAGTGGCTGCTGAGTGCAGTGTCATTATTGAAGTGAAAGAACTTCTGAAGTCCATTTTTCTGAGCATGAGGTTATCCCTGGTTATAGGTGATAGGGACTGGGTGGTAATGCATAGCAGTTAGGAACGTGATTGCCTGTAGGATGTAGTAACTCATTTTTTTTAATGAGTGGATGAAAAAAAAGTCTGAGAAGATACAGACAAATTATTCAAAAGTTGCCTAGATTAAGAATAACAAGGGATTTACACACATTCAACTTTGAAACATTGTTTGCAGTAACCTTGGTTAAAAAGATGTATATGAACAAAGAATGAAGCATTGCCTGGGGTGCATGTAGTATATAAACAAGGAGGATCATACAGATAGTTACTGTGGAAAAACTGTGTAGACGTACCCTGGTACTTAGCTGTCACTTAGAGTCCACATAGATCTTCATTCCTGCCCTGTCAAACCAGAGACCACTCTGATAAATTTCTTCCTAGTGTTCTCTTACCTGTTACTGTGGATAATTGTGTCGAAGCAATAACCAGGTCAAGATGGTACTGCTTCATAAGCTGCCTGGATTATATAATTTCAAGAAAAATAAAATTATTTCCTGAAAGCATTTCTCTGTTGTTCTTATTGTTTTTCTGTGATGTTACTCTTTGACTAAAACTAAAGCTAGGAAGGTAAGCTAGTTTCTGATTAAGTCCTAGGTTAGCAGAACTTCAGATCTGAATGTTAGCAGCAATGAAAAATAGCCATTGGAAATTCTCCACGTTGTGACTTCATTTCTTCCTTGGAAGTAGATAGTAATTACATCCACGAAAGAACATTTGCTGTAGTAAGAGATGAGGGATGTCTAGAAGAGAACTAGTGTCATCTTCATTGCTTGGGACCAATGTTTGTTCCCTCTGCACTAGAGCCCATCACTCATTGTCTTTGTGTTTTCTCATTTAACCCTTGGCTGTGTTTAACATTCAGCATTTCTGAGTGGTATCTGGGGGTCAACTTTCCCAAGTGTGATATATGCTCTAAGGATCAGAGAAGAGAATGGCCATGGGAAAGCACTCTTCTTTAGCACTGACCAGAACTCTGTATTTCTTTACTTTTGTGAGTGTATGCGAGGTGTGTGTGTGTGTGTGTGTGTGTGTGTGTGTGCATTCCTGCATGCCCGTGTTGGTGGGTGGTAATTGAAATTGAACCTAAGGCCTTGTACCAGACCACTGAGCTATAGCTACCTGCCTTTTAGCTTATTAATTTTTGAGACAGAGTCTTCATAAGTTGCCCTGGTTACCCATTTGGTAGCCAACATAGGCTTGTGGAATTTGTGGTCCTCAAGCTTCAGCCTCCTGACTACAGGAGAACTCTTAGAATTATAGGTCTATGTCCTCCGTTCTGGCTTGCTTGAGAAGTTAACAGTATTCTGAATATTTTTTTATAGTCTCAGGCATGCTCTGGACTCTTCTTTCCAGTGTTAAATAGTTGTACACACACTTTCTCTCAATTAAAATCCCCGTGTCTAAGCCATTCCTAGCTCATCTGCCTCTACATGAAACTAGTGTAAGACAAGCAGAATGGAACTTGATGGTTGGAGCTATACTACATTTTCACTCTCAGTGCATAACTCCTATTGGCAGTAACCACTGTGATGGGAGCTGAGGGAATACTTTATTAAGATAAAATAATAAAGACAATAAAACAGAAAATGAAAGCACTTGGCAGTAGCTCAGTTGGTAAAGGGCCTTGCAAGAGTCTGAGCTCAATCATAAGAACAGATTTTGGGGGCCTGGAGAGGCAGCTCAACATTTAAGGGCTCTTGCTGCTCTTCCAGAGAACCCAGGTTCTGTTCCTAGAATCCACATGGCAGCTAGCATGAAGTTTAGTTAAGGGGATTCAGTACTCCCTTCTGGCCTCTGCAGGCTCCAGGCAGCCACATACATTACAGGCAAAATCTCTCATTCACATGAAATAAGAAGTAAATATTTAACATCTGAGATCATCTTTTGGCCTCCACATGTATGTGCATCTGTGCATACTCATGCGATGCACATGCACTACCCAAAGAAAAGCTAAAAATGGTAATGATGTTTCTTTAATCCATTTTACCCTTTTTATTTCTATGACACTTATAAAATCACTATCAGCTCCCCAGCCTCCTCTTTGATCACATGGATGGACCCAACATCACTTCTAGTCTTCTCTTCTTGATGCTTCCCAGGATCCTGAAATCAGTCTTTCCTCTCAACACATGCTCCTCAGTCATCCTCAGAAGAAATAAGGGTTTTCCCCCAGCACTGTTTATCTGTAGACATTAGTGTATTTCGTTTGTGTCCAGAGGTGAAAAATAATTCATCATGATCCACTGCTGAATCATCCATTTTCTCTGTTTTTCAAGGGTCGTAAGAGTGAGGCCGAAAAGTTCTTCTTGAAGGCCATTGAGCTGGATCCCACCAAAGGAAACTGTTACATGCACTATGGTGAGTGGTGACGCTTTCCCCATGACCCCCCCCCCCCCACCTCTGCTGTCCATGCTGAAGAGAGATTTCGGTTCTTTGCTGCTCAGAGACCTTTGGGAGGAGGCTGACTTCCTCCTTCCAGACTTAGCCTCATGCAACATCCTTCCCTTTCCATTTAAAATGTCACACTCAGGAGGGCTCCGCACTACATTTTCCTTCAGCGAATTTTCATTGGCCTTTAATGGACTAGGCAGGTTTCCAATTGTTTCTTTCAAGTTCAGCACAGCGTTTTAAATGAGATCCCATCAGGAAAGCATCTAGCTCTTTGTCTGAGGCATAGTTTATAATAAAAATATTAGCTTCTTTTTTTTTTCTTTCATTCTGCACAATAATGTATTGCTCATGGAGCATGCCAACTTGATGTTTTAGGAGTTTACATTTTGGCCTCTTTCTGGAAGATATGTATGTATACCAGGCTGTAAATACCTAAGAGCGAGGCCAAGCATAAGCTATAACAAGTGTAAGGAATGTCTGTCTCATGGCATTTAGCCTTGGTCTTAATCAGTTCAGAATGAGCTTACATAACACTCTATCATTATCATGACTCATGTGTTTAGCCACCAAAGTATACAGCTGGCTGGTGTGGGATAAGATGTGCTGGATCTACCAGATTTGTAGATGGGCTGTCTCTCAAGGAACAATAGCATCAAGCATTTTCTTTTGCTAAGCCCATGAGAAACAAGATAGTGAGTTAAAAAAAAAATTACCGCTGACTTTATGTGTTAGGTATTATTGGGTAGTAAATGTAAACATGTTCAGAAATGAAATCCTTAGGAAATACAGCTATTATTCCTCTATGGTACTAGTTCCTTCTCCCAGTTTTCAGCTAGAAAGGAAAAAGCAGCAGTGATGGCTAGGAGTGTAGAAGAATGGAAATAATTAAATGCGGGAAACACTGAGCCAACCACACATGAATCTTTTCATGTGTGTGTTATTATATGTGTATGCATGTGAACCTAGTCACATGATGCTTTGTTTTAGGCAGAACACATGATACAAAAGCATGTATATGACCACTCTGTCTTTGCTTGTTTACCATGTGTTATGATAATGATGGAGTAATTCAACCTGGCTTCAGAATTTATTATAATTTTCACAACTTTTCCTATTTGAAGCATTCAAAATTAGGGTGTTTCTCATACCTGCTGGTTTGGGGTCCCCTACCACACATCAAATCATCTCCATGGTTATTTTACTAGAGCTTGAGAGGACTGTTGCCTTTCAGAGGCATTTTAGGAAACAGATGTGCTGTTCTCCACCTTCCTGCTTGTTTGTTTCCTTTGTTTCAAACTGGTGCTGCTTCCCATATCTTCAGAGCTAGTGTCTGCCATCATTATGTAGTGAATAGGGATCCACACAGTGAATTTCCTTACACCCCACTACTGCCGCGTTTGAGACCATTATTAAAAATCACTATTACAACCAGGGTTGTGGCTCATTGGTACGGCCATTGCCTGGCACAGGTGAGGCCTAGTGTTCAATCACAAGCACCGTGAAAGCAAAAGGAAAGGAATCTAACTTTAGAATTCAGTTGCTTTGAGAATTCTTTTTTTGAAAATACCTTTTTTGTTTTCTTTTTTAAAAGCAGTTTTTTTTTTTAATTTTACATACCAATCCCAGTTCCCTCTCCTTCCCCTCTTTCCATTCCCTCCCACCTTAGTCCCACCCCACCTCATATCTACTTCTCAGAGAGGGTAAGGCCTCCCATGGGGAGTCAACAAAGTATGTCACATCACTTTGAGGCAGGACCAAGCACTCTCCCCCATATCTAGGCTGAACAAGGTATCCCTTCATAGGGAAAGGACTCCAAAAAGCCAGTTCATGTACTAGGGATAAATACTGGTTCCATTGCCAGTGGCCCCACAGACTGCCCAGCCACACAACTGTCACTCATATTCAGAGGTCCTAATTTCATACTATGCAGGTTCCCCAGTTGTCAGTCCAATGTCAGTGAGCTCCCACTAACTCAGGTCAGCTGTTTTTGTGGGTTTCCCTGCCATGGTCTTAATCCATTTGCTCATATTGTCTCTCCTCCCTCTCTTCAACTGAACTCTGGGAGTTCAGCCCAATGCTTAGCTGTGAATCTACTTCCATCAGTTGCTGGATGAAGGTTCTGTGATGACAATTAAGATAGTCATCAATCTGATTACAGGGAAAGTTCAGTTCAGGCACCCTCTCTACTATTGCTTAGAGTCATAGCTGGAGTCATCCTTGTGGATTGCTGGGAATTTTCCTAGTGCCAGATTTCTCGCTAACCCCATGATTCTTCCCTCTATCAAGATACCTCTTTCCTTGCTCTCCCTCTCTGTCCTTCCCCCACGTTTACCATCCCATTCCCTCATGTTCTCCTTCTCCTCCCCATCCCTCTCCTACCACTCTCCCAGTTTACTCTGGAGATCTTGTCTATTTCCTCTTCCCAGTGGGATCCATGTATGCCTCTCTTAAGGTCTTTTTTGTTAAGTAGCTTCTCTGTGGACCGTAGGCTGGTTATCTTTCCTTTATGTCTAATATCCACTTACGAGTGAGTACGTACCATGCTTGTCTTTCTGGGTCTGGGTTACCTCACTCAGCATGGTTTTTTCCTAGTTCCGTCCATTTGCCTGCAAATTGCAAGATGTCATTGTTTTTTTTTTTTTTTATCACTGAGTAGTGCTCTATTGTGTATATGTACCACATTTTACTTGAAAATGGTCACAACTCATGTATTTAAATGTTTGTGTAAAGATTGATTTTTTTTCTTAATTCTATTGGAGTGTATTTAATGTTGACGGTTATACAAATAATTAGAACTATATTTCCCATCTCTAAGAAGGAAAACTGCATGATTCAACATAATTTTATAAATTACAGTGTTACTCATTGTAATAAATATTACATCACTCAGTATTTACATATAAGTGGAAAAAACTCAAGATGAGACATCAAAGGAAAAACTAATTAGGGCACATAGTCTACAAATTCACAGAATCCCATGTTAAGAACTTGAGACAATATTAATATTTGACTTTTAGAACTGAAAAATTGTTTTCAATTGAAATCTATATCAATCCTCTGTTTTGCAAACAGAGTGAAGCCTTGAAAAATGAAGATGATTCAACCAAAGTTAGTGTAGTTGAGCAACTTCTGCATCTCTCGGTTACTCATTGTTTTTTTTTTTTATAGCATATGTTCTATTTCTTTTTATAACTTTGTAGATTGACAGAAAAATAGACATTTTTAATCAGTAATACAGAATTTGAGAATATTATGACTTAGCTTCAAATTCTTTTTTTTATTATTTATTGAAAAAAAAAATCCCTGCTTCCTCCCAGCCTCCCATTTCCCTCCCCCTCCTCCCGCCCCTCCCCCCCCCGCTCCTCTCCCCTTCCCTCTCCAGTCTGAAGAGCAGTCAGGGTTCCCTGCCCTGTGGAAAGTCCAGGGTCTTCTCCCCTCCATCCAGGTCTAGGAAGGTGAACATCCAAACTGGCTAGGCTCCCACAAAGCCAGAACATGAAGTAGGAACAAAACCCCATGCCATTGTCCTTGGCTTCTCATCAGCCCTCATTGTCCGCCATGTTCAGAGAGTCCGGTTTTATCCCATGCTTTTTCAGTCACAGTCCAGCTGGCCTTGGTTAGCTCCCAATAGATCAGCCTCACTGTCTCGGTGGATGGGTGGACCTCTCGTGGTCCTGACTTTCATGCTCATGTTCTCCCTCTTTTCTGCTCCTCATTGGGACTTTGGGAGCTTAGTCCGATGCTCCAGTGTGGGTCTCTGTCTCTATTTCCATCCATCGCTAGATGAAGGTTCTATGGTGATATGCAAGATATTCATCAGTATGGCTATAGGATAGGGTCATTTCAGGTTCCTTATCCTCAGCTGCCCAAGGAACTATCTGGGGACATTGCCCTGGGCACCTGGGCACCACTCTAGGTTCATGTCTCTTACCAACCCTAAGGTGGTTCCCTTAATTAAGTTATGTGATTCCCTGCTCCTCTATCCAACCTTGTTTTATCCCCAATCATCCCGTTTCCCCAAGTACCTCCCCTCCTCCCCTTCTCACTTTTCTCTCCCCATCTCCCCTTACCCCCATCCCACCCCACCCCCAAGGTCCCAATTTTTTGCCCAGCAATCTTGTCTATTTCCCATAGCAGGGATAATAACTATATGTTTTTCTTTCGATTCACCTTCTTGTTTAGCTTCTTTAGGATCACAAATTATAGACTCAGTGACCTATATTTATGGCTAGAAACCAATTATGAGTGAGTACATCCCATGATCCTCTTTTTGGGTCTGGATTACCTCACTCAGGATAGTGTTTTCTATTTCCATCCATTTACATGCAAAATTCGAGAAGTCATTGTTTTTCATGGCAGAGTAGTACTCTAATGTGTATATATTCCACACTTTCTTCATCCATTCTTCCATTGAAGGACATCTAGGTTGTTTCCACGTTCTGGCTATTACAAATAATGCTGCTATGAACATAGTTGGACAAATGCTTTTGTCGTATGATAGGGCATCTCTTGGGTATATTCCCAAGAGTGGTATTGCTGGGTCCAGGGGTAGGTTGATCCCAAATTTCCTGAAAGACCGCCACACTGATTTCCAGAGTGGTTGCACAAGTTTGCACTCCCACCAGCAATGGATGAGGGTACCCCTTTCTCCACAACCTCTCCAGCAAAGGCTATCATTGGTGTTTTTGATTTTAGCCATTCTGACAGGTGTAAGATGATATCTCAAAGTTGTTTTGATTTGCATTTCCCTGATCGCTAAGGAGGTTGAACATGACCTTAAGTATCTTTTGGCCATTTGAACTTCTTCTGTTAAGAATTCTCTGTTCAGTTCAGTGCCCCATTTTTTAATTGGGTTAATTAGCATTTTAAAGTCTAGTTTCCTGAGTACTTTATATATTTTGGAGATCAGACCTTTGTCTGTTGCACGGTTGGTGAAGATCTTCTCCCAGTCAGTAGGTTGCCTTTTTGTCTTAGTGACAGTGTCCTTTGCTTTACAGAAGCTTCTCAGTTTCAGTAGGTCCCATTTATTCAATGTTGCCCTTAATGTAAGGATTTATTTTACTTTTGTAAGATGTATCTACTTGGCACAAGACGTTGTTCCCTATTCAGAAAATTCTGTGAAGGAATCAACATGATGTCATATTTAGAAGGTGATCTGTAGATGGAAGTTTCTGTTCTGCCTGGTCCTACAGCTGCACAGTGCCAAAGAAACACACAGAGGCTTATATTAATTATCAACTGTTTGGCCTATTAGTTCAGGCTTATTACCAACTAGCTCTTACAACTTCCATGAACCCATAATTCTTGTCTATGTTTAGCCACATGGCTTGGTACCTTTTCTCAGTGCAGCATTTTCATCTTGCTTCCTCTTTTTCTGGCAGATGACTGATCTTTGCCTTTCTTCCTCCCAGAATTCTCTTAGTCTGTTCACCCTTCCTGTACTTCCTGCCTGGCTACTGGACAATCAGTGTTTTGTTAAAATAATACGAGTGACAAATCTTTACAGTATGTAAGAGCATTATCCCACGGCAGTGATCTGTAGAAGGTAGAAGATTTGTTAAAAAGAGTAGCTGTGTCTTACATCTATGAGTGTATGACGTGTGTCATCTTTGAGAACGTGCCAACTATTTGAAAGCTAGGTGTCAGTAGGAGACCTGGAAAGTTCAAACATCCATGGCCAGAAAAAGTGTAGATTCAGAGCAGTGAAAAAGAACTCATGTGACTGGACCTGGGTAAACCAGATGGAGAAGTGGAAGATGAGGCTGAAGAGGAATTAGATAGAGTGCTATCTAAACAAGGCTAAGAGGTATTTCTTCTACAAGTGTGGGAATGAACGAAACTGAGAAGACAGGACAGAGATATCAAAGTACAAAAAGAAAATGCCTTTAAAGAGTGATTACTGTGTATTGGCCAAGGAATGATGATGGTTTGGAGTTGGGAGATATTGGGAAAGGAAATACATTAAAACCATCCCTCCTTTAGATAATTCTATATTGAGGGGAGAATTCTGTTTCCTAATTTCTATGCCATCAATACCTAGTGTATTGTCAAATGCCCAGTAATGTCCCATGCTAGTAACTGAATTTGGAACATAAAATTCAATGAAAAGATGTTCTGCTTGAATTTTCATTATTTTTATCCAAGAAAATTCATACTATGTTTCTCATATCAGTTCCTTGCCAATTTGCTGAAATATATAGTTTTTCATCCTGCCTTAGGGTGTTTATACCCACAGATTGAATGGGTAAAAACACTCCCACAACTTGAAAATAAATATTTAAATGAAATGTATGTGTTCTGAGTCTTTTTAAGATGTGCTTCAAATGCCAGCGAATGTTGTTTTATGAGAAATCCTTCCTCTCGTGCAATTATGTGCTTTTAGTTTGCTTGTTAATGATATGAGTGATTTGGAAAAAAATATTCAGTTATGACTGGGTAGGGAAGACATCTAGCTATGCTATAGGTTCCTTCTAATTTAGACCCTCTGGTTTCATGTCTGAAGGAGTGAGGTGTAGGGAAGGTTTTTTTTTTTTCACTACAGTTTCATCTGAAAGTCTGCAAAACTGGGTACAAGGAGATAATTAAATTTTGGCCTCTGTTAACCTCCAGTCTATGGATGAGAAAAAGAGACTTGGAATAGAAGCCCAGGATGAAAATCTAGAAAGCTGATGTTGGCTCCTAGATGTTTTCCAGCATTAAAATTTTCTATCACTTTAATAATTTATCAAATATCGTGACCAAGATAACTCTCATAAAAGAAAGTATTTAACTGGGGGCTTGCTTACAATTTCATAGGGTTAGTTAACAGCCATGCTGTTGGAAAGCAAAGAGGCATGGCGCTAGAGCAGTGTCTGAGAGAGCTTTACTTCTGGAGGCCGCAGGTAGATAGAGCTCTCTCTCTACTTTTAAGCATATGAGTACTTTCTCATTTTTACCTCTTTTAAATACCTGTACCTATACGCTCTCTTGCTCTCTCTGAGTCTCTCTCTCTGTCTCTGTCTCTCTCTATATATACATATATATGTATATATATGTGTGTGTGTGTGTATATATATATATATATATATATATATATATATATAATCTTTGAAAAAGGGTTTCTTTGTATAGTTCTGACTGTCCTGGAATTCTGTAGACCAGGCTGGCTACCTGCCTCTGCCTCTCAAGTACTGGCAATAAAGGCATGTACCAGCACTGCCCAGATAATTTTTAAATCATTTATAAACGGAAAAGAAACCTTAAGATGCATTCTCAAAAGAAAAAGTACTGAGAATAGCTATTCAACTAAATTAAGGGCACTCACGGTGAATATTCTGGCTCTACAAGCTGAAGAGAGCTAATGTGGTGGCTCGTGAAGAAAAGCACGTCTTACACAAGCTTGGTGACTGGAGTTTGTTTCCCAGATCACGTGCTGCCTGCCTTGATGATAATGGACTGAGGCTCTGAAACTGTATGGGGGCCCCCTCAGTTAAAGCTTTTCTTTCTAAGAGTTCCTGTGGTCATGGTGACTCCTCACAGCAATAGAAACCCTAACTAAGACACCAACTAAGAATCAACGTAAACATAGCTGTTAAATGCCTAAACATCTCTGTTTAACGGGAAGACAGGATGACTGATGGCCAGTTTCAGAACGCCTAGAGCCAGTCTTCTCCTAGTTGGCAAACCTTGAATTTTCCTAGTACCTTTGTTGTCTCCACACTAGGGGGTGTTCACTGGGCACTTATTTCATTACTGATTGCTCATCGTTTGGATCTTCTTCATTCTCTGGAGCCATGGTTAGTTATTAAAGACAGTTACTGTCTGTCTTTCATTCACTACTCCTAGATATACACAATGTCTTCTGTCCCAAGTATTTTCTCTGTTTAGTTTTTTTTCTATTGTGCACCAAAATTTCTATAATATAATATGCTGATGTCATGTTCTTTTTTTATTTTTTTTGAGGATTTAGCAAACAGTATCCTAACGGGCATATTTTTCCCTAGACTCCTATCCCTTGGGTTGACACTCTCCAATTAAGCTATTTCTCCTTAAGGTTAGCAGCAGTGAGGCCATTGTCTTTTATGATTTGTGCCTTCTCTACAACCATGCCCCAATATTTAACATCATGCTTGATAAATACATTGCTGGAGGGTGGAGGAAATTCAGGCTTACCACTGTAGAACTGTAGAAATAAGTAGCATCAGCCATCAATAATAAAGGCAATGGGGCTCCAGGCTTCCCTCTTTGTTAGGAAGTGAATGGAGAAAAAAGAAGCTATTCAACATCTAAGTAATTTTTTCTCAGTGGTCATTCAAGCTGTTATATAAAAAGATAGCTGAAAAAAAAAACTACAGTAACAAATATATACAGTTATCTGAAAGAACTCAGCATATAAAACTTTATGGGCTGAGGAGATAGCGCAGACAATAAATTGCTTAACTTGAAAACATGGGGACCTATGTTTGATACCCAGAAACCATATTTAAAATAAAATTTAATACATGCATTTACGGGGTGTGGTTGTAGTACTAGGCAGACCCCTGGGAAGTGATGGACAAGGCACCCAGCCTGGTTTCCTTTGTGAGCTCTGGGTCAGTGAGAAGCGCTGTTTCCACTTTCAGCCAAACAAAACACAAGTTTATCATCCTTGAGGAAAAATGTGAGTTTGTCCTCTCCTGTGCACATACAAACAGAAACATAGGCATGTGTGCAGACACATACATACACTCAAAACATAAATATTTATCAAGAAAGAAAAAATAGAGGAAGGCATTTTAAATGATCTCTTTATTAAATCATTTTCATGATGAATTAATAGGTACATTTTGATTGTTATATCTTAATCCAAAGTAGGATAATTAGATAAATATTTTGGAGTTATTTTGCTGAGAAATTCCCATGTAGGATTTCATTTAATCCCTCAGCAGCCAGATACACTATGGAGCTGCTTCTGGACACTCAACAGAATGAGGAGTTGAAGTCCTTTAAGCAATTGGGAAATCATCACAATTTCACTGCCCGCTAATACCATTGACACATCACAGTGCTACCTGTGCCAAATGCAATGTCATCGTCTCCTACGCCAATATGGGAAACTTTCATAAGAGCAGGCTAATAGAGTAGAATGGCATTTAAAGATGACGTAAGTCCCCAAAACCAAATTTTACTCTGTTTCTTCTAGAATAGGGTTAGAGATGTTTATAGGGGAGGACTAGAATTACAAGGTGCCTGATTACGATACATGCACACAGAAGGCTGAGATTATGAACAAAGAGAAAACTGTGGTGGTCTCCTTACTGTGTTACCATGAACAGCAGGGAAAGTGGTCCATACCTTGTGGTTGTCACAGTCGAGAGAGAACCTGCTCAGTATGGACAGGGAGAGAAACAAGGAAGAGTACACCAAGAAGAAAACAGACAGGCCCGAGTTAAGTGCCTTGCATGGATTTCTTCATAATATCCCTTTTAATTTAAAATTTTTCAATTTTATATAATAGCTGTGCTCCTTTTGTGAAGCATACATATAATGTAATAGTATATAAAATTACAACCAACTTTCTCTGTTTCCCACGTATGATGTAGAAAAGATACCAGAAAAATTGCAGCAAGCAGTTATACGTATTTATTCATGAGTATTAATTTGAGATGGAATGTAAACTGCTTTATGAAATTTAGGAACACAGAAATACTCTTGCATGAATTCTCATTTATGTGCTCTTTACATGATGAATTCATCAGATATGTATTTAATTAGTATCATATGTACTTTTTGTTTATCAAATTCAATAGCTGTATAAATATTCACAGTACTTTTTTTTGAGTGTGTTGCTTAGATGTTTGTCAACCTGACACAAGGCAGAGTTGTTTGAGAAAAGAATCCTCAGTTAAGAAAACACTCTATTGGAATGGTCTGGAAGTAGGCTTGTGGGGCAACTTCTTGATCGATGATTGATGTGGATGTGGCAGTGAAATTCTCTGAAGTAATTTCCACAATGGTTAGTGACTTCAGTTCCTCATTCTGTTATCTAGGCAGAACCAGCTCCATGCTGCATATGACTTTTGGGGGATTCAATGAGATCCTACATAGGAATGTCTCAGGACAAACTTCTCCAAAAATATCCATGTAATTACTGTATCACACATCATGGGTGATACTGTCCCTGGAAATGTGGTCCTGGGTTGTGTAAAGAAACAGGCTGAGCAAGTCATGAAAATGTGAGCCATTCAGCAGCATTTCTCCTTGAACAAAAAAGCAAACCAGAAGCCAGGTGTTGGTGGTGCATGCCTTTAATCCCAGCACTCGGGAGGCAGAGGCAGGTGGATCTCTGTGAATTGGAGGCCAGCCTGATCTACAAGAGCTAGTTCCAGAACAGGCTCAAAGAAAAGAAAGAGAGAAAGAGAGAGAGAGAAAGAAAGAAAGAAAGAAAGAAAGAAAGAAAGAAAGAAAGAAAGA
>JABTXL010005037.1:16086216-16102692 GCA_025134845.1 Neodon shergylaensis | reverse complement strand
AGAAAGAAAGAAAGAAAGAAAGAAAGAAAGAAAGAAAGAAAGAAAGAAAGAAAGAAAGACAGACTAGACTACCAAGGAATTCACAACATATACGACCTCACATGTTCTAATAACATAATAAAATTACTGTGTTTCGAGTCTTGACTATAGGCATTTGTGTCCCAGCTGGAGATTCAGCCCTGTTCACGCAGCACATACAGGGTCAGTCAACTTCACCCAGCACATGAATCAGTGAGGAAGTCTAGACCGCACTTTAGTTAGTTTTGTGTTTCCTTTTCTTCATATTTACTTCCCTTTCCCCCTTTGCGGGGTGATCCGTTGTGATTTTGTATAATTTAAAGGCTTTATCAGGTCAAGCTTTGCTAAGGTGTGGAATTAAGCAGTGTGTATGCAAATCCCTTTGAATGTGACCTCATATGGGATTTAAGCAACTAGAAAAGTAAAATAAGCATTGGATGGAGAAGCAAGAAGAGCAATGGATTTGGGACAGTAAACAGAGAAGGATTTTGGTGTGAGATTCAGTAGCAGCCCAAGGATGATCTTCATGAACTTGGTCCAGCCTATTCTGAACTATTTTCTGGTTTTTATTTTTTGCTGTTAGTTTTCATTGTTGTGGTTTTATCAAGATGTAGTCTTTCTGTGGACCCCTGGCTGTCCTGGAACTCACTTTGCAGAACAGAGTAGCTTTGAAATCAGAGGTCCATCTGCTTCTTCCTCCTGAGTGGGATTAAAGGCTTGCGCCACTACACCTGATTCTGTTCTGGTTTTTACTGGTTGGTTATAAGGATTTACTTATTCTATCATAAAGCCAGTAGCGTGTAACCTCCTCAACAGGTCCTAACAATGGATACTCACTCCTACAGTGTAAAAAGTTGGATTTTCTGGACCAGTGACTTGTATAGTCACTTCCTTGGCGGCTAAAGAGTTGCCTTTGGATCTTTTTGTCCCCTGAATTCTTTCTCTCTGGCTCCCGTGTGTAATATGCAATTTTTTTTAACAAAATGAGGCCTCCCACCGAGGTATTCATTGATTAAGCTAGGCCCTTACCCAGTGTTGGCCTTTTCTTTATCTTCTGAAGATAAAATATGGCAGATTGTCGAAAAAGCTCTTCATGGACCTCTATTTTTTGTTCCTATTTCATTTTTCTTTTTTTTTTTTGTCTCACTCAATCCCCATCGAATCTATTAATCATTTAAACAGGATGGGGCTCTCACTGTCCCTTTTGTCTCCCTTGTCATTTCCTGTCTTTCTCAACTCCACTATCTCTTATGCCACTCTGATCCCCATTTCCCACCAGACGGCCATAACGACGTGACTAGCCTTTGGACATGCCATAACCCTTTTGGAAAGCATCATGGGAGACATTAATCTGGCTATGTAGTTCACCTTCCTGACCTCTTTTCCAATGGAGCCCAGGACCCTGGCAGGCCGATTCTCTAATCGCTTTTGCACTGGACACTTTCCTTGTTACATGTCCAATTAAGGATGGATTCCTGGCCTCGTGTTCACCTAGGGACAAATCCAGGGCCTCTCAACCTCATGACATGATGTCCAGATTGTTCTCCTGGGCATCTTTTCCTTGTTACCTGGCCTACATGGTCTCCTTGCCAGCGACTATGGCTCGTTCATCACATTACTTCTCTAAACAGAGCTTTTGTTAAACATGGGCTGCCAGGAACATAAAAAAAAAAAAAACAAAGTGAACAGCTATCAGAGAGAAGGCTAGAACAGTTGGTTTTAAAGAGACACAGCATTAAATGGAAGGGTAACTGGTAGCTCACAAAGATATGCAGCAAGGCTCAAAGAGAGAAAAGTCTCCACATTTTCGATGCGTCCAGTTAACAGGCACTATGAGC
The DNA here is from genome assembly GCA_025134845.1 of Neodon shergylaensis. Lineage (NCBI taxonomy): Eukaryota > Metazoa > Chordata > Mammalia > Rodentia > Cricetidae > Neodon > Neodon shergylaensis. The sequence goes on along the minus strand of JABTXL010005037.1, from coordinate 16,100,836 downwards.
ATCATGCGCAACCGCTTCTCCTTAGGACAGCTAATCTAAATCCTAACCACTGCACCAGCATCAACCCTCTCCCAGGAGAACTGCCTTTCTTTCCTTTACAATGGAACCACCCCCATGGGAGACTTACTTGCCTCAGTTCCCTCTGCCCACTCATCTTCCTGCCACTAGATGTCAGCAAATTCAGTGAACCTGAATAGTTCCACCTGTTCTCCCAGTTTCCCCATCCTCTGAATTCTTTAGAAAAAGTCCTGGGGTACACATGGTGCCACTGGAGCGGTGTTCCTGTTTTGTCACACTCTGGATACTGCTGGCGACACTGTCTTCTCTTGGTGAAATCAGTCAATGGTATTATTACCTCTGCCCTTTGCTCTTTGTCAAAGATTATGAATTTAACCCAATAGCTTTGCACCCATTTCTTCCTATTTGTGTGCTGAACTGTCTGTACATTCTTCTCTCTTCTCTAGTAGATGAGAATTGCTTCAAAATCTAAGATTTCATTTACCTTTGAGGAACCTCTCCAAGTATAGCTATGTATCTTATGTGCAGCAAGGATAATGTAGATGCCTTGGATAAACCTACAGGAGATACTATTTTGTGTTTTTGGATTTATTTTTTTTCTGTTCCCAGATTATCAATTTTTTCCCTATAATAGAGCATTTAATGTGAAATATACTGCTAGTTTAAACTGTTTTGGCTTTCAAGTGATAATCAAGTTTGGACTATTTTGTTGTTTTCTAGAGAAAATTCAGAGGTCACAAACCATGACACCCCATACAATTACGTCAGTTCAAGACATAATATTCATGGTCCATCACTATTATTCTTGTGATATGCCCAGGTTTTGTGGCCGTTTACCATAACTATGCCTTCAAAACTATTATTGAAGACAAAGCAGTAGCCACAAAGGCCTGTCATTAGTTCATTTGGTTCTGTCATTGAACATGCGTTTGTTTCAATACTCTTCCAGGAGTTAAGAAGGTGAGCCAAGGGTATACACAAAAGGGAATAGGATTTTGGTAGAGGAAATGACATAGAAAATATTCTGGAGCATAAACCATTATCCTCCTGGGGTGTTAAATGAACAGGAAGGCAAGAGAGGGTAGAAATGATATTAACTTGTATAGACCAACTTCAGGATTTCCTGGTCAGCCATGAAATGATACAATTGATCAATACTGCTCTGACTACTGCTTGAGGGATTCTCTTTAGAGTAATGGGGACCACTTAAGAGGTTAGGACAGTAATTCATAATGAGGTCATGCTTTGATACACGGTGGTATCAGTAAGGATTAGATGATTCTGAGTCTATTCCAAGGATCATATGCCTTTTTCAATGAACACCTATTTTACTGTAGATGCTATGATTTCGTTTAGTAAATAAAAATTCTTGCAAGCTATATTGTCTTCATCATCATTATACCTCGTACATATTTTTGTGGGTCTTTAGCTGAGTTGAAATGATCTTAAGAGTGAATATTTTTGTGGTGTTTTAGCAAGCAGTGCCAGTTCCGATTAATTTAGGAAGTCTGTATTTGAAAGTTATACAAGGAAGCATTGATCCTCAAAGCTTTCATTTTTACCGATTTCTACTTCACAGGCGGAGCTTTTTAAATCCAGGAATTAATGAAGGATTGATCTTCATAAGCTTGTCATATTAAAAATCTGCTCAAATCCACCAAGTAGTTTAAATGGTTCAGCATGTGAGAAAAATGTTCAAAGAGGAAATTGTTCAGTTCCTACATTGAGAGCTCTGAGACTTGGGCAATCGCTTGCTTTCATCTGATATTAGCCCTTGTGGTAACTTATACTCTCTGTCTCGGGATCTCTTGAGAATGCATCCGCTGTTTAATCATCTTCTGTTTTCCCCATACACAATGATTTTTTTCCCTTGTAATTTCTCAAGTTGGTTTTTCATTTCCTTTTCTGCCCCCTTTTCCTTTGATTTGAGACAATGATGTAAAATGAAGATAATTCACCTTGGTCAGACAACTTACAAACCAAAGAAGTAAAAAAAAGTGGTAGGCATGAAATGATTTCCTGGAGTCTGTTCTTGCATTTGTTATCATTGAGAGTAAACGTACCATTATTGACTATTCCGTTCATACATGTGTCTTTCTGTGTCTGTATGTGAGAACTGGTTATTATGTTCCACAATATAGAGATTATTGCTAGATGTAGGTTATTTTCAGCCTAGCTCAGGCTATCTGCAAGCTAATCCTATAGACAGTTGGAATCAATCATATGATGGAAAACATTTTGTTTCACCATAACACAGTGATTCTCAAAATATGGGCATGGCCTAGCAGCATCGACATCAATTACAGTCCTGTTAGCAATGCAGTTTCCAAAGTCTTTCTCAGATTCCTACATGGGAAACAGTCGGGGATAGGGTGGTGATGCACTAAGCTAGAAATCAGTGGCAATCTAAACTTCCCAATCTTTCTAGAATTTGCCACAGTAGATAGATATATTGAAATGACCGCCTTCCCCTTTTTCTTGCCCCTCTTTGGCAGGCTGGTTCTATATATATATACATCATATAGTGAGTGTTCTCTCAGTCTGAGCTCTAGTAACCACACTGGTGGACTCAAGAACTTTTTCAGGGAAAAGCTACTATGTCTCTCCTGCTGCTACCATCAATCCTCTGGCAGTGATTCCGGGCACTATTTTGTTAATCCTTCACTTCCCAGTTGTGATGAAGATGACAGGGTTGGGATATCCTCTCCCCTCGGAACTGAAGCAGCCATATGGGGACAATTCTGGCGCTCGCCCTTGTTCCAGTATAATTAATATCAGTCTCTTATACTCTTTGAAATGCCTCGGTTTTGATGGGAAATTAGATTATAGTGAATATAAATCAGAAGAAATTCTGGCAACTATTGGAAACTTGTCAGAGAAGGCTTCAATGAGAAAAGCATATTCAGGACACAAAAATAGAAAAAATGGAGGTACAGTGGGTAAGCAAAAGAGGACTAGAGGTTGATGTGAGATAGCTTTAGCAGTCAAGAAAACTAGGAAGTGGGATGTTCCCTGGGGATAAATGACTGACGTGAAGCATAGATCACCATAGGGGCATCTGAAGCAGTTGGGAGGGTTCAGTCCTTAGTTTGTGAGTAGTGATAGGTGGTAAAGGATCCAGAAGTGATACTAAAGAATTTTACTTTTGTGAACACCCAAGCAACATGTCATTTGAGATTATTTGGATAATTAGTTGAAAGAAAGCTGCTTTGACTTTATTTCCTTTTTGTGGTGGTTCTGTGTTTGAAAGGTTTACTATGCGATTTCCCATCAATTCTGGGCAGTATACCAAAGAAGTGATCTTTGTGTCACATATCAGCCTAATTTTGTTCAGTTTGGTCTCAGGTATTCAAATCAAGTTGAAAATACCAATTATTTATATTTAATAATTTATACTTTAGTATTATTAGAATACTAGTGGTGGACTTTGGGGATTCGTGGCCTGTGGAGGCAGAATTATAAAAATACATAGCTAATATGTTATGATACTATTTTTGAATAGTAATACAAATAGATCCTAGCATAAAATGTTCAAATGAGAATTTTAACCATAGTTATCTATATGGCTAAGAATATGCATTTTTGTTAGTTTATGGACTTTGCAAACAGTTTGAAAAGTACAAATTGTATGACAAAAATAATTTGAAAATGAATATTGTTACATGACCATAAAAAGGCATATCTGAGTTCACATAATAGTATGTTGTTTAGATACTTTGTTGTTGTACGTTAACAATATGTGTGCCCATGTCGAAGCCTGAAAGGCTTTTTCTACCGCATGGTGTATAAACTGAGCCCTATGTGTTGCTGAATTTCACTGTTTATTATATCTGACTGTAAACCTTTCTGTGTCTCTCTTTCCTTTCTGTTTTCCAGCGGGGTTCATGTATTTTCTCTTATTCCCTCTCCAACTGTAAAATAAAAGCCTTCCTCGTTCAGTGAATTGTGGTTTCCTAACTCTTAATCCAGACTATGCTTCAGAGTTGATTGTCTGGAAAAAAAACAAAACTGAGCAGTTCTCTACCTTTAACTTTGTTTAAATTGTACATTAATGATTAATATGCACATGCATTTTTTAACTGAATATAATATTGAGGGTAGATAACAGTATGTTTTTCTTTTATGCCCTGGCAATGCTGAAGCATGCATGGCAGCCCGTATATGATGGTTCTGTTGACCTTGTCCATTTTGGATTTCATATTCTAAGTTGATGAGGATGACCAGGTCTCTTCCTCTATAGGGCGCCAGAGCTCATTACAGATGGTTGTGAGCCACCATGTGGTTGCCGGGAATTGAACTCAGGACCTTCAGAAGAGCAAGGTCAGACTCTCATACCCATAACTAACTGAAAGTTACTTAGCCTGGTTCTTTCATAAAACCACACACGAGGAGCTATTGTTCATCATCTGAAGATTATGTCATTGGTTTGTGATTTTTAAACTATATTCTTTAAATCTCCTGTCTTCTTTCTCCCCATATAGTTAGTATTTGCAGGAAACTTTTGAGAACTGTGTTTTCTGTGTATAATTCTCAGAACTTTCTCTGTAATGAGTTTGAAACACGGTCTGGCCATGTAACCTTAAATTAATGATCCTCCTGCCTCAGCCTCCCAAGTGCTGAGAAACACAAGCATCCAACCACCACAGCAAGGAAATGGATTTATCATTACACAAAATGTATTTTGTTTTTTTGTCATTGTCCTTTCAACTTTCTTCAGCCAGGCAGTGGCTATTAATCATTATAATTTCTTAAATCTTAGTTCTCATTTTTTTTGTTTGTTTCAGGGCAGGGATTTTAGGTTAAAGGCAGTGGTGACTATTAAACACTTGACAGCAGGTTTTTCCAACAGCTACCCCAGCATTGGTCCTTTTAAGCATTTTTCTGTTTTTTTTTATTAGAATTTCTTGACTTTCTAATCATTTCTATAGTTCTTGATTTTAAAATGTTGATCTCCAAGTAAAACAGGTAACTCCCAACAATAGATGAAGACTAGCACATCAACTCCTAAGCCTGCCGGTGCATGGTGGTTTCAACCCAGCTCCACCCCCACCCCCTCTGATTTGATCTTAACTTTACTCCCTATGAAACCATGCTTGAATTAGTATTTCAGTTAATAAATCCCCATCTTTCAAGAAACCCCTCTTCACATATCTATAGGCTTAAATGTTAACCTATTTTTACATGTTATTTTTGCTGGTATAGGGAGTTTGTAGGATATCGCATCACTCTTAAGTTGCAGTTTTAGAGAAATGGATGGCACTAGCTGAAACAATCTTATCCTCGCAAAGCTGATCTGCAATAGGCTCAAAATTTCAAGCTTGTTATTACTTGTCCCACATTTATTGCAGAGTGCAATTCAGAGTGAGTTACTGCCAAATCTACCTTTCTGTGTCTTTTCGGTATTTTCAGCAAAGAGAAAAAATGATTACCAGAGAATGAATACACCTGCTTGCTTGAATATATCAGGAATGAGTGTTATTCAAAGTCTTAACAGTTAAAATAGACGCAACTTGCGCTTACTGTATTTCTTTAAGTCTTTGGGTTTTTTTTTTCCTGCTTGAGTAGATTATAGAAGATTCCTCTTTAAGAAAAATACTTTGTGCACACAGAAATCTAGAATCTTTATGATATCCTGTAATTATGGGGAAGGCATATAAAATATGACTAAAGAAAGAGCAAATGTTAAATATTGGCTGCAGATCAGTGTTTCCACCGCTTATTTATTATTGTAAGCCGTTACCCCCGTTTCTAACAGAGCTTGCTTACTTTCCCTTGGCAGGTCAGTTTCTTCTGGAAGAATCTCGCCTCACAGAAGCCGCCGAGATGGCAAAGAAAGCAGCCGAGCTCGACAGCACCGAGTTTGACGTCGTCTTCAATGCTGCTCACATGCTCAGGTAAGTCCTTGTTTCTGTATCATCCACGAATGATGCTCCGGCTTGAAGAAAGCAATTCTATTAATTTCCCCACTGCACCACCATAGACTGCACTTTTAAAATGAATCATACTGCCTAGCCAGCTAAAAATTAATAAGAGCTACTTCATTCATTATAATCTATGTGCCCATTGAGCAGGGAAGATGAGCTCTCCGGGCCCAGAAAATTATTGAGATACTTCTACCTACCTTTCCTCTTCCCTTCAAAAATTACTGCAGAAGGAGAACTGTAAATGTAAATTTAATAACTGTCTACTTGAATGTCTCCAAAAGCAAACATCATATCAATTAATAAAATATGTTTCTATGTTTCTGTTATTATAATAAGCATTACTGAGTGTGACATGGGGATATCTTTTAATGTATTTGACCATGTGAACAGTTATCAAATACAAATATACTTAAGATACATAAAATACTCAGAATGTCTCGGTAGTCAGCACTATTGATGTCTTGAAGAGATACATTATTAAACCATTAAGGCTTGCATCTTCTCGAATAGACTACAAGTAAGACTTTAGCAGTCTAAATACATTGCACTCAATGGGTAGCAATTTCTGGAAATATTTTATGTAGCTTTCTGTTTTTCAACTCAATGAAATGCAAATATTTGTTGTGTATCAGTTGATATTCTCTAGAAGAACAGATGTGTACACACACACACATACATACACATGCACACACACACACACATACATAGTAGTTATTAGTTGGCTTCTAGGCTGCGTTCCAGTAGGTTTAATAATGACTGTCTACCGAAGGAGAATCCAAGAATCCAGTAGTTGTTCAGTCCAGAAGTTTGGATATCTCAGCTTGTCTTCAGTGTACAAAAAAATCCCAAAGAAGTAGGCTCTAATTCCAGTGAAGGAATGGACTTGCCTGCCAGAGCAAGCAGGCAAAGAGAAGGTGCTCGCATCTTCCATGCTCTTTATATAGGCTGCTAACAGAAGGTGTCGTCCAGATTAAAGGTGGATTTTCCCACCTCTGAAGATCTGGATTAAAAGTGGGCTTTCCAATTCAAATGATTTAATTAAGAAATAATCCCTTGCAGATGTTCCCAGCCTCTTGGATTGTAGTTAATTCCAGATGTGGTCTAGTTAACAACCAAGGATAGCCATCACAGATGCTTGCGGTACAAACTGATTTCTGACCTTTTTGTAGTATCTAAAACTATTAGGGATGTTTTGAAAGTACACATAAATGTTTTTGGTTGCCCCTAGAATACACTTTGAACAAAATATGTCATAATTAATCAATAGTTTGCCTAATGTCATTTGGTATATGAAGTATCCTAAGAAATTCTAAGCTGGTTTTGAAATCAAGCCATTCCTCTGGAGCATTGTGTTTGGTAAGCACTATGCTTCCAGGCGGGAATAACACTTGATGACCCTGTCTGCCTTTGGGCTCAGCAAATCTTACTATGCACGGCCTGTGCCACCATCGCTCAAAGCAGGAAGAGCCGAGAATCTGGGCCTCAGTGTCCTCCCGTTGTCCTGAGTCTGGAATTCCATTTTCTTGAGACTGCATCTTATTGGTGAAACCTGAGTCCTATGCTAAAAAGAAAGTTAGGAGATGAAAGAAGTCTGGGTCTCCTGCTTCTTGCTCAGGACCGTAGAATCCACATTGTGACTAATTACCGACTCTGTTTACAGATGGTGATCCTAAGTGCGCAGTCTCGCGTAATGAACTTTGACAATGCATGGCGACACTTTTAGGACTTCAAATAAGACCTAAAAAATAATAGATGCTTCCAGATGAAACCTTTTCTTTTCTGTTGTTTTTAAAGCAGATTGATTATCATCAAAGGGAAATATCAAAGGCACCGAACATGTTTGAACTCAGTGAAATCGGGTCTACATAGTTTTGTGAGAGGAAACAATTGAATCAACCATTCTGTTGAAAACGTTTTGTAGGAAGGGATGTATTCAGTTCTCCGCACACCCTCCCAATCCGCCCCAGAACTGGAAGTTGGAATGAGAGTATGAATTTATTTGGTATCTGAGAAGAAGTTAAAAGGCAAGAAAAACACATTTCACCTGGCTCGTAGGCTTTGGTATGAGAGTTTTGTTTCCTTTCCCTTAGTGAACTTACTTGACGAGGGCTAAAGGCGGTGTTGATTCCAGTGTCTCCTGCCTCCTTGGCACTGTGTTGTGCATGCATACCGGACACCCTCCTGTTTCTCCCTGCACATCTGCAGAGGGTACAGTGATATTCTTATAGGTGCAGCCCTAAGGGTTCCATCATGACTTCTCAGAGTTGTCAAAGATGAAATCTGAATGCAATGTAGTCTGGCTACATATAAACGTCTTTTCATTATCACAGGTGCCCTTCATGTTTATAACTATGTGACATCTTTATAACTATGTGGCTACCCAGAAGCTATGATGCTTACTAAAGAAGAAAGTCTTATAGAAGGTGGCAGATTGTCACATATATAAATCCTAAATGATAACGCCTCTATGGGGTGTTAAAATGCATTCTTTTATGGTAAATCTTGGAAAGTGTGTTTATGAGTTCATTGTGGAGATTAATCCAACTTTGTATCAATGGAATATTAAACTTCTAAAAATGCTTCCGTGGACCGTGTCTGTCTTCAGTCACATGACTTAGGGAAATGTGCTGTTATTTTTTTTCTTTTCTCAGGTACAAGCTTCCAATGCAGTGAGAAATGTACAACTGTTATACCACCTGATTCTCATTGCTTTTCTAATTTCCAGAACAGAATGAATATATGAGCAGAATCATTCTACTGCAATTATTCTGCTCAAACAGCACAGTATTAAATGATTGTATCCTATACAAACATAGAATTTTGAGGGAATAACTTCTTTATTAGTTCTACTGGAGGTGACACAAAATTTAAATTCTTACGTGAAAGCAAAACAATTTCAAGGTCTCTCTCTCTCTCTCTCTCTCTCTCTCTCTCTCTCTCTCTGTGTGTGTGTGTGTGTGTGTGTGTATAAAGTTAGTCTTCAATATTTTTTGTTTGGCATCCATGAACTCTAATTTCTACAGGCAGAATTCGAGTGTGGTGGTGTGTTTTGTATGCATACTGGTTTGTTTAGAGAATAATGACCAACGAAGGCATCCTAGCACCTTTTGATTGCATTTGTGATGCTTTGAACATTATGACTGATGTCAGATTCGTTTAAAGTATATGGAAGACCTGCACAGGCTCTAGGTACTAATGTGTAGGAAGAGCATAAACACGTAGAGGTTTTGTTTGGTATCTGAAGGAAAACACTTTAATTATTCCTTTGAGGATGTCTAGGTTGTGCGGTTGCTCCATTAATTTCTTTTTTTTATGGAACAAGAACATTGAAAGGTTCACGGCACTTTCAAATTATAGATTTAGCAATGTTTTGAGGTAGTTCCTCTTGCAGCTACATGCAGGTTGGCCTTCAATTCTCTAAGTATCAGAATCTGACTTTGAGCTCCCGATCCTCTTGCATGTAGCTACCTGTACTGGAAACAGGCTTGTGCTACCCAATCATTTTCTCAGTAGAATCTTGTTTATTTCATATTGTTATGGGTTGTAAGATCTTTAAACATTTGGCAGATGAAGTTGATGGTGGTGGGTACCTTTCAACTCAATGCCTCTTTGATATGAGTGAGTGAAGAAGCCACCCAGCGTCCTTGAGAAAATACATGTTCTGATCTAGTAGGTTTGACTGGTCCCTGAGATTTTACAGTTTTAACAAGTTCCAGGTGATGCTTACAACATCAATTCATCAATCACTACTATGGGTGATTTGTTCTTCTCCCTATCTCCTCACTTCTCCCCTGCCTGAAATCCATCGAGAACATAGGCAATAATTTAGTGTGTATGAACATAATGGTTCACTATCAAACAGTCCCTCCCTTGTAAATTTTCAATATAAAACATCATTTAGTCCTCCTATATCCAGGCTTGAGTCTGTCTTTAGCAGTCCCTGAAGGATCTGAGACCATGAAAAAAATGGACTCAAAAGTTTATGGGACATGATAAAATGTGTGACCCATGGGGACTATTTCTAAAATTACATCCTGAGTGCTATGGTAGGATGGCTCAGCAGGCAAAGACTCTTGATACCCAAGATGAGGAGCTGAGTCCATTCCATGGGACCCACACAACAGGAAAGAATGGTCTCCCTCAAGCTGTTTTTTAGTGTGCACTCGTGTGTGTGTGTGTGTGTGCACGTGAACATACACACACACTAAATTAAGTAAATGCAAAATAATTCTGTCAGTTTTAAAAACACATAAGTCTCTTTACTTGATACATTTCCTCTTTTCTGCTCTCTTTTTTAAAATACAGACAAAGATTTATAGGTATTATAACTTTTTGTTGTCTTGACAGAGTTCTTCTCTATGGAGTTTATAAGCGATTTATTTCAGATTTTATGTCCCATTGTTTTACATGTGTGAGACTCTGGTTTTGCCATTTGAAGATGTTCCATACATTTGTATGTGTGTGTGTGTGTGTCTTCTGTTACAGTTTTATTTCCTTTCCTTCTGTACAACTTATAGATAGATTGAAATTAGAGTATAGTTCTTCCTTGAGTGGCTTACAGGCAAGCATCTGGTCATGATAGACAAGAATCTGCAAAGCCAAGCTATTATTTTCATATACAATTATGTTACATGGGCAAACATGTCTCTTGTTTAAAAAAAATTCTCAGGTGACCCTTTGGAATATATTTAATATGAAACAGTGGGACTGAGCTTATTAAGTGATGTTTTTAATTCACAACTATATAATTGTGGTTACCTTATCTTTTTTACATATCATATTATGACTAATGGTCTTAAACCTCTTTCAAAAATATATTTTTCTATTACAAAGTAACATCAGAGATAGAAATTAATTATATAAAATATGTATTTTTACTGATGTTTTATAGTCTCATATATAATGGAATTCTGCAGTATGCAAATTATGAACTTCATGACCTTTGTACTGTCTATTATTACTCTGCTGCTAGAGTCTCACTGATGACAGAAAAATTATTCCAAAGTCAAAAAATAATCACTTTAGCTGACTCAATAGTCTAGTTAATAGGGAACACCTACATTTTCTTCTGGTCCTTTAACATTTTTGGCCCTATGGGGGAGAGGTGGTGTGGAGGGTAGGGGATGCTCAATTTATATGATGACTAGATATTGTTAATGAGTAGGGGGCCTTCGTCTGAATTTCCCCTTCATTGTGTCTGCTGTTAGTTTAGTTATTCCTTTACTGTCCAGTCACGTGTCTTAACACACTGCTGATTTGAAGACTGAGGGAGATGCCCATCTGGATGAGTGATTTTCTTGCTTCTCATCCACATCATTACTGGCTATGTAGAGTGTGCTGTAGCCAGGCTGTCTGCATCCGACCTGGAAGACTCTTTGAGTCTCATACTTGTGGAAAAACTTGTGAGATTTTATGGTTATCATATATAACTATGATCCCCTAAAAAGAAAGATCAGAAATGAAGAAAAGTATCCGGTACTATTTTTTTTATTTTCCTTTATGTTTATATTATTGCTAATAATAGCAATTACCTCATGGCATTATACATATTAGATAAATTACTGGATAGAATTTGTATACTTTTGTCACATTAAGGACATAATGAGTGAAATGACCTTAAGCATGCAGGAAAAATATCTATTTCCAGCTACTTTAAATGGGTGTGTGTTAACAGTCCAGGGATTCAAGTCTTGTACTCCATCCCTATCAGTTTTACTCTGGAGGTACCTGGCAGTATTTAATAAATTCCCCAAATCACAGAGCAGAGTCCTGCTCATTTCTTCACCTTTTAAAAACTGGATAATGATTTAGTCATTTTTGCAATCAGTACTTGATAAGTATTCCAAGGAGTTCTCTTTCAGAGGGAAGTATAAAATATAACCTGTACAATAAAATGGGCTTTGAACACTTCCTCATGAGTTTTCTCTCTTGTCCAGAAAATAAGTCAGGAATATAAATGACCATTCTATGTCTAGAACTGACATATTCTTCCCCTGGTTTTCCATGTGGTGTCATAAATACTTTCTGATCAGTAATAAAAAAAGACTTTTTAATAATCAAAGCAAAGTTCTATGGTGGAAATTAACTTTGTATGCATATGATGTATAATAAATCCCATTTTTCATTTCCTTTAGAATGTTATCAGTTATAATTCTAGCTTAAATTAGCTCTTCTTAGTATTTTTTTTGAGCATTGACACAGTGAACTAGTTACTTTTTTATTGCTGTGATAGACTGCCCAACAAAAGTAGCTCAAAGGAAGCAGAGTTTCCTTTGACTTGCAGTTTGAAGAGTTACCTATCATAGCTAGGAAGGCATAGGCTGGCAGGAGTTTACTGTGCTGGGCAAACACACTATCTGTAGTGTGGAAGCAGAGAACTGACACAAGTTCTTCAGTCACAGTAATGTCCATGGCTCTTCCCAGGACATACCACCTCCAGAAAGGCTCCTCCTCCCGGAGGTGCCTCAACCTTCTGCTCCACTGTAGGAAACCAAGTAGTCACACACATGAGCCTACAGGGAAATATTTCACATTTACATTCAGCTAACAGTTGAAAAATCTAATTTCTTAAAAAAAAACCTCTGAATTGTTTTTAAAATTAGTTGCTTGATATCTTAGAAACAATTTTGTCTAATGAAGACCTCAGTTTCTCCTTTGATCAGTACCTGCCTTAAGAATTGCAGGTCGTAAAGAACAGTAAGGGCCACACTTCTACACTTGGTATCTATTGTCTCATCTCACTTCAGAGCGACATACTTCCTCATCGTGTCAAGTTCCTCACATTTCCTACCTCCATGCTTTTTATATCCCTCCAGAGAAAACCCTGCCAGGGCATGACCTAAAGAATTCTGGTTCAGATTTCCAAATGAATCTGAACCAAAGCGAATCTGTAATTTGGTGGAGGGCACCTTCTTTAAGTACCCTAGTGAGGGAAGTTTTACTGTTTCGGACCAGACTTGGGTACATTTCTTGACATGCTGAGGCTGAACTTTGACATTTATGAGATTATAAACTTCAGTGACACATTGTAACACGCCACAAGTCTAGCAGAGCCTTGGCTCAAGGTTTCATTTTGCTTGAATTTTTCTTTTTTTCTTTACTTTCTTTACAACTTCCATTGAACATTAAACATAGTAGTGTTTCTGCTTGTTTTTCCTTCAGACATTAGCAAGATAGGCCTGATTCTCCGGAGAGATGTTATCTTTAGTTATTCCTATAATTTACATGTCTGCATGGGGTATGTCTTTATGCCTTTTATTTGTCTTGACCAAAGTGCAAATTCAATTTAATCAGTGAGGCTGATTGGCTTTCTCTTTTAAAGCCTGACTGTGGTTCTCTAATTGAGAGACTTACTCTTGGATTCTGATTGTTTCCCTTTTCTCTGTCTTCTTGTTGTCTCAAAAGTGTATTAACATTACAGCTTTAAGGGAATACTATTCCTCCCCACTTTTTTCTGCGGGTGTGCTTCACATATATACATGCATGCTTGCCTGTTGCCTGTGTGTGGGCACAGGTGAGTATGAGGGTGTACATGTGTGTGAAGGCTAGAGCCTAAAGCTGGGTGTCTTCCTCCGTTGATTTCTCTATATTGAGGGAAGATATCTTCCTTGAACCCAGACCTAAGTAATTTGACTAGTCTAGCATTTTCTGCAGCTCTTCCTCCTCTCCGGCTTTTGCTCTCTGGGGGGCCAAACAGATACCCATGTCCACCTGGCATTCATGTGGGTTCTGAGAAGCCAGACTTCTATCTTAACGCTTGTAACCCTTCACCTACTGCGCTTTCTCCTAAGAATACCATTGCCTTTTAAAGCAGACCCCATAGCCGGGTAGTGGTATTGTCGTCCCGTTGTTAATGGTTTTTATGTCATTTGAAATTAAACTTTGCATTTTCCTATAGCTTTAAATCTGTAATCTACATATGTCTTTACTAGATAACAACTCAATTCAAGCATTTCTTGTATCTTGTTATCTGCCATCTGGCAGGTCTTCTGAAGCAGCATGGTCACAGGAGAAAAGAAAGAACATGGTGTTTTGATGGCAAACTGATGTTTGGTGTACCCTGCTGAAAAGCTGACTGAACCTAGTCTTTGGTGATGAGCAGCAAACAGGTTTATCTGTTAGATTCAGTGTGAATTCCATTTCTATAAGACAGCTGTGCTACTCCTGGACTTGACTACCAACAAGAAAACCATCTCTGGCTGTAGAAGAGACTAAGAATCCACTGCTAGGGCTGGATAGAGTCTCTGCCTAGCATGGTGAAGACTCTGGTTTAATACCCAGTACAAACCCCAAAAGACATCTCTATGGTTTAAATTATCAAAATAGAGTCTAAACCCAGTGACTACAAACTATGATAAACAATAATATTGTTGTAATTGTTTGTGGGAAAAGTCTGGCCTGGCATAGCCTCATTTCTTGTTCCATTGTGAGTGAATTCTGGCTATTCCTGCATTATTCTTTCTTTACATTTTTCTTTATTTCATCTTGTTTTTGTCTGAATTAAAAATCAAGTGCGAGCATCCAGTTTTCTGAGATTAGCTCATGTGCCCTCACTGGTGACCAGAATGCAAGGAGAGAAATAGTCTGAGATCTGTGTTGTGCCTGAGCTTGTGTGTGTATGTATGTGTGGGAGAGAGAGAGAGAGAGAGAGAGAGAGAGAGAGAGAGAGAGAGAGAGAG
>JABTXL010005037.1:15967018-16086206 GCA_025134845.1 Neodon shergylaensis | reverse complement strand
GAGAGAGGGTCCGAGAGAAAACAGAATGACTTTCTACAGAGAAATACTCACATGCAGTCTGTGTACATGAATGCACACGTGCGTGCATGTGCAAGTGCCTGTGTGCACACAGACAGAAGCCCAAGGAAGACATCAGATGTCTTCCTCCACCACTCCCCACCTCAGTGTTTGGAACAGAGTCTCTTACCTACAGCAGAACTCACCGTCTAGCTGGCTGGCCAGCAAGTACGCAGCATCCTCCTGTGCCTGTCTCCCATGCTGGGAACACAGACAAGCACTGCCATACCATGAGGGGTGTGGGTTCTAGGAACCTGAGTTTGGGTCCTCATTATTTCACAGCAAGCTCCTAAACTTTAGAGCCATCTCTAAAGTTTAATTACTTTGTTTCTAAAATGCTATTAATTTTAGTTAGCATAAACCAATTGGTTTCATGATATTCTCACACATATACTATCATATTTTGTTTCTATTTATCCCTGGCACTACCATCTCATCCTCAACTCTCTCCCTGAATAGTTCTCTTTATGTTTCTATGTCTTATATATAAATATATATTTATATATATAAATAAATACATATATGTATGTGTGTATATATATATGTGTGTGAGATTGTGTGTGTGTGTGTAAAATGAATATATAATTTCTTAAGTCTCACAAATGTTCACTGTTTATTTTTAAAGTAAACACCTAGGGGCTAAAGAGGTGATGATTTTGAGGGTTTATTGCCTTTGCAAGGTACCCAATTTAGGGTCCCAGCACCTATGTCCTACATCTCATAACTGCCATAACTCCAGTTCCAAGGAATCTAACATCTTCCTCTGCCTTCTGCGAGAATCTGCATGCACATGTTGCCTGTAAACTTAGCTAAATATTGACAATTGATTTTTGTTTTAATCTTTTCTTCTGGGTTGTCATTTTGTAACTGGAGAATCTAAATGTATTGTTTGAGTTATCTTGAAAAGGAAATTACTTTTTCCTATGACAAACATATAAATATAAATTAGCAATACCTAACCAATGGGGTTATGCTAGGTCACCCTTTGTAATACTTTAAAATAATGGTAAGTTCATTTCAAGTTTATTTTTATGGGAACTTACTGTTTAGCCAACATGGTTGTAATTCTTTTAAGTTTCTGTCATGCTGCTCCTCAATGCTTCAGTTTTAAAATACATAATATAATTATATTTTATTTTTTCTTTGACAGACAAGCTAGCCTCAATGAAGCAGCGGAGAAGTATTATGACCTGGCAGCTAAACTGAGACCTAATGTAAGTACTTTCTCAATGTCTTCAACCATTGTTGAAGACACGGTCCTAGGGCCTTCAGTGGTGATTGTCATCAATGCTGTTTTCTTTTCCTCCCAGGTTTCTCAGTTGAAGGCCCACTGTTCAGGTCCTCTAATCACCTACGACCAGTTCAAATTTCTTTGTCTTCTCAGAAATATCTCTGCCCCTGCCCCCCCCCCCCCCCCCCCCCCCCCCGCTTTGTAGATCGTGATTAGCTTTCATTTGTCATATGGGCTTGATTGTTGTTAAATACCTTTTGTTTGGATGAATCTTCAGATTAATTCCGTGAAGTCCTTTTTTTGTTCCTCTAGTGATAAATACTTATTGTTTGTCTCCCACTGCATTTAAACCGTCAGCTGTGTGCCCATTTCAGATTCTAAAATCCTCATTTTTAATAACTCGGCTTTGCAAGTTTATCAATAATGTTTTCATTACAAGTTTTCCCAGGGTAGTTTCACTTGCAGAAAGGAAGATGGATATAAATTAGGTATCATTACTGTTGGAATGGAATTACTATTTATAAAAAGCCAAAAGCTGCTTTTCCAGCAGTCTGACAAGCAGGATTTTTCACTGCAGTGAATTCCGGTTCTGAACATTTATTCTCATATACATTCTGCACCACTGTCCAATAGCAAAGCCTTCTCCCCTTTTCTCCAAAAGCAGACCATGCATTTGAGAAATGCAGTTTTCAAACAGTGATGAAAACACAAGTGTGGGCGCAGTGCACATACAAGAATCAGTCTCATTTCGTTAGAGTATTGCATCTATTGGGCAAATAAGTAGAAAGGGGCTCCTTTAAGAAGGAGGCAGAGATTCGAGACCATGGGGTATATTAGGGAAGCAGTACACTCAACTAATTGACATAGTAGCATGACTCTTTGGAGGTGTAGTCTTGTGAGAGTAGACACCTATGAGGGACCAGTGTGTGTTTCCCTAAGATTTAACCTTGATGAGCTTAACCCTGTATATAAATCTGAAGTTCCATTTATATTTATATTATAATGTACAGAAATATATTAAGGTATCATTACAAAAGATTTGCATAACAAGAGTGTATGCATTTATTTAAGATTTATGACAAAGGAATCTTCAGAAATGAAAGCCCAAAGAAGGAGAGGAAAGGTTTGTGTGTTTTTTGTTTTATTGGTTTTGTTTTGTATTTAATGGCTATTGGTGTTGAAATACAACTGGCAGACTGAGGAGGGGGATGCAGATACAATAGATGAAGGGGACGGCAACAGTCTCAACACACTACAGCATCCTGCTCATTCCCATCATCAGAGATAAGGGCGTAAAGACCTGCCCTAGCACTCCCTTCACAGGAGAGAACAGGGAAAGGCCATAGGACCACCGTGCTTCTGCACTCTTCTCAATTCTCTCCGTCTCCACATATTCAGTTTTCCAAGATACCATGTTCCACGGCAGCTGTTCTGAACCACTTCCCATGGTTACAAGATAACTGAGGAATTGGCAGGCTGTTTACAACGAGAGGAAATAATCCTAACAGCAAGAGCAATGACGGCTAAAGTGTATTGGACACTTATTTGTCCCTCTCTTTGCTAGACACGTCACGAGAACTTGCTTATTGCAACTTGCAGCTGCTTCTGTGGTCGCGGCGATGCTGCAGGGTGGAGAAGTTAATGCTTCACCTGGCAGCACAACTTTAGAGAGTCACTTTGTCATTTAGCCTCCTGTAGAAAGCTTAATGGATTCTAAAGGGGGTAGTGAGGAGGATGCTGTACCACAAGAGGAAACACACATCATTTATCTGGAAAGCCAGGGTAGCAGTCAACTCGTTTACTTGCTTTGTATGTTTACTAAGTATCAAGTACTATGCTAGGCACAAGGCACAGAGCCTCCCTATCAGGAACTTAGTGTCTGAGCAGAAGAGAAGGAATAAACAAGAAAACTATGTAATCTCTCAGGCAGTGGTGTGTGTTTGGAGGAAGATGACGCAGTATGGGGGTTAAGAATGCAACGGAACAAAACATTTGTAAGTGTTTAAGTTTGATCCCATTGGGTAGTTTTCCAAACAGAAGTGTTAAATAGAAAGTCTTAAGCCTGCAGTAGCTTTGAAGGCAAGCAATCAAGGCATTTGTTTTCTTTCTCCATTTGTCTTGCTCAATATAATGTGTTCTAAACATATGTAAACTACATGATAATTAAGATGAAGTTTTATCCATTGAGAATCAGTCTGCCCCCCCCACAGAGTGTTATTTTTATTTTTGCCGTGTGAATGGTTGAGTGAGGGCCTTTATCAGAGTATAATGGAATAGGGAGAAACAAATGTCTGAACTCAGAGCCTCTAAAACAGAAAAGGGCATCTATCTAGGTAGCACAGACTGCGGGCCTAACTTGTTTTTTTTTAATGACTACAAAATTATAAAATCGATATTTAATCTCCAAGGCAAAACCTTTTTCCCAAGAGATCCCCAAGTGTTTCCTCCCCACGTATGCTACAGATTGCTTTTGAAAATGCATTTTATTCAAACAATCCGTTCCATATCTGGCAAGAGTACTTTTTATGGGATTTACGATAAAGTTCACATTTGACAAAAAAAAATGATACTATAATTAATAAATCAGCAGCTGTGCATTTTTCCCTATTTATTTTCTAATCGTTTGGGTTTTCAGCTGATACTCTTAGCGTACGTTCGGTGTCACTGAAGCCAGGATGATGGAATTACAAACCATACCAATAGTATAATTCTACTCTGAAACAGAGAACTGTCTGAGCAACTTAATCCTGCATTTGATCTAAATAAAGACACCTGCCTAACATTTATCTTGCTGCTTATTCCCTTTGTTCATAAAAGCTTTCTTGTCCCTGCCACACTTCATTGAACAAATGCCATTGTCAGTTACCTGACTATATGGGAGGAGAGCTAACGGATATCAGTTCTTCTTGCCTAGTTGAACAGCTTCATTTCCTGTTCTTTTTTAGTTTACACATCTGCACAATCAGTCCATCTTACTCTTACTTGTCATAGAATTTCTTTTCCGTTCACTGGCATAATCCCATTGCCAATGTATTCATCAGCGTGCTGTATGAGGATAACTGAGAGCTTGTGTGAGGTCATGACTGTGTAGCATGCCTTCTGTGATGACTCTTGTTACCATGTTTAAAAAGTCATTGATGGGGCTGGAGAGACAGTTCAGTGACTAAGGACATGACTTCACCTCCTAGCAGCGACTTCAGCACCATCTCTAACTCCAACTCCAGGGATGCCCTCTCCTGGCCTCCGTGGGCACTGTGCTCATGGATGCAACCTCTTCTCTCCCCCGCCCCCTCATGTGCATGGACATAATTTAAAACAAAATCTTTTCTTAAAAGATTTTTATTCCTGAGATATACTTCTATCTTAATAATGAACTGTTTTCATTACTTTTAATACGTCCTGCAATTTAATTATACAAAAAGCATATTGTTCTACATCATTTATTTTGATATGCATTGACCTTTTATAGTGTAGCGCCAGTGAAAAAACAGTAAAATAATGAAAGAGGACTAGATGGTCAGTAATATAATATAGTTTTTTATTGAGTTATATTGAGCTCTACATTTTTCTTTGCTGCCCTCCCTGCCTTTTCCTTCCCCTTCAACTTTCTCCCAAGGTCCCATGCTCCCAATTTACTCAGGAGATCTTATCTTTTTCTACTTCTCAAGTAGATTAGATCTACGTGTGTCTCTATTAGGGTCCTCTTTGCTGTCTAGGTTCTCCGGGGTTGTGATTTTTATATTTAGGTTTGTCTGCCTCAGCACTGTTCAATACGTTCCCTTATTGAAGTACGTAAGTGGAGAATTGTGATTGTTGACAGCACACATCATAGGCATGTTTCTTGCTGCAAAGTATAGCTGTCTCAAAAATCTCATTCTGTTGCTATTGCGGAGAAATTGCTCTAAAAGTAGATTACATTAAAGCATTTTTACAATAAGAAGAGGTTTTATCAATGTCGTACTTTAGGGCTTGTCAGTTTTCGTTTTTATAAGTCAGCTGAGCTCTGAGTGGAATCCACTGTGTGACAGTCCTTTTCCATCTACCTCCCCCGTCCACTTATGCGCATCAAAAACTGCTGACTCCCGAGAAGTAGAGGGAACATTTAAAGGAAACTGCTTTGTTCTTTGATTGGGAACGAAGCCAAAGTCTGCATTATTGTAGGGATAAAAGAATTAATGTGAAGAATGGGGAATTTGCATGGGACAAAGTCACCTGCCTTTGCTTGACTTCTCATCCACCCTGAAGTCCAGAGGACAAAATGACCTGTGCTTGGGTTTCCAGGGTAGACTTGTTTATGGTCTATACTCATTCCAGTCCATTTTAATTCAAATGTCAGCATTATATATGACTCTATATCTAATGAAATAGAGCTTCCAAGTTATAAAACTTTAACTCTGACCTTGGGAAACATACAACCTAATGTAGGAAAGCCAGGGGAAGGGAGAACATGTAAATCCCAGTCCTCGAATATCAGAGCAGTAAATAATGCTTTCTCATAAGGGCTTTGTGGGGGACATAAGCTGGGTGCTGAATAAATGTGTAGGAGAAATTACTTTCATCTCGGTTGAGCTAAAAGGGTTTTGAGTTGGAATAGGAAAACTTAATAAAGGCTGTAATGATAGAATTCTTATAGGAGATTTAACAAGAAGAGTAGAAGGAAGAGAATTTTGGCAGTGGGGTTGGGTCATAAGTCATACTCATACATAGGCAGCGAGAATGGTAGGAAGATGATAACTCCTATAAAAACAGGTGAGAGACATTGAGTATCCCACTTACAGATAAAGAAGTCTGGCTTCTGTAATTTTGACAGATAATATGACATAATGAAAGTAGTAATTAAGATGACATGAAAATTTGTATTGTGTTCAGAAAAGTAGGATTGGGAGACCCAACCTTGATAAGATCAAATAGAAGATCATTGTAAGCATAAGGCAGTCAAGAGTAAAAGCAGGGATAGAATGGAAAAAACATATAGAACCTAGCATGTGAATATGAAAATTAGTTCTTCACATAAGTGCTTCAAATTTTGAATTAGGTAACTTGGAAACAAAAGAAATACGACAAATAAGGTCATCTGAGGGTGTGTTTATTTTACGAATACAATCGTAAGTTTAGACTTCGCACATTCTGAATGAATGTGTGACTGTGTGGGTTTGTGTCGTTTTATATGTGCGGTACATGCAGGTGTAGGTGTGTGCACATGTATGGAGAGGTTGTGGAGGCGAGCAATTGATTTTGTGTGCCCTCTTCTGTCCATCTCTGCCTTAGATTCAGAGACACATTCTTTCACTGAACCTAAAACTCCTCAGTTCGTCTGGGTTAGCTGGACTAGCTGGCCAGCAAGCCCCAGAGATCATCATGTCTCCACCTCCCTAGCTGTGAAATTATAGATGAACACAGAAACACTTAAGATTTTACATAGTTGGTACAGAAAAAAAAAGCCAGCTATTCGTGTCCTCTTGGCAAAAACTGCCCTTGGCTGAGCTGTCCCCGAAGCCCTATCCTAAATTTCTGCTAGACTTTACTTTCAGGAAGCTATCCAGAAAACATGTATAGGTAAGGATGAAGGTATGGATGTCATCTGTAGAAAAAGTAATGTTGTATTAGCAAAATGAATAAAACCAGGATGGAAGAGAAGGCATGAAAGGGAGGAAAAGCATCAAGGTCCCAACCCTCGGAATTGCTACATCTGGCTGTGAGGTGATAGAAACATCAAAGACGGTTACAGGGTTTAGAAAGCCCAGCTGATGAGCACAATTACTGCTATAAAAGGCAACGAGAAACAAGAACATGGATGTCCACTGGGTCAGAGAATAAGATGCCTCTGGTGGCCTTCAACACTCCATTTCCATACTAACGAGGAAGAAAGTCCTCAGGTGTGAAGAGAATGAAGAATTAGTCACAAGCCTCATTAGACATTATCCTGTAAGAACGTTCTAGAGAGAAGAATGAATGGATATAAAAACATATAAATTCATTAAGGAATAAAGATAGTTGTCTGGAAGTGTACACACTCTGATGTGAGAACAAAAAGAATCTGTGCAAATAGGTGAGAGAATGAAGAAAATATTGAAGTCTTAAGGAATTCGTTTCTCTCTGGGAGACGAAAGAGAAAGAACAGGATCTGCTGAGGCGTACTTGGATGACGAAACCGGACGGGAGAGGGGTTGTGATTGCACGGTAAGGGAGGACGTAGAGTGTAAACTAAGGCAGGTGCCCTCCTTTGGCCAGCTGTGAATCCCAAGTAGAGAAGGGTTGAATCTGAGATTCAGTTCTCGTGGCTTTCTGTGAGCTTTGCGGTGCACCAGAAGTTGTATTTCTTCGACGTCTCTAGTAGTCATACAAACCAAATAGCTGCCTATTGAGGTGTTCTTCTAAGCCAGGAGTCATCTCATGCCTCTAAGTGGACTTCTGACGTCACTGATAGATTGTCCTTTGGACTCAGCCTTCTGACATACGCTACATGATTTATTCATACTCTACATTTCTCTTTGGTATAATATTTCATAAATATTTTACAAGTGTATTCATTGTATGAAAATTAAAAGGAAAATATGTCCCCTAGATTATTTAATCAAAAATAACACGCCTGAGTTTTACTTTTCCCAGGTTCTTAAAATTTAAGAGGATCCATGAATTTATAAGCAAAAGCTGGAACTATCTTCTCTCTCTCCTTCTCTCCTTCTCTCTCTCTCTCTCACTCTCTCTCTCTGTGTAATTATATGGAAAATATTCAAAATGAGATATGAAATGTGTTTACTATGACAATGTGCATTTGGTTAGATAGCCTAACTATTCTGTAATATATTACTTTTCATTTTAATTTATCATACCTGTTTATTGCACACATGCTTATAAGAGAAGTGGATGGATCAGCATTAAGCACCAACACTGGACCTCACGGAGGGAGTATTTAGAATGATTATGGGTTGTTCTGATATATAAGTATAAAATACACTTGGCATATAGTTGCTTTCTGTTGGGAATTCTATTTCTTAGCCATAATTAGAACAAGAGACCATGAAATTAGGTTAAGCTAGACTGATTCAGATTTGACTATATAAGGGATATTTTTTGGAGATAATTATTGAGATCACTGCTTTGTTAGGGGAAAAAAATGACAGGGTTAATAATAATTTGCCTGGGAAGCAGTTAAACCACATTCATGCTTATAAGGGAGGGAAGAACTGTCTGGCTGCTCTGATGTGGAAAAAATATATATCTGTATCTATGGACTTTTAGGCACTGAAAAAAAAATATATATATATGGAAATCACCAGATCAGTTGCGCAAGTCAAACTGTTTCAATATTGCACATAAATCTCTCACTCTCACAGCTTTTTCCATTTCAAATATATCTATATTTTATAGTTAGAACATGAATGATGTAATACGTCAAACTAAGAGGAAAAATGCAAGTTCTAATCAAGGAAGAAATTATTAGTTTGCCCCATATTTTAACCTAATTATGTTCCATTGACCTGGAGATGTTATAAAATGAAGTCTTTGACAAACTTTCATTTCTCAAATGTAGTTACCCATTTTTTTATTATGTTCCATTCTTAATAGCTCTCCTCATGTTTGTATGGTTATACATTTTAGAAATCAAATAACTAATTCTTGCCTAACTTCCGCCGGATCAGAGTCGCTGTTCAATTCTCTGCAAGCTGCTTATCCTGGGATCAATTTTAATCTGACTCCACCCATATCTCCATGGCGACTTTTCTCTCCGGAGATCACTTTCTTCCAGATGACACTGTGCTGTGCCTTTTATTCCGACAAGTTGCAAAGTCTAGCTTTCTGGTGCACTCATTTCTCCCTGCTTACATTTTAATTTCTCTCTGTTGCACACAGTTTTGCAAATGTTAGATAAACCAGAACAACAACAAAAAAAATATGTACCTCTGAAGTGGCTACAGTTCTCCTCTTGTTTATCTGATTTTTCCAAGTCACATAATTAGAAGACACTGGTGGTAAGCGCAATCCATTTGTTTGCTGCTGGCGTGGGCAAGTTGCAGCCCACTCTGCGGCAAGATTATTTGGGATGACCTGAGTTCACGCTACGGTTCCGGAGGCATTGTTGGTTTTCACTGTCCACATGCGATCAATTTTAAAGACAGTTTGAAAAATATGTATGTGTATGTGTTTGTGTTTTGTTATATTCACAGCAGAAAACCCCTTCAGTGGAGGTAGAAGTGGATAGGAGCTTAAGTAGCTCTTGGATATAAAGAAAATCAACTAGAGTATTCTAGTTTAAGGAACATCCAACCTTGGGGGATTTCATCTAATTACATTCTCCCCGGCATGTTTATTTTTACTGCTGTTTCTTTGGGGTGGTACCCTGCATGTGGAATTGTTGCTGTAACCGTGTGAGTCATGGGACCACACACTAAAATTACATCCAGTCCCTTCTCTCCTGAGAAACTTGACTCCTGCTTTCTTTGAAAATTCAAGTGTCTGAACCACACTGGCCAACACTCCCACCTGGGAGGAGGAGGGGAGATTATAGCTACCACCTGCGGAGGTTTCTTACATTCTCCACCCATCGTCCGTCCCCTTTGTTCCCCTCTACAGCTGCCTCCTCTGTCTCCATTGTCATTGTAGGTATTTATCCTGATCCTTGACTGAGTGGATAGAGCCTTTTCCCCCTAAATGTGCACTAAAACAGGAACAAAAGGCTGCTGGAAAGTCTTCTCTCCCACTTGTAACTATATAATAATAACTCTATACTGTATAGTAAGTAATAAGTATTGTTAGACAATATATACAAGTGAGTATACTATTCAATATATAGCATATGTTTATAGTGTATATATGTGTGTACAAGTAATAATTATACCATATAGTATAGAGTCAAAACAGTCTACTCTCTGTTTCTGAGTTTTCCACTAATCTTCCTTAGTTATATAAACTCTAGAGAAAAATATATACTTCATCCAAAAACTAATAGGTTAAGCAGATTCTAAGAAAGTCATAGATTGCTAGTTTCATTTTCTTTTGGTCCTATGTCCTTGATAAAGAAAAAAATACACTTTAAAATGTGAGGGAAGACAATTTTTTTTAGCATTTATTAATTGTAGGAAATACTGGATTTATTTCATCACTGAAACAGTCAGAAAGCCCCTTCTGCATTTACTATTTCTCATTTTCCTGACATAATCTTTAGTTCTACCCATTTTCCTGCAAACAATGTAATTTTGTCTTTCCCTATGACTAAGTAATAGGTCCTTATGTATCTCTGCCATGTTTCATTTATCCATGAATCCCCTGGTGAATATCTGTGCTGATTTCACAGTCCAGCAAGCAATTCTGAAAGTGTTCTAATAGACATGGCTTCCACATTGCCTGCTGACTTCGGTGAAAGGGAGTCTTTATGTAGGACCATTGGGTTGGGTGTCAAGATTGTTGTGATACAGGCGAGAGAGATCAGGCTCAACCCAAATTTAACAAAGACGCCTGAGGATTTGTTGCGGCGTGGTTCCAGAAATACTTCCCCGGCATAAGGCAGTTTGTCATGCTGAATACTTTATGCTGAAGGAATGTGAGAAATGGCATGTGTGGAAGGGACTTTCTGACACCCCCAGCCCTGAGTTCATCAGATGTTTATATGAGAGCACCCTTGTCTCCAAAGAGGAAGCGATGTGGAGAATCTGAACAAACAGGCCTCGCAAAGCATCCCCTACCCCTTATTGTTGGGCTTGGTGCAAATTCCCCTTTCTTTCCTGTCTTGCTTTACATTGTTCACTCTTCATCAAACCTAGCAATAAAAACACGGTAGTTCTGTTTTTCACATCAAAATTGGGCCAAATGAATGAAGTGGATTCTCTTGTAAATCTATCTTTTATTGCAAGGGTCCCTACTGATGAATTAAGATAGAGAAAAGGAAAAGATCTTCTTCTACAGTAGCTGTCAGCGTCGGAATGGGAGTGAAGATCACTAGAAAACTACAAGCCTAGAGAATTCCGGCTTCTGACTTAGTGGGATTGTTGCTGAAAGCATTTCAGGTGACTAGGTACCCAGCATAAGGGTGGGAATTTAATCAGACACAGAAGATGATCAGATGCAAGGGCAACATTCCTACTACAGGGATTTGTCCATACACTTGCAACAGCTAGAATGGGCAGGCAGAAGATAAGACTGAAGGATGAGGCTTAGTCCAAAGGGAGCTCTTAGAGGAGCCTGTCTAAGGTTTGGTCCAAGACAGTCTTTGTCATTCTGAATAACTGTTTTCCCAGACTGTGCTGTTAAAGTCCATGCTACTTGGGAAAAAATGAAATGAAATTTATGCCCTGGCAATGCTGAAGCATGCATGGGCAGCCCGAATATGGCGGGTCTGTTGAACTTGTCCATATTGGGTTTCATGGTTTAAGCTGATGAGGACGACTGACCAGGTCTCTTTATGACAATCTCAGAATTAAATATTTGTCTTGTCTTACTTGAGTTGGTTAGGTGTATGGCAGTAACAGTTTTGATAGTTCCTAGAGGAGATAAAAGAGCTACCTCTTTAGGAAAAGTTAAATTTGTATCACTATAGTATGTTCTGTCCTTGCTTGTTGATAGCCATTGCTTCTTTGGATATCAAAGCAGCAAGGCCATATAAAGCTGCCATAAGGAACAGGGGAGATGGCTCAGTTACTAAACTTCCTACAGCACAGGCACTAAGATCTGAGTTCAACTCCATAGATCCCAACTGGCTATAGTGGTATGCACTTATAATCTCAGAACTAGCGAAGTGGGGGCAGACAATGGCAAATTACTGAAGCTCACTTGCCATCCAACTCCAGCTGAACCTGTGAGCTCCATGTCCACGGTGAGATCCTGACTCAAATGTAAGGATGGAGGTCAACTGGGGTAAGATGCTCAAACCTGCACACTGAGTTCCACAAACACATACATGTGCACACGTTCATACTTACAAGTACACATGCCACATATCACACCATACATACACACACCACACAAATAAAAAAAAAAAACAAAAATATGTGGTCAGGAACTTGCATTATATTTATATCACAAAGTGAAAACTACAGGGAATTCGGCTCCTTTGTTGCCGAATGTCTTTTGAGCAGCGCCCATTATTCCTGTGGGGTTTTCATTTCCAGTTTGTGCGTGTGTCACTTTCTTAAGTGATCTTTACTAAAATAGCTCCTAGGAATGCAGCTTGACCACATGTGTACATTTCCGTTTTGAAGTATAAAAGGCAAGTTAAAGAAGAGCAAATGTGGTGCCATTAACGAGCCTGTGACAAGAAAGAATTTGCAATGGCCTCCTAATCGCTAAATTGCTTTCATTCGAAAATAACTCACTGAATTCAGTAATGCGGCATTTTCGAGAGGAGCAAATTTGAAAAGATGATGGGCTAGATTGATTTATTAGATGGCAGGTATGGCCACTCTCAATAATTCCTCACTATAAAACATTAATTGCTTATATCACATGGTAAGGTGATCGGCCTCAGTTTGGGAATTGGGATGTAACTGACCTTAGCAAGTTCGAGAACACATGGATGTAAAACAGGAATTCTTTCCTTTCTCATCAGTTTAAGTTACTGTGTCCTTGCTGCTGAAGTCTCGAAGCATGAAAGACATAGATGGATTTCCTTTATGGAATCTTTCTTTGGTCGAGTTTCTTTTTCACTTTATTAATTAATGTGAAACCTGACCTGACAAAAATGTATGAAAATCAGCATCTGAAATCCTTGCCAGATACTAATGTTGTTTCCCATGAAGAAAGTCATCTCAAGTATTCAATGCATTTAACACTATAGATCCAGAAAATAAGGGTTGTTTATCTTTTTTAAACAGTATTCAGTTATTTAAGTTTTCTCTTCTATAATTGTGCTCTTTTTTTGACCCTCACCTCAACGCTTTATTTTAGCTACATGAACCAAACTATCAACAAATCAAAATTGCTGTAGTGTATAATCCCCAATAATCACTGACATTTCTTCACTTTGGTGGATATATTTTTAAATGTACCAGCAATATTAAAAGTTATATACTAAGGGTATTAAATCGCAAATGTTAGAGGACAAAGGCATTTTTAAAATGAAGTTATGTGGCTCAATCTCCTTAGAGAGCAAACCTGAGATACATGGCCATCTTATTTTATCAGTTTTCATATAGGAAAATAAATTTATATTTAGAATTTCTAATTTCTCACCTCTATTGAGTTGTCTTTCCCCAGGCTGTTCTCTCATGTCTTTGTATAGTTTTCTTAAGCTAGTACTGGGAATGGTGGATTCCTTGGGTTTTGAAGATGAAATTGTTTTGCTACCCAAACAGGATTCTGCTCTTTAATCAGTCTTGGAAATCTTTACTAGAAACATATGCGTGTGCTTGGGGATCCCTTCATCGCATAATAGAATATTATCATTTTATTTTCCAGTATGCTAATTGGCACCATAACTCCCAAACATTTCCTATATCTTAGGGAACGCTTATGAAGAACAGATGATGGATTATAACCCTCCACTCTGCAACACCATATCATTGCTTTAAACGTGTTATCAGTACATCTGAATTCATATAAACCATGAATACTGAATGATGAAAAAGAAGGGAACGTTCACCTAAACAAGAGGAAGGATATTACAAGCTCAGCGTGATTGTACAGGACTATTGTCTCACCACTCAGGCAACCAAGGCAGAAAAATTGTGACTTCAAGGCCAGCTTGTCATCATAACCAGATTCTGATTCAGAATCAGAAAAGAAAAAAGGGTTATTTAGTAGGTTGTTTGATTAATCCTAATAATATATATGTATATACATATATGCATATACATACATCTGTGTGTGGATTATGAATTGTTTACACAGAATAAAATATGAATATGATGGACAACAAAAAATTCCCAGCATTTTTTTTCATTAATGAATGTCAAATCAGAAGGATGCACAAGCCTTTAATGCCAGCATTTGGGATGCAGAAATATGAGGGAAATCTCTGACTTCCAAACTAGACAGTGATATATAATAAGGCCCCATCTTTTTTTTTTTTAAATCAATGTAGTATTATCTGTACTGGCTTAGCATTAAAATTTAAGTTCGCAGTCATGTGATATAGTGCACATCTGGAGTTCAAGGCTAGTATGAGCTGTATAATGAGTAGTGGATTTCAGGCAGGCTAGTGCAGGGTACACAGCAGAGTCTTATCTTTTTTTTTTTAAGTATATGCCCAATTTTTGTATATGGTGAAGATGAGGCAGAGTAAAATGCTTGGGCTTCTACATGAAATGCCATTCTGAAAATGTAGACAGTCTAGTGTCAGAATGTATGCCCTAAACCTCTTCAAATGATTATTCGTGAAAAAATTGACACACAACCCCAGGCATTAAAATAGTGAACCATTTCTTGTCTAAGATGTGATGATCCAAGTTTTGACAATGATTGTGTATTAACAATCTTGTGGGGACGTTCAGTTGAGCAAATTGATAGATCCTTGATGTTAATTCACAGTCCCTGAGCATATGTGTATATTCATCTCTGTTAGTCATGTGTGGCAAATACCTGAGAAAAGAAGTTTGAATGTAGAACTACTTTACTCATTTAGTCCACAGTTGGCTGGCTCTGTTACTAGGAATCATCATAACAACTCCATCATGATAACTCCAAGACATGGAGGAAGAGAGCTACATGTCTCACTGTAACCAGAAAAAGAAGAAAGAGATGACAGAAGATATATCCCTAACAACCCACTTCTAACCAGACCTATTTCCTAGCCCATTCAGCATGAGCTCATCCCTTAAGGAGTTAGCATCTCCGTGATCCAACCACCTTTCAATATTGGCCACAGCTGTGGACCAAGTGCTCAGCACGTGATCATTTTGCAGGACATTTTTCAATTAAAACTTTAACTGCACCCCCACAGCACATGATTCATGGATCCTCTTCAGAATGACATTGGGAAATGAAATGGCATGGACTTAAAGGCCGGAAAGCATTGTCTATGATATCGACTATCGACTATGTGTCAGTTTCTGAAATAGAGCTGACAGACATGTGCATGGGACAGACTGAGGTTCCTGCACTCCTATGTGTAACAAATGCATATTTGCCATTTTCAAAAAGCATAGCACTTATTTTTCTTTGAAAATAATTATTTTTTCGGGATTACATGTGGAAACATTGCATCTTTGGCACCTTATACAATGCCTAAAAATGTAATAAATCAATCATTTGCTGTATTGTGTCTTCAAAGAGCAAGGACTTCAAAAAACCTAGCAGTTAAATTATTTTGGGTTGCTTGAAACATATTGCTTCTTTTTCCCTACAATGACTCATGCAATCAGAAGAAATGTGCTTCTCACAAGAATTCTTAGAAATAAAATGTATTTCCTCTTCTTTGCTGTACCCTCAGAAAAATCTGAAGTTGACCGAAAGGTTTAGTTAACGTTGGCGTAGTCTTTGGAAGGGAACGTACTTGGTACAAAGGATTCTTAGCTAGCTCTTTTCTTCGGAAATGTTGTTACTGATAGAATGGTCTGACTCTTACATCACATTTCCACCATATGTTTGGTATGATAAACCAAGAGATACATTTTATAATAAGTTCGTATGCTAAATGTTTTGGGGATTTTTATATATGGAATAAAATGTTTAAATATATAATAATACACAGATTGATACACAATAAATACCAAACATCCCTTCAATGCAGATAAAGTAGGATACATTTACCTTTTAAAAAATTGGCCTATGAAAGACAACATCAGCCTACTTAGAAATATACCAGGGTTATTATATTGCTGTTACTGTTTTTGTTTTACTTCTAATGTTGAATATTAAAACCATAACTTTTTATATTTTAGATGAATGCTGTTCCACCAAGCCATTGTCCCCCCTAGAATATGCTAAACTGGTTATAGGTTTTCAAATCATTTTTATGAAGTTTTGTTATTCACTGTATCCTAAAAATTCGTCTGAGTCTGAGTTGACGTTACTTGCTCTAAGTACTGAGTACTTAGTGATCATCACTCTAAATGCTGAGTTCTTGGTAATCATCACACGGGGAAGCTGAAGCTGCCAAGTGTGGTGAAGGTGTTTGAAAAGCAGGATGAAGAAAAGATAGCATGAAGATGTCAGACAACGTCAATCCTTTAAAACTTAGTCTGAATTTTCATCTGTCTCGAGGGAAATGTACTTCTCAAATGTATGCCGATCACTTAAGATGTGCTAAAAATTGTGACAGTCGATAAAAGATCCGGAGTTCTGCCAGACGAGCATATGTGACTGATGGCGTTGGAGCAAGCCAGGGTCAAGAGTGTAAGCCAAATAAATGGCAAGCATTAGAATACACTCCGTCACTGGTGTTTGACCATCAAAGAGTAATTCATCACTTCAAGTTGTCAAAACCCATTTTGGTTTTCTCTTTTCCCATTCAGTGGACCTGGCCAGGGATCAGATCTATTTTGCACTACATATTTTGACACAGTATTAGTACATAAAGTAATGTGAACCTTGACATCCGTATAGATTAACTTTTAGATACTTTTATGAATAGTCATAGTTTAGCCCGGATATGCTGTATCTCAAAAAGCCAGCCTTCTTTGTCCTGTATGCATGAGTGGAATCTAGTTTATGAAACATTTAAGATTGTGCTTCATTGTTTATATATGATGCCATAAGAAAACTGTCCACCTCTGGCATGACATCTCATGCAAAATCCTTTTTTTTCCTTTCTGAAAATACAGCATATATTATTGTCTGTCTAGTGAGTATTGCTATAAATAGCTTGCCTAAATCATATCATATTTTTTGAAGATTTTTCTGTACCATAAACTCCTCATGAACTTATATCATATGGATGTTCTGATATGCAGTAGAACTTAGTAGGTGAGCCTGGAAGCAATGGTTCAATAGAAACTGCTGGAGGCTTTGTCTCTCCTTAGCTTTGAGACCGTCTAGGAACTACTTAGCACATCTAGGCTTTCTGTGCCCATCCTGCAAGTGGAAGCAATAACTGCTTCCGCAGAGAGTTTGTCACAGGAATTGCTGTATATATGGAACTTAGAATATTACTGGTCCCATAGAAAGCACTAAACCATTTACAGTATAGGAATTCATATTTATATTCTTAACCCAGAATGACTTAAAAGTAAATTGCACCTGCCGAGTTCCAAAGACAGTAAGGAGATGGGAATTTGCTGTCTGAGGCTCAAACAAACCCCTCCCTTTAAACCTGGCGTTCTCAACCTTCCAAATGCTATGACCCTTTGAAACAGTTGTTCATGTTGTGGTGACCCACCAACCATAAAGTTTTCTATTGCTACTTCATGGCTGTAATTTTGCTACTTATGAACTAATATGTAAATATCTGATATGTGACCCCTGGGAAAGGGTTGCTTGACCTCCTAAAGGGTTCACAACCCAGAGATCGAAAACCCTTGCTTTAGACACTTAAACTTAGTGGTTTCTCCAACAGACATGCTTCCATCCAAAAGCTGGTTGGCTCATCCAGCACTGTCATTAATGCTTGCTCAAAAAACACTCCTTATCAGTCAGTCTTTATCTCCTAAGATCCCATTTGTTTTTATGCTTTCCAACATCTTCGCTATCTGTATGTATTCTTTGTATTTCCTTACATCTTTGTGGGATCCGCCACTTATCTCTCCACCAAGAGTCCATGATGGCAGAGTCCTGGTTCTCTCTACTGCACTTCCCCGAACACACCTGGCATGCTGTAGGTCCTCTCTTCTCACCAGTGAGGCATTCATAGGAAGCCGTTCTCCACTGTATGCGGTCCCCTATGCTTTGTGGTGTAGACTTCTTGTGGTGTGGAGTGCAGATGTAACGTTTTAAACAGGCTGTGCATATCCTCTTGTCCCTCAATAAAACCTG
This sequence comes from Neodon shergylaensis, assembly GCA_025134845.1. NCBI lineage: Eukaryota > Metazoa > Chordata > Mammalia > Rodentia > Cricetidae > Neodon > Neodon shergylaensis. Next base: position 16,068,076 of record JABTXL010005037.1, on the reverse strand, counting down.
GCCTCGGAAGTAGAAGCCAACCACAACATGGGGTGCTCAGCGCCAGCATGGTGATCGTTTACAGAGCTGGAAATTAAACCAAAACACAGCCAAACTGACTGCCAAGAACACGCTGAGAAGATGTGCTTCACGGTGTACTTCAAGGGAGATTCAAGTGATTTTTAAGAGGGTTGCAAAAAGTGAGGTTGGTTTTCAACTCTTGCTAAATGTAAAAGCTTGAAATTCTCTCTCCTTATCGTGATGTTTCCCCTGGGTCTCTGGCTTTTCTCTTTCACCATCAGGAGCTGTCATGGCAAATTGAATGTGGAGCCTTGGCTCATTTGAAGTGATATTATTTCCCCTTGAGATCTTCTAGTGTATCCTTAAACTGTGGTCCTCCTGCCTCTTCCTCTCAAGGGATGGAAGTGAAGGCTCATGCCACCAAACCTGGGTGATTGGAAAGCAACTAATCATCGTGAGATTTAGAATCATTCATATGGCTCGCTCTCCTGTTTGATGTTCATAAATCCAGTTTCCCATGGCGGAAATCATAACAAATGCAGCAGAATAAACAGATATATGTCTTTAGGTATGTTAAATAGGGCTGTGCATGCATAACAGAATATACTTGTTTATTATCTGGAAAAGCAAGGTCTAGTGAAAAACAGAGGCTTCATACCACTTTTGAAAATAGAGTTTACTACAGCAGAGGTTGATTTTGTTATTCTCCTGGATGATTTTAAATTGGCCAGCGGTTTGTTTTTGTTCTAAACAAGTAACCCCCAAAAGACACTTCAACAGGCAATTTACCTTATAAAAGTTTTTTTTAAAAAAGCACAGACACAGTCTGGTGTAGTCATAATATTTACTTTATATGTTTTATCTATATGAAAATTAGAATAGGAATAATGAGCCAACTTTTTAAACTATTCATTAGCAGCTTTATGAGAGAGGAAAAGTCTAGAATCTGTAGCTTATTTCCCTGTGTTAATGTCAATGCATGACCTATTTTGAATTTGTAGCCACAATAAGGGAACAACTCCAGTGAGGAAGAAATGACAAAGATGAATGATATCATAAGACACAGGGCTGAGAGAAAAAGATTGCCAGGGACCTAAGTCCCTATCACTGTCTCAGCTCCTGGGAGGCTGAGACAGAAAGATGACACTTTACCTAGGTCATGGGCAGTTGGAGAGTTCAAGACCAACCTAGGTTACACAGTAAGATCCTCGAAGGGTGGGAGGGAGAGAAGGAAGGATGGGGGAGGGATAGGGAAGAAGGGATGGAAGGAGGAGGGGAGAAGGAATGAACTATAGGCATTAAAGTAGCAGACTGACTAAACATGCTTGCTGTCTAGGAGAATGCTTCTTTTTAGCTACTGTCCATAGCCCATTCTGTGGCTAGCCGACTAGTGCACCTGCTAGATAAGATTGCAGGGTCCAGGGTCTTGTTTGCATCTTCTATATGGAGGAGGCTGATGGTGGTATCTTGATTTAGTTTGGTTGTCCTGGAACTCACTGTGAAGAATACACAGACATTAAATCTGCAGAAATCCCTCTCCTGCCTCTACTTCCAGCAAGCTATGTTTACATTGTCTGCTACAATACCAGATTTTATGTGGTGTTCAGGGTTAGAGTGGAAGCTAGGGCCTCTGCTAAGCTGCAGCCCCAGCCCTAACTATTATTTGTTCTGTTCTTTTCATTTTCTTTCTTTTCTTTTAGAAACAGAGTCTTACCAAGCCTTGCCCATAGTCTCTGTGTACCTGAGGAACATCTAACGAACGCATCTGTCTCCACCCCCTCAATATTAGAATACACCATGCCAAGTGTCTTAGGTGCTGGGATGAAGCCCCAGGCACCTTGCATGTTTCCTTAATAGGGTCATTGAATCAGCAGTCTTTCTTTGAAAATGAGCTATGTTTTAAGCCCCTGATCAGTTCGCATATACTGAATTTTTCCGTGAGTTGCTTTGGTGGAAGAACCCTGGAAAAAAAGGTGTAACCAGGAATTCCCAAAATATGGTGGCATTTTGTGAACTCCACCTTAGAGAAAATGTGTTCATAAAATTTGTTTGTTCTCTCTGTCCTCTCGATAGATCATGCACACCAAGCTTTGTCTTTTATCTGCCTTACCCGTTTCTAATAGCTTTTTATTTGCCCCGGAGAGACAGCATGGATACTTTTAAGTTGTTTTTAATTTCAGTTGCAGACAGTTTCCATCACTTTCCAGACCATTTCATTTCCGAAGTTTCTCTTTGGGACTTGTGTTTTCCATTTTCCTATTATTTTCTTCCATTTTTAAAATCAGAATCATAAACCCATATTGGAAATAATGAACAAGTAATGACTTATTTCTTGCAAATATTTTCTACTTGTCTATCAAAAGTAAGGTGCCACGTAAAGTAGGACAGGAATTATTTTAAAGCGTTTTATTAAGTAATTTTCATGTTATTATCATGCATGAGTGATATACGTATGTGAGTGTGGGTGCATGCACAGCAAGGGTGTGGTGGTGGGAAGACCATTGTCAAGAATCAGTGCTTGCCTTCCCCAAGGTTGAGGCAGGGTCTCCCTTCTCATGTTCTCCAGCTAGGTGACCCATAGACACCACAGTCAATTTTCCTATCTCCAAGCCCCATCTCAAAGTAAGAGTGCTGGGATTATAGACATGACCCATTGCATCTGATCGTAGGCTCATCATCCTTGCGAAGCAAACGCTTATACTCAGAGAAGCATTACAACAGCCTCCAAATAGCATTTCAGCAGTTAACCATCTCTTTTGAGCTTAGTTTTGCAAAGACGCTGTAAGGCCTCTCACGGAATTCTTCAGTGATTTCGGGAAACTACGTGGGGAGTTTATTACTCAATTGAAATTGACAAGAAAGTGGCCTTTGACATTGATTAAATAAACCCGGATGCTACATCCACTCTGGGACTCTTAGTTTGAAGTTAACTATAATTTTCTTGCTTACAGTCGATGCTAATATATTTTCTACCATAGGCAAAATTGGCAGCACAAAAGTCCTACTACTTACTATGATTCTCAGATCCAAGTCCTGTCAGTGACCTTAAGAGCAAATGCTAGCTGTGAGGAATTGAAATAGTACTTTTAGCTTTATTTCACACAGTGCCTATCTATCCTGGTGCACAACAGAAACACCTGGGCACATCTGCAATTTGACAAGATCTAAGTTGTAACCCAATACTTGAATTTAATATTCGTACACAGAAGAAGCCCAGCATTCAAGTTTTGGAAGCCCAGGTGATTTTAATGTATACTTCAGCTTGAGGAACCCCGGTTCTTGGTTGTCTCTGTGTCCACTACCCAGTTCCAATTTTACTACTTGCTGTGTGACTTTGGACCTCTTATTTAAAAGTCTCTGTGTATTGGTTTGCTCATCTGTCAATTGGGCATTCGTATCTGAATCAAGGGATCATTCTGTAAATCCAAAGAATTAAAAAATGGATAGTGAACATTTAATATAGTTTGGGAAAGATAAATTAGCTTTCAACCTTTGTCTCAACTGGGTAGTAGGTGAGTTGGGTTTTTTTGTGTGTGTTTTTTTATAGAGATGGTAACCCAAGCTGCCCTAGAAACAATGTAGCCAAGGATGACTGAAACAGGATTAATAAAAACCCAGAGACAGATACTGGGGTTCAAAGGTCAGGAAAGCAAAAGAGCCAGCCACTGGCTCTTACCTGTTCCTCAGTCCGAAAATGACGATCTTGCCTCCAGGAATCTCAAGTGAGACGGAGACTGAGAGCTGTCTCTCCCGTTTTAGAATCCTCTCTAGTGCTGGGATTAAGAGCATGCACCCCTACCGCCTGGTTTCTATGGCAAGATAGTGTGGCTACTGGGATTAAAGGCTTATGTCATTGCAGCCTGGTCTGTAAGGCTGCTAGTGTGGCTGTTTTTACATTTCTATCCTCAGGAAAGCCTTCTTTATTAAAATACAAATGAAATGCCACTATAGGTGACGTTTAAATTCTTATTCCTCTTGCCACCATCTCCTAAACGTTGATCCCATAGACATGATCCACACATTTGTTTTTGTATGGAACCCTAAATTGCATAAAGACTAAGCACTCTTAACTGAGCCAAATCTTAGCCCTAGGATTCCTTCTTCAAATGTATTTCCTAACTTATGATCTTCTGGAACATCTTTTCATTTTTTCTATTATAAAATTTAAAAAAAATGTTTGTTTTTTCAGATTTTACCACTTAGGCATCACATTACCTTGCACAAAGGGATTTGACCCTTGTCCCCCCTCCCCCCTTGCTCATTGTCTGACTGGTATGAAAACTGAGGAAACTGAATGGCACCCAGTAAGTAGTCAATAAATGTCACTGTAGTTATCACTGTAGTTTCAGTCTTATGGCTCTTTTTAGCTTAATAGTGTTCCGATTGCTGATTAACAATATAGCATGTTGTTATATATAGAGACTCTTAGCTAAGTAATCACTTGGATGACTTGCACACCATGAGTCTGCAGCACACAAATAATGATGACCTGGTTGTTAGCCAACGTGGTGCTAAGCAACAAGTAGAAAAGCAAAGACATAAGTCATATGCTGTCTCTTAAGATCTTGATCTTCTCATTGAGAAAAGCTCCCTCTCTAGTAGGGGAGGATCTTCAGCAGAAGAAACCACCATGCTGACTCTGCTAAGCCATGCCCCTTCTAGGGATACCCCCTGTTTTAGTTAGTGTTCTATTGCTGTGAAGAGACCCGGTGAGCATGGCACCCCTTAGAAAGGAAAACATTTTATTGGAGCAGACTTAGATTTTCAGAAGTCTAGTCCATTGTTATCATGGCAGGCAGCATGCTGGCATGCTGGCAGACATGGTGCTGGAGAGGTACCTGAGAGTTCTACATCAACATCAGCAGGCAGCAAGAAGAGAGAGACACTAGGAAAAGACCCTTGTCCTCCAATAAGGTCACACATCCTCCCACAAGGCACCACCTCCTAATCCTTCTTAAGGAGTGGCATTCGCTGATGGCTAAGCATTCAAACATGTAAGCCTTCGGGGGTGCATTCTTATTCAAACTGCCACATGGCCCCTCTGGGTTTTAGTCATGGAGAAAGCAAAAAGGGAATTCATTTGACAACAATGATAATAAATTCAAAACTGGCCTACTTTTTTATTGCTGTTGTTAAAGTAATCTATTTAAATAAAATAGTATTGTAATTTGCCATGATAGTTTGCCTTCACCTTTAAAAACATTTTCCCCTTTTATTGAAAATAAATTATTGTCTCATACATTATATTCTGATTATAGTTCTTCCTTACTCTACTTCTCCCAGTTGCAAGCTACCTCCCCTGCCCTCCAGATCCACCCTTTCTATCTCTCCCTAGAAAAGAGCAGGCTTCTAATAAATAACAACCAAGTATGACAAAATAGAATACAATAGGATGAAGAAAAACTGTCACTTTTAAGTTCAATGCAGCAGCCCAACAGGAGGAATAAAGTCCCAAGAGCAGGCACAAATATTAGAGATCCATTCGTTCTCACAGTCTGGAGTCTCATGAAAATGCTAAGCCAAAAGCTGTATTATTTATACAGGGGACCTGGTTCAAACCCATGTAGGCCCTGTGCTTGCTGGTTCATTCCCTGTGAGCTCATAAGCATCTTGCTTAGTTGAATCAATCAGAGGGCCTAGTTCTCTTGGTGTCCTCCATCCTCTCTGGCTCTTACAACTCTTCCAATCTCTGTGGGATTTCCTGAGCTCTGAGTGGGATTTCCGGAGCTCTGAGGAAAAGGAATTTGATGGACACATCCAATCCAGAGCTGTATGTTCCAAGGACTCTCTTTCTGAGTAATGTCTGGCTGTGGATCTCTGCATCGGCTCTCATCAACTGCAAGAGGAAGCCTTTCTGATGATGGCTAGATAAGACAGATTTATGATTCTAACAGAATATCATTTGGAGTCATTTTATTTGTTCTTTAAGTTTTTTAATTTTTTTTTCACGAATAGCATTTAGGCCATTTCATTGGTTACCAAAGCAGTATCTTGGATGGGTTCCTTCTTTTTTTTTTAATTATTTATTCCATTCAAAAAATTTACACTTCCTCCCCTCCTCCCATTCCCCTCCTGCTCCCCCACTCACCCTCCTTCCTTTCTCTTCCTCCTTAAGAGAGAGCAGGGAACCCTGCCCTGTGGGAAGTCCAAGGCTCTACATCCAAATAGACTAGGGTCCCAAAAAGCCAGTACATACAGTCTACTGCATGTATGGGTTCCTTCTTTGTTGAGTAAACCTTAGGTCATATCATACATTGTTGGCTACTTCTATAAGTTCTGTGCTACCATAACACTAGCATATTTTACAGGCAGTACAGATAGTAGATTAAGGATTTTGTGGCTGGTTTGGAGTCCACTTTTCTCTTTCAGAAGCCTGCAGAGTTCCTTCCCGCACCAAAGAGACTAGAATGTAGGGATGAAGGCTCCATGTAGACATCATCTCCTCTTCTCCACGTACAATGAGTTGTGTGGGTATTGTCCTTTGCAGTATGGCCCCATTGTCAGTTTGTGGAAAGTAGCCCATTTTCTTAGCATCAGGCTTGGTTGGTTGGAGGTTTCCATGGGATCCACTTAGCCAAAAGCTTAATTAAATACAAATGCTCATTCCTGGTACTAGAAGCCTTGTTTGGTGACAAGAAATGGCCAGTTAAGACTAAATATCCCCCATTACTAAGACTTCTCATTAGGATCACCTTCACAGATTCCAGGCAGTTTCCCCTATATTAGATTCCACACTACATACTAATTTTTCCCAGTTCTAACCATCTGTGCCCATACTCTATTACCCCAGCTCATCATGACCCCCATCTGATACCCTGACTCCATTCTCATCCACTATCAGTCTGCCTGTAAAATCTATAATCTATTTTATTTTGCCATTGACCACTCCTCTTTACCTAATCTCTCCAGGTCTATAAATTATAACTTGTAGTTGGTAATCCTTTATGTAATGACTAATATCCATGTAGAACGAAATACTTTTTATTTTTCTTTCTTGGTCGGTCTGGGATACCTAATTCAGGATATTTTTTTTTTAGTTCCATACAATTGCCTGTAAATTTTATGATGTCATTTTTTTTTGAACCCGAGTGAGATTCCATTGTGAAAATGTATCACATTTTTCTTTTTCCATTCTTCTGTTGAGGAACATCTAGGTTGTTTCCAGATTGTGGCTATTATGAACAAAGCCACAATGAGAATAGTTGAGTAAATATCATTGTGGTAGGATTGATTAACCTTTGGATTTAAACCCAAGAGTGGTATAGCTGGATCTTGGAGTAGATAGATTCCCAACTTTCTGACAAACAACCATATTGATTTTCATAGTGGCTGCACAAGTTTGCACTCCTACCAGCAATGAAGGAGTCTTTCCCTTTTTCCACATCCTCACCAGCATGAGCTGTCACTGTATTAATGATCTCAGACATTCTGACAGTTATTAGATGGAATCTCAGAGTAGTTTTGGTGTGCATTTACCTGATGGCTAAGGATGTTGAACTTTTCTTTAAGTGCTTCTCAGCCATTTGAGATTCTTTGTTGAGAATTCTCTGTTTTTTTCTGTACCCATTCTTTAATTGTGTTATTGGTTTTTAATATATAGTTTCTTAAGTTCTTTATATATTTTAAATATTAGTCCTCTATATGGAGTTAGTAAAATCTTTTCCTATTCTGTAGGCTGTAACTTTGTATTGTTGGCAGTGTCCTTTGCCTTCTCAATTTTATGAGGTCCGATTTATTAATTAATAATTTATTATTTGTTAATCTGAGTGCCTGCGCTATCAGTGCTCTGTTCAGAAAGTCAGCTCCTGTGCCAATGCAGTCAAGGCCGTTCTCCACTCTCTCTTCTATCAGGTTCAGTGTATCTGGTTTTATTTTGACATCTTTGATCCACTCAGTCTTGAATTTTATCCAGGATGATAAATATGGATCTATTTGCATTCTTCTACATGCTGACATTCAGTTTGGCATGCACCATCTGTTGATGATGCTCTTTTTTCAGAGTGTATTTTTGGCTTTATCAAAAAGCAGGTGTCCATATGTATGTGGATTTATGCCTAGGTCTCCGATTTGATTGCACTGATAAGTGTGTCTGTTTTTATGCCAATACCATGAGGTTTTTATTACTATAGCTCTGTAGTATAACTTGAAATCAGGAATGGTGAGACCTCCAACAACTGTTTTATTGTTCAGCATTGTTTTAGCTATTCTAGGTATTTTGTTTTTCCATATGAAGTTGAAAATTATCTTTGCAAGGTCTGTAAAGAATTGCATTGGATTTTTGATGGGGATTACATTGAATCTGTATATTGCTTTTGGTTGAATGGCCATCTTTGACTATGTTAATCCTACCGATCCTTGAGGATGGGAGATTTCTCCATCTTTGATATAACCCTCAATTTCTTTCTTCGAAGACTTGAAGATTTTATCATGCAAGTCATTCACTTGTTTGGTTAAGGTTACTTCAAGTTATTTTAGATTATTTAAGGCTATTGTGAAAGGTGTTATTTCCCTAATTTACTTTTCAGTCCCTTCTCTCTGTCTCTCTCTGTCTCTATCTCTCTCTCTCTCTCACACACACACATACACACACGCACACACACACACACAAGGGATACTGATTTATTTAATAGTCTATCAGATACTTTGATAAAAGTGTTTATCAACTATAGGAGTTCTCTAGTGGAATTTTTAGGGTCACTTATATATACTATCATATCATCTGTAAATAACAATACTTTGACTTCTTTCTAATTTGTATTCCCTTTGATCTCCTTCAGTTGTCTTATTGTTCTAGCTAAAACTGTAAGTGCTATATTGAATAAATATGGAGAGAGTGGACAAACCTTGTCTTGTTTCTGATTTTAGTGGAACTGCCTGGAGTTTTTTTTCCATTGAATTTGATTTTGACTATATAGGTTTGTTGTAAATTGCCTTTATTATGTTTAAGTATGTCCCTTGTATCCCTAATCCCTCTAGTTTTTTTTTAATCACAAGGGGGTATTGGATTCTGTCAAAGGCCTTTTTTGCATCTAATGAGATAATATTGCGGTTTTTGTCTGAATGTTTCTTTATATGGTGGGTTATAGTTACTATGTTTTTCTAAATTGAATCTTCCCTACATCTCTGGGATGAAGCCTACTGGATCATGGTGTATGATCTTTCTAATGTATTCTTGGACTTGGTTTATAAGTATTTTATTGAATATCTTGCATCTATGTCCATAAGGAAAATTAGTCTGTAATTCTCTTTCTTTTACTGTGGCCTCATAAAATTAAATTAATTGGTCAAAGCTTCTTCTGGTTCTATTTTATGGAATAATTTGAGGCATTAACTCTTCTTTAAAAGTCTGATAGAATTCTGCAATAAAACCCTCTGTCTCTGTGATTTTTTTTTCTTGATTAGGAGACTTTTAATGACTGTCTTGTCGATTTTCTCAAAGAACCAACTCTTAGTTTCATTGATTCTTTGTGTTGTTCTAGTTGTTTCTCCTTTATTGATGTTAGTCCTCAGTTTGGCTAATTCTTGGCATCTACTCCTCTTAGGTGAGATTACTTTCTTTTCTTTCTAGGGCTTTCGGGTGTGCTGTTGAGTTATTGGTGTAAGCGCTCCCATTTCCTGGCTCATTCATTTCCTGGCTGCCCAGATCCAAATAATCACATGGAAGCTGTACTAATTGCAGCACTGTTTGTCCAATGGTTCAGGCTTCTTATTAATTAACTCTTACATCTTAAGTTAACCCATTTCTATTAATCTGTGTACCACCACAAGGCTGTTGCTCACGTTCTGGTGAGCGTCTTTCTTCTTTGGCAGCTACATGGTGTCTCCCAGACTCAGCCTACTCTCTCTGTATATATCTCTTTGGATTTTCCTCCTAGCTTTGCTCTGCTGAGACACTGGCTGAAACAGATTTATTCATTAGCCAGTTGTAATAAAACATATTCACAGCATACAGATGGGAATCCCTCATCAAGCTGGTATAAGATCTCTCCATTTTTTATATAGGTAGATAGTACTATGAACTTTCCTCTCAGCACCACTTTCAGAAGTTGTTCAGTCCCTATGAGTGTATATCAGATCTGTGATCTCTGCTGTTGTTGATATTTAGTTTTAATCCATGGTGGTCTGATAAGATGAAGTGAGTAAATTCAATTGTTTCGTATCTGTTCAGACTTGCTTTGTGTCTGAGTATGTGGTCAGTTTTAGTAATAGTTCCATGAGGTACGAAAAAGAAGGTATATTCTTTTGTCCTTGGGTGAAATATTCTATAAAAATAGAATAGGTCCACTTAGTTTGTAAGGTCTGTTAGCTGCAGCATCTCTCTGTTTAGTTTTTATCTGGATGAGCTGTGCATTGGTGAGAGCTGTGTATCAAACTCTCTGACACAGTGTGTGAGGGTCAATCTATCTGTGATTTAAGCTTTAGTAATATTTCTTTTACAAACTTGGGTGCCCATGCATTTGTGACACAGATGTTAATAACCTAAATATCATCTTGGTAAATTTATCTTTTGATGACTCTGAGTGTCCTTCCCTATCTCTTTTAATTACTTTTGATTTGAAGTTTATTTTGTTAGGTAGTAAAATGGCCACACCAGCTTACTTCTTAGGTCCATTTGCTTAGAATATATTTTTAAACCCTGTACCCCAGGGTAACATCTGTTTTTGATGTTGATGTGTGTTTCTTTCTTACAGCAGACGGATTGGTCCTCTTTTCACATCCATTCTGTCAGGCTGTATCTTTTTTATTGGAAAATTGAGGCCACTGATATTGAGAGAGGTCAGTGACCAAAACTTGATGGTTCCTGTGTGTGTGTGTGTGTTTGTCAGTGGTGATGCTGGTGTATGTGTGTGTAAATGCATGCATGTGAACACACACGAATGTTTCTCTTTTGATTTTACTGGTGCGAAATTATTTATTTTCTTTGTTTTCATATATGTAGTTATCCTCTTTAGATTGGAGTTTTCATTCTAGCATCTTCTGTGGGACTGGATTTGTAGATTAATATTGTTTAAATTTGACTTTATCATGCAATATCTTATTTTTTCCATTTATGGTGATTGAAAATTTTGTTGCGATTAGTAGTAGGGCTGGCATCTGTGATCTCTCAGAGTCTGCAGCACATCTGTCCAGGCCCTTCTGGATTTAAGAATCTCTATTAGGAAATCAGGTATAATTTTAATAGGTCTACCTTTATATGTTACTTGATCTCTTTCCCTTGCAGCTTTTAATATTCTTTCTTTGTTCTGTATGCTTAATATCTTGATTACTAAGGGAAGTTTTTTTTCCTGGTACACTCTATTTGGTGTTCTGCATGTTTTTGTATCGTTATAGGCATCTCCTTCTTTAGGTGAGAAATATTTTCTTCTATGATTTTATTGAAAATAAAAAAAATTTTTCGGGGTCTTTGAGCTGGATTCTTCTCCTTCCTCTGTTCCTATTATTCTTACTTTTGCTCTTTTCATAGTGTCCCAGATTTCCTGCATGTTTTATGTCAAGAGTTTTTATTTTTAGATTTAAATTTTTAGTTGAATGATGTATTCATGTCTTCTATTGTATCATCAACATCTGAGTTTCTTTCTTCTATCTTTTGTATTCTGTTGGTGAAGCTTTCCTCTGTAGTTCCTGTTGAAGTCCCTAAATTTTTCATTTCCAAAATTCCCTTAATTTATATTTTGTTTATTGATTCCATTTTCATTTTTAGGTCTTGAGCAGTTTTATTAATTTCCTTCAATTGTCTGTTTTCTTGGATTTCCTTAAAGAATTTATCATTTCTTCACCCTGTTAGTGGTTACTGGATTTCATTAAGGGATTTATTAATTTCATCCTTTAAGGACTTTCATCATCTTCATATAGTTGGTTTCAAGATCATGTTCTTATGCTTCAGCTATTTTGAAATATTCAGGGCTGTTGTGGGTAGGATAGGTGAACATTATTGGTAACATATTGCCCTGGATGTTCTTAATTGTGTTTTTACACTGATGTCTATGCATCTGGTATGGGGATGATTATAGGTCTAGGTGCTAATTTCTGGATTTGTCTTTCTTGGGTGGGCATTTTGTTTTCTGCTTTCTGTTTCCTTCCCAGATTTTGTGAGAATGTGAAGGTTGGATGTTGCCTGTTTCCCTGGCCTGCTCAGCTCATGTGTTCAAAGGGAATGCCTGGTGGTGTTAAAGCATGGCAATACTGGGATGATTCAGAGAAAGGAAGGTTGAGGGAGATAGTCTTTGTGATCCCTTGGAGATGGGGTCAGAGAGGAAAGGGAGACCATAGCAGATTGTCTGCTCCTTAGCTGGGGACAAAACTAGGGAGAATTGTATCTCAGTGGCAGTAGGAGAGGTATGGGTCTGCCTCCAGCCTGCTTGTTGCGCTGGAAGGAGCGGCCTTTAGGCTAGCAGGTAGTGCCTGCTGGGGTTGCAGTCTCAGACAGCAATAAGTGGAAAGAAAAAGGGTATGAGGGAGAAGATCTGTGGGATCCACAGGAGATGGGTGGTTGGGGATTGGACTGCTTACCATGGGTGCTCTACTGCATAGTTGAGGAAAAGACTGGGGCATTGGAACTGGGAGGAGAGAGAGAGAGAGAGAGAGAGAGAGAGAGAGAGAGAGAGAGAGAGAGAGCGCCTGTCTGTGGGCAGTCTACCTGGTTTTCTGGAAGGCTTGGCCTTTGGGTTAGGAGGGAGTACCTGCTGGAGGCTGGAGTTGGGGATGGAAAGGAAGAATTGGTGGAGAGAGGTTAGAAGGGGAAGATCTGTGGGATCCGCAGTAGAAGGGAACTGGAATGGTATGGTAGAAGGGAAAACTGCTAAGGGTGTTGTACTGCAGAGCTGGGGATGAAACTGGAGGGCTGGATCTGGAGTGGGGGGTTCTGGCAGGTTTTCTGGTGGGTGTGGCCTGTGGGTTAGCAGAAGGCACCTGCTAGAGTTGGAGCTAGGAAAGAGCAACCAAGCTAACCCACTTTTATCTTAAGGGGATCTTCTGCCCATTCTCTCTTCAGACCCCACATTTTCAAGACCCAGTACACATATGCTAAGATTGCAGTTGGTAGGGGTCCCAATTTGAATTGTGATAGAAACAGTGAGAAATAGCATCTTCCTGTCTCCACTCTTATCATTTTTTATGTCTTCATTTTCACACCACATTATATTAATAATGAAGTTGGAAAGGTGATGAACACTCTTAATATTCCAGAAGACTGTTACTGTGTCCTGAATGTTTAAAGTGTGACTTTAAGATATCTAATATTCAGGGACATTAGAAAAGTAAAATTATATCTAGTCATACTTTGCTAGATACAGTTTGTATCACAGAGATATTGATAAAAAAAAAACCCATGTGCTGACTGAGGGAGGAAAAAAAAAGAAACCAATTACACTTGGAGAAATCCAATGAAATATAACCGTGAAGTACCTTATTTCTAACATCATATTCTCCTACGAGTGTCACATTCATACCCTTTAGAGAGAAAACCCATTTACTGTAATTTAATATTGAAAGCCCTGTTTCCACGGCTGCGCTTTTAAATTCCTACAGCTAACTTATGGAAAGTCCTTTGCCAAAGTTAACCTCTTTGTGTAAGAAGATTCTGTGATCTTGAATGTGCTTGTCAGTCACCCAGACCATAATCTAACTGGGCACTGATATAAGAAGCAACCTGCCTTTTCCTGACCCACATCATGATCCTAATGTCGTATAAGTTGTCTCTTTCTTCTAAGGTCCATTTCTTGGTTCGCTGCACAGTGATGTTTGCTGAGGTAACTTTAGTCCGCTGCAGTTCAGATTGCTTTTGTATCTGAAAACATCATGCTTTTTTATATATAAATCACCAAATATAACAGCCACAAAGCAGATACCCCAAAGACATTAACGTGCTGTGACTGTCAAGTTCATGTTATCTTTCATATATCAATGTCACTGACCAAACTCTACCACTTCCATAATATAGGGAGGCTTCAGAGAATGCTGATGTGTTCTACTTAAGTGTCTAGGTGGTTTGCTGGTCACACAGACACAGCAGTGTCTAGCCTGGCCTGTTCTAAAACCCAGGTGCCCGTGTTTAACTCTCCTATGTCCAGTTAATACCAGTCTAACATTTAGATAAGTTTTTAAAGGTAGTGAAGCAGAACCAAAGGTCATTTCAGAGAAGAGCAAGATACTCAACTTACTGCTATCTTTTTGTTAATGTTTTTTCCTAGCAAAGAACATTTATTTAACTTATTGTTTTTAACTGCCTTTACAGTGTGGCCAAAAGCTTCCTATACTATATTTTCTGTGTGTTTTCTTCTAAGGTAAAACATTAAAAGTGTGATTGATGAGAGAAAGATGAACATTTTTACTCTGAAGAGTTGCTGTGCTACCAAATTATTTTTCAGAGCAATTCATAATCCCATATAGCAATCACCAAATATAAACAATAGCAGTATTTTATTATCAACCCAGAATAGCTGTGCACATGTATATAGTGGCTTGTACGAGATAGAGAAATGGAAATCATTAAGCTTCTTTTGAAATTAGAGGCATGTTTCCCCCACACACATAGGGCACACCTATCTCACCTTTCTTTTCTATTGTGTTCCCTCCTACACGGTGGCCAGGCCAAACTACCTGCACTCACAATGGAGTCTGAGTGTTCATGTCTTCTATTTGGTAGCTCAATGCTTGCCCAGAACACTACTGTCTTTGACACGAACAGGGCTGACTGTAGTCATAACTTTATTCTAGCAGATAAGAGTTTCCTTTATGTAAGTTATAAATGTCAATTTGTTATAAACACCCAATCCTTGCTTTCTTGGTGAATACTGTAGTTGTGTAGCTTCTAGACTTTGGATGAATGCCCCCCCCCCAAAGTTCACTAGTAAAATCTTGGTTCCCAGTCTATCATGCCTGCAAATGGTGCATGCTTTGAAGAATAAGGATGCTAATAATGATGGCACATACCTGTAATCTCAGCATTCAGGCCAGTCTTATCTACAGGGTGAGACCATGCTTTAAAAAGAGATGAATAAATAAAGATCTCCCAAGAGTAGGACTTTTATGGATGGTCTTTTTTTTTTTTTTCACTCTGGGTGATAGTACGTGCTCCAACACTTGCTTCTGCCACATGTTATCCTTGCGAGAAATGCAGACCAGTGGAGAGACCGGATCATGAACTTGAGTCTCCTAAACTGCGAGTCGGAACTAACATCTGTTAGCTTCAAAAGTAGTCTGTGTCGTGTATTTTATTTTACTGCCACGAAGCCGAGCAATACAATAGCCAAGCTTAGCCACAAGAGACACTAAGAAATATTGCTTCTAACTGGCCGGCATGTAGCCAGAAAGAAGGGAAAAATCGTACTGGATTAGGAGATCATCCGACACTCTCTACAGCCCTTCTTTGTTTCCATTGCTTACTGCATGCAAGTTTCTGTCTATATCATTATTTTGCACAGCCC
The DNA here is from genome assembly GCA_025134845.1 of Neodon shergylaensis. Lineage (NCBI taxonomy): Eukaryota > Metazoa > Chordata > Mammalia > Rodentia > Cricetidae > Neodon > Neodon shergylaensis. The sequence goes on along the minus strand of JABTXL010005037.1, from coordinate 16,052,651 downwards.
AGTAGAAATAGCATCTACGTCTCTAGCATAAGTAGGATTAAAACTGTACATTTTGTCATGTGGTCCTTATTAGGCATCCCTGCACCAAGTAGTATCTAATTATACTAATTGCAGATAACTAAATATGACATTGAAGGTTCCTTTCCTTGAAAAATAAACATGTCGCAAAATTAAATTTAAAACAATGGCTGGAGGTCAGTGTGGACTTCGTAACAACTTCAGGGCTAGCCTGAGTGACATGTGAGATGCTGTTCCAAAACCCAAGGGCTTTATACGGAGATGTAGCTCAGTGATAGAAAACTGAGCTAGAAGCATAATACCTGGGTTCTATTTCTGAAAAAAAATTCTCAAGCTTTCTTCTCTATATGGTCATTCAAACACCTATTTAAAACTGGTATAAACAATCTCAATATACATATTCAGTACTGAAGTATAGCTGTACTTAAGGGTTCTCACCAGAACTTTTCCCTGAAAGAGCCCATGTACTCCCCTGGGTGCATGCTGGGTACAAGGAACTAAGTCCACTGCCCATCCCATATTCTTGGTGTGTAAAGAGCTATATTTACTCACACATCCAGGGGTTGCATTTGGGGACTGTGCTCTGCCTTAAGTGCATGTGGAACAATTCAAGAAGGTGATGACCAAGGTAGTACTGAAGAAGGAAATCTTTCCCAGCATGAGGCGCACAGCTAAATTTCTTGTCATCAGTAAATTAATACCATAAAGTGGTATTTTAAAATTGTTGTTCCACATTTCCTGCCTTTTTCTGAACTTGTCCAAGTGTATGTGTGTGTGTGTGTGTGTGTGTGTGTGTGTGTGTGTGTTGGGGGAGAAAATGGGAGAGAAAGAGCAAAGAAAAATGAGAGGAAAGTATAATATAAACCTCAAGACAATTCTAAAGTTTTCCAATTCTTTTGTGCCCTGGAGCTGCTAGTTTCAGTGAATGAAACAGTATTTCCAATGAATCCCCAAGTGTATTAGGCAACAGGGAAGAAAAGGTATGAAAATCATTTTATAACTCCTACTCCAGACTTTCTGTATTGGATAAGTTGTCAGCTTACTGCTACGCTTGTTTCTGGGAGAGTCTAGGAGGGAGCAAAGGGTCATGATAGAAGAGTTTATGCCAAGCTCATTCCTGCTGAGTTTCAGTAATGAAAACTCTCCTTAAATTCCTTTCACCTGAACAGAATCGGAAGTAAATTAAGGTGCCTAGAAAGGAGAGACCTCTGGAAAACTCTCTGAAACTCGAGCTTTCAGAGAAAAAAAAGGACTCATATGTCATCAAATTATAAAGACAAGTGAAACTCTTTTTCTTCCCTCCAACCAATAAATACTCTCTGGGTACCAGTTAGATGCCATGTTCTCTTCTAGAAGTTAGCATGTAGAGACTGAAAAAAAAAAGAAGGCTTACTTGCCTTAGTGGACTTACAACCTAGTGATGGAGAAAGAAATGAACACTCCTGAGGTATGAATTCTGGTGAATGCTAAAAAGATTGTCCATATTGTCATGAGATTGTTGGATGGAGAGGCTTAAACAAGTCAGTGTTGTGAGACAGGACTTCTCTGCAGCTGTGGTAAATTCTCTCTCATCTAAAAGGTGAGTGTGAGTTCATTCGGTGGTTTGGGATGAAGAGTGCCTGTTAGTACTTTCTTCCTCAGACTGTGAGCAAGTTCAAGAGTTCTAAGGAAATGGCTTCTCTTTCTGAGCTTAGGTGGGAGGGTCGCTGCAAGGCACTTGGGGCAAATTGATGCCACGTAAGGGAGATGTAGCTCCTCCCCTTAAAGAGCAGAAAGATTGGAAGACGAAAATTATTAAACAGTGATTATTGTAAGGAATATAAAAGGCAAGCCATAAGTAATAACATGTGAACCTGGTAATATAGTTGAGCTTATGCAGTCCTTCCCTAACATGCCTGAAGCACCAGATTCGATCTCCACCACCGTGTAAAACTCAACCATGGTAAAATATTCCTGTAACCACAGCCCTCAGGAGGAGGAGGTGGAAGGATTAGAAGTTCACGATCATCCTTTACTATATAGCAGGTTTGAGAGACACGAAACTGTTTCAAAATAAGTAAATGTACAATCAAATATCATTTTTGCTAACATACATTCTTCTGTATGTACATTGTTAACATGAACACATCTATCTGTACATACATATATATATGTATATATATATGTATATATATATGTATATATATATAGCATCCCTTGTTAACATGTATCCATTCTTATGTACATACATATATACAATAAAGAAAGAGGTTTACTTTGGATAGAATAATCAATTTTTGGCCTCCAGAAAAGGTGAGATTTAATCTTAGTAAAACAACACCAGGTTCTAGTTATTTAAAAGGGAGGCCTGGAAACAAGGTAGAAAGTAGTTTGGAGCAGAAAGCTGAGTCGTGTAGAGAAAGAAGCCTAGAAACGGGGGGGGGGGCGGAAGAGAGAGAGAGAGAGAGAGAGAGAGAGAGAGAGAAATGGGGGGGGATGATGAGCCAGAAATGCCTTGGATTTTATTATAAGTATGGAGAGAAACTTCTTGAGTGATTTCAACATGAGAGAGAGACTCCTTTGGAAAATGGGTTAGACACCAGCTGGAAGCAGGAAGGCAGGGAGCTACGGCAGTAGTCCCTGTTGTCGAGGCAGATGGTTTGCTCTTAGTGAGAAGATATAGATGTTTCCAGAATGAGTGACTTCATTCCTCGGCCTCTGAGCATCTCTTCCTCCTGGTCCCGCACATCAGGTATCACACGTGTCCTCCACGCAAGTGGCCACTCTAGCAGGCTTGCTCTTGCCTCAAACATTCAGCAGTTCACCAGATCCTAAATGAAAACTCAGAAAATAGCATGCAGTGGTATGTGTCCTAATCTGTCCGTTTATCACTTTAGCTTAATACTGCATAGTAATTTGTATACATTTTTTTAAAAAGCTTACAACTTCTGTCCATCTTAACTTTTTTTTTTATCCTGCCAAAAACTGCAAGTTTCTTATATCAGTCAGTCTTTCTCCATCTGTCTCTCTGTCACTCAGCCTCCCTCAGCTTTTCCAGTACCTTTTAGAATCCACATTGAGTACACAATAACTGTGGAATGTCACATTCTTGACCCTTTTATTCCGTTAATTATCCTTCTGTCCATCTATTCCGCCCATCACTGTGGCTTGATGACATCATCTTGGAATCAGTTTGTCACTTGTCTTTGTGTACATCAGAACTGCCTCTAATAGGGGGGAGAACAGAAGCCTGTTGAGAAGGTCTTTGTCTTTAAGGAGGTTCCTTTCCATACCAAATGGAAGATTCCATTCCCATTACTGAGAAAAAAGAAATTGTCTTCATAATAATTGCATTTTCTTGCTACTAACATCCTCTTATGAAGACTTGGTTTTTTTCCCCAGAGTTTTCTACTTTGCAAAAGAATAAAATATGAGACATTCTCCTTTCTTAGCTATTTCTAAGGGAGCTTCTAATTTCTTGATTAAAAACCCAATTCGTTTCTTTCCCTACACAATAGCTGCTATTCTTTGGCATTTATGGTAAAAGTTTGCAACACAGATGAAAAGTTGGACTAAAAAGAAGCAGCCCCACAGGAAAACAAATAAATAGGAATTAATTCTTTGCCATAATAGAATTCTGTCCCATCTTCCTTTGTGCTTTCCACATATAAGTGTGGTTTGGATCTAAAGTCTAAACATGTGCTTCTTTCTATACCCTATGCTATTACTGATATATTTTATGTTCTCTACCACCAGAAAGAACACTTTAATTTGCAGATGAAGATTTTGGATTTTATGTCTAAGATGTATTTCTCCCCACCCCTCTGTGTGTATATTGGGGGGAAAGGGTGTGTGTGTGTATACAAATGTATTTATCACTCCTTCTATATCTTCAGTGCAGAAGACAAATCAAAAGATTGCCCACATTTTCTTCTTGTTCTTATTTGACTCACAAAACTGAAGTGTCTCTCACAAGTTTAAATAAATGTTATGTTAGGCATTTTGGCACATACCTGTAGTCCTAGAATGTGGCAGATGAAAAAAGGAAGATCAGATGTTCCGAATTTTCCTCAATGACATAGAAGTTTCTAGCCCATACAGAATAATATCCACTTCTTCTCAAACACACATATGTGCATACACATATAGGTGCATACAGTGACCTGTATGCACACACACACACACACACTGTCCGATAACTCAGTTTGTGAGGGCACATTTGGCTCCAAGCCTGATGACCTGGGTTCAGTCTCTGCAGTCCCACAAGACAGAAGGAGAACACCAACTCTTAGAAGTTATTCTCTGACATTCTGTACATTCCCCCAGCAAATGAAATAATACATGTAATATGTATAATATGTGTTATATATATTTATTTTTATATGTGATATACACATAGTATATGTATTATGTAAATATTACATATTTTTCCAGTTTTCCAGTTATCTTGCCCTTATTTATATCCTTGATATTTGCACCCTCTGATTTTATTCCAAAAATGAAATACCACTTGAGAGCTTATACATGTCACCTGAAAGGGCATACCTGCTGCTTTGATATTATGTGCCATAAAACAATGGCTTATATCTTGTGTAGTTTTAAGAATTATTTACACACCCATGCTATTACTTTTTTTTTTCCATAATGCCGAAGAAAGCTGGGCAGGTGTTTTCGCAGCCTTACCTTGGTTTGCATTTCCATTCGGAAGCTGCCATGATAATGTAATTACCACGCACATAGTGAGGAAATGAATGGGAACAAAACCCTAGGACATTCTGAGCGCCAACTTTCCTTCTAACAGATTTTGACTCCGTGTTCACATGCATGGCTATAGTGTGTCTCTGGAAACATTTTTTGCTTTTCAGATAAGTTAATTAACATCCTTGTATACTCAGGCATTTTTCTTATTTTCCACAAGAACACACACTCTCTTGTAACAATGGTAGTTAGGCAGAGGAAACAACGTGGAAGAAATTTTCAGTGTTTCTAAACTGTGATGAATGTGAGGCTATTCTGGATCCTCCCTATCTGGAGCATTATTTTTTTTTTCATTAAAATTATTAACAGCACTAGGATGCAATTAAAACTCCTAAGATCTAAGGAACACAGAAGTTGCTGTAGAAAACCTTTGAAACCAGGCACAATCCTACCAGCACACTTTGGATGTCTCTGAGTACTTACCAATGTCTTCATTGTAATATTGGAGTGTCTGAGCCGTACCAAGTTTCATCTTTTATAATCTCGATTTTCTTCATAGTTCAGCAGCAAGCCATAAACAACATTGATCATATTCTGAGAAAATCCTTGCTCTGCCTAACTTGATAGATGAGAAATAAATTTTTAAGGGAAGTGAATTACAATAACAAGCATTTAGCTTGATGGTTTGTGATCTTACTTTACATTTAATGAAGAAATTGAATTGACTTTTTCTATCTGATTTAATATTCTTGGATGCTGTTGTTTTCTTTCTATATGTCTAAGCAGGATGATTTTAAGGGTATACTGGAAAAGAGCAAGGAAATTGTCAAGATCCCTTTTGTGTTTCTTTCAATGGATAGTGATTTGTTTTTCTCTTTGTGGTGCATGAAGCGAGGATTAAAAAGACTAAGTTGGGAATAGTTTCATAGAGTACAAATGTTGTTTAGTCTCCTTTGAGAAAAAATTATGAAAAATTCATACAAGTACAATTTTTTATCATCTCTCAATACTTTTGTCTCATGTATGTAGTTGGAGACTGCTTATTTGTTTCCCAGCTGTCCAGACCTGAATAATCACACAGAAACTATAATAATTCCAGCACTACTTGGCCAATGACTCTAGTGTATTCCTAGGTAGCTCTTACATCTTAAATTAACCCATTTCTATCAATCTGTGGTCTGCTGGAAAGGTTCCAAAGGTTCCAGCATGTCCTTCTCCTTTGACAGTTACATGGCATCTCCTTGACTCCGCCTACTCTCTGACTATATATCTGGTTGGATTTCCCACCTTTACTCTGCTAAGCCATTGGCTGAAACCACTTTATTCATTAACCAATAAAAACAACACATATACAGAAGGACATCCCACATCAGCCTCATTCTTGGGATTTGGATGTTACATGTCCCCCATTTTGAACACTGGTTCCCTGGTGGTTGGGAATAAGGTCGAACCTCCAAGCAATGAAGCCTGCTGGACAAAGCTGGTCACTGGGAATGGGTTTTAGAGTTGAGTCTCAATTCTTGCTTCCACCTGCTTGCTGACTGCTGATGCGGTGTGATCATCTGTGCTCCGATTCATGCTCTCATGGCTTCCCCGCCAAAATGAAATGTGTGTCCTCAAACTGAAAGCCAGAACAAAGCCTTCCTTAAATTACTTTGTGCCAGGTATGTTGTTGCAGCCACATGAAAAAAATTACCAGTTCATTCACTGTCTTCATTTTTCCATTAACTTCTACCCCCAACATGAGTGTAGGATATTAGAGGTTCACACAGCCCAAATGCCATGTCAGACTCTATGAACCACCACCAGTGCTTGTTAAGATGAAATCGTGGCCAGACGGTGATGACACAGGCCTTTAATCCCAGCACTCGGAAGGCAGAGGCAGATGGAGCTCTTATGAGTTCGAAGCCAGTCTGGTCTACAAGAGCTAGTTCCAGGACAGGCACCAAAGCTACAGTGAAACCTTGTCTCAAAAAAAAAGGGGGGAGGATGAAATTGTGACTATATCATTATCTTAATAAATTAGAATACTTATCAAAGAGAGAAAGGGTAAAGAAATAGTTTGTGAGAGCTGAGCATTGGACTTGGCAGACTTCTCACTAGTTATGTTATCATCTTGAACAGCTTCCTTAACCCCTCTCAGGGCCTGTATCTCTCAGGGCCAATCATGAGACTTAGTCACAAAACCATACATAATTTGGAAATATGAAAGTAACAAACAAATGTAAGATAGTTGCTGTTTAATTAATGGAATATAATTTTATAGTCCATTAACAGCAGATGATAAGAGAAGATCTAATGGCTTTCAGTGTGGTGAATATTGACTAAATAATTGCCTGAGAATTAAAATGATAAGCACTGCTTAAGGCCAGTGATACTTTCACTAGGAACATTGTGTGTAGAAAGGAGGTAGTAAATTAATATGATAAAGATATTTCAAGAATGTTGTGACAGGTATGTCTGCACAACTTGCTTTCTTGCTGGCTATAGCTCTTTGTGCTTGTGGACATGTTTGTAATTTCAGAACCTTGTGGTACAAAGATGGCTGTGGTCTGGTGTGTCTATAGAAGGAAAGTTTTCCTTTGACTAGACACCAATGAAAGCTATCATACAAGTTCCTTTCCACCCTGTAAAACACCAATATTGGCAGCAGGGAAGGTAGGCTATTTTCACCCTTCTCATAAGTGAAGTAAGACACGAATACATTTAGTCTGTTAAGTATCGCTGTTTGGGCTCACTAGGCCTTGCTCTATAATTTGCTGCTAAGTGATAAAGGAAGAAGCTAGACAAAGGAAGGCAAATCACTTCTCATTTTCTAAGGGTGGAATTAGACTTTGTCTTGGCAAGAGCTGGAATGGCTCTGCTAACATTACAGCATCGACTTGAAATTGCCCTGGATTATCACGAAGTAGTTTTGTCAAAATGCTAAACAGTCGTGCATAGGACAGCTTTTCTCTGTTGGAAAAAAATAACTTTCGCTTGATACGTCTGATAAATGAACTGTGGGTTTATCATGCTTCTCAGTTGTAAGCTAAATAAAGCAGAGTCGTCCTTCCAAAAATGGACATCATTCCAGGAGGATGTCACAGCATGCTATTGGCTGTCTGTGTGTTTCCGTTACTGTTGCTTATCTGTATTTGCTATTCCAAGTCTTCCTGTGAGTTTGAAAATGTTTTAAGACCAATTCCCTTTGAATCTCCCCCTTGTTTAGACACAGCTCCTCCACTGTTGTTGACTAATCTTTCACTATTGTGTCCAGCACCCTAAAGTTTTACTAGAGCCAGCTCTTTTAATTGTCAAACATTATGACCTTTCGATGACATTTGTCAGGAAAGCCCAGATCCTCTTTCTTTGGGTAGATGATAGAATAATAGTCTCCTTTGAAAATCTTTTCTACTTTCAAGATGGATGTTTCAGCATACTCCCAAGAGTCAGTAGAAGCAAAATATGCATATCCCTAAGGACTACAGAAACTGGAATTATCAGGAACATTTAGCTACATGTGACTGTGTTGAAAATATTGATCGTGAAAGGTGTGAGTGGTACAGCTTTGAAGGAAAATGTATCCTAGCAGCCGGGAGCCAAGTAAAACCACAAAAATCACACTGTAAAACAATGCTCACACAAGAGATTCAATGGGAAAGTCATAGGAGAGTGTTTGGCAGAGAAGCAGCAAAAAACTAAGCAGGAGGCAGGCTTATATGAGATTTCTTCGGGGGTGGAGCTTTTCTGAATGGTCTGGGATTGGTAGGATTTTGTGGCCTGATCTTGGACAAGCTCAGGGACTGATTGGATTCTGTGGCCTGATCTCAGACTTTTTTTTCTCTGGAGAACAAAGCTTGGCCACTTGTTTTTTGAGGGACTACTACTAACGGAAACGAGTAGTCTGAAGATGGGGCGTGACTCATAGTGAGAGCAAAACTCACTGACTAGCAACCATCAGATTCTTCTGAGAACAGCAGCAAAGTTAATATATGTGTGAGAAAATTATCTAGGTTTCCGCACAAGTTTTTCCAGTATTTTCTCATACTTTCTTAGAAAACTACTTCTACTTTATTCTCATGTCTAGAATTCTCCAGATTCTCTCCTGAGTCCATCAGGGTCATACTAGAAGCTATTACTTTATTTTCTCTACTACTAGAAATTCAGAAGTCGCTAGAGAGCTTCCATAAACTTCTGTTACCACATCTAACCATCATGATAATCTGTACCCTTAATGCTACTTTTCTCTTGCTGTTACAAACTGCTCATACTTCTAATACAAATGAAACTCTTTATTAGTAGGTAATGGCCAACACTCCCAAAGCTATTGTGCCTTTCTCCTCCTCATCCTTCTTCTTCTTCCTCCTCTTCTTCTTATCCCCCTTTCTCCCCTATTATAACAATTTCCCCATGACCATTAAAGCATATTCTTTGTGCAAACCTGTAAAAACAATAAGAATAGCTCTTAACCGCTTTTCTATAGTTAACAACCACACCATTTCTCAGCTTCAATTTAAGGCAAGCCTTTACTTCCTCATTCCAACCTATCCTACCACACATTTGCCCCATTCAGTCATGCTCAGTTCTACATTCGTTATCCTGTGAGAAACATTTGACAGATGGTTATTCGTTCCTCCTGGCAGCACGTTCCTTCCATGTTTTCAGTGTGTTTCAGTTCAGGTTCCTCTCAGTCTTCCCCCCACTGCTGGTTCTTAACCGTCTGTGGATATAGTGTTCCTATATCCTTATGGACTCTTCTTTTGAATCGTTTTGGGGGTCAAAGATGAGTCAGCCAAGATTTACAGACAAATTTATGGCCTTCCCACCCATTCTTTCCTTAAATGCACATCTTGATTCGCTTGTTAATCTAAGTTTGTATGGTGGTTTGGAAGAAAATGGCCTCCAAAGGGAGTGTCACTATTAGGAGTATTAAGAGGTGTCGCCTTTTTGGAGTAAGTGTGGTCTTGTTTGGGGGAAGTATATAAGTGGGATTTGAGGTTTCATATATGCTCAAGTCTTGCCCATTGGGAAGTCTCCTTCCTGTTGCCTGCAGATCAACACAAAACCACTTTCTTCAGCACCATGTGTGCCTGCATGGTACCATGCTCCCCTCCGTGATGATAATGGACTAAATCTTTGCAAATATAAGCGACCCCGATTTAATATTTTTCTTTTATAAGAGTTGCTGTGGTCATGGTATCTTCTTAGCAATAGAAGCCCTAACTAAGACAGTACGTATCACAGTATCTACGTGCTCACACATGTTATTTAAGCATGGAGGGAGATCATCAGCTCCATCAGATCTGTTACTTTGTGTACGGCTTGACTCCATCGAGCAGAAGGTGCTCAGTAATGAGGTATTGATTGAATTAGTGGCTGCACAGATTCCATTTTAAAGGAAACATGTAAATGGCCTATAACAGTTAAAAAGAACTCATAATTTCATTTTGTGAGACAGGGTCTGTGTATCGGACTGCCTGGAACTTACTATGTAAACCACACTGACCTGGAAGGCACAGAGATCTACTTCCTTCTGCTTAAAGGATTAAAAACATGTAGTACCACATCCAATGAGACACTCATAATTTTGAAACTCAGAGTCAGAGAACTGTAGGACAGACTTGATTTTAAATATTTACAATCTGAAAAAGAATTTCAGTAACCTTCTTATTTAATTTCTTATTATTCATAAATATAAAATTTCTTTTCTTAAATTTATTTTTCTCACTAATCTATGTAGAAAGAAATGCCTAAAAGCCTCTCATCTCTGGAGTTGAGGGGACCTACACCCACCCTGAATCCTCTTAGAGACCATTTTTGTACTAGATCTCCCCATGTCTCCTCTGTGTATGCACACCAGGGAAGGCCATGGAATGGCTGGCACATCCAGGAAGGAGACACCAGCAATCTGGTGTCAGACTTCTGGAATCCGATTACAGTGAGGAATACATAGAGCCACTGAGTGAGCTGTACTCTGTTACAGCAGTTTAGGGAAGCTTCAAGGTGTGTGAGCCTAATCATTTTAATCTGCCATTTTGAAATTGCTGGCATGCTTACATCCATACTTCTAAGCAGTGAATATTTACCATAAGTCATATTCGAGTCTGTCGTTTCTGCAATACAGAAACCATCCTCTCTCGGCTAGCTCCCATGATATCAGTGTGTTGAAAGCATAAAAATGAGTTAGAGAAGTGGTCTGTTGCTTTGGCATCTGTTGAGTCCTCGCTCTAGCATACCTTTGATTATGTGCATATGGTGTGTCTAAACTATGTGATAAACCTACACACCCACAAGCACACACACATCCAATTGTCTTATACATGTAAAGATGATCAATTTACATAGAAAATGTCAGGAAGGTGAAATTCTTCTGCAATTCATGGTATCTTAATTCTTAAATATTTTAGATACAAATACTAATTTCTAATATCTCTCTGAAATATCATCTAATAACATTCTAGTGAATTGCTCCAATTTATCAGAATGAACAGTCATTTTAACCACATATATTCAAATTCATGCTCTCTCCCTATATATACACATTTGGATAACCTGGACAGAATCCCTTCTCTGTAATACAGCTATGACTAAGAATGTACGTACATGTTCTTCCTTCCTCTTCATGCTAAGACTATTGAGTATAGTGTAGAGCCAATTATATTATGTAAATCAATAGGCAAAGAAATTAGTTCAAAGGTTTTGTGGAATTGTGTGATACTTTTGCTCTTCATCAATGAAAATCTCATGCAGATGGGAGAGGGGATAAAAAGAAGAAGGAATTAAAATTTAGAAAACAACTATAGCAGACAAGCGTCATTTATGTGTCAAGAACAAACAAACAAACAGGCCTAAAATCAAGGTCACATAGAGCAAAAGTTTGGTAGTTTTGCTTCTTACCATGAGCGTTGTTCTTGCTGCAAATCAAAACAAACAGCGCACTGATTGCATTTTCCAAATGCTGCAAGAGCCATGACCTGTGAAAAACATCCCTGCGAAACGAAGGACATTAGGAAACGCAAATCTGAAGTAGCATCTTTTCCAGCGAAAGGCAATTTCTGAGGTCAGGTTCTTAATTTAAGCGGTGCACTGTTAAGACAGAGATAACCGCTACCTTGGAGATAATCCCCTTACAATGACTGTTTGCTCACCCGCCATGCCACAGCTGTTGACATTTTGACTGCCATCAAAATGAATAGCGTGCCACATTGTGGCAATCACACCGGTCATAAAAGTTAAATGAACGTTCCTGTTATGCCCCGTGGGATGGGGCAGATGTAGGTAGCAAGGATTGAGTACACAGGATCAAATGTGTCACTGACGGATTGGAACGACTCCCTTAATACAATATTATGCCTTCTTGGCAGCCTGTATCTGTTTTGTCTTATTCAAAAGCTAGTTCATAAATACAAACACTACATTGAAACTGAGAATCAAAATGAATCATTTATATAATCTGTCAAGCTCTTCCTTGCTATTGCTGGATTTCGGTATTGTTTACCCTTTCTCTTTCTATGATTTGGTATTTTTTTTCTCATTGATGCTTTACTCAAAATTTGACTTCTGAGAACAATTCTCTCTGTACGGAGAGCACTAAGTTGCTTATGCATTTCTTTCCACCGTGTTGTTTTATGAGGAAACATCTGTACATTGTATTCATATTGCATTTTTTTGTAGGTATTTTCTCCTGAAGTTGGTTTGGTCACAGAAGGGTTAACATCATAGCTCTCACTATTGTCAGCTTAATCTCCATATTAATTGAAATCCAGACTCCTATATGTTAGGATTACTGTCCAGCTTCAACTCCATTCTCAGCGGTCTGCCAAAAATGCTTTCAAAAAATAAAAAAAAAATGGTTTTGATGCTACCCATTAATTGCAAAAGTTTATACAAATTCTCAGTTTGAACATATAGTCTTACAGATGCCAAATCCCAGTTCCCTCACAGCTCTTACTATGCTCCATTAGACACATCTTCTTTTACCTTCCAAGGGATGCGCTTGTCATCAAGAGGATGGAAACCTGAGCATACTGAGTTCTTCTGGTGTGGCCCCTACTAGCGCTTACTTTAATGCATGGGTTGCAGTTTTCTTCTACCTCCTAAATTGGAGGGACAGCATTGAGATAATACAGATTTACCAGGGTATGCTAAAAATGAACTAATTCCATGTCAACATTAAAATAAAAGCTTCTTTTGTCCATTACTGAGCTAGTGTCTAGCAGAGAACTTGACATATAGGTGCCCATTAAATGCATGTCCAATTATACTGACACTGGCATAGAATTGACTATCGCTCAGCCATTTCTTCTGCTTGACCATACGGCATCTCAGCAAGCATTCATGGAGGGTTTCATTCTTATCCCACTCTCTACCTCCGGCAGTATAAAGACAATTGAAATAAATTCAATGAGTCTTTCACCCTTCGGTGAAGAAGACAGACGTGTGTAACAAGCAGCTATAATTCATTGTGGTAATGTTGCAGTTAATATATGCAGGCAATACTATGGGAACATTGAAAGTAAGCAATCAATAGACATTGCTGTCCTCTCTGGCTTGGTTCCGTTTGTTTTAATGAGCAGTTTGTCTGAGAGAAAGGAAGAAGGGCATTGTCGGAGGAGTCCTCTATGCGGGAAACAGATGCTCTAAGGGGCACAGAACAGAAACAGAAGTTCATGTAGCCCAGAAAGAAAGCATTTTGAATGTTGAATTTTTAAAAGGCTGCTTAAAACCAGGGCTGAAGGTTCTGCATTCTTTCTGATAGGCACAAATTGAAACCTCAGAAACACCCCCTTTCTTTTAGAAATATAAATATTTAAGTGGGAGACATCGTGGGGTAGAGGAGAAACTGAAGGAGGGAGATGCACATGATGGTGGTAGAGTTTAGAAATGGGACAAGAAGCCAGCAGAAATGGAAGCACTCCCTTGAGGGGGGAATAGGAAGATTTTTAATCAACTGAAACCTAAGTTATTTTCTGATTGTTACTTTTTAATGGATATGAAAGGGAGGCAATATAGCAAGGCATTTGGACAAAGGTCATAAATAAAGTTTATTTATTGTCAATGCCATTGTTCTCCCTCTACGGTGATCTGAGATTTTTATTTTTTTACATGACTACTTCGAGTTATTTGAGGGACTGTCTTTCTGCCCAACGTCATCATATGACTCACAGAATTTCTACCATCATTCACCTCCTAACACACACACCAATGACACACACATATACACCACAGACACACACACACGTGAACACGTTTCAAGAAGTCTCTGATTTGTTTAGGGTAGATTTACTTTTTTACTTTTTAAAAACTTTTTCTTTTTGAGACAGGATCTCATCCTGTGACTCATACTAACTTAAAATTTCTTTCCCTCAGCTTGCCAAATGCCGTATATACAGATGTCAGCCACCACTCCTGGCTATATTTTTCAGTTGAGAAACACTGATAGCAGGACGTGATGCTATACAGCTGTAATGTCAGCACTTGGAAGTCAGAAGCAAAAGAAATGTGATTTTAGGGCCAGCCATGGCTACGTAAGGAGTTCCAGGAAAGCCTGGAGCCTGAACAATGCTGTCTCAAAAAACTAAACAAAACCAAACCAAAAAAAGGCAAGCAAAAAAAAAAGAGAGAGTATCTTAGTTTCCATATGACTTTTTTCAAAGTTATGTAGTGTTAATTTATCCCTTCCTGTTCCATTATTTCCATTTAACTTTGCATGCCCTTGCATTCTGTCTCCACTCCATAGCTCTTTACTAATTTCGTGGCATCTGGTGCGTATTCCAAATGAAACATATATATCTGAAGGTTCAAATGAGAAAAAAACACACAGCATTTCTTTTTCTGGGGCTAGGTGACTTCACTTGGAATTTCTTTCCAGCTTCATCTGTTTATCTGAAAATTTTATAATTTTGTTTTCCTTTAATACTTGAATAATGGCATTCCATTTGGGGAAATATAGCACATTTTTGTTGTCCATTGTTTGATGGACATCTGGGCTGTTTTTATTCATAGCTACTATGAATAGAGCTGAAATGAACATGGACAGCAAAACACTCCTACAGTAGTATATAGAATCTTTCAGGTATATGCATGACCAAAGATGGTATATCTGAATTATAGGATGTATCTATTTTTGTTTTTTGAAGAACTATCACACTGATTTTCATAGGGGTGAACCAGATTGTACTCCTCTCAGCTATGAATAAGCATTCCCTGTGAACATGTGTCATCATTTGGGGTTTCTGTTTGTTTTGTTTTGTCTTTAGTTTTTTTACCTTAGCCATTCTGATTGGGGTAAGACAAAATCTCTAAATAGTTTTAATCTGTATTTCCATGATAGCTAAAGATGTTGAACTTAAAAAAAAAGTGTTTCCTAACCATTTGTATTCCATTGTTTGAGAATCCATTATTTAGTGCCATGCCCCATTTTTTTTAAATTTGGTTGTTTTCTTGACATTTAGGGTTCTTTTTGGGGTCTTTTGTAGATTATAGAATGAGCCTTCTGTTGGATGTATAGCTGGCAAAGATTCTATAGGCTGCATCTTCAATTGATGATGTTGTCCTTTATACTGAAGCTCCTTAATATTAGAAGGTACCATTTGCTAACTGTTGTTCATAAAACCTACACTATTAGGGTCCTGTTCAGAAAGTCCTTTCTGTACCAAGGTCAACCATATTCTTTACTTTCTCTTCTATCAGAATCAGGGTATTAGGTCTTATGTTGAGGTCCTTGATGTATTTGAAGTTGAGTTTTGTACATATGAGTCAAAGACGCAGTTTTATTATTCCCCATATAACTATCCAGTTTGACAAGCACCATTTGTTGATGACGCTGTCTTTTTTGTTAATGTGTATTGTAGGGCTCTTTGTCAAAAAAACCCTAACATGTCAATAATGTTCCTACCAGACACCGAAAGATTAGAAAAATGCAAAGTACCAGATTCATTACCTCTTTTGGAATTGTTGTCAATGAGGTCCCACAGACCCCAAAACATTATAGGAGATTGCCAATGCTATTGGTTACCTCCCAAAGCTTAACAAAGACCCTATTACTGAATATACCACTTATTTGATTTATAAAACATAGAGATATCAAGCTTGTGCTCATGTGGGAGCTTCATCCATACTGGCTAGCTTTCATGGCCTGGAATGTCCTATGCATGCCACTGAGAAAAAGATAATCATCAGTCTTGCCTAGCTGTAAATTCTAAGAGCTACAGTAGCAACTAGCCTGAAAAGATATGCCTATTTGTGCAATAGTGGCATGAACAAACATCATGGGAGTAACCAACCCCCCCTTGTTTTACCAGATTGAAAGCACATTCCACAAGATGAAACACATTTTCTAGCACCATTGGCAGGCCATGAACCATACCAAGACAGGCCATAAACCCTACCGTAGAATCTGCTACTATTCTGCTAAATACACACATTATTAACTAAACTCCTAGTGATTTATTATATCCACAGAATAGCACAACTTTCAGTCCTCAGAAAGTTATTTGGAATAGATGGCGATTACCATAGATACCCACAATGGTTCAAGGTGCAAAGAATGAGAAACTATGGGATGCTCATCCATTAATGACACATCTGTGTCACACATCTTCCCTTCAAGGCTCAGGGTTCATGGCAGAATAGGGCACACAAAGACCATGAAAGCCAGAGGTGGGCGACTACAATGGAATATTGTTTTCCAACTATATTAGTGCAGTTGCACACATGTGGACTCACAGCAGTTGTGGTAACATGCCCAAGATCTGTGCAAGTTCAAGCCAGACAAGAGTCCCAACACAGAGAAAGGAGGTCAGCACAAAGTCCTGTGATAGACAGCGCCTCCAGTTATATGTATAAGGTTCTATTTGCTAGGTGGGCCCATGGTATTTGTTATGCCCTTTGAAAATTTTTTATACTTAAAATATATTTTTTAAAAAAACACATATGGCTTGAATCTTCTTGATTCTGCCACTCATTATCTGTTCAGTTATCTGTTTATTTTCTGTCAAAATAATTATATAATATATAAATAAAGAATAAAATGATTAAGAGATTAAGACTTAAACCAAGAGGGAAGAAAAGAAAAATATGTAAGTGGAAAAGTGGAAGTATTTCCCTGTTTTTGTTGTTGTTGTTTCTTTTTGTTTTTGTTTTGCTTTTTTTTTTAAGCTGGTACATGTTACCATCTAACTCAAGACCAGGTAAACATTCTACTAATGGCTTCTACTCCCAGCCTCCCATGAAAAAGTTTTAAGAGCGATTTTTAAGGTCAAGTTACCAAAATTTAACAATTGAATATGATACGCTCATGTACCTAGTAGGCTCAGGAGACAGTGATTCAAGGGTGGTGTACTCAGGATTCTGGTTTTATATTAGACCATTAAGCACTCCAGTTGGGCAAATCAGGAAGAACAATATGTCCTGGACTGAGAAATCTAATGTCTCTCATATTATTTCAGTACATTATGCTTTTAAGCAAGACTTATATTAAAAATAATCAGTAAATATTTATTAAATAACCAATATATATATATATATATAAACTTACCCAAGAGTTCTCTTTCCATATTTTTCTTACTGTTTATGCCAATAATTTTTAAGCATCATGGTACACACATTTCTCTTGTCAATTCCATTGAGTAAGCAATTTCAACCGAATACATTGAATGGCACCTTTGAGTTATTTGGTAACTATTTTTAAAGGGAGTGAGAATCCATTAATAACTTTTAGTATATAAATTTGTTTGCCAATCATATTCAGAAGGAAAGATGAAGGTGGGTATCTTGGAAACATTCCTCTCATGCGTAGTATATGGGTTAGGAGGAGGTCATGCTGATGTCAGACTTTCCCTTTCAAATATTATCTAGCTCGCACAACAGTAAATATACAATGCTATAATTTCAGCAGCATGAGCAGATTTCTTTGGAAATGAATTAATCAAACAGATTGGAAATAAAAGCATTTAATAGGTAGAAATGTTGGGTACTGTGCTCTGTTTCCACCCTCCCATAGCTTTTCCTGTGAGATAGGAGTAGCCTCGGGGTCTAAGGGAACTTATAATGCCTAGCCTTTTCCTCCCTCTGGACCCTCCAAGGCCCCTCCAAACTTATCTATCTTAGTTCTGTTTCCAAGAGAATCCAGAATTCTCAACTCTGCACCCACTTCAGTCACTAGTACTCTTCCATCAGAAGTTTCTATATGACATTATGAAATAGACTAATGATAGAAAAAAATTACCTCATGCTCCCAAATACTCTTTGAGTTTTTGCAGGTCTCAAAGATTTTAGGCTATAAGCAGACCTCCATAATCTTAGTGTCTTTACTCTCTCTGATCCCAGTAGATGTCAATCATTTTAATTTCCTCCTCCAACGTTAGAGAATCAAGCCAAGGACCACAGTAAAATAACAAGGCACAGCTCTCTAGAGACTTGGGAAAGACGTCATACACTGTCTCCACATGGCTGCCAGTCATCCCATTTGATGTAAAGCATCTGCCCACTTCAAGGAAGCAAGCGAGGCCTGGTTCTCTGTTCTAGCCTGTGAAGAAGGAGGTGGCCTCATTTGTTGTATTAAGCCAGGAGCCCTGTGTTACAGGGTCATAAGCTGCTGCCTGCCATGGTTAACACGCTGAAAATTTCAACGGCTGTGTTCAATAAAGACCATGTGTGTGAGGGGAAGACGTTGGCACTTGTGGTTGTGTGTCTCATCCCCAACCCATGAGCTGCAGCTGGCACAGAGCAAAGCCCCCAGTATGTAATAAGATGGACTGCCACCCAAAAGTCTTGCATTCACTCCCATAGCCAAAGAGTCTTGCAGGCTGTTTAGAAACCCGTCACACTCTGTTTCCGTGTCCTCTTTCTGTCTCTTTGCATCTAATCATTTACAGCTCTGTTAATAAAATTTCATTTTGAACGTTTACTGTCTCAAATAATTACACAACTAAAAGGAGAATTCTACTTTACAAGGGAATAGATCCATGATCTTACATACTTTGTTATACCCCCTCTAAGCAATTTCTTTGTAAGCGCTGTAAAATGATAGCATCTTTGATCTGGAAGTGACCTTGATGACGGTGCTCCTTGCCTGTTAATGGGAATAAAAGAACCTTAGGAGCTAGTTAAAACTCGCATTCTGACTCCGTAGGTAGGGTCAACAATTCTGATTTTCTGTCCAGCATTGAAGTGCTGCCAAGACTACTCTCTGAACTCAGTTTTATGGCCAGTAGACCAGAAGTTCCTCAGGGCAGTGGGCATGCATTAAGCCACAATAGCCGCCACTCTGGAGGGAGACACATGACAGCCTTGGGAAAATAAGCCAATTGTCATCGGAGATAAAGCACTGTTATGTATATGTTATTTTTATGATTTTAGCAAAGCATAAAATTATGTTCAAATCACTTTTGACACTTTCAAAGCTGGTACATAGGGTGCCAGTATCCATTACTTCAATCACATTTTATCATTTACATAGATAAATCATACGATGACTCATGCAGTATTTTACACAGGTTTTTTGATTTCTCAAGTCATTTTCCTGTTAAAATAGGTATTTACATCCATTACAAAATGTTATGATTATAACTAAATATGCAACCTCTTAAACTATGGTTGCTCTTAAATGTGCACACCTAGTAGAAGGAAACTGTATTAATTAAAATGATATTTGGCCAGTTACAATAACAAGTATATTGTTAGCTAGCTCTTATATCTTTGGTTAACCCATTTTTATTATTTTGAATTTTACCACAAGGGTCATGGCCTACCCTACCTGCAAGGTTTCAGCTGATGGCTCGCATCTTTTTTCTCTGGTGTCTCCATGGAGTCTCACTGACTCTGCCTTCTCTCTTTATACATATCTCTTTTAGCCTGGCTATATTTTGTTAAGCCTTTGGCCAAAAGTGGCTTCTTTATTAACCAGTGGTATACAGAGAGAAATCCCATATCATACCCATGCCTAGTTTATAGATATTTTTACTCTTTAGGGAAAACAATTAACATATTAAATGACTTTCCTTGATCTAACATCGCATATTAACTTCCTAACATAGATTTATGATTATTTCTATTTACTGAGTAACATGCTATGGTTGTGAGATAACAAATTAAATTTGTTGCGAAAGCATCATTGTAATTAGCATTTAAGAATCATTCATCAAACAAATTTAGCTTCCTTATTGTGTTTCCTTAGAATAATACTAAATACTAATATTTATTCATCAACTAATGGCAGGAAGGTAATTCCTAAGGAGAGAAGAAATCATGGACTGTAGTTTGGAAACAGTAATACAGTATACGTGTGTAGCTTGGGTGGCGTGCATCCCCAGTGGTTTTCATTTCTGTCTCTTAGAGGAACAACCTCAAAAAGACTAGGAAGTTACTATAGGCACAGGCAGTCAGGAAACCTTGGTGCGCGTTGTTCAGGGGCACTTGGAAGGAGATTTTGGCTTGCAGTATTGAAATGATAAAGCAATGTGGGGAAAGAAGGAACAAAGGGCATTATTATCTTATTCTCATATAATCTCTTTAGGAACTAGATAAAGCAAATACTTCTGTCATCACACATGGACAAGAATTGAGGTCCAAAGACCACACCCAGTTTGTCTAGATTTGCATTTCTGTGTGGCAGAGCTGGCATGGGAACTAAGCTATCTGACTGCATAGGCCCTGAGTGTTTTGTGTACTCTCCCTGTATTGCAATTTGAGGCATACACACTAGAGGTAAAGACACATTGGTAACACTGTAATTGAGGAAGTAAGGACTATCTTCAGTCCAGTTCCCGGGCTTCTTCTACTTCTGTGTTAGCAAGAAATGGCCCCCAACAGCGATTTCCCTGCCCTATTTTAGCATCTCTAGTATTTGATACTGTGAATACATGCATACTAAAGTTTAGTGGCTGTTTATTGATAGTCATGTCAAGTACTGTGAGGAGATACAGTTCAGAAATGTGTTCAGGCCTCGAGGAGCTTGAGACTATAATGTTGCTGTGATAGCAGCATTCCTTTAGAAGATGCTGTAGATGGTGTTATTTTGGTTTCCAGTATAGAGATTTGCACTGCCATGTAATTTAGAGCTGTGTGTGCTTGAATTGGCTTTAAAATTAGAAACTGACCATCTGTATTTTTCTTCATAAGCATGAAGTCATCCTCGCCAAAAGGTTGGTGAAAGTCAAGCATAGCTTATATTTGTGATACTATTTTTGGAAAGAAAAAAAGAATGTAGGAAAGCTTGAAAATCCTAGCAGTTGAGAGTTTGGGAGAATTTGATGTGTATACAGAGATAGTCTCTAGCCAATGAAGTCAAATTCTGAAAATTACCAACAGCGTTTAATGGACTAGGGAAAGCGAGCATGACATTTTCAGAGTATGTACTGTGTGACTGTATCCTACCATGTGTATCCATTTACTATTTTCATGTATTTCTAGCAACATTCAAAAAACTGGGCACGGGGCATTAGGCTGCTTCCCCAAGGTCAGAATGGTTAAGCAAGAACTCAAACCCAGATCTCCTCGATGTGAAATCTAATCATGCTTCCCCCCCCCCTTTGTTTGCGCTGAGCTATTCCGCTCTCCCCAGCGTTGATTTGGTTCAGAAATATTTGTTTTTACAGTAAACAGTAGGGTCAGATGAATTCAACTGAAAAATGCATGCATCGTAAAAATACTAAATCATAAAATGATTGGAAATTATCTTTGGCTTTTGCACAGAGTGAAGGACAATTAATGGTTGACAGTATCTTCAAAATGAAAGCACAGTCATAGCATATAAACATTGTTTATCTGATATTTGAATTATGCATTTATGTAGCTGCCAAAAAGTTTGCTTTTAATTAGAAAGAACCTCTTTAGGATTGGATGCAAACAGGGCAACAGGCCCTATCTTTGTAGATAGCAAGCAAAATATTTTTCCCATTATGATATACTTTAATAAACTAATATCTGAGAATTTAGAGACAAAATTCCTTGCAGTAAACTGTGACTACCATAATTTTTATTTTAAAATATTTCTTATTAATTTTTTATATGATAGTTTTATATTTCACTTGCCATGGTATAAGCATTACTTAAGAAGTTTTTTGTTTTGTTTTGTTCTGTTTTCTTTAAGTACTTTTCAACAAGTAATATAAAATGACTTGTTTCTAAAAGTTACATTTTCCTATACCATCTTTTAAATCTCATTTTTGTGTTGTCTACTTTGATATATTTATATAAACATTCACCGTTAGAAAAATCTAACAATTTACAATTTTTAAATGTAAGGGCCTTGTCTCGGGAAATATTTTAGTCTAGGTTTGGGAAAGATGTTCCATTTAAATTTAAATGTTTTTCAAGGCTTCCACTCTGAAAATATTAATAAATCTCATAGCTTAATGTTTATATGCAGAAAGCCTAGATTATAGCCAAGAAGAGACAAGACAGCGTGGACATAGATATTCCCTTTCCCTCTAGTTCTTATGTTTCATCTTTGAGGTATATTTTTAGTTGGTTTGCTTTGCTTCTGCTTTGCAGTAGTGGGAATTGAACCTAGAGTTTCAAGCACCCTGTCACTAAGCTGTATTTGAGGATTTTTTCAGAAGATAAATTCTATCTGAAATTGTATTTATGTAAATTTGTTTTTAAACAGACCCTTATGTAGTTCATGCTACCCTATAACTCTCACAATGTAGCCAAGGATGCCCTTCAGCTCCTGATAGATAGACCGAGAGGGATGTACCACCATGACATCTGAAGGTAGACCTAGAGGGATGTACCACCATGACCTGATAAAGCTGAAAGTCTTTTTGTTTTTTTCCACAAATCAGTCTGACTGATTGTACTCTTTTTAATGTTACCTATGCTTTGCCATTAAAGAAGGAAAAAAAGATACATTTCCTTACTGTCCTACTTAAAGCGCAAAGGACATGACAGCTGTTTTGAAGATGTGTTTTTCTCCTGTCTCTGTGTAAGTTGGTACATTGCTTCCATCGGATGCCTCTAGGCATGGGACTCATCTGCATTGTCTTCCCTGAAGGAGATCTTGAAATGGCCTCTTTATCACGCACCTCCTCTCTCTTGTTACAGTATCCCGCTGCTCTCATGAACCTGGGAGCCATACTCCATCTCAACGGCCGGCTCCAGAAAGCTGAGGCCAACTACTTGCGGGCTCTACAACTCAAGCCAGATGATGTTATCACTCAGTCCAATCTCCGCAAGCTGTGGAACATCATGGAAAAGCAAGGCTTGAAGACCTCCAAGACCTGACACACGAGGACTCATCGCCTACGCTTGTCAAAGCTGGCTTCATTAACAGACAGAACTTCCCAGCAGTGCTGCGATAAACGTTCACCGTGGACTTTAAGTCCGGGACCGAGGTCGTCTTGGTTACTGCCGCTGCTGGGTGAATCCACTTTGCTATGGGCACCGCCCCTTAACACCAAAAAAAGAAACATTGAACCCTCCTGGAGGGTGGAATTGTTACCCGTAGGTAGACTGTAAACCAGAGCACTTAACAGGATCTTTGGCATTTGTCGAAGGGAGGGGGGAATCTTCATTGCAGACATTGTTCGCTTTTGAAAGAGAATTTTGAACTATATTGTTCCTTCAACACTGTGAGAGAAAGGTCGGAGAGCCCATCCAGCCACCGTGGACTCTTAAGGTTAAGTGTGAGCGGGGATGATTAATGCATAGTGTGACTCCCAGTGGGCCACCAGTTGACCTTATGCTGCTGGCTTCCCTCTCTGGGACAGCCTGCTTATTGATTTATGAAACTTTGATTTTAATACTGTGTCAGTATCTGTCTGAATCTGCGGCTGTTTCCTGATGCATACACCTAAACATTTTACGGTTTGAATGTCCTAGGCTTCCCAGTGTTGAACACCATTTGTTTGCCATGTCTCAAAAGGAACGGGAAGAGATGCCCTAACCACTCATACAGGTGGTATGAGAGGACCTAGGGAGGCCTTGGGTGTGTGTCCCAAGTCATTTTCATTTTTATATCGTCAGTATTTTCTCCATAACTTTTCATCAGATCTCATTGTGTTCATTCTTTTGAAATTACCTTTTACGATGTCTATATACACATACTCACTGAGGCTGAAACAAAGGGACGCTATGAGTGTTGCAGTCCCGGTCCCCGAAGGTGACTATAGAAGGCAAAGTCCTTGGTGCTTCCTAGACAACGGTTGTTAGAATGAGTCAATGAAGGGTGAGTACAGAAGGATTATTGTCAATGATGTTGTGTTTTTGAAAGAGCTGGTGTAAAATGCCCATCGATTCCGAACATATGCCCAAACAGCGATGCAGATAAATCCTGGACGATTATCTTATTTTGCTCTTCCTGAAAGATGTCAAAAATAAATTATTTTAAGATGCCATAAAGTAAGCATCAGCCTGCATATATCTATGACTTCTGCCAAATGCTTTTCTTATTTTCCAATAGAAAACTGAGTATTTTATTTCCTTACCTAATATTAGGTATTTCAGTGATCATTTTATAACAAGACTATAAAATGAAATAGAAAAAAATTTCTCTAACATTTAAAATTTGCTACAGAAAATTAAATTCCTGGAATACCCGTCCATTAGCAACTTCTTTGTAGAGAAATTAACTATTATATATCCTACATATTTATTTATTTATTATCCAACCCTAGCAAAGTAACAAAAAAAGAAAACAGATTTGTTAAGCCAGTCATTTGCAGCTAAAAATTAGTTTTTTCACCTTCCCTTTCGTACTTCATGTATATATACACATATGATCAGATTCTACTAAAGGGAAGCTGGACATGCAAAAATACTATATTTTCCCCTATATTATAGCTTGTGTGATGTATCTGAATACAGTGGGTAAAGAATCTGAAGTAGCAGTCCTATGACATTAGCCTCTTTGTGAGAAGGATAAATGTAGTGAGAATGTTTGATGAGATTAATGAGAAGGCCCTCCTACCATGTGTATATTATTTTGTAAACATTTCACTCAAGGGCCATAAATTAAATTATAACTAGATCACTGTGCTGTCAGAATAATATTTAACATTACAACAGCAAACCTTCTGGTCAACCAAAATAGTAGGTTGAAGTATATGTCTCATTTTCTAATGCATTGGCAATTAGGACAAAAGGAAGAAAAAGGAATTTAATATAAGGCTATAAAGATGAATTCAATGTCTAACATTTTATATTTATTTAAATAGTTGTTGTTGTGCTATTCTAGTTTCCCATTTTATGTCTTTATCGTTACTGTTTCTTTTTCTCCAACACTTGGTTCCTTTAGGTTCACCGAATGCACAGTAGCCAGACTCCATATGACTCAGTTTCCCAACGTTGCTAACAGTTGGGCCTGTGTCATAAAATGCATGGATCTTTAATACCTACACATCCCTGACACTTTTCACTCCAGGGCTGGACTTAGTACCTGACCAACTCGGGGAGGGGAGGGCTGGGTTGTTAGAACATGATCGAAACGTCTCTGCTCAGGGATTTATGGTGGATCATTGCAGACAGTGCTAAAAGTGTAGAGCACAAGACAAGTTTACTAAATTAAAATTTTATTTTTTGAAAAACTGTTATTTGTATAAATTATCAAGATTTGTAGGCTTTCCTTTTGTAGAAATGATTGTTTTATGTGCCAGAGAATTTCAATTTTGTTTTGAACAATAAAGCCTTGTTAACAAATACGTTGTGTATCACTTCTTTAGGACTCTTCCATAGCAACAGCACTTAAACTCTTACAGTCCTTGTGTTTTGTTTTGTGTGAGATAAGGTCTCACAGCACAGGCTTCTCAAGGTTGATCTTAAACTTGCAACAATTCTGTTCCTGCAACATCCAAAGTGTGGCTTGCACCACCATGCTTATCTTTTGAGGATTTATCTATATTATATTTTGTGTGTTTGTGGGGGCATTATGTGCGTGTGAGTGCAGGGGCCCTCTGTCTACAGCTGTCAGATCAGCTAGAGCTGTACAGAGAGGCACCATGCACAAGTTCTGGAACCCAATCTCAGGTCCTCTGAAAGAGCAGAAGCATCTTAGTTATTCTTCTGCTTCTCTGATAAGACATTCTGACTAAGGCAACTTAACGAACAGAGTGTTTGACTTCTGGTTCCATGGGGATAAATGTCACGGTGGTCAAGTGAATGACAACAGGAAGTAGGTGTAATGGCAAGAAGGAAAACCTTAAGTGTTCCCCTCTTAAAACACAAGCAAGAAGCAGAGAAGGAGAGCATCAGAAATGACAAGAGGCTTGAAAACTTGAAAGCCTTTCCCACGTAATGCCCTTCCTCATCAAGGCTGCGTTCCCTAGCCCTTTCGAAACATCACGATCAACTAGCTGAGCACCCAATGGACATATGAGGCACTGTAGTTTTATGGGTCAAGAAATAACGTGAGAGGTGTCAATCATCTCTCCTCAACTAGCTTGCCCGGTGTCACTACCCTCAATGACAACAAGACTGTCCCCAAGTTGTTCTGCATTCCTGTCTCTAGTTTTCAGCCCTGGGACACTATCAAAACTAGACTCAGATTTTTTTTAACTCTCAGCTTTCTTCTAACTAGTTCACCACCTTTCCCAATACCTCTCTCACTGAAAACGATCATGGCAATTACTAGATGCAATGAAAGGACAATATCTTGGGAACAGGTTGTGACAATTTGGTGCTCAGCAACTGGCACCATTTATGTTCTCCCTCCGGAGTAGAAGGTTCACAAGTTAAGTGGTTTATCCCAAACTAGTTAGTAGCTGCACCCAAATAACTATAAAAACACTCCGTTACTAAGAGTTCTATCATTAGTAAATGACATACCGGTACAATTGATGTAAATCTACGTATCAGTTTAGCTGTGCTGCAAAATTACTGAAGGCACAGACCACGTCTTTCTGCCTAGGACATTATTGCTGAGTAGAAGACCATAAAATATATAAATGAAAGTGCCAACTAATTACTCGTAAGCTACTTGATATTTTTCAGTGCTCACCTTGTAAAGAGCTCTGATATAGGCAATACACGATTCTCCATTTGTGTTTCACCAAAGTGATGACAGTTTTCACATAATATATGTTTCCATTGAAAAGAAAGGAAATACATTGCGTCTTGATTATTCTTCCTAATGCAAGGGGAGAAACGGTTTCTGTGGGTAGCTAATGTGTTAGAATCGTGGCAGCTCATTTGTAGACACCTTTAGAATATGGGTTTCCACTTAAATACTACAGTATGGTAGTAGAGGATTTGCATCCTACCATTTAAAAAATTAATGAAGGAAAATTTCTAGCAGAAGAAGTTATGCATGCATGGAATATGATACTTTAAGGAGACAGGGAGAGAGCTGAATTGCAATGCAGCTTTGCTAACTTGTGCTTATTTTTGCAAAGCAGAAGAGAAGCCTGTGGGCTGGGACTTTATCTTGCTTTGTCATTTTGGGTGGTCTTCCTACAGAATGCAGTCGGCTTTTGAGCCAGTTTTCCTTCTGTCCTCCCCTCAATCCCATGCTGGCCTTGGGTTCTTGTTGCTAGAGGCTTGAGCTGTATCCCACCCCACCCCCACCCTACCCCCAGAGCTCCAGTGGGATATAAGTTCCACGTGAACTTCCTGAAATTCCTCTAAAGCTTTCTTCTTGGCTTCTGAGACCTTCTCCCACTTCCTACAGCTGATTTCTGGTGTTACGTGTTGTTTAATTTTCTTCTAGAAAATGAAGCATTTTTATGCGGCAGGAAAATCTTAAGTGAAACACACACACACACACACACACACACCAGATAATGTGGTACGTTTGTTAGCACTGATTCTAATCTAAGAAGGTAAAAAGAATATATTTAAAATTCAGCCTGGCAAAATTTTCTCAGGATTGCTGAGATTATGGAAAGAGGATACGCATTGGCCATACTTATATTTCCGACATCGAGTAGGGAGACAACCCTGGAGAGGTTTGCTTGCCCTATAATCCATCACATTTTCATTACTGCTGATGGGCAAACTGCACGTCAGCAGTAAACTGTGATTGAAGCTGGAGTGTTAAACCTGTTGACGTCGACGTTAGCCCTGGCTAGCCACACTGACTAGAGACACATTTGTCTCCGGCCTCTGTTGCATCTGACAGGCCTATCACTTACTCAAGACAAAGCTGTCGGCTCCCATTACGTGGAGAGAGTGGCATTCCGTGTTTCGAGTAATAGCTCAAGACTTTCGTAATAATTGTTGGGGTGTCCCATTTCCATCCTAGAACCCTCAAAGTAACTCCTCTGAGATTTTTCTCTTGTCAATTTTGAGCAGCTAGAGGTTGTAATAAAAGTTTTTAAAACATGCACTGGGAACGATACCAATTTTACTCAAAAAATTGAAGATTCAAAATGGCATAAAAGAATTAAAATATTGTTTATCAGCTGGACATACCTCTCAGGTACTGTAACTAATATAAAGCCAGAAAATCAGAATTGATCCAGAGAAAGAGGGATGGATACATGTTAGAGGGAAGGGGGTGTACAAAGTGTCTACTTCTAATTTCAGCCAGGGCCCTTCCCATTTTGTAGTCTCATTTCACAATTAAAGGCAACACTCACACTAATCACAATTAAGGTTTTAGCTCTTTAAAATCCATATTATAAAATAAATAAGACCAATTGAAAATCATGGTTTATTTCATTATCCCTTTGTTTTCTTTCAAATGCATCGTGATAATCTGTATATGGACATTTTATGTTCCTTTACAATAGATTATATTCTACTTTGCCTATTTTATACTAATGATAATTCAGGAAAGGTCACTAAAATACAGTGTCAAAGAACTGTGGACTGGGGGAGAGGCTGAGTTGATGAAGTGCTAGTAGACCAAGCATGAGTCCCTGCTTTTCCTCCCCAGAACCCTATGTGCTTTTAACAATGACAACCAAAACAGGTGGACTGGCTGCGGAGGTTGTCCTCTGGCCTTCATTTCCATGTGAATACAGGAAACACGCGTGCATGTGCACACATACACACCAGGCACTAGAGAGTTTTTACCTCTACCAATGCTCAGACCAAAGGAGCGATCCTGTGCTCAGACTGACTGCTCCTCAGACTGCAATGAGTTCCATTCTCCTCCTGCTTTATATTCGTCTCTCCACCCAGCCATATCACTCATGTCTCTACTTCTCCAGTGCTGGGATTAAAGGCATGTGATCCCAATTGCTGGGGTCACCTTTAAGTGAGTTTTGTTTA
This sequence comes from Neodon shergylaensis, assembly GCA_025134845.1. NCBI lineage: Eukaryota > Metazoa > Chordata > Mammalia > Rodentia > Cricetidae > Neodon > Neodon shergylaensis. The sequence goes on along the minus strand of JABTXL010005037.1, from coordinate 16,023,821 downwards.
TCTTTTAGACTGGATCAATTTTGTGTAGCCTCTCTTAAACTAACAAGAGACCCATCTGTCCCCCGAATCCTGAAATTAAAGATGTGAGCCAGCACTGCCTGGCTTCTAGTGGCTTAGCTCTGCACTCTGGTCTTCAGGAAAGCTTTATTTGTTAAAACACAAACAAAATATCACTCCAGTTAATTTTATTTATTTGGGGCTACTTTTTTAACTCCTATAATTGTTAATCAATTATTATTTGGTATTGTATTTGTTTACAAATTTTTGCTCTTCAAGATACAGTGAATATTTAATCAGACATCTTTCTCAATTATCCCCAAAAAGATGCTCTGAGAATTCAGTCATATCTTCCAAGCAGGAGGCTTGGGCACTGTACAAATGTAGACATCATTGTTAAGAGCTGCTAGTTGACTTGATTAGATGACACATTCATAGTGGTCCAGGCAGCAGGTAAAGCCCTGAGGTGCTAGCCACAATCGTGCAGAACCCAAGCCTACCACAAAGGGTAGAAGATCTTGAACTAGAGCAGGGGTTCTCAACCTCCCTAGGGTTGTGATGCTTTAACACAGTTCCTCATATTGTGGTGATCCCCAATCAAATTATTTCATTGCTACTTCATAACTGTAATCTTGATACTGTTATGAATTATAAATATCTGTGTTTTCTGATTATCTTAGGTGACCCCTGTGAAAGGGTCATTTGACCCCCTAAGGGATCACAACCCACCTGTTGAGAATCACTGAACTAGAGAGAGACACAAAATTTTAGCTAAAGTCAGTTCTGGTCTGGCCAGAGACATAAAATATTTATATTAGGATAAATTTATGAATTACATGTAACCAATACAGCTGGTCTAGGTATAATGGAAGACATAGTTCTGGGTAGATCAACCATTAATTAGACTCCATTCCTATGTTGTGATGGCAACAGTTGTCTGTTTCTTCTGACTGGCTGGTGATCTAAGGCTCACTGGCTGCTGTCAATAAATTCAGTGTGTGACATTTTGGTAGCACAACCAAACGGCATGATGGATGAATTTTTTTTAAAAAGAAAATCACCTTTTGGACTTTATTTATAAAAGCAAGTAGCAGACCAGATTTATCCATAAGCCATGGTTTACTGACCATGTTAAAATGAATGCATTTCACCTTGAAAGTATGTTCCACAGAATGGGTGGATTCCCTGCCACCTTGTCTGGTTCTACTTTGAAACATATGTGGAAAGTGAGACCCTAATCACCTTTTGTCACATCTTTCTGGGAAAGCACCCTTGTATGCATGCAGATGGATGTCGAGATACACTGTATCTGTAAAATGAATTTTTGAAACATGTTGTGTCTGTAAACCAGGCATGTTGTAATTCTGAGAGTATATCAGATGACTGGTGTGGGATTCCCCTCTGTATGCTATGAATATGTTTTATTAATATTGGTTAATAAAGAAGCTGCTTTGGCCTATAGCAGAAAAAAATATAGCCGGGCAGAGAGAGAGAGAGAGACAGACAGACAGACAGAGACAGAGAGAGATAGAGAGAGAGAGACAGACAGAGAGAGACAGAGACAGAGACAGAGAGAGAGACAGAGAGAGAGGAAACTGATGAAAAGAGAGATGTAATTTGAAATGTGTTGATTAGCAGATTCTTTGCGTAAAAACAAAGGTTTCAGGCTTCAGGTGAGCAAAATTCAGTCAAGTCAAAAGGAGATGAGGGCAGACATTGTGGATAATACTAGGGACACCTTGGTGGTACTGTGATTCAGTGATCTTGGCTTCCCTGTCTTCCTCTCCCCCCATCCCACAACCTTCCTCATCCCCTTCATCATCTCATCTTTTTTTCTTTTCCTGTATTAAAGAAAAAGAGGGGAGAGATAGGACAAATGAAGATGTGTAAGTCTTTTTCAGTATAAAAATACTTTCCAAACTGCTTTTCAAGTATCTTGGTTTTAAATCCATTTTGTCTTGGGAATATTAGCAAAATGATCAAGCAACACAGATTCTCTAGAACAGGAAGGAACACACAGAGACATAGATGAAATTGAAACCACGGGATATTGCAATATTACCTTCCTTCCCTTTTGAGCTTTGGCTCGCGGGTGGGAATGTATCCCACCCACCACAACTTCATTCTGTGTGCTTCCTGGGATTTGGAGCTCTGGGGTCTCCATGGTTGTAAATCTAAGGGAGGGGATTGTTAGTTTCCCCCTCTCCCTCACAGGGAGATTTTTGATTTACATTTTCTTGTTCAGATTGTTTTACTCTTTTGAAAGGCTTCATCTCTTTTCTATTTAGCTGCAAAGCAATATAACTAAGTATAGAGAGCCATGGTTATCTTAAAATTCTAGGTGAGGGTGCAAAAGATCACGATGGCTGCCTGGTTTGACCAAATCCATATCCTGGGAGAGTCAGCAGTTCTGACTCTGACATTAATGGCTTCAGTACACAGCCAGGGCTGGTGTGAGGGGCGTGGACATGAGCAGTATGCTCCATGGGCATGCTCTGTTAATTACTTCCTCCCCTTTTAAAGTAAGGATGTGACTGACAAGTGCTTCCGTCTAAAAGAGTTTCATCCTGAACCGGAAACCAATTCTAACTATATTTCTAAGTGATGAAAAATAAACAAGATGAATGTTATTTCAGTGTTTCATTTTTAAAGGTGGCTGCACAAAAATAATTTTCCGCTAACTAACTACTTTGGTATTGTTTTTTATGACCATTTGAGAAATATAAAACCAGTTGCTTCAACTTAAAATGCTGCCCTCATTGAGGCTTTCCCTCACAGTCATGAGCTAGCTGAACTTGACATGATTTCTTTTTAGTCAATGCATATTCAACAGAGTTATGCAGCTGTTCATTGTTTGTGACTTCTATACTTCTGTACTATGTACCTCTGAGGACCAAACTCTGTGCTTCTCTCAAGGGTTTCCTTTCTTTTTTTTTCCCTAGTCTAGAGGCTATTTTCAGATATTCCGAAGAATCACTTACACTGGCCTTATTGTGTGTTTTTTTTCATATTTGTGTGTATGTACTTCGTGTATGTTGTTTGTATGTATGCACTGTTCCATATGAGTATGTATGTGCACACGTGGGGAAGTGAGTAGTTAATACATGGATATCTTCCTTTATAACAACCATCCTATTGTTTGAGACTGTTACTAACCTGGAGCTCACTGATTAGCTAGGCTTCTTGGCCAAGGAACTCCCAGGATCCTCCTGTCTCTGTTTTCTCCAGTGCCTGGGTTCCAGACATATGTCACAACGTCCAGCTCAATGATCCCTATGATCAGAGCTCAGGTATTCATGCTACCCTAGCAAGCACACGACAAAGTGATCTCTCTAGCCCCTGTATAGGGCTACGAGTGTATGGCTGGTTTGAAATATTTTCTGTGGCAGTAATTTTACTCACATATAAATGTCATACAATTGAATCACCTTGTCCTTCTAATTCTCTCTAGCTGCCCATGTCATACAGAATTTGCCATTGGTTATCTGTTTCCGTGAGCATTATTTCTCTAGCAAACAGGGATCTCTTCCATTGCCTACTGTAATCTCTAAATTGCTTTATCAAAGGACTCTCAGTCAGATTCGCTCCATGGAAAGTGGATTTTCCAGAAGTTTTCTTAAAACCTGGAAGCCTTTGGGCTAGATTTATCCTTCACGCATATTTTGGAAAACGTGAGCAGGTATTTAGGAATCGAAGCATGACTTTTCTTGAAATTCAAAGACAAGTGTGGGAAATCATCGCTGCATGCAGCAGTGAGAAACTGGCTAGCCACTACTCCAGCAAAGCATCCGTCTTCCTAGGGTTTCTGTTGCTGCAACCAAACACCATGACCAGACAGCAAGTTGGGGAGGAAAGGGTTTATTAAGCTCACACTTCAGCATTGCTGTTCATCACTGAAGGAGGTCAGGACAGGAACTCAAACAGAGCAGGATCCCAGTGGCAGGAACTGATGCAGAATCCATGGTAGGGGAGCTGCTTACTGGTTTGCTTCTCCTAGGTTGCACAGCCTGCTCTCTTATAAAACCCAGAATCACCAGCCCAGGGATGGCACCTCTCACCATGGCCTGGGCCTTCCCTCATTGATAACTAAATGAGAAAATGCCTTACAGCTGTATCTCATGGAGGTATTAACTCAACTGAGGCTCCTTCCTCTTTAATGGCTTTAGCTTGTGTCAGGTTGACACACAAAACCAGCCAGAACACCATCCACCCCTTCTTCTGCTTGGCCTCCAGAGACATCTGTTGATATGCCTTCTGCTGTTATTAAAGATGGTGTCGCTCCTAAGACAACTCTGAGATCTTCTATAAAGGCATATTGTTTCTCAGCAATATGTTCTCATGTAGATAGGTGTACTGAAAATGTTCAAGAGAAAAATATTTCCTAGAATTTTTAAATATTGTAATGTCTAAACATTCTGTTACACATTGTATTGAAACATTTATTTTTTTAATGGAGTCTTTAAATGAATCAGACAATAAGACACAATATTTTCAAACCTTTTTTTCTCCCATGTCACTTTAATATACTGACAGATTCAGATAATGCGTGGCTCATCAAACTTAACTATTCATTGCATTTGGCTAATGGACTCTTGCAATTCATCATGCTGGAAAAAAAGACCCCTCTTATATCCTTTATTCCTTTAGACAAGAGCGGATTTTTATATCCCCGATCTTGAAACCTATGCTATTTGGCTAGATGCCTTTAAATACTTACGAGGGCAGAATTTATTTCTGATTGAGAGAGAACAAGTTTCAAAGCTACAAAAAGTAAGCTGTGGCAATAACAACAGTAAGAAACGAAAATAGAAAGGAAACACTTTAAATAAAACCCATTGTCTATCTACATAACATCTTTAACTTGGGACATTAAGTGAACGCTAATAAAGTAGTTCATATGTAAAACTTAAATTTGGCCTGCTGGGTAGGATTTTTTAATTAATAGTAAATGTATAATATATATAATGTGTAACATGATTGAAGTCAGTTTACTTAAGTACTTTCTGTGCTGAAAACTTTGGCAAACCCTATCTTAAGGCCCATTTCTTATCTGAAGTGTCTCTTTGCCCTTTCTCTCTCCCTCAAATTATCTCCAGTAGAGTAAACTTGATTAATGAGCTGTTTCATTTCTTAGCATAAAGCTCACATTTTCTTTTTCCCAGCCACACTCGCAAATTACTTGATTAATATCAAAAGGCTCTGGTTCACACGTGACCTTTGGATAAACAAGTTGTGATACTTTTGGCAACATGCTAAGAGGTATTCCTGTAAGTGGGCTATAACGGAAATTGCCTTTGTAATTAAAAGTGGAAGGGGAGCCTTCTTGTTCCCCCTTTCTCTCTCGTAAGAAGAGACTGTATAATGAGACTGAGCCAAAACCAGCTATAGAATATCTTTTCCGATGTCAGGGGTCCGCGTTTATTTCCTCACTACCCAAAGTACAGGAAGAAAACTGTAAAATTTATGAAACTAGAGTAGAGTTTAATTCATAATTTTAAGGTCCTTTTTTCCCCATTTGCCTTTATAAAATATAGCACCAAGAATTAATGTATGCCATGTTGATTGGAAAATATTTACCTTCTGAAAAGATGTTCCTAATAACTCACTGTCTGAGAAACAGTATGGATTTCCACTGATCTTAAAATGGGATATGACCTTGACTAAAATAATATTCTAGGCTAAAGTGGATGAAGAAGAATGGAATAAAATATTCTGCCCGGGTCAGCTACCAAGTGACTTTTCATGTAAAAAATAAAAACTGTATCCCATTTCCAGCCTTTTTATTTGTCTCTCTAATATTGGTTTCTCTCTCATAGATAACTGTTAGCATATAGACTGTGTGACATAATATGCCCTATCTTGTCATAGATCCTAGTAATGGGTCTCCATAACTTTAAGCTGGAGATCCATCAACTATATGCTCTGAGGTCAAATCAGGACCTTCATCTATGATCTCAAATTGGTTAAAACACTTTGAATGGTTGAAAAATACAATGGAAAATATGTTACAATATGTGGACATTATGTGAAATTTCAGTATCATAAAGTTTTATAAGAACACAGTCAGACATGGTCTTGCTACCACGGCATGACTGGGGGGTTATAGCTAGCCGAGACTGACTTCAGAGCTAGCAAAGCTTACAATATTTATTGTCTGCCGGTTACAGAAGAAGTGTGATGACCCCTGGTCTAAGCCAACTGTGGTGCTTCTGTCTACTGCTTTTCCAGGCTCTGCTCCAGCTGGCACTGGCCATGTGACACTAAAACACAAGCTGTGGCCCACCAGGAGGAATTCGAGAAAGGCTGGCATCTCAGCTGCCCCTCCAGTCTTGAATATAAGAGTGAAATCCGGAAAAAAGTGCGGTGTGAGAACAGCCACCTTGCAGCCATGGGGTGAGTAATGTGAAAGTAATAACAAGCACCCAAGGCTCCCTGGAAGACTTGGTCAGCAGATGAATTAAGGCCAACAACTGCTTACTGCCAGATGCCATGCATACGAGGAAGATTAGCCTCTGCGTCTCTGCCACTCTTCCCTGGGCATCCAGTGGCTTGTGAGACCATGCCTTCCTTACTACCCTGTCCTCCTCTTCCCTTTAGGGACAGAATGTATTTGCTCATCATTTTCTAAGAACTTGGGCAAGGAGGGTGTTTCAATATACACACACGGTTATTCTTTTCCACAGGAACAGGCTCATTTGAATTTGTTCATTAATGTCCTCAGCAGTGATACCTTCATATTTGGACAAGTGTTTATGAGAACAGTCTTTTTCTTTGTTCTCTTTAATAGTTCAAAGCAGGAGAGCTTTGTTGCATTTAGCAGGGCATCCTTACTAACTCCATCCCATATTCCTTAACCCAAGTCAGCAGCCCCATCTCTGTTAGTCCATACCCATTACACCAAAACATCTATCTTATATCATATAGTGTGTTAGTCCATACCTATCACACCATAACATCTATCTAGTATGGTATAGGGTGTTAGTACATACCCATCACACAATAACATTTTATCTAGTATGATATAGTGTGTTAGTCCATACCTATCACACCATAACATCTCTCTAATATGATATAGTGTGTTAATCCATACCTATCACACCATAACATCAATCTAGTATGATATAGTGTGTCAGTTCATACCTACCACACCATAGCATTCTATCTAGTATGATATAGTGTGTTAGTTCATACCTATCATACCACAGCATTCTATCTAGTATGATATGAGTTGATCACATGGCAGCTTGATATGTTTTTTGAAGAAACCTACTCATTGATTTGCTCAGTGGCTGCATCAGTTACATTTCTGCCATTAGTGAGCAATGGTCCCCTTTCCCCAACATCCTTGCCAGTATCTCTTGTTACTTGTTTTCTTGTGATAGCCATTCTGACTAAGGTGATATGGAAGCTCAAAGGAGTTTTTACTTACATTTTTTTGATGTTAACCAAGTCTCATTTACAGCAGACACTCTAGCATGTGACACAGTGCCACATACATTATAGGGAACAATAGACTAACTGAAGGGACAGTAGTCAATGCATTTGTCAGACAGAATATATTGTGGAATACATTAAATCTATTATTCAACTTACCAAATGTTCAAGCTGAGGATGTAGCTCAGTAGAGTACTTATCCAGCATGCCTGAAGCTCTGGTCTTAATCACCAGTATCACATACATGGGGTATAGTTGTGCTTGCCTGTACTTAGCATATGGAAGGTGAAGGCAAAAGATCAGAAGTTCAAGTTCATTCTTGGCTATACAGTGATTCTGAGACTACGTTAGGGTATATGATATCTGTCCCCTACAGAATAAACAAAACAAAAGGGAGAGAAAGAACTTATTTTGGTTCCTGGTTCTGGTGATTTCAGTCTACAGTCAGCTAGGGTCATTTGCTCTGAGCCTGAAGAAATAGTGAATTTCATGTCTGCAACAAGCAGGGGAGAAAAAAACCTACATCAAGATGGACAGGAAGGAGAGAATGGGAGGCAAGAGGGGATGTGGAGAGGGAAAGAGGGAGCAGAGTAAGAGCAGGAACTGGATCTAGGACAAGAACTAGCCAACAATGACATACTCCCAGTGATCTACTTCCCCCAGCTGGATCTCATGTCCAGACTCTTTCATCACCTCTCAGGCATGTTGTGAAAATGTGAGCCCATCAGTGATCAATCTACTGATGAAGTCAGGACCTTCATGAGTCAGTCACACCTTAACAGTTGGATCCAAGAGCCAAGGAACTTGTCTTTTGGAGCCGTACAGAATAGCCAAACCATAACATACATCCATGTCAAAGTTTCTGCTTCTAAAACCAAGATACTTGTTTTACTGTTGTCAGCACATCCATTATCCTCTGACCTTCAGTGTTTCATAAAGTTTAGTATGACGTTTTGTTAGTGTTTGCTTTTGTGTGGAGACCATGTGATGTGATGAAAGAGAGTAAGGGATAAGCCTTCACACACCGAAGGAGGATGGTATGGTTTTGAACGGTTCTCCACTGACCGGGAATTTAAGATGTTCATGGTAGGTCCCGGAGGAGCAAAGCAGTGGACGTTGGACACAGGAACTGAGGTTTCCAATAGAGTGCTTTGGTCAAACCCTAAGAAAACCAGGCAACCCATTCCTAGAGAGTTAACCTTACTAGCCAAACACATGGAAACAAAGAAAGACAAATAGAAAACCAGAGTCACAGGTTCTGAATCATTCAGGGATCCAACCACACAGTGGTGTAGGGAGTAAAACTTTCAGAGTAAACCAAGCTATTTAGTCTTGCATCTGGACGCAAAATGATCCTTGGTTTCACCTAAAGCCACAACCTGTGTCAACCTCTCTGGATTTTTAGCAGACTGTGTGGTATTTTACAAAGTATAGTATCCTAGAGGATCTCTCTTAGTAACATCAGAAGCTTTACATGAATTGTCTTACCACTATGACCACCCAAACGTGAGCTGAACAAGGAGGACACCAGAATGACAAACGTAACAGGGAAAATCCCGCAAGGCCTCAGCCCTACACAAAGAACTACAGGCAACTGAGTAAAGCTGGGAGCAGAAGAGGTGGTCCTCCCCAGGGAAGAGCACATCGATTGATTGTCCAGTGCCAAATGGTCAGCCCTAAAAACATACATATAAATAGCATTATGTAGACACAACAGGTTATACTTAGGAAAATATGTGTATGTACAAATAGCTATATGTCTAGGATAACAAGTGATGAACAAAGAGATTATGAATTGAAGGAGAGCAGGGAGGGATATATGAGACAGCTTGAAGAGAGAAAAGGAAAGGGGGAAATGCAATTAAACTGCAATCTCAAATTAAAAAAAAACGTTAAAAGATTTGGGTGTGATTCTTGAATTTATTTGCTAGCATGCTAAGCAATAGCAAGCCTGAATTTAAGTGGTACCCACCTCTTGCTTTTACAATAAATAAGGGAACACTGGCATAAACAAATAGGGTGAAATATAAATAGATAGATAAGTACCATCAGCTGATATTCCAAACACCATGCGTTTTTATAATCTCAAGTTATTTCAGATTGATTGTGCTGTCTTCATTTCTATACGTGGCTCTCCATTGGGTCTTTCTTTTTCTGTCTTAGGAAAAACCAAGAAGATTTTAAAAAGGTTTATGTAAGACAAAGAATTAAGCTATACAATGGAAAATAAAAGACAGTAATTTTGAAAATGAAAACATGAAACAATGGAAACTTGAGGCTGACTGGGTTTATTTAACCCCTCAAGATTCAGTGAGGAGCCCCCAATAAAGCAGGAACCCATCTTGTAACATGGCCGTGTGCCTTAAGAACCAAAGGGAGACCGAAGGGTTTCCCAGCATCTAGATTTCTCTAGGTATTCTCTTCGAGCCCTGACTTGTTTTAATTTACATGACTATGTTTTGTTCTCCTCAGTTTCATAGCAAACAAAATAGTGGATTTCATGCTGACATTTCCAAACACATGTATCATTGCACCATGCTCATGTTCACCTTCCAGCTGTCTTTATACAATCTTGTCATGCTCTTTAAACAAATTAGGTGGCCTTGGTCTCAGGTTGCTTTGTCATGCTGTTGCTGAACATCGAGAGCTAAAGCCAAGGATCGGCAGCCTTGGGGCTCCTTCTGTTACTCTACCATGGAAATTTTATTAAGCTTCTTTTCTCTTCAGTTTCCTTACCTGTTTGATGAAGACAGTGTAGATATCAAATAATATGATGCATATATACCCTGAGCACGCTTACAAAATTACCCATAGTTCTGTGAAAGTATTCTGTCAGGGCTGCTGTCCCAGAACAAGACACTGAAACAAGTGATCCTAAGATTCATAGAATTGATACCCACTGTTTCTTTAAATGCATTCATTTTGTGACATTTAAATAACCACTAAACTTTTGTCGATGTTTGCTAGAATTTATCTGTGGATCGTATAGCTGAATGTATTCTCTGTATAAATACTGGAGACCCAAGGAGGTTATACAAAGCATCATCAAAGCTGTAAATGTGTGTACACCATTAGAAAAGAATGTGCCGCAGGTGAAAACCTTTGCCTTGATTTCATATCACTTTGAGACAAACAAAAATGTTCTTTATTCCTTCCATTTCACAACAGAATAGGAATTCATCTAAGAGGCATGTAAAAAAGTTATTTTATTTACAAGAATGTATCAGAAAAATACTGTTTTTTTTCCCCAAATTAGAATTAATTATTCAAATTTCTAGGAGGCAAACCGCACTTTTCATTGCAGAAATACTGAAGTATGGGGAGGATCCTGTGGAGATCACTGGATCAGAACAGGTGGATCTTGCCGTGGTGATCCTGCCTGCTTCCTGCCTACTACCTGAAGGGTAGAAGAAATGGGATAGTATAAGGAGAGCAAATGACATTCACTGAAGCCCTGCCAAGTCATCAAAACTGTAGCAGAAACATGCATTTCCTGACTTAGTCATTCAATACCCAAAAAGATGGGTTAGGTCTTCCAATGTGGTAGGGAAAGAATGGGAATTCCAACAATTGCAAGGACCAGTTAAAGTCCCATGATTCAGTGGTAGGTATGAGCAATACATCAATAAAAACAATAGCTTGAATGGCTGTTGAACATACATCACCACCATCATCACTGCCGCTCCCTCACCCCCTGTCTGCCAGAATCAGAGAACTTTTCTCTTTGGAAGCTAGCTGAAAACCTATTTCAGCAGAACTTGACTTTTTTTTTTTTTTTTTTTTTTTTTTTTTTTGTCACAGTGATAGCTGCCATCCTCATGACAGGGACACAGACATTTAGCTGACCATGCACAGGGAGAGAAGTGCATCTGTACTTTCATGACTGCATCTCCCCAGGGTGCCAAGGTGGGAGGCAGGGCGCAGGGATGGCTGTGAATGGTACCTTCCCTAAAAAGAGGGGATGAATTATTTACTACAATATAAGGATGTCTTGTATCCAAACATAATCCTTCACGTAGAGCTCCCACACATATCGGCGTACACGTGTTATGTGTGTGTGTACATATGTGTGTGTTTACGTTGTACTATTCATCATCCTGACAATAATTTGTGATTGTAAAGAAAGTATTACATCAGGCCATAAAAGATTAGCAAGTCACAGACAGAGAGGCAAACCCACAGTGCCTAACAACTTTGCATTACAATACCAGCACTGCCTAGAAGATGGCTGTCTTCTTTGTCTCTTTTCATATAATTTGCCATTTTCACAGGGGGATTGTACAGCTTATTTCCTATTTGAATTTAAGATCCTTTACTTCCTAAGAGAAAGCTTCTGTACACAAGACATAATGGCATAATAATGAGATTCCCTGACTAAATTGACCATCTCTGCATACCCTCAAACATTCTCCCCCCCTCCCACTTGCTTCCTGCTGTATCCATAGCAAAGTTCAACAGGAACAGTGGGGGGTTGTAAAGGCATAGAAATTAGAAATTCAAAAACGCTGCATGGCATATAAGCATAAGCCTTTTGAATAGTAAAATCTTGGTTTAGAAATGCTACCTTTTTGGAAGAGCCCCCCAGGGTGAAGAGAATTGACCTTGTTACTTGGAGACAGATCTGGAACTTTGGGCAATCTCTCCCCTTTTCAGTTTCCTGTCTTTCAAAATGTGTGTTTCTGTATAAAACAGTCAATGACCACTGATTATCCGTTGACTAGAAAGCACTGATGGCGTACTGGGTAGACAGGAGATTGTGTGAATATTTGTCAGATGTTGCTTCTCTGTTTCTAACTGCTTCCATCCCACCACTCATATCTTGAAAGCAGTGAAAGGAATTTATTGTAGGTAGAACTCACACACCAGTCCTGTGTGAGAAATGATTTCTATCCCTTGACTGACAGTAGGTGAGATTCAGTTCTGTGCAATATAGGACAATCTCTTTGGAGGAATTTTGATAAATCTTGTAGCAGAATATGGGACTGGAGTACAATAAGATATTTATTTTATTTCTTTATTTATAAACATCAAACACAAAACTACTAAAAGACTAACTCAGTCTATCCCCAATATTTAAAGTTGTAGAAGGAGAGAAAAGAAAGCAATTATGTCCACAATTCTGAACTAATACTGAAATTGAAACATTACTTGATCTCAAGTTACTTCTTTGAAATCAACCTGGGAAATGACATAACCGTATTTAATTCCTCTGAGAAGAATTACACAGTTCCAACCATCTGCTAAATTAAGAAGCCGTGATTATAACAAGCATTTACAACAGACCAGATACAAACGGGGATAATAACTTCATGAATAAAATGGAATCCTGGGAGGCTGCTGGCAACTTGGAAATGAGGACAGAAATTTGGAGAACAGATCTGTTGGCGTTCTTGGACAGCAGACATGACTAAGGTCAATAGCGCTGTAGGACCCTCCCTTCATTTTCTTGTTTCTTTTTAGGAGAACCTGCCACCAAATTCCACTAAACTTTCAGCAATCCTAACTCCACTTTTCCACCTCTCATCAGACCTCTAGTATTTTTTAGCCTATGCTTTTCCCTCAAAGTCTTGTACATGTCTATTATTATTATTGTTATTATATTGTTTTACTTCTTTGTGTATAAGCATAAAAATCTTATCCTATCCTCTGATAGGAACAAACCCACAAATTTTAAGATTGTCATTCTAAGTACAGGCAGCCTTATGAGATTCATTTTCTTTAGTTCCGTAATAAAAACTAGATTCAGAACCTCTACAGTTTTCTGGTAAAATAATAATCATACTAAGAGGCAATAATGGTGGCCTTAGCCATTCTGAATATTGTCTATGTGCATGTTTAAACATAGAACGTATTTCCACAGGACAGCCTTATTTGTCTAAATATTAGCAGAGACTCCTCATTTTAAAAATTGAAATTTGTATTTCTACTATAGCTCTAGACTGACAGAAAACAAAATGCCTCAGAAGTTATTTTTTTCCAAATGTCAGACAATCTCATATGATACTAGCATTAAGCATCTGAAAAACAATCAATTGACATTTTAAGTTTTCAAAGGCATGGTTCTAATTATACTGTTGTTACATTGACGGGGTATGAAAGTCTGGTAGCAGTGTGACCCCCTCTCCTTTTCCTTACGTATACACACACCACTGTGAAATTACTACTTAGGCGTATTGGCAATACCATCCATCTTGAAATGCCTATAACATATTTTACAGTTTATGAAATCATGAAGGTTATCAATTGCCCCAAAGTGCTAATTACTATAATTGTATTTAGAGAAGTAGGAAAACCCTAGTGAGAATTAGCAGCATACAGACTGACAACAAGAAATAAAAACCATAGGACTGTACAATGTTTAGGTAACTTTGGTGTGTGAACATGTCCCTTCCTTTTGTATCATATACTGTGCCTAGTGGAATCAAAGAGAACTTTTCACAAGACTTCCCTTCTCTTCCAGACACAGAATATATCCTTATGTGATTTTAAAAAATACTGTTTTTTTTTTTTTTTTTTTGCTTTAAGTAATATTTGGTACCCAAAGACTCTCAAGAAAACACCTGCCTGAAATTTATCCATCAAGTTGTAGAAATACTTTTATTTTTAGGCAAAGTCTTGTTCTGTTGTCCAGGCTGGCCCTTAATTCTCCACCAAGTGCCATCCTTGGTCTATTTAGTACTGGGGTTATAGGCATTGTGTAATCCCATGAGGCCTCCGTTAATTGGCATTTATTTACTCAACTGATACTCTATTTTTCCCTTGAAATCCTAAGGAGAAAACCTAGGATGCAGCACATACTAGGTAAGCCCCCTATCACCGAACTACATCCCCAGTACCCCAACAAATATTTATCAAAATGCTTCCATATTTCAGGGACATCGTGAGCAAGATGTGATTTCCTCCTTCATGTGGCATGTATTGAAGCAGACAAGACAGAATACTGAAAGGACATTTTAACAGGTACTTCCACAGGCTATGTTGAGTTGAGTGACATAGCAAAGAGTTCCCTTGGGAGACAGTAGTCTAGGTACCTTGAAACGTTTTTAAGGCTTCCTTTGCTCTAGCTTGACTCTAGACCAACGTCTCTAGGCCTGACAGACTGCCTGGGATGATCTGGTATGGGTTTGTTCAGTAAGCTGCAGGACAAGTGCCATCTTTTAGATGATGGGACAGCACTGTCACAGAGATGGAACTACTTGGTGAAAAAGTCTAGAGGTCTTCCAGAGCCACAGGCGTGGAAGTTATTTTCACTGAGTGGTATGTTATGCCTCACATTATAAACTTACTGAACTCGATTGGCTTGTTTGAATGACAGATGCTATGGATTGTTCCTTCCACACTCTATAAGGTTTCCATAAAGAAAAAGCAGATGCACAGCAGCTAGAAAAAAAGGTGGAGGCCTGGGATCAAGCCTGGATCTCCCCATCAGCCCCAGAATTAACATGGAATTTTGGCCTTTTTCTTGGGGGATTGCAAGAATTACTTAAAAGGCTAGAAGGTTTTTATGTTCAAGTCAGGATTTTCTCTGTTTCCTGCTCTGTGGCTGCAAAGACACCCCGAAAAACAGCAATGAGTTTGCCAGTGACCAAACATTTACAATGTACATCAATGTTTATATACTAAAGTTTGTCTTTCTGGTTCTGCTGTCCCAATAGTTGGTTCATGTTAAACTAGCTTTTCAATTTCGAGGCAATATTTGCACTGTCTTGAAGAACCAGATTCATGGCTAAGCAGATCTTCTGGAAATAGATGCACCCAATGAATTATTTATTGAAAGTCTTGGGGATATAACTGTTGCCATGACAATAACTTTTAGCGCTTGGGTGAATTATAGGGTCCGGGATGTTGGCCCCAAGGAATGTCTAAGGAGGGAGAAGAAAGTAATGTATTTTCTAACAGCACTGGAGGCAGAGAATCGAGTGTCAATGGGCTTAATAAGCTTCCAGGGCTTCCATTACCTATGGCAGTCTTACGCCCAAAAATAGTTTTCTGTCCATGATCAAATTGACAGAAAAGAGAAAGCAAATAGCTAAAAACATGAATTCAGTCTCTTTTGTGATTTGTTTTGCCATGAAGACGAAAGTCTTTTGAGTACCATCAGGTTCATGAGAGAGGTTTCCCTAGACATGTTTGGTCATTCACATCCAGAGCATTAATAAGTATTCGCTAGGATGGATACTACCTTGCAGCCACAAAAAGCAGGTGACTTTTACTAAAACCCATGAACATTTAACAAAGATTCATCTTTTTATTTTTGCCACATACCCACCCTTATTTGAAGATCTAACACATTTTTTGTGTCTTAGATAAACTAGTATCATAGATAGCTATTCCTGCCCTGCCACCTCACAACAAATTGTGACCCTGTCTTGAGTTTCTAACTTTCATTTTATGGTTGTGTCAAAAAAAAGAAAACACTCAAATGCTTGTATAACACAACAGTGATATGACTGAGACACTGCCTCTACCCACTGTGTGATCAGCTGACACGTGTCTTCCCCTGCCTGGAAATGGAACTTCCCCAATTAGGCTCACCAGTCATTCTGGTCTCTTCTCTGATTGCCACAGTTAAAACTTCTGCCCCTCAAAAATCTTGCATTAGATTCAAAATCTTAATTGTTCAGTTGTGGTTTAAGTCTTTTATGTTCAGTCTATGTTTACCCTGTATCAACTATGACAACAGATGTGGTAGTTTGAATTAGTGTTACCCCAAAACTCTTGCAATTACATGTGCTACAAGGCTTTGCTCTGTTGTGCTTTTAACTTCTTGTAAATCTATGTGATGTGATTATACTTATTTTTTTATTTTTATTGACTAGAAAGTCCATGAATCCTCCTTTAGCTCTCCTAGGCCTATTGGAGCTTGAGACAAGGATGCAGCAGATAGAGGATGCAGTAGAGAGAGAATGCAGCAGGTAGAAGATGCAATAGAACATGCAGTAGGTAGAGGATGCAGTGGGTAGAGAATGCAGCAGGTAGAGGGTGCATCAGATAAATGATGCAGCAGATAAAGGATGCAACATATACCAGCTAGAAAAAGTCACAGTTGCTTCTTCGAACACTCACGTACCAGGCATATTCTAAGTATCAGAAACAGTTTTGGATTCAACTTAAAAAATTTCCACCCTTACATGATCAAAGTATAAAAGGAAGATAAACATAAACAGTTGACCCATCATAGTATGATTATTTAAAGATATGTTTAAAAAACAATAGATGTATGGGGTCACTGAAAAGAAGGCAGTAATGACTGTGAACAGGCACAATGAGTGGAACTTAAGAGATTTCTAAGAAAGTAGTGTTTGAGATGACTTCAGAAAGCTTAAAAGGAACCATACAAACAAATGGTTGTGTTGAAATGAAGAGAAAAGGACAGTGGTCTGAGGCAGAAGGAGTGTGTGGTGGGCCCTGCATTCCTAGAAAGAAGAGCCCTCTAAAAAGGCCAGGCCGCCAGATCAAATCCTGGAATTCATGATAAGTGACTTGGCTTTTAGATAATAAGAAACCATTGGAAGTTCTACAGAAATGTTTTAATAATGAAATACTCCAAAAGCACAAAGTAAGGATTCTATACATCCCCGTAGTCTGCATGGAGTCTCATTGGAGACATTTGTTTTATGGTTGGTGGAGATATGAGATACCACTTATCTAAACTTTGGAGGCACATTCCTCTTTTCTCTCCCTCCCTTCCCCATGTACATCCCACCATATAGCTAGCTTATATTATTCCTGCGCAACAATCTGGTAGCATCTTCTGAAACTCAAAATGTGTGATCCCCGTGATCTTACACTTTGTCTTCTAGGTATCTATGTTTAAAAAAAATGTTCACGCATGTTCACAGTGAAATTTCCAGGCAGCCTAATCGTAGCACTGCTTATCGCCATGAAAAAGTAGGGCTAATGTAATAGCTCTCGGTGGGGGGATGAATAAAGAAACCTGGGTTTAGTCGTGTGATGAAACACTATCCATTAGCTTGGGGAAAATGCCTTGGAACACGTGAATTGGTGAACATAGCACTGAAAATAACATGCTTAGTAAAAAAGACTTGTTACAAGAGTATGTATAGTTTATATCTCACATAAATTTAAAATGAATAAAACCATCTATTATTTATGAAAAATACAGGCAGTATATGTAGAAAAATACTAAAAACTTCTGAGCACGGAGGTATCAAGTTATAAATTGCATTGCAAAAGCTCAGCCTGGCTACAGCATTGAGGAGGACTAATAAGGGTAGATAGGAAGCAACATTCTTATACTATTGCAACTTTGATTAAAGAGAATAACAAATCAGACAATTTTCAGAGCTCCTTGCACGGTTAAAAAATAAGAATGTAATATTTGGCTATAAGAACATGGGAGATGGAAAGAAAACAGGTGATACAAAATTTCCTGGAAAATTCATTCACCTGGTGTCTATTTGTTGATGTTAACAAGGGCACAAGATAGGTGTGGTTTGTGGATCAATGGCGGTAATACATCTAGTGGCTGACAAAATTAATGTGGATAGTCTTCCAACTGAGAAATTCAGGGATGTATAGGGAGTGGACCAAAAATCCATAGAGAATTCAGAAACTTGAATTCAAATTTCCATTGGGGAGCCATAGAATGCACTATTGAAGACAGGAAGAGGGAGTTGTTCAAATCAATTAGTGCCCAGGAATAAGTCATGAGTGAATTTGTCAAGTAGTTTGGGAAGAAAGAGACAAAAGTAGGCATAAACTATGAAAGGAGGGCCTAAGGTAAAAGGAATTATTATTCTTTATATTGAGGTTTTTAATATGAGACATTGAAAATGTTAAATACCACTGGGGAAGTATGAAGTAAAAAAGAAGCTAAATATAAAAGGAGAAAACAACCAATGTGCGAGTTTCCCCCAAAGGAGATGGAGTCACTCCTAAGTATTCGACAATGATAAATTATTGAAATAACTGAAAAGTGGGTGGGAAAAAGCACACTATTTCTGAAACAACAAAGGATGGAGCGAAGGTCGTGGGTAAAAAAATAAGGAAGATATTGGGAAGATAATGTTTTAATTTTCTCAATGAGTTAGGAGGAGAAACCATCTATAGAGACTGAGAGATGGGAGAGGGTACTAAGTTTTGGGAAACAGAGTTTATAGACTCAGTGAGTTTTGGATAAGAAAATAACAGATTTCTTAATTCTAGTTTACTTTCTTTTTGAGGCTGGGAACTTTCAGTTTATGGTGGTATTAAAAATCCTTGGGCCACAGTTGTGCATCCACATTCTATTCCCCTTGGGTTACTCGTTTCATAAGAGACTCTTCATTTCCTCATACAGACAAGCTACAATCCAGATGTCATACACATGTACACATCTACAGCCAGTGTAAATGTAGACCAGACTCAGGATCCCCACGTTCTTTTTCTAATAGACATCCAGCATAATTGTAGTGGCACTATTGTAAGTGTGCTGATGTGTTTGCAGAGTTTGTGATTTGTTGTTTTTCTGAGCTCTAAAGGAAGAACTGAATGTTTAAAACTGTAAATTACAAGTCAAGACTAAACAATTATTATCTTTAAGAACTGCGTAGGGGTTGGAGACATGGCTCAGTGGATGTGAGCTCTTGTTGCTCTTCCAGAGGACATGAGTTTGTTTCCTAACGCTCACAACAGGTAGTTCATAACTATCTATAACTCTAACCCCAAGGGGTCTGACACCCTATTTTGGCTTTCCAGAGCACCTTCATGCATGACATTCACACACACACACACACACACACACACACACACACACACACACTCACAAACACCAAAAATCAAACCAAACCAAAACTTCTATTGTCTATGATATGGATCTCAAACTTGCTCTAGAAAAAAGGGAGATGTGCCTTTTAAATGCGACAGTTTATGATGCATCAAGTTCCCTCCCTCTTATTTAGGTATAGTCACAATTGGGGAAACTATGTACTCAGAAGTCTGAGAAAACTGAGGAATATTCTACCATGGTTACTGTGGTCCAATTGACTCAGCAGCGTATTGACACACATTTGCTTTTCCATGAATTCAAAAGAACCAATGTTTTCTTTTGCAAAATGACTTCATCCTCCCCCCATAAATGCTTGCACTCTCAGGCCTGATGAGAAAATTCCTTGGAAACCAAAGAACGTTTAGTAATGTTGAGTGTATGTAGATTTTTTTTTTACTATTTAATTTATGAAGTCCTTTGAGTGAGTAAATTAAAAAGCAGTGTGGTAGTATTTCACATTTTGTTAATTTCAAAGAGAATTTATTTCATAAGCAAGTTTGTAATTTAAACAGTGTGACTCTTTTGTGAAAATTTTAGTTATATCTAGGCCAAGCTAGTGAAGTGAACAATTTTTTTATTGGATTTTGATCTGAAGAATATCAAGCAATAGAAAGATCATTTAGTCATGGAGTCAGTTAACCTGGGTTCGAGTCCAAGCCTTGACACAACTATCTATATCCTAAGTAACTTTGTCTGGATCCTAATCAGGGAAGAGAGGAGTGATTAGGTGACTGTCAAAAGCCTTTGCAGATCAATGCTTGCAGTTGACGCAGCTGTTTGGAAGCAAGAAAAAGGCCTAAATATCATGATTATTAATACTAAGAATATTCATAATAAGGTTCTATGGTACAATTGGAAGAGCGCAAGTTCAATCCTGGCATTTGAGTTCCCAGCATTTATTCCTGCATGCATATGTGCCTTCCATGATAACTGTCAAAACTGTGGGCAATAGTGAGGAACAAGATAATGTTTCAACACTCAAGTGGTCATACTGCAACATGGAAGATAATAGGAAGATCACCTGATCATTAGGAGTGATCTAAACGCCGATGCTGCAATAATATGGACACTTCAAATCCATCCCCTAAGGGTAGTTTTCATTTGATTTGTCCTGCGGAGCATTAAACATCACACAGCTCAGATACAATGGACGATTCCGGTTCTTTCTTTTAGAAACTACTCGTTAATGTTTGTTGGAGTTAGAAACCTGAGCCTTACCGATTTTCAGCCTCTTCCTTAGCACTGGTGCAGAGAAACCGCCAACAAACCCAAATCAAATTATAACAAAAATTTCCAAATGCACCAGCTATGATCACAGCAAAGGCCATGAGTATCACTTCCCGAGATCCCTTACCGTCTTTCTTACACCTTTTGCTCCCTACTATCTTTTCCCCATCCCCGAAAGCACTAAAAGCAACCTCAGAATGTAAATTCAATCACGTGACTTCTACTGAGGACTCCCATGGCGGTCTCATATACCTCAGATGAAATCCCCAAGACCTGACTTGCGCTTCTCTTCTCGATGGTTCAAATCTCACCATGGCATCCTTTCTCTCTTAGCCATACAGCTTGAGCCTTGCTAAACTAACCCTTTGTACCTCGGGAATTCATCCTCACTCACCCTTCTCCTCTGCTCTACACATTTGTCTTTCAATTTTGGTCACGGCTGGCTTCTTAGCTGTCAAGTTTCAATTCAGGTGTCCTCATCTTGGAGATAGGTTCTCTTGCCCTCTCAGTAGATTCTTGCTGTGCCTAATTCCATTTTATTAGCCTCGTGTCAGCAATCATCACAAGTTTAACCTCATCAGAGTTTTATTCCCTCGCTTATGGGCCTGACGAATAGAATTGCACTGTCATTATTGTAGGGAATTTGCAGTTTTGTTTAGTTAGCCTTCACAATAATTCATATGTGAGTCCTACACGTCACTAAGAAAAGAAAAAAACAGCTCAGTTATAACCATCTTTCTATTTTGTGCTTGAACTTAAAAAAGTTTTTTTATAAATAATTATTTATTTTATTTTAGGTGTATGAATGTTTTGCCTGCACACATGTGTGTGCACCGAAGGTAGGTCTGGTGTCTCTGGAGTTCACAAGAGGTCATTAGATCAGCGATGATTTCAGGGTTGAGCATTTGTCATGAGAAACTGGAGTTACTTGATTGTTTTGAGCAAACATGTGGGTGATGGAGGTTGAACTTGCTCCCTTTGCATGAACATCTCTTGAGCCATCTCTCCATCCTCCTAACACTTTTTAAATAAATGGTATATTCAAATCAATATCAAAATTATAAACATATTGGCATGATTCAAATAACATTTCACGATGGTTAGTTTTATCATATTCTTATTGTTCAAAACTAAACATCTATCAAGAACATAGAAGGAGAATAAAGTTAAATTAAGGTTATATTCTATTTTAATATTTTTTCATATAACAACTTCAGGAAGAGATCTAAGTAATTAGGCACTTGGAAATTAACAATTTTCACACAGGTCAATCTTTGCATTTTTTAAAATAATGAAGACTAGTAAGAGACTCCTTTTGGTAAATATTAACTTCTAAAAGTTTATAATTTTTGCTTTCTAAAAATTAAATTTATTATTAATCTCTCAATATAAATGTTATTAATTTTGGTTATCTAGGAAAGTATGAAATACTTTGACAGTTACTTCTGAAGTAAATATAGTTTTTTTAATTAATCCCCCTACTATTAATTTAAATTTGCTATCATATACTAAACAGAAATAAATTAGATTTAAACTTTTTATATAATTGAAATTGAAATATAATTACAACACTGTTCCCTTTTCCAGTCCTCCCTCCAACCCCTAAAATGTACATACCCCTTGCACTCTCAAATTCAAGTTACTGATCTTTATTTCTTTCATTGTGTCTGTATTATATATATAATTTAATATGTATATATGTATACATATACAAATCATATGTATATATACATAATTTAATTCTGCCTATATCACATATGTGTATATGTATATATCTAATATAAATGATATACACAAATTAAATGCATACATACACAATTGTGTTTCATTACATATGCATAATATATAAAATAATAATTATATGATATATAATAATGTACTATATATAACACATAATAATTAAATGATATGGAATGCTCTCTGAACCTCAGGTGCTACAGAAGTTGTATTGTAGATGGATCATGAGATCTGGGCACCACATAGGCACTTGGTCAGTTGTGTTTTACTGTAATTGCCTTCATCTGTTACAAAAAGAAGTTTCTTTGTTGAAGGATGAGAGCTACATTTATTTGTGGGTATAAGGATAAATATTTAGAATGCAGTTAGAACTTATGCCGGTTTAGTAAATTGTTAGTTGTAATTCTCGCCCTGCACACAAATCAGTTCCAAATGGGCAAAAGATGTCAGTGTTAGGCTTGAAACTCTGAAGCTTATAGACGAACAAGCAGGGAGTGAAACCTAGAATATATGTTCAGACAAAGACTTTCTGCTTGGGAACCCGGTTAGCTAGGATGTAAGGCCTGTAATCAGTTAGCTGGGTTTCATGAAACTAAATTTTAAAAAAATTCTGTGCCGCAAAGGAAAGTGTAATTGAATTAAGAATCAACTTACAGAATGGAAAGAAATCTTTGCTAGCTATCTGACAGAGGATTAGTGTCTAGACTCTGCAAGGAACACACAAATCTAGACAGAAGAAAACAAACAATCTAATTATAAAATGAGGCCATGGACCTGAACTAGGGTTCCAGAAAGAAGGGATGAAAATGTTTTAATATTTTAAAATGTGTTTGCTCCCCTTAGCCATTAGGGAAATATGAATTACAACCACTTTAAGATTCCAACTTGCCGGGTGGTGGTGGCGCAGGCCTTTAATCCCAGCACTCGGGAGGCAGAGGCAGGCGGATCTCTGTGAGTTCGAGACCAGCCTGGTCTACGGAGCTAGTTCCAGGACAGGCTCCAAAACCACAGAGAAACCCTGTCTCGAAAAACCAAAAAAAAAAAAAAAAAAAAAGATTCCATCTTACTCTAGTCAGAATGACTAAGAAAACAATAAGACAATAAACACCAGCAAGGATGTGGGGAATGGGGAACCCTCCTGAACTGTTGGTGGGAGTGAAAACCGGCTCTGCCATTGTGACAATCAGTATTGCAGTTCTTCAGAAAACCGAAAAATATGTCTACCACATTAGCCAATTATATCACTCCTGGACCCTAGTCCCTGTAACAGAGACACATCCTCATCCATGTTCATAGCTTCTCTTATTCATAATAGCCAAGGCATATAAACAGCCAAGAAGGTTATCAGCTGACAGACAATAAAAAAAATGTGGTATTTAAATATAAAATGAAGCCAGGTGGTGGCAGCACAGGCCTTTAATTTCAGCACCTGTGAGGCAGAGGCAGGCAAATCTCTGTGAGTTTGAGACCAACCTGTTCTACAAGAGTTTCCAGGACAGGCTCCAAAGCTAAAGAGAAACCATGTCTAAAAAATTAAATAAATAAATAAATAAATAAATAAATAAATAAATAACAAAATTGTATTCAGTTGCAAAGAGAAAGGAAATTATGCCTTTGCAGATTGATGTAGCTCTTAGACCCCATCAGAGAACTTTCCTTGTGTAGAGGATGGTGGTTAACCCGGAACCTCACAATTGAAGTGAGTGCAGAGGGTAAATGTTAGTGGGGCGTTCAGCTACAAATGGAACATTGTATCTCAACTCCTCTCCAATTCTCAGAAACCATGAAGGCAGAGAAATTATAAGAGGCAAAGATCAGTAAGGGCCAGAGGGATAAGTGACTCCTGGATATAGCAGGACCACTGAACTCATTAGCTCGTGGCAGCTGTGATTTCTTGCACACCTTCAAGCCAGTTAACAACCTAGCATGAAGTGGGAAGGAGTTCATAGTAGTTCTTGAAGAACTATTGACAATTAATGGCTTCTAGGGGAAGGGGTTGGCCCCTAATAGGTAGAACATGTTCCATTGGATGGTCCACACCCAGGAGAATATAGGCAACAAAATTTTGAGTCAATGAGGTTATTCACACAAGGAACAAGAGAGAGGACAGAAGGTTGGGGGGACTGGGAAGTGAGGATGGAGCTGATAGAAGTTAGAGGGAGGAGTTGGGGGTAAATAGGATAAAAGTAATAGGTTGTATGAAATTCTCAAAAATTCACGAGCTATAAAAAGAGAAAAGACAAAAAGTAGCAAAGGAATAGTCTGAATTTACACAACAATTTGAAGTATTAAACAGGAATACAAACAAAATTAGTTGAAAATATGGCTGCAAACAATTCAGAGCTTCTAATAGCATAGCGTTACAATATACTTTCCAAAATAAATGAATATGCAAGTGTATTAATACATGGTTATTTCTGCTTTATGCTAATCTTACTTCCTGCAATAGTCATAGTTCTCATGTGAATATGCATTCCATCTGTAACATCATTAGTTTTTAATAGTCTGTGATAGCAAAGTTGACTGCTAAAATTTTATTGACCTGCAGTGTAAAATGTTTCTCCAAATTATTATATCTTCTATATAATATAGAATATTATAATATGTTATATAGTTGATCATAACATGGATTCTTGTTTGTGGTACAAAATAAGATAGTCACTACAGGATTAAATACGTATAAGTTCAATTAGCATGATTAGATGATACCCACACATAAAGTAAAAAGGGCAAGTGAGTAGACAATAGGAGAGAGACACTCTCCTTGCTCACATAAACCACTGGGTTCTTCTCTTCAGGGATTTCTTTATATCTTTATATCTTCTGATGTTTTCCACAAAAGTCAGCCAAATGTTTAATTCTTGACTATAGAAATTGAAAATATTTCTTCTGTGATTTCCAGTATATGTTATTAGTTCCTTTATGATGATATATACCGCTCATTCTTTTTTTGACTGTAGTGTAGAGTCTCGAATAGAGATGCTATACTGTATTAACTAGTCTGATATAATGAACATTCCAGCTACTTTCATTGCATATTTTAAATTTCTGGAGTTAATGTTTACACACATATGGTTGTGATTAATTTAGCAAGCACATATTTAGGTACATAAAACATTTAGAAATAGAGTCTTTGTGTAAAAGTATGCATAGGAAGTATTTCAGACCAGGTAAAGAAGACCAGATATTTAATTCTGTCATTTTACGCATTAACTATAATTCTTCAAGGACCCCTCCGCTTTCTAAGAAACTGAGGGTCATAATTTTAATGTGACCATTGGATGGTATCATAATAACAGCACACTTTAGATGCTGATCTGAAATTTCTAGCTCATGCAAATGAGCATGAATCTGAAAGAAGAAAACATTTTATAATGTTTTTGAACTTTCTATGTCTGAGTTATTTTCCAGACATGGGAAGATGTTGTATGTACATATCTGTATTTTTTTCCACTTAATGTCTTTGGTGCCCCATGGCATGTGCTTATTCATGTCTGAGTGAGGTAAGGTGGAGGATATGAGGCAAGGAAAAAAATCGCAAACTTTATTCATTGAGAAGTCTACTAATTTACAGAGAAACTCAATGCATTTTTCCTGACTATTTTAAACTCTCACGAACTAAAAGAATATTTCTCATACTGTTCCCAAATACCATATTCATGGAAAGTATCATACTATCAATGGTAATAGTCTCTTAAAACCCACACTCAATTTAGGTTTGTATTTGCATTGGTGTGACTGTGTAATATGTTTCTGACAGGAACAGTAGTGGCTTTCTGTCAAGAGTCATTTAATAGCTTATCTTGTGAAACTCATGTCTAAGATATTGGATTGTGCATTTCATTAATTCATAAATCATAGAAAAATATCAAAAACATTTAAATTCATATTAGAGTTTCTGATTAATTTATGAGAAGGGTTGAAAATGCACATGTAATCTTTTTATTTTCTGAATATATCCCTTCAGATTAACAGTTCTATTTGGCAGGAAAGCCATGAGAATCCTTTCCAGTTATATTTTATCAGCTTAACACACATTCATATATTCAATAATATTAATGTATTCAATCACTAAGTAGAAATTACTCAGTATACTTAAATGAGTAGAATACTAAGTGATTGAAAGAAACCATTAATTATATATTGCTTGTGTTTGAAGAGTTTATATTCAAATACTGGAGAGGATAAAACTTTTATTGTCTCTGACTGGGTATGTTATACATAATTATATGCATGTTTTATAAACATATAGAAAGAAGGTGAAATAATAAGAAAATAAGACCTTATTTTTGAGTTAGCTATAAGTGACTATGGCCTGCATTCCAATTGCCTCTAGTAATATTTCGATGTGGAAGGAGTTTAATGGACTTCTTATAAAACAAAACAGAGCCGCATAAATCAGTGCATTTAAAAGCACATTAGTGGAGTCATCACGGAAGCAGGATCCAGCAAAGTAGAGAAATTTCTGTGATGGGGCTTAGACAATATCTAACAACATGGCTAGCCTTTGGTTCATTGGAAGCTGGTGCTGTTAACATCTTGGGAGTCTGAAAGTTCAGTAAATACCTTAAATTTTAGATCTGTTAATCAATATCTCTAATAGGGTTCAGATGATGTTTCTCAGAGTTACTGTAAGGTAATGGAATCTAAAGAAATTGAATGTTTCCAAAAGAAAGGACATGAGAGTGGTTGGAGGACTTTTCAAAGAAGGAAAGTGACTACATTTTAATTAATTTTTTTTACCATAAAGTAAAACATGACAAACATATATGTTTGTTAAGTTCATTTGAATACAATCTATCATTCTTCCTTAACAATTCTGCCTCTATATATGTACAGTAATAAATTGCTATAGGCTTCTGGGATAGCTCTCTTAGTTGTCTGAGGTGTATTATACCAATATAATATTCAGAGGCATGTTTTAATTAAACCGCAGATAATAACATAATATATATGTATATGCTTTGGCTTTAGTATTTTTAGAGGAATAAATGAAATATGGATAAGTTATATTCCTAAAGTAAATATTTGTTCAAACTGTAATGTCTCCAGCCAGACTGTGTCTGATTTTATTGATTTCACTGGTTTGCATTACTCTACATAGTAAAAGATTATAAATACTTAAGGGAGTGATTTTTAAATGGCAGTACTCTGATGGATTAGTGTTTTCAAAACATTCCTGATAACATACCCTCAGCCCCCTGACATTTCTTTTCTAGTGAATGACTTTTGGGCAGCTTAAATAGAAGTGTGTACATCTATTCATGCATTCTGCTTCATCTTCAGGATCTTAGATCCTAGCCCCTTCAGTCCCATTGGCAGATTGAAACTGGCCATTGCGGGTGTATTTACACTGCAGATAGTGAAAACTGCATGCTAAGCGTGAGAAATGTGTTGCTATTTCTAGTAGCACTCATCTGTTTATACCCAATCATGATTTTCTAAGAATTAACACTTATTAAGTCAAAAATATACCATTTTTGCAAAGCACAGATAACTAATGTGGACATTAGCAGAAGTCTGGAGAGTCTATCTTCAGTTAGAGAAGGAGAATGAGTTTTGCCATCCCTTCATTGCTGATAGCTGAAAACATTCCAGCTTGTCAAAAGTAACGGTGGGTGGCATTGCCATCAAACTTCGTGAATGAGAGGAATGATCAACAAGTGAAGATACATCTTGTCTCTGATATCAATGATGCTCGGATTGAAATCCCTAGGCGGGGTGGAAATGGGCTCCCATGACTCATAACCTTGCAAAAACTACTTTGCAATCTATCTTAACGACTTCCCCTCATTGTCTTCGGCCGCTGTCACATCTGTTTCCCCAATTCTTATCTTAAAGCAACTCCGCCCTTCTCCTGGGCTCTGCTTTGTTTTGGACAACTTAGCAATGACTTATTTGTGCACCTACCGTCTTACTCCCCCCAAATTCTCCAAAGTTATTCTGCTCAGCAAGGCAAGTGAATTCTCTTAAGAGCCTTTTTCCATGGAAGAAACTATAGGAAAGGGATAAAGAACGCCGTTGTAAATCTTTAACATGGTTTTCTTCACTAATACACAGCAGAGTTCATTTAATTTTACAACACATTAGTAATTGATTTCTTACCTGTAAATTTTGCTTCTTAGGTCAAGTTTCTTCTGCTTTCACATTCTTTTTTTCTGTGTGGGTAAAATTAAAAGGTAGTAACTCAGCAGGTGGATTTTCCCCAGCTGTCGGAATTCTTGCCAAAATATCATTTAGAACTACTTGACTCAAAAGGGATCTGATAATTAAAGTGAAGTGTGTGTGTGTGTGTGTGTGTGTTTGTGTGTGGTGTTTAAAGAACTACACAATGAATATGCTCCTTTAGAAAGTTTATTTGCAATCCATTCCTTTGAAGAAGCACTACTAATTGTTATTCAACTATATTTCATTACTGATAATTGGCTTTCTACATTTAAAAATGATTTTTTTTTCCTGCTCCCTCGGAGGCCAGTAATGGCAGCCACTAAATCACAGCCTTGACAGAGAAGCTTCATTTTGTTCCCCGATTACATTTCCTTTTCCTTTCCAAATTTAACAAGGTGATTATGTCCTTGCATTGTTGTATATTGTGGTTTTAGGAGGAGGGATAAGGTGATGCTTATTTGATCCTGGTTTTTAAAATTAGACTCTTAAATCTCCCTCCCTTTGAAATGGCATTTTCATACTCTGTCATTACAAGAGCAACCAGCACTGGGAGGTGGTGGGGTGACACACACCTTTAATTTCAGCACTGGGAGGCAGAGGCAGGTGGATCGCTGTGAGCTCAAGGTCAACCCGGTCTATAAGAGCTAGTTCCAGGACAGGCTCCAAAGCTACAGAGAAACCCTATCTCAGAAAAAAAGAAAAAGAAATAAACCCTATCTTGAAAGCAAAAACAATAACAACAAAATAACCACTATCACAACAACAAAAAGAGCAACCAGTCTAGCATGTCTATGAGAAAAGCAAGGAGGGGTCTGTAAGGGTATCTATGCATGGCTACTTGAGAAACTCTTGGAAGGTAAGGTTACTTCTTCTTAGATAGCTTCTGTATGCAATTTACAGAAATCAAATGAAGTTCTGGTTCTGCTCTTGTGATCAAGAGAAGCATTCATTACCTTTGAGAACTTCTATTAGAGAGACCAGCAGTATCTGCCACCAGTCTTTGTGTCATTGAATCAGAAGTTAGTTATTATCTTGATAAATTCTTGTGGACAGGCAACCATGTCATAGCCATATATCTATATAGTGGATATATGGTTTTTAAAAGGTAGCAGTGAGCAAGAGAGTCAAGGGCTCTGCTTTTGACCCTCTGACACCTGCCTTTCAAAGTGTGTTCTTCAGACCAGTAACATTAACATCCTTTGGAAGCTTGTTAAAAATCCAGAGGCTCAGACTCATTCCAGAGCTGTAGAATAAGAATCAAGATTCTGAGTTGTTAAAGTTTGCTGGGCCTTGGCTAACAGGTATTATGAAAAGTAATTCTGAAGTTAGGAAAGTACAATAGGATGATTTATGAAAGTCTGAGTATTCATATTAACAAAAAGAAGACCCCATTTGTATTGTAAAATCAGATAACTTCTCTGAAAGCCCTAGGAAATGACCAATTATTGTTATTATTTGTATTTTAGGCACACCCATTTCCACAAAAGATCTCAAGAATAATGACAGGAAACTATCTATTGAAACTCACATAAAAGAGGATAGAGGGATGCTCTACTCAGTTCAATCAGTGTAACCATGGGAGAATCCCTGAATGACTTTGTGATTTGCTTACTTTTTTTTTGTTGAATCACATCTAAGAATCCCAATGGGAGAAAGTCTGTGCTTTTGGTTTAAGAAAATACACAAAGGTAGAGAATAAGAAACAGTAAGATGAGGATAAAAATACAGAGATGTCTTGAGAAAAGAAATGAGTTTGAAAGGGAAAGAGTAATTTTAAAAGTATAGGCAGTGTCTCCTGTGGGTGCCCAAGACATCAAAATGAGAAATATATTATGTCTCAGAACTGGGTATTCCCAAAGTCACAATAGCCACAAACTCCTGTCAGCAACTTTGCAAGGACATGATGCCAAGAACAAGATCCACATCCATAAACTTATACTCAGTCAAATTACAGTAATTGCCTGTGGCAAGTCCTTGCTGGAATCCTCTTATCATGGTAAACATATTTAGTATTTTAGAGAACACTTTGCAGGAAGAAAAAAAAGAAAAGTATTGTGCCAGAGGCATGATTTTTCTGTGGAAACCAGACAAAGGATTGACTGGTTCTACAAGAAACTATTGTTCATGTACAAAGATGGCTGTCTGTTTTTCAGTAGGATACAGATACAGTGCACACTCTTCAGCATTGATCCTAAAAGCAAAGCAAAGCAAGCAAATAAACAAATAAATAAAGGTGACTTTGGTTTATGAAGCAGACATCTTAAGGTTAAGGACTAAAGGGATTCAGCAATGGACCATCTTATTATTGATTTCAGGTTTTCGGAAGAACCCAAGCACTGGGAACTAAGCCAAAAAACTGTGCCAACAATGTAAGACTAAGCACTTTTCTAATTCTCTTTAGGCTGCACATTACTTAGTGATAGTGTTCCTAATGACACAAGAGAACTGAATCCTGCTCACCTTCACCTTGGGAGGTATTTATGGCATAGCTTCTCTCTCTCTCTCTCTCTCTCTCTCTCTCTCTCTCTCTCTCTCTCTCTCTCCCTCCCTCCCCCCCTCCCTCTCCCTCTCCCTCTCCCTCTCCCTCTCCCTCTCCCTCTCCCTCTCTCTCTCCTTCTCCCTCTCTCTCTTTCTCTTCCACTACTCTTGTCCCCACGGACTGGTCTCTGCCCCCCTCTTTGTCCCCTTCTCTGCCCCTTCTCTCTTTCTCTTTCCTCTTTCAATAAACCCCCTACCATGAGCCTTGTTGCATGGCATGACTTCTCGGCATTTTTAAAATTACAGCAACTGCCTACCATAGCTTGCAGGATTGAGTTGACATTGCATCAGAATTATCAGCTATTTTGGTCTTAAATAGCTTCCATTCGTACACAGGTAATGCACTATATTAAATATGTAAGGTCTAACTATATGGGTTTGATGACAAACACTAATAACAAAATATCCTATAAATAAAAAAGAATTTTAAGTACTTAAAAATTTAGAAAGAGATACATTAAGATTATTTTTTCCCAAAAAAATCTATATTTGTTATTGGATGCAATCAATGCTCCCTCTTCCGGTTTTTCTAGTTTTTTTTTTTTTCTAGTAGCCCAAGCTAACCTTAGACTTGCTGTATAACAAAGACTGGCTTAGAACTCCTTATCTTCTTGCTTCTTTCTCCAAAGCGTTAGGATTCCAGGTGTGTATCATGATGCCTCCCCTAAAATTTTAAACTAAATTCACATGCTCTTGTTGGTTAAGACATAAAGAGAATTTTAAAAGAGAATTTTCCAAAACTCTCTGCTCTGATGTTGCAACATGACAAGTCTGAGAACGTTTTTGCTTTCAGGAAAGATTTATTTCATTTCATTGTGTGTCCGTGGGTGGGTAGGGGTGGATATTCACGAGAGTGTGTGGATACATATGTCTTTGCATGTTGGAACCTAAAATAGGTTATCAGAGTCCTCAGAGCTGTAGTGACAGGTGTTTGTGGGATGTGTGACTATAATGTAGGTGCTGGCATCTACACTCTGATTTGCATGATTGTGCAAACAATTGTTCTTTTTTTGGGCCATCTATCCAGTCCATTTTTGTTACTTCTATTATTTTGTTTAAGTTAGCATTCAAAATAACAGTTTTATTATAACATTGTCACAGCTATATGTAAATGTGAATTTTAAAATATGTTGGTTTATGTCAGAAAACAAAGTGAAGAGCACAGTGAATAGCAATGAAGGGGAAAATAGTAAATCAGAGATTTGAAGATGTTATAAAACATGCATTCAGACTTGTAACAGAGGGCGACAGACTTTCAAACAACTGTGCTTTTAAGAAAATGGGAGGAAGTATATTAAAGAAAGGAATAGCTGGAATTTTCTCAAAAAATGATAAAAGTATCTAACCCTAGATTTAACAGCTTGCACCCAATCATGTCTACGAGGAATCAAAGAACACCACTTAAACAGTGTATTGAGAACTTAGAGCATTTGCTGAACAGGAGTGTAGTTCAAATGACAGTGAAGGAGGAGAGAATGCCTGCAAAAGTGTGGGACTGGGATTAGATCTAGCAGGAAATTTCTCAACGATGTAATGGAGAAAGCCAGACAAATTATTCTCAATTGTTAAGAGAGGACTGTGACCCTAGAATTCTATTTCTTATGTCTCTTTTCAAAAATGAAATATAGGTGTCCTCCCACATAAAATGAAAGCCTTCATTTTTAAAGGATTGTCTCTTCTGGGGTTATCTGAAGAATGTAGTTAGAGAAGCAGACCTGGGAATTTACTATCAAAAGATCACTAGCGTGCTAGAGGCTTGACCAGGAGAAGTAGTTCTCAACAACCCCTACAAAGCAATAGCGATCAAGCTTCCTCTCAGTTCTTCTTGACTAGAGGAATCCCAGAATGTGTATGCAAAGACCTATTTGTGAAATAATGCTCAGATACATTTTGAGTATCTAAGAGCTTAGGAAAAAAAAGTGTTCGTTAACAATGTGTGTATAATAAGTTGTGCTGTGTTCATACATTGTTACACAGCTGTGGAAATGTATGAACTACAGTTATCTGTTTCAGTTTGGATGAGGCTAATCCAATCATTTCTTATACCAGGATTATTCATGAACCCGTGGTTTTGGTAATGAGTTGGGGACAGGAGGGGGAAATGGAAGACAATGTGTTTCTACTTGCAGCTTGATTGCAACGTCCGATTTTCAATATAATGTCATGAACTGCGCTACTTCTCTATAATTTCATTAGCCAGTTTATCTCTTAAAATCAGCAGAAGGCAGTCTGGAATCAACATTTCTTCAATTTTCTAATTATAAGATTAGTGTATCAGTCTCTCCTTCCTACCATCTGGGTGTTTCATGAGATAAACCCTAAGTTTTGAAATGTATTGCCTCCACTGAGTGCGTGCACATGACAGATTAGTTAGGAAAAGTGCCTATCTTTGTATATTACAACTCGTTCTCTTCTCTCTCTATCGTGATAAACAGTTGACAAGCTTTTCTCTATTATTATTTTACTATACTAAAATACATGATGTTGGGCATCTTAAAGAAGGAAACAATTACACTTTACAAAACTTACTGTGGTTTGACTTTAAAGGACAAGAGTTTCTCTGTGACCAAGAAAAGCCTTAAGACTACATTTTATAGTTTAATTTTTAAAGCAATTTCTTTCTTGCGTTTGCATATGTACTCTACCTGGTTTTCTTAGTATTCCAGTTTGAAGTTGATGTATATTTTATATAGCTATGGACGGCAGCATGGAGGGGAAGAAAGAGAGATTGATTGAAGCTATTCTTGTGTCTCCAACATGTCAACTTCTACATTTCTACCTTAGTCAGAAGCATGTTGAAAAACTAACATATCAATATAACTAATGACTCCAGTAGGCACTGCTCTCTATTAAAATAAGACAAACTATCTCTTACATGGAACTGCACTTAGAACTTGAAGCAATTAATTACTTTAATTTTTATCCTTATTAATGATAATCTAAGAATGTTTTGTCATCATTTTACAACTTAGGAAAAATACACAGAGCTTTTCAGATGATAATAGTGTGCAGTTTTATTTTGGAAACAACACCTCTGTATGATTACTTAAGTTTCCTTTCAAATTAGGGACTCTGTGATTAATTAAATTGATAATGAAATCTAGTGTCGTGTTCAAGATTCCTTATGAGTAGAGTGATATCGGGTGAAAACCACGACATTTGCCCTCTGAATGAACTTAGGAGCCATTTATAAAACTTGTATTGATGACTTATTAAGCCTATATCATGTGTCGATGTCTGTACGAGATTTATATCCCAGAGATAAATACTAATTTTTCCTTAGTGAAATATTAATGAGAAGCTAAAGTTGCAAGGAACTGCAAAGATTACTCAGTCATTGAATCATTTTGAGTGAGGTAACCGAGACCCAGAAAGACAATTATCATGTGTACTCACTCATAAGTGATTTTTAAACATAAAGCAAAGAAAACCAGCCTACAAATGACAACCCCAGAGAACCTAGACAACAATGAGTAAATATATTTTAAAACTAAGTTTAAACTATGCTCTATGAGAATAAGATTCAGAATATTTACTTTTTCAGCACAGAAAATTCCTATGTGAGTATTAAGTACACTGCAAAAAATTACTTGTTGTAGAAGAGTATAATGATTATCACCCTCTGTTTTGACATTATTTGATTTGTCCATCTCTTCTCTCACTTCCAGAGTACTCTTTATGCTTTAGTTTTGTCTTAAGTAAACATACACACATCTTGGCTGGATTATATGAGGTAATTAGGTTAGTAATTTTATTTATCCAAGTATAATATATATTTCCTTTTAAAATCTTAGATATAATATCCATCTCTGCTTTGAACCTCTCTGGCATATAACAATAATGACCTCAACTCTGTTGGTGAAAAAATATCTTGGATTATTTTAACTGCTTTCGTAGCCTTTGTCTTTTTAATTTTTAGTTATTGTATTCCTCTACTCATATAAACACAGACACGTATGTGCTCATGGGCGTACACATACACACCATGCTTTATCACTCACAAATGCTCTCTAAACATCCACAACTGTCTTCACCACGCTGCATGCATAACTTTGAAATGAGAGGAATTTGAACTGTTAAACAGAGTGAAAGGTTAATTGCCTAATCATAGTTCTTTTCCCGAAAAGACTATTTTGACCTATACAAGTTTCCTGGCAGGAAGCGAGGAATCTTTTGAAATATAATTAAATAATCAGTCTTATCTCTAAGGTCAGCTGCCGTAACATAACAATGTTAGTGTCTTAGCAACAGCTGCTTTTACACACTTCTTATAAGAAAAATGTAAAAGCCCTCTGTTTTGTATGCTATTGTATTTGGAAAACTGTTTTCTGTAAATATTGGCTCTATTAATGACAAATTATCTTGAGAAAATACTTTTGGAAAATGTCATAAAATATGAATAAATATTTTATTCTTTGGAAGATACTTGGAAGCTGGGGAAAAGTTACCATCTGAAAAGTCACAGATGTTTTGGGAAATTTTCTATTTTTGAGTCTGAGTGAATACTTATGATGACAAAATGTCTTTTCCAAGGTGTTAGAGAAATACTTCACCTGCAGTACCTGTCATTACTAAAGGATTTGATAGATCCAGTCGAATTCTCCAGCGTGCTGGTGAAAAATGACAGTTGTTCTCAGTATTCTGTTCATTTTGAGCAACTTACACACAGTAATGGAAATTTGGAACATTTCCTGCCTCAGATTTCCCCAATGTGTTCCTCGCTTGAATGCTCAGACTTTATTTACATGATAATGTAAAGCTACTATTGATCTTATTTGGTTTGGTTTATTCTTAATGATCATATTTTCACTTCTACACATTTGATTTTTTTCGTTTGGCTTCAAGAATATTCAATATACATCGTCTCTTAGGGATTGGATACAGCAATGAAGTGACACACTTCTTTCTACCCCTTGACTGCTGCACTGCATTGTGGGACAGGGTCTTACCACCGTCACAAACCCAGAACTCCTGAATGGGCTAGCCTGCTAGCCGGCTACTCCTATGGATCTGCCTGTCTCTACTCCCCCCCCCCCAATGGGGTTGTAAGAGTCTGCCATCATGACTGACGTTATACACAAGATCAGACGTGGGCCCTGTGGGGTAGCAGGCAGTCTGGCTGACATCAATCCAGCCCCAAGCTGTGTACTCTTTAAAAGCTTATGGAGTAGACAAACAACAACAAAACCTGTGGGAACATTCAGAGTTAACCTCATTTAATGGATTTTTTTCCCATTTACCCATTGAGGAGGGCGCCAGATAGAGTTTCAATTTTCTCTTTCTTTCTTAAATAGTCCCCTTCATTTGAAGGAAGTCCGTGCTTGGACGCCACCATGAAGGAAGGTAATGGAAAGACAAGCAGTAAATGGGATTGTCTCTGAGGCAATCAGAGAACCAGTGATGGGGCCTGCAAACGTACAGGCAACCAAGAAAAGGAAACAGACTAATGCAAGTAGGCAGAGAATAAACTTTCGAGAAAAATGCGTCGAAGTTCCTGAAGCAGGAAGTGTGCTCGGACAGAGTGGAATTCATCTGCAGATGAGGTGGTGATTAAAGAGAAGAGCCAAACAGAGCTGACAGGGCTGTGCCGGGACCAGTCATTACCTCATGAGAACATTTCGCATGGCTGTCTCTGAAGACCCATAAAGCGATGTAGGGCCTGCCGACAGGAAGTGCCAGAGCAAAATGGGTCCATACATCGGAGCTAAGTAGAAAATTGGAATAGGAATCGTTTCCGACTTGGCCTTTAAATTCTTTTTTTTTTCTTTTTGAAAATATAAAGTGCGTACAAAGAAGTATATTGAGGGTGCACGGCAATGCTTCTCCAATATAGTTATGCTTAGAAGTAATACTGATATCCCCAAGCTCACTATCAGTTCTTTTGTTTTTGTTTTGTTTCTTAAGCTTCTTATGGAGTCTATTTTGTAATATGCACAGTTTTTACCATTAGTAAAAGAATAAATATGTGATGAAAACTGATATTCCCATCCCAAGTTTACTAGTATTTTTCTTTTCTTTTCTTTCTTTTCTTTTTTTTTTTTTGATTTTTATTGAGCTCTACATTTTTCTCTGCTCCACTCCCTGGCTCTCCCCTCCCCTTCAACCCTCTCCAAGGTCCCATGCTCCCAATTTACTCAGGAGATCTTGTCTTTTTCTACTACCCATGTAGATTAGGTCTATGTATGTCTCTCTTAGGGTCCTCATTGTTGTCTAGGTTCTTTGGGATTGTCATTTGTGGGCTGGTTTTCTTTGCTTTATGTTTAAAAACCACTTACAAGTGAGTACATGTGATCATTGTCTTTCTGGGTCTGGGTTACCTCACTCAAAATGATGTTTTCTAGCTCCATTCATTTGCCTCCAAAATTCAAGATGTTATTTTTTTTTCTGCTGTGTAAAACTGATGTATCTTTAAAAGAACCCCCAGCTGTTCCTCACCCCATTTGACCTGTGTAAGGAATGCACAGCCTATGTTTTATTGCGGCCACATTTTGTTTTCCTATCAGGTATCTTCCCTGTGACTCTTAGTTAAAACCCTTCAATATAATCACAATCACTACAGATGTCAATCTAGGTCATCACCTACAACGCGTGTAATTTTTAGCTAATCATTTTCACTGTGGGCGAGCATTCTGTTAAATGAATACTTCCTAGTTGGCTGAGCTGTTTTACAGGGCCTCTGGTAAATCTCCACAGTCAAGGGATCACAAAGAAGTTTCCATGCCTGGAAGGAGGAACAACGACAGAGGAGTTGAAGCAGCAGCAGGGTGAGGTGCTGTGGTACCCACACAGCCGATCATTCCGCTCTCAGATGCTGCGACGACGGGCTGTCACCTCCTAGCTTTTGTCCCGTCCTACTTTCTCCTCTGTTGATGTTGCGCATGCTCAAACTATGGCTTTGTGGCGGTGAGAAGACAGTTCCGTCCTCATCTCAAGCATCCCTTGATGCTCAGTGGTCAGACACTCGGTATTTCCCAGGCCGAGGAGAAAGCATGGGCAGTTCCTAGGTGAGAACAGTCATCTGCAGAAGGCGCTGGCTTTGTTTCTGCTGCTTGTGGGTTTGCTCTGTGGCTCTTCTAGTTAGTATGGCTAGAGTTTCTGTTCAGTGCTCTCCTGGCCCTGCACCGCTTAAGCATTATTGGATGTTCAGGGTCATAACATTCAATCAGAACAAATTTCACCGTGGTCAGACCTGGTGCAGAGTTTTTCTTTAAGGCTACTGTTCTCGGGTTTATAGACACTTGTTTAATGACTCAGAACAGACTGCTCATGTATGACTTTTGCTTTGAAACTCTGAAAATACCTAATAATAACTGTGACTCCTCTTTAGTTGCGGGTAGGGCTAATTCTTTTTTTTATGTATAAACATTTTCTTTTAAGAACAAAAGCTGAAAGAGGAAAATATGATCTTTTCCAATAGGCAAAAAATTTAGGAAATCATATTTTTAGAGGAGAAAAATATTTGAGTCCATTCTGTTAACCAGAAAGGATTTGTCTGCACAATGACCAATGTAGTAAACTGTAAAAGCTTATGAAATGTCAGTGAATATGGCATATAGTTCTCTCCAGATGAGAAAGGTTTTATTGGCTCTATAAAAAAAAGTGTAGATTTCAAGTCATAGGTACACATCTTCCGTGGAATGCCACTGGTGAGAATGTTACATTGTCGCCTTGAATGTTACACCATTGCTTTGAATGTTACACCGTTGCCTTGAATGTTACCTTGTTGCCTAGAATGTTACATTGTTTGCCTCGAATGTTACATTGTTTCTTTGAATGGCACAGCATTTGCTTTGAATGTTACATTGTTGCCTTAAATGTTACTTTGTTGCCTTGAACACTACATAATCGCCTTGAATGCTACATTGTTGCCTTGAATGTTACATTGTTGCCTTGAGTGCCACATTGTTGCCTTGGGTGTTACTTTGTTGCCTTGAACGCTATATCATTGCCTTGAATGTTACATTGTTGCCTTGAATGTTACATCGTTGCCTTAAGCTGCTAAAGTGTTTGTAACTGGGTGTCTTCAAGAACAGCAACAGCAACTTCTATTATTTTTGAAATTAGGTCACAGAGCAGTTATAAAGCATCAGAAAAATCAAGAGAATGGGTTAAGGATGATGATTTAAGCCTATCCGCTCATGAGTAAGACCAGAGTCCCAGATAAAGAAAGGGACATATCCAAGGCCACTCTTCTTGACCACATGGGCTTCGGCTCTTTTTTTTTCTCATGAAATGTTTGCAAAAGCTCTTGCTTTTTTTTATTATTTATTAAAGATTTCTGTCTTCTCCCCGCCACCGCCTCCCATTTCCCTCCCCCTCCCTCACCAACTCCCTCTCCCTCATCAGCCCGAAGAGCAGTCAGGGTTCCCTGCCCTGTGGGGAGACCAAGGACCTCCCACCTCCTTCCAGGTCTAGTAAGGTGAACATCCAAACACCCTAGGTTCCCACAAAGCCAGTACGTGCAGTAGGATCAAAACCCAGTGCCATTGTTCTTGACTTCTCAGCAGTCCTCATTGTCTGCTATGTTCAGCGAGTCCGGTTTTATCAGTAGGGCTAATTCTAACACATTTTCTTTGGAAAGGATATCCTGGTACTCTTACAATGGAACTCACAGACATTTCACAACACGCTAGGTCACCGAGATTTTATGGAGTGTGTCTTATTGTGGTGCCGATCATCTTCTAAGGCTCAGAGCATACATTGCTCAGCAGATCCAATGAACGCTGTTGGTGGCAATGCAACAAGCAAGTACAGGATAATAAGGTCAACAAACGCTGTGTAAGATGATGGTCGCAGATGGGATGAGAAATGAAGTAACTTTGAAGCAACGCAAGGAAGTTGTACTGGCTGATACCTGCAGCGAATTCACATCCGCCTTCCCGACCCCTTGCCCTCACTGGGTAATCTAGGAATTCTTGCGCCCAGATGTTCTTCTAGGTCTCTGTACTGAGAAAGCTTAACACTGCATTCACAGAAAAGGGTGATAGGCTTTAAAGCTATTTGCCACGGAACACATATTGAAGGCTGCGTTTGGCTGAGAAGGATCGCGCAGTAAAGTAGCAGAATTGGCAGTAAGTAAAACAGGATTCCCTCAATGATCCACGTCAACCACCTCCCGTCATTCTTCACTCTGCTCCCGTGTGAAATCACAGTGAAAGTGGGTGTGGAATTTGTGCAAATTCTCTTCACAGTGCTACGACTGATGTCTAAACTACCAGATTTAGAAACAAAAATCTATTGTGCCTCCGTATACTTCTTTCTGTCTGTGAAGGATGCCAAATACAGCCGTCACCCAGCTGGAAACTGAGTGTTTCATATTGCTTCCATCCCTGAAATATTGATGCACAGTGACAGGCATTGACATAGATCTGTGTCTGTCATATTTACCTGGAGAGCTTTAGCTATCCTGTGACTGTTTGTAGTGGCTTGATTCACTGACAGGATATGTGATGTAATAAACCCGGGTCTACAATCTCCTTCAACGCAAAGGAATTGTAAGAGTTAGCATGTAACTTAGGATCCGCTGGGGGCACAACCAACCACCCAAATTCCTAGCTTCATAAAGCAATGAAAGGAGATTTTAAAAACGTAGCTACTGAGGGGCTGGC
This sequence comes from Neodon shergylaensis, assembly GCA_025134845.1. NCBI lineage: Eukaryota > Metazoa > Chordata > Mammalia > Rodentia > Cricetidae > Neodon > Neodon shergylaensis. The sequence goes on along the minus strand of JABTXL010005037.1, from coordinate 15,983,342 downwards.
TTGGAGTCTGTCCTCAGCAGCCATGGTACAAACTGAAGACATAGTACACATCCGCACCCTTGTTATCAGTCATTAAAACTTATTCTGTCTCTAACAATTCAACTACAAGGAACCAGAATCCAAGGATATAGGGATAACTGCATTTCCCATCACTCTTTGTGATCCACATGGAGATTTTTATTTCTGAATCAACCACCTGAAGTCTAGAGATGTGTATTCCCAGAGAAAGAGGGCTTCCAGTAGGCAACACAGTACGATTCCTATGAAACTTCATAATGTCGTTTCTGCTTGATGACTTTGAGTTTTGGTAACTAGAGACTGACAACCATTTGTGTGTGTGTGTGTGTGTGTGTGTGTGTGGTGTGTGATGTGTGATGTGTCCATGTTTGTATGTGAGTGTGCATACCTATGTATACTCTGCAAAGAACAAAGGAGAGCATTTGGTGTCTTCGCGGACCCTACAGTTGAACTTGCAGCCAACAAGCCTCATTGACCCTACTGTCTGTAGCTCTCTCCCCTAAGCACAATGACAGTGCTGAGGCTTTTGGCTTTTATGTGGGTTCTTGAAACGTGGATTCAGGCCCTTATGCTTGAGCAGAGAGTGCCCTTACCTATTGGTCCATCTTCTCAGCTCCTTCTTGTTTAGTTTTGATGCTTCCACATTCTGAGACAGTTATGGTAAGGAGGCTCAGAAATGAGTATATGGATCAGCCAGCTGCCGCTGCCGCTGCCACAGCCACCTGTGTGAGCTGAAGTGCTAGCTGAGGGTGACTGAAATGGGGCCTAGCACAGGGAGACAATGAACGCGTTATAGCCCCGAGAGCAGCTGCAGTGGCAAGGGTTGCAATGTTTCCATGAACTTTGTTCTTGTAAATTTATACAGGAAAAAAGATAGACCAGACTCCTGGAGGAGTTGTTCCCAGCCAGGCGAACTCATTTGAAAAGGTGGCTCAAAGCACACAGGTGTGAACGAGAGTGGGGGCTGGGGCAAGACGCCCACATGCCACACTTATTCATAACATTCCCAGCTGTTGGGAATGTTGATTGCTGACAACTCACAGCTGAATCCCTTGCATAGCGGGGCCTTCTGCCAAAGAGAACTGCTTTGCCCAAGTTTTATGTGTCCTCCCAGAGGCAACTACATTACCAACGGATCATGTAAGGGTAAAAATGCCCAAGTCTCCTGCCTTATTTGAGACATCTCTGAAGGGCCTTTTTGGTTTGGGTATTCCTGAGAGAATCTTGTAGAACTCAGAGATGTCTTTCATCTGCCCCCCAGCTCAGCTCCTCCTCCATCTCGATTGTACTTTATTCCCTCACATCTTTGCCTCTGACTCTTTCTAAAATGTTCATATGCAAACTTTTTCAATCAAAATCTATTGTTTGATGACATAAGTGTTGTCCTCAGCAATAGGCCATTAATGTCAGGTGGTGGAGGGAGACTGATACCTTAGGAAATAGCCTGTGATGTTTAGAGGGTCACAGAATACCTTTGGCCAGTGATTCAAGATGTAACCCGTGCTCTATACTAGAGGTTTTCTTTTGTAATGTAAGATTTCTAGTCTGGGTGTTGTCTCTCCCTTTATACGGTGACTTTGTTTAAATTCTTCTCATATGTATGTTTCACTTCTCCTGACTGGTGTTCATGGAGTTGACAGGTACTCTGTGTGCTACCAAAAGATAAAAGTATTCATCCCTGTCACCCAGCAACAAATCCTACAACCTACAAGAGTGACCTGACTGCAAGATACACTGGAGTGATAATTGCACAAATGTTATGGGGTAACCAATTACTTTTTTTCGCCTGGAATTAAGAGTCACTCCATGAAATGGAATCCATACCTGGCACTGCTAAATTGGCCAAAAATCTGAGACTAGATTGGTCACGAGCCTAGGGGAATATCTACTGTTACTATTCTGCTAAAGGGACACAGTAATAAAATGACCACTAATGACATAGTTCTAGACCCATAAATAGTGCATTACTTAACCATCATCAGAGAAACTTCTTGCGAGCAATGGACAGAAATTAATACAGAGATGCATAACTGAACAATAAGTAGAATATGAAGGCCTTTGGAACTTTGGAACTTTGACCGTAAATGGGATGTCTTCACTAAAGTTCATTCTTTAAGGTTCAGGGATCGATGTGGAGGAGGAGGAGGCAGATAGTAAGAGTCATAGATGGTGGATGAGCAGAAGAAACCATGTCTCTCACACATAACAGGACTGATACACATATGAACTCACAGACTAAGGTAGCGTACAAACAACCTGCACACGTTCATGCCGAATGTGGTCCCAGCATTGAGAGGGCAAAGTAGACCTAGAATCCCACTTGCAATGGATAACTGCTGGCAAAGGGGAAAAAAAATCAGAATCCCTGGGTTTATCAGTCATTCTCCAGAACCGGCTCCAAGTCCCGAAATAGTTGGACAACTAAAAGGAATTTTATGTTTTCATGTTGTTGCTTGTTTGTTTGTTGTTTTGGGGGGGTGGGTTTTGGTTTCACTATGTTTTTTTTTTTTTCTTCTTCTTTTGTTTGTTTTGAATTTATTTTATGTTTTTGTGTTTAGAGAGACAGAAAGAAAGAAAGAACAGGGTGCATAGGGAGGTGGGAGGGCCTAGGAAGGCTTGGTAGAAACTAAAAACAATATCAAAACATAATATTTAAAAAAAATTAAGTGGGAAAACAATTTTTTAAAAGAACTTCTGTGTGGAACACCAGGAGAAAGACAAGTTGCTGGGTTTTGTTTTCAATCCTTTGCCCATGTTTATCTTTGTATATCTTTTTCGTTATGATTTCACACCTATTTTCTAGTTGACAGTCTTGTTTCCATGTGTATTGTCTGATCTTGAACTCATCTATCAATTCCTTAGCTTCATGTATATTTCCTTACACCCATTGTATTCTTCATTTTCTTTAATATTCTCCGACTCTGTCCAATTCTCTACTCTCTGGTCCTTATTGTCTCCCATTTTGCTGTTGTTTTTTGAACATATTGACCACGGGTTTCATAACCCCTTTCTAACTGAAGTGTCTGAGTCGTCTCTCCCTTTCTCATAAGGGACGGTCACATTTTCCAACGTGAATTTTTAGCTATTTCTAAAGTATGCTAGACATTTCATGTAAGATACCCAGTCATACAGCGACAGGGGAAACTTTCCTTTTTCTGTGCAGGCAATTGGGAGCAGGGATGCGGGCGGGTTCTCTCAATCCGTTCAGGCATGCGCAACATAAGATGGGTTGGGTTTCCTTTTTAGAGACTTAGTCTACTTTTCTTTGCCTTTTAGGGCTGGCAGTTTCCCTGCTCCATTCACAGGCATTTAGGCATTTGCCTCTGAGACTAGCGAAGCGCTGTCTTGTCATTAGGAAGACTACAGCAAAGGAAGTGCGTTTGAACATTGCAGACTGGCTTTTTTTTTTTAAAATCTATGTTCTATAACTTTAAAATAAAACAACTTCCTTAACAATAAGACTAGTGGCATGTTTGGCATCAGGGCATTTGCCTAAGATTTCTGGACATTTCACATTGTCTCCAGGAAGATTTAGCCCCAACCCCAGCCTCCTGTAGGGGCACCTGCTAGCCCCTGTCCTGTAGGAACATCAGTAGAGCAATCGCAACCCTTCCTGGATGCAGTTTTTCTCAATCAGTCCCGCATCCTCACAGAACTTCTCCTGATTCCCATCTTTCCCAGCCCCAAGCCCCCGGCTCTCTATTAGTCAAGCCTGAGTCTCTCCAAGCACGCAAAGGCAGCAATGCCTCAGGAAGAAAAAAGGGATAAGCTTTCTTCCTCACATGAAAGGTTTTTTCTTCTTTCTGGAATTTTTTGTTTGTTCCCTGAAGTTTTCTGATCCTTTAAAAATATGGCATATATAATTTATCTGGTTTTGTCCACTTGTGCGGCAAAAATGCCTCTTATCTTAAATTTATTCTAAATCAGGAACTTTTTTTGTGTTAGCCTTTAAGTCCAAACATATTCACATATTGTTTGGCAGTCAATATTTCAATGATTTATTCATGTGTTTACCATTTTCTACACTCAGTACTTTTTTACATCTTAACTTTTCTTCTTAGATCAATTTTCTCAAACTACATTCGTTAGGAGTTCCTTTAATGAACATTTGTTGGTCATAGAACTTTCAGTAAATGTTTGCACGAAATGTCTTTAATTTATCCCAGTTCTTAAAATATGGTCTAAGTGGGTATATACTGAAAATTGTTTTTCCTGTCTGGGCTTTGAAGACTTAATCTAATTCTCTCTCTTCTTCCATTGTTAAGAAATACATGGTTAGTTAAATGTCAGTTCTTTGTAGTAGTCATGTCCTTTATGTTGGGTTTTTAATTATCTTCCTTTTGTATGTAGTTTTCTTCAGTTTCCCTGGAATGATTGTAGTGTAGGATGGTGCAGCTGTTTCATTTTTTTTTACTTATTTATTTGCTCTTTTTATTGATAATTATGTTTGGGATATATTTGAATTTCTCAATTCACAACTGAGTCTTATCCTTTCTGGAAATTTCTCTAGTCACGTACCCTTATTTTTCTGTCACCCTCCTTCTAGAAGGCCAATTAAATGTTATTTTTAGGTTTGAATCATTTTGTGCTTTGTGTCTGGGGTCATTCAGTGGAAGAATATCTACTACCTGCATGGCCCTGGTATCCATTCCTATGTACTGTGAACAAGCAAAACCCCACAAAAACAACAGCTTAAAACTCTCATTATCTCCTCTGATAGTTTGTTCACTTGTCTGAACTTTGCTGCCATTTTCCCCTTTAAACTTACTAGTTTTCTGCCTACATTTTCTCTACTGTTAAATCTATATATTAACAATTAAGCTTACACTGTTCTATGAATTCCAGATGAAATGAAAATTGCAAATACCTCCTTACATTTTACATTCATCTTACTTTTGTAGGGCCTTCATTTTCTTCCTGCGGCCTATACATCTCCCCACGCTGTTCTAGTTCATGGCGTCTTGGCTTTCCCTTCATTGGTGCTCTCTAGTGAGTCAAACTTGGGCATGATAAAGTTCTGGAATTCGACTGTGATCGTTTTGTTTTGTTTATATGTGTGTGTTCCTAAATTTGTGTGGGAAATTTAATACTCTTAATGCTCAAATATATTTTCAATTCAATACTTTCTTCAAATAGCCATAAAAGCCATCTTATTTATGCTGATTTCATGTTCTCACTGTGGAAATCCTTACATTTGGATTCTTCATATCCCACATGGTAGACTTGCTCTCATTTCTCCGTTGCTTCCAGTGGCTTATTTTCTGTTTTGCGGCTTTTATTCATTATGCCATAATCCTTGCAATCTTATCTTTTAGAGCATGTGAGCCCAGATTTAATGTTTGTTCCCTCAGGGAGAATTTGAATTTGATTCTGAAAGGCACTTGAGGAACTCTAGGTCTGCAAAGGCCCACTGTCATTTTTCTGTATGGGCTATATTGTTTTCCACCGTATCTATCAACGCTGTCCCCAACAATGTGAGGGCAGGTGCTTCTGTTATTTCTTTTTGCGGGACCCTTTGCTTTTCTCAGTTCATTCCTTATAATGAACAAGACAGACTAAATTCAGTTAAAAAAAATAAACCCCAAATCTTGTTAGCGGCTTAGGAAAGAAAGCCCATCTCTTTATGCCAAGTCTGAGGTGGAGTGGGCTGTTCTGCAGCTTTCCAGTCCTATCTGGAACCCATTACCTACAAAGGGCCATGACAGGAAATGGAATACAGCATTTCCACCCACAGTCTGCTGGCCAGCGTGCCGCCTCACAGCCCCGAACACACTACACAGGAGAGGCACAAGCGTAGCCTCTTCCAGTGCTCAGGAAGAGGAAATAGTGTTGGACAGGTCAAGCTGTCTTTTTCTTCCATGGACTGGAACCCTTTCAAGTGTCCAACATTATTTGGGGCTATCTGGTCTAATTTTGCAACTTGCAAGAAACAGGCCTTCCTTTCTTTCCTTCTCTCTTCCCCCCACTCCTCTTTCTTACTCTCTACTAAGTCAGGCTCATGGACCGTTAAAATGAAACTCAGGAGAATGTTGGTTTTAGTGCTTTGGGGCTTTATGGGCTTGTATTTTGCTGGCAGGTTTGGCCTCTGAGAGTTTCCTTTCTTTTCCTGCCAACTCGTTTGGTGCATTTTTTTCTCTGTTTTTATATTCGCATTCTCTGGGCTGGTCTAAGGTGTTCTATACCACTGGTGTGTCTAGGAAAACTAGCCATTGTATTGAGTGAAAAGGACATCAATCCGCGTCTCTATGTGAGATTACTGCTTCTCTTGGGCTCCCTAGGCCATGGTTTCCAATGTTGAAAAGGAAACTTCTTGTTTTTTTTTTCTCACATATGGAACAGTCTGGAGTATTTGGGATGTTGGATAGTTTCACCTTATTCGTGGTTGTACATGTCTCTCTCGATTTCATGTTTTGTAAGAGAAGGCCCTGTCATGTTCAGACTGAGTTTCTTAAAGTCAGTTTTGATGGGACTGCTGTTATTTAACATTCATTTAAACTGGCTCAATATCAAAAATTTCATTATTTCCTATAGTTTCATTTATGTTCAATGTATATGAAAGCTTGGGGCTAATTATTTTTTAGGTGTGCTGTATTCACCTGTTTTTATTGTCGTGACTATATCAGGGTATCTGAGGCAGGCTGACTATATATCAGCAGTGCTCATAGTTCTGCATGTTCAAAAACTCACATGATACTAGCATCAGCTCTCTCTACTGAGGACCTCATGGCTGCAAGCAGTCGGTATCCCAGGAGAAAGTTAGGCTACCAGATGCCACATCTCTGAAACAAGAATCCATACTTCTGGGGTCCGTATGACACCTGAGAGCACTTTTTCATCAGAGTAAGGACCTCCCACCAGGTTCTGCCTCTTATCAATCTATTATCACACTACACTGAGAACCAAGTGTTTAACATATGAGATCTTGAAGGAAACACCAGATCCATCCTGTTGCAATTGTTTTTTATATTTTTGGAATAAAGAATAGTCCAAGATTAATGAAAGTGAGGAAGAGCAGAAGATATGTTAAGGTGTCTCTTGGCGTTCCATGTCCCGTGATTTCCATGTCCATGTCTTTGTTAATTGATTGATGTTCTCCAAAGACAAAGGAGAGACTTGAGATTGCCTGCATAGCTAAAAAAAGCTGTCTCATTTTTGCTCATTTATCCCTCCCAGATCTGCCTAATAGCATTTCATGATTTAAGGTACTGGTAGCTCATTACTTCATTTGTTAAGTTTCCTGCTAAAAATACAGACAGGTGTGCCTCTTTCACAGGCTTCATAGTCCAGGATTAACAGGTTTCAGGTGTATCTTAAAGGATCCAAAGTTCGAAAATGTTCTTGTTCCAGTGGTCTTACAGATACTTGCAGGGTTCCTGAAAAAGTTCTGCTTCTTTATCAAGAAATCTTGTCTGGTAAAACTAACAGTCTCCAGAGCCTAGTTTAACCCTACCCATTTTCAATCATATTTTATAAGTCTCTTCTGCTCTGTGGGCCAAGACCAACTTACAAAGCGCTCTCCAGGCAATGCCAATACCTGTCCCAGCTCCTGAGACTTCACCATTGGTACCAACTCACCTAGATCAAGGACACCTACCACCTAAAATCTGGTTTTAAAAGGGCATATCTGCTTTCATGGCTCACTTATTCACCCAAGCCTCGCCTGTATAACCAGGGCAGTTCTCTGCCCCATTCTTTCTGGCAGTTAACGACCCTTCCCATGGCTAGCTCCATTTATAAGGCCAATAATAACAATATAGTTCTTTCTATTAGCCACCTGGCTTCTCATCTCCCTCAAGAAACAGCTGCCTGAGATCTCCAGGATGACAGTAAACCACATGCTGTTCCAGCCACACCTCTCGCTGAGTGTGAGACCACTAACTCCCAGTTCTCCCCGCTCCCACTCCCATATTGCCCATGCCTGCGGGAAGTAGCCAGACTTGAGCTGGCACCCTTTTAACCAAAGATAGTCTGGAATATTTGGTTAAAAGCATCACCTCAGCTCCCTAACACCCCTTTATACAAAGAATCTGAAATGCTCAGTTGGGGGCTTCACCCCAGCCCTCTGCCATAATCTTAAAATGTTGGGCAGAAAACTCCATTCCAAATTCCCTCCCCTGGGAGTGGTCAGAGTCCAGACTCCACCTCCAAGAAACCCGCCAAACAGTAACCCCTTCCCCGGGAGGGTCATGACAGCCCACCAAAGGTGACCCCTCCCCAGGGAAGGTCAAGATCATACCCACAGGCTTTCAAAACTGCACCAGAGAATAAACACGTGGTCTCCTGGTATCTAGTGGTTGTTCTGCTTCTTCTTCCCCCCTCTGTGTTTTCCCAGTGAGCCACCTGTGACTGTTGGCATCCATTAAAACTTGACATTTTCTAACTTGATCTGATTTGGTCTGATTGGAATTATTGCATTGGCATTGAGGGTTGTCAGCTAAGGAAAAATACTTAACACTATACTTCATAGACAACACTTACAATTCAACTTTCCCCAGGGAGTATTTATTAATATTTGTGCTAACAAAGATCCTTTTTCATGGACACTTGCATGTTTTTCTGTTTGCCAAAATGATTATCTTCTTTTTAAAAAAGTATTTTTAAATTATACACATGAATACAATGTGCTATGATTATATGCATCTCTCATTGCCCTTTTTTTCTCTCTTCCCAGTTTTTCTAACTCCCTTCCTTGGTGTAGGAGTTCCTTCTATTGTGGGTTGCTTTCATTGGTTGAATAAAGAGACTGCCTTGGCCTTTTGATAGGGCAGCCCTTAAGTGGGCAGAGTAGACAGAACAGAATGTTGGGAAGGAGGAAAGTGTGACACACACTATGATTCTTCTGCCCGAGACGGACGCTGGTTAGACTCATGCCAGTAAGCCATGACCTCGCGGTGACATATAGAATATTAGAAATGGGTTAGATCAGGATGTGAGAGTTGGCCAATAAGAGGCTAGAAATAATGGGCCAGGCAGTGTTTAAATGAATACAATTTGTGTGTTGTTATTTTAGGGTATAAGCTCCTACAATACTTCCTGTTCTTAAAGTTCCCCTCCTATGTGGAGTGTGTGAGTGCATGTGTAAGTGTGTGTGTATGTATGTGTATGTGTAGGTGTTGTCCATACAGCTACCCTGGTTGTGTGTTCATGACTAACATGGCTGTGCCATCTCTATAAAATAATATTTTATAGTTCTCTTTACTGCCTTCTGGCTCTTAAACTCTTTCTGCCCCTTGTTTCTGTGATGTTCCCTAGGCCTTTGATTGGGTAGCATAGGTGTTCTGTTTGAGATTGAGAACACACGGATCCCTTATTCTCAGCACTTTTGCAAATTATGACACTGTCTGTTAAGCATCACCCCGCAAGAAGAAGCTTCTCTGACCCAAGTTGAAGGATTTACTATTTTATAGGTTTAACTAAAAATGATTTGAAGGCATTTTCACTATATTCCTGCTTAAGCAAAACATGACTAGTAAATTTTCCTCTGGAGCCTGGGAGCTCTCTAGTTGCTGAATTTTGACAGGGTTTACAGTAACTGGTGTGTGTTCCCTCCCAAGGAATGTGTTTCAAATCTAAATATAGTGATTAGTCACTCCAAAAGAGTCATGCCACTATTGCCCTATTGGGCACATCTTTCTCGTCAGGTAAATTTTATGGCCTACAGTGTCTACAAATGATTGGGACCCTTGATCTTCAAGCACTGTGGATACTAGCCAGGAGAAAAGTGGCTACCAGTGCAGACCTAATTTGATTTCTCTGTGTCCTGTATCAAAAAATGTGTGGTATCATCAGCAATAGAATCTTACAAAATGCTTTTTGTTTCATTTACAATTTCAGAGAGAGATTTTTAAAAATGGGCAAAGTAGAAACAGATTTTAAATCAAGCAGATAAAACCATGGAGGACCCAAGGAATGGTTGACAGGATTTGAATAGTGGAGCCAAGGAATATTCAAGGAGGTACAACTTGAAATGGTATATTTTAGTCACCTTAAATTCTTGCACACTTTTATGTCAAGTTTTGAGGTTCTAAACTTTTTATAGATGCTTTTTAAAAACCATGTATATTTGTAAATGAATATGTATGCATCTGTTTTATTAGTTGAGTCAGCAAAACAAATTTTTGTTCACATACAAGATACAAAAAAAAAGACCACACGATTCAAGTAAAGCAGATTTTATAACTTTTGGGAAATCTTTCAAGTCAATCCTATTGAGATTCATTCTTAGAACTTATCTATTAACCTAGTGTAAGATCTGTGCTTATTACAATAATTCAATAGCTTTGACTTTGTATCATGTCTCAGAAAATAGACAAGTGCTTCTGTTTGGTGAAGTAGCTTACACCTTTCTTCCTGGGTCTTTATGAAGTGACTGTCTGGGGGTTGCTTTGTGCTGTTCATGGAAGAGAAACCCAGGGCAGAGATGGCGTTCAGAGTCACAGAGTAACTGACCTTTTTATCGTGTGTTTCACAGCGAAGCAGTTAGAAGTGTTTCCCAGAAATGCTTGTTCTCACCCTTCTGGCATGATGTAGGCTAAAGATGCTGTGTTGCTTTGAATGAAAATGGTCCCCACAGACTCATAGGGAATGGTACTATTAGGAACTATGTTCTTGTTGGAGTAGGGGCGTACTTGTCAGAGGAAGTACATACCTGGGGGTAGGCTTTGATGTTTCAGAAGGTCAAGCCAAGCCCAGTCTCTCTCTTTCTCTTCCTACTGCCTTATGATCTGGATCTAGAACTCTCAACTGCTTCTCTAGTACCATGTCTGCCTGTGAACCACCAGGCTTCCCTCCATGACCATAACAAACTACACCTCTGAACCTGTAAGCCAGCCCCAATTAAATGTTTTCCTTTATAAGAGTTGCCATGGTCTTGCTATCTATCTCTTTACAGCAATAAAACCCAAACTAAGATCAACACAGACTGCATGTGTTTAGGCTTTGGATAATAATCTCTATTCAAATAAGATCATAGGTGACTGATGCGTACATCAGATATTGAGATTCCTAACTAGAATATTTAGAAAAGAGTTAGTGGTTGCTTGAAAATGCTGGAGTGTCAACCCTAGAGGCAACTTTACTGAACAATTATTAGACATGTGTAACATAGGAAGGTATGTTTCAGTATTTTTCAAATAAATATGTTCATTATACCCAAGCCATAGAAGATGATGTTGGGTCCTGAAATCTGCAATGTACATTATTTGATTGACTTTTAATTTGGTTCCACTAGAACAAAAGATGGGGTGTGTGGAAGAAGGGATGAGGCTAGGGGGCCAAGCCTTTGCAGTTGCTGCTACAGTCTGCATCCATCCTAAGGGGGGGGAATTTATCAAAATTTGGTGGGAAATTTTGAGGGCGATAATGGATTTTTCACTGTGTGAAATAAAATCCTAACAGTTTTTTTCAAAGGACCTTTTTGAATTGAAAATATCTGTCTGAGTTAAATTTGCACAAGGGGAAGATGAAGAGGAGGCCCATCTTTCTCTTGCTGTATTGATGATTACACCACGGGATGTCCAGGGGCAAAAAAATCAAACAGCAGAAACAAGTTACTATTTGCAAAGTGTTAAAACAGCCAGATTGTTTCTTCTTCACTTACTGTTCACAGTGTGGGCTGGCACCACTGTGGTCGCTTAGATATCCCCAGCCTGTCAGGAAAAACAAACTCAGCCCTCCAGAAGAAGAAAAGGGCAGGAAGACAAGCCAGGAAGAGGACCAAGGATTTATCCGCAGTGAACAAAAGGGTGATGTATTTGCTAACACCCTGGTGGAAACAGCTCTGTGAATAGGGAATTACCCCTAGGAAATTCATCTCTTCTTTCCGGTTCACTATCTTTGTTCCGCACTGCAGCACATGCGGTGATTTAATTAGCAGTAGACTCTTTTAACATGTGAAATTTCCTTTACGACACAAAGGCCTATATTGTGAGTTTGATAGAGCTACACAGAGAGGTGATGGGTTATTTCGATGTCTTCTCAAGAAATGTTTCCTCAGTTTTTTTCTTTCAAGTTTTTCAGTGAAGTAAAGCCAAGTGGAGGAAAATAGAAGAAATAAGAAATCATCTTTTGTTACATCATACTCAACGCTGTGTACCTCAGGTATACTTCAGGGCAAACATTTGATATCTGTTCTAATAGATTATCCCCTTTACCCATCCCTGCCCTCTTCCAGTAAAATTTAAGTGTCTGGATTTTTTGCAAATATTATCATATCATTTATGAATATTATATGGTAATTTCAGCATAAATATGAGTTTTAAATTTTTTTAAGTATTCTAGGTATGATGTCTTAAAATATAATCTTTGTCAAAATAATGAGTGATTTAGGTACTTTTGCCAAAGCTGAGTTGACAGAAACAACCAAATTGACCAATTCAATATTTTCTGTTATTTTGTTCATTTTCAGGGTTTTTTCTTATTTGAAACAGGATTTCTGTGTGTATCCCTGGCTTTCTTGGAACTCACTCTGTTGACTAAGTTGGCCTTGAACTCATAGCTGCATGAGCCTCTGCCTCAAAGTGCTTGGATTAAAAGTGTGTGCCCTCATTACTCTGCATAATGGCATAATTTTTTTAATTCACCATTCATTTGAGTAGAGAGCATGTAAAATACCTACTCATTGGAGATTTAATTTTGCCTTGCTTACTTTCGTAACATGTGTAGGGGTGTGATTTGGCCATATGATTATTTATTACCCTCAGTTAAGAGCCCTCCATACTGACTTTTACTTTTAATACTTCATATCATGTGATATAAGTGTTAACTAAAAAAATTAACCCAAAATTTAACTAAAAAATTAGGGATGAGAAAAGAGTTGTTACCATCTATTCTCATATATGGGGCTGTGAACATCCACATAGAAAAATTTTAGAATAGACTTAAACAATAAACCACTCAGGAAATAATATATCAGAATAAAGGCTTTTAGTCAGAGGAAGGCAGCAATCTAAACTGGGGGAAATCATTTGTATTTATACAATATTGAGACACTTTAAAGTGCTCTTATACTATAACACAGTAAAATATGGGAAAATGAATGTAGCATTTCTATGCTGAGTAGCAATACACATTCACACGTTCATTCTGACGAGGTCTCCACAGGATAAGTGTCTACACTTAAGGACCTAGCAAACATTTTCTTAACTAGAGCTCATCAGTGCACACACCTGGCAACTCTTTCTTACAACCAACTTAATCAGGTAGAAATGAATAAAGAGGGATCGGAAGAGGGAGCTATTCAAAATCGTTTTAATGAGAAAGACTCATTTTAGCCCAATTGTCTTGAGACCTGATGTGATACTATTTCTAGTGTTCATGTTCAACAGAATATCCCTGATTAGATTTCTAGTTGTAAAATATATGATGCTCAAAAAGCAGCTTTGAAACAGTGAGTGGATGGATGAATGAATCCTTCTAAACCAAGAAGGAAAAATGTACACCTGAGATGGTTTGTGCTATATAATGTATATTTTGAGTTTTATGTTACATATGTAAATGTGTTTGTGCATACATATGTGTATATATATATGCAAGTCTGATTTCAAATGGTTGATGGTTTGCCCTCTTTTAATTATTACATCATGTCATTTATAAATACACATAAATTACAAATTTTTCTAAATTTTTCCTCTTAAGAATTTTAATCTGCATTTGGCTGTATGGTTTTTTTTTTTCTATCAAGATTCATCATCTTGTTGTGAGTTTTTCAGAAATGTTTTTCTGTTACTCCCATCTATGACTCAGGTCTTCACAGAATGCTTCTGATTTGGGCGTATGCCTCTGATATCTTTTCTTCTTGACTCCGTTACCCTGCCATTTTGATAACACTCAGTCTGCGTAGTCCTTTCCAGTTAATAATGAAAGACCCCCGAGGAGAGTCTTCCCTCAGGAGAGACCCCTTACCCAGGAATCAGCCGAGACCACTCCTACGGATGCAATCAGCAAGAGGCTTTATTCGGATACACAGACGCCTGGGGCAACAAGTCTCTCTGAAGACTTGCGCGCCCTCAGGCTGGGAAGAGGGGTTTTTATAGGGATAGGGGAGCAAAAGCGCGGGCACAGAAGCGAGATGCATAGTTATTGGTTAATTTAAATGAGGCCAGGGTAACTTGGGGACGAATTCCTCAGTGTGTGTGGGGCAGGGTATGCGGGCTTTCCGTCCCTGACTCAAGGCCAGTATGTTTTGCCTTGGATAAGCTATTTTGCTCTTGCCCTAACCTCGACTAGGGCTTTCCGTCCCAGACTCAAGACCAGATGTTCAATTATCATAGATAAGCTGTTTTCGTTCTTGCCCTGACCTCGGGTGTGGAGTTCTAAGCCTTGCGAAAAGGCGTTACTGTAGCTAAGTGGCTGCATAGCTGGAGTGGGGGGTCTTTCAAGGCTGCATAGCTGGACTGGGGGTCTTTCAATACTGCTCATTTTCCTGCAGACTCATGTTTCTTATACTTCGCACACACACACACACACACACACACACACACTTTAGATGTTTTCTTCCTATATAGAACAGGTTAGCCTGGAACTTATGACATTCCTGTCTCATCTTCCCCACTGTCTTTCCAAAATATTTTTAAATGGTTATAAAGAAATATGTATTCTCTCATTTTTTTCCTTGAAAATACCACTCATCATTCCATGTAAATGTAGTCTGGCTACACTTGTCTATTTTATAAATATCTCTTTTCAATCTTCATTCCTATAAAATTATAAAAAGTTTTGACTGCCTGTTTTATACTTCCTCACCAGCTCTCTTCTTTGATAAGTGTCCATGTTGTTGACATATCTTATGCCTTTAGTGTCAGATGTTGTCAGTTCAACCCAAACATACAAGTTATGCTATTCCATGCCTGGGAAGACCAAGGTTTAGCATTTGAATTTTCTAAGTATCTCTGATTTTAAGCTTCCCCAATATCTCTCAAGTATGTGTTAGGGGTCAAACCATTACTACCTTGCTGAAAAAGCCTCAATTTAAGTTAGAATCACTCTAACTCCTAAAAGCTTGCTGTATTATTTATAAAAAAATTACATATTGCTTAACAATGTTAGATTTTAGTCTCTAGAATGGACATTCTTGAACACTAGAAGTTTGACTTACCCATTTTTAAATCCCATGGTCTACAGCATCGAACAGTTCAGAGTAGACATTGTAATCATTGAATTGAGTGAACAAATCATTCAAGTGAGGTTTTTCTTTAAGAAAATTTTGTTAAAATATTGTTAATCTCGTCTAATTTTCCATCATATCCATAGGTCCTCTTGCTGGCTAAATTTGGCTTTAGGCTCAGTATCCATGATAGAAATGATTTTATCATGTGACAATAGGACTATTTACATCAAGTCATATCACCATGCATATTTTATGAGGAATATTTCTCTTAGAGCATGCCTATCATAGAGAACTATGGTATATTAGGCAGATTAACATTTATGATTGACATTTTGTCGTCCTGGCAACCAAGGTCAGTCTGACCAGGAAAACTACAGCCATTAAAGAGCTAAAAGAACATCTTCTAATGTACTCAGTGGGGGTCATTAGGATATATTACTTGATTTCCTTCCCTTTTTACCTAAGACTGTAATTATACTTACAAAAATGAATAATTTCGCTGAAAAATAAGAAAGAATAATAGGAGCTTCCTGTCATTATTACATAACGACAGCTGGTACTCTCATTTTGTATTTGTCTGGAGTGTAATTGGGATCTCTGAGCATCAGTGAAAGCCTTTTATTCATCTTTATGTCAATCCAAGATCAAGATCACTGTGCTTAACATTTGACCAATGGTAAGGGCTTGTAAAATGAGTGATCAGATTTTCATTTTTGAGATCTGGCCTTTAATACACACTTCAATTTATTTTATGACAATGTGCTTTTCCTTGTTATTTTATTACAGTACCATAAAATAGTTGTTAACTCAAAATCCCACAGGAGATTTTGAACATCTTGAAACCAGGATTTTTTCCACTGAGTTGGTGTTTCATTAGAAATTATTCAGTTTGGCCTTGTTTTTATATTGTAAGTGGGCAAAAGTGCAAGGGAAGTGAACTCACCTTCCTTAGGCTTTACAGTGTTTCCTACACAGAGTCAGACAGACAGACACACATACAGAAAAAGTCTCTCTCTCTCTCCCCATCTGCTTCTCCTCTTCCTCTATGAGTTATTTAGAGCTGAGAATTTCTACTATATTATTTCATAGAAAGATAATCTCTGCTTTGCAATGTTCCTAATGCAGTGATTCCCAATCTTGAAAAGAAATCTTTCTTTCTTTCTTTCTTTCTTTCTTTCTTTCTTTCTTTCTTTCTTTCTT
>JABTXL010005037.1:15931234-15967008 GCA_025134845.1 Neodon shergylaensis | reverse complement strand
CTTTCTTTCTTTCTTTCTTTCTTTCTTTCTTTCTTTCTTTCTTTCTTCCTTCCTTCCTTCCTTCCTTCCTTCCTTCCTTCCTTTCTCTCTCTCTCTCTCTTTCCCTCTCTCCCTCCCTCTCTCTTCTCTCTGTGTGTGTCTGTGTGCGTGTGTGGTGTGTGTGTTGGCACATATGTGGCACAGTCTGTGTAAATATTACAACTTTGAGATGGAAAAGTTTCCCCAGTGTAGGCATTATGACTCTGAGGGCGAAGGTTTCTTCAGTGTTACAGCTCTGAAGAGAACAGTATTCTAGCAGTTGGGAGCCAAGTAATACCACAAACTTATACCATGTAACCAACCTCACACAAGAGATTTTTTTGGGAGAGAATCAAGAGGGTGGTTGCCCTCTGCTCAAGTGAGAGCAGCAGGGAACTGTTTAGGAGACAGGCATATATATATATGGTAAAGGTATATTGGTGGGCTAGGGTAAAGATTCCCAGGATGGGGACTGGTGAGATTTCAAAACAAACCCAAGGAATGTTTTTTTTTTTTTGTTGTTGTTGTTTGTTTTGTTTTGTTTTTCCCCCTCAGGGATTGGTAGGTTTTGATAAGTTTTCAAACCTGCAAGTGGGTGGTTGTAGTTAGGGTTTCTATCTATGTGAAGAAACATGGCAACTCTTATAAAGGAAAACATTGATTGGGTGTTTTACACTTCAGAGTTATCATTATGATGGAACATAGAAGCATGCAAGTAGGTATGGTACTAGAGGAGGAGCTGACAGTCCTACACCTTGGCAAGGCCACACCTACTCCAACCAAGCCAAAGCTCCTAATAATGCCTTTGCCCATTTGCTTATGGTACCAATTCTATTCAAACCACCACATTCCACTCCCTACAAGCTTGTAACAATATTGTAATGTGAAATGTATTTAGTACAACTTTAAAAGTTATCATAGTCTTTATTAGCGCTTTAACAATGCTTTAAAGTCCAAAGTATCTTCTGAGATTGACGCAATCTCTTAACTGTAACCCCCTACAAATCAAAATAATAAAAAGAAAACAGATCACATACTTTCAAAATATAATGGAAAAGGATATATGTCACCATTCCAAAACACAGGAAAGGGAACATAGTGAGGACCAAAACAAGACTGAAAATCAGCTGGGCAAACTCCAAATTCTGCATCTCCAGGTCTGATACCAAGACCCTCTTTAGGTCTCCGACTCTTTTCAGTTTTGACTGCAAAATACTTTTTTTCACTAGGGCTGGTTCCATTTCTGTTAGCAGCTTTCTTTGGCAGATATCCCAAGAATCTGGAATCTCCAACACTTTGGGGTATCCAAGGCAATCCAGTCTTTACCTTCACAGCTTCACATAATGGCCTTTCTAAACACCCCGGCACATGCCTGACCTCAGTGACTTTCCTTAGTAGCTCCTTGACTCTAAATCCAGAACCATGTGGGTAAAGCTGCCAAGTTCTGATGCTTGTTGGGGCCTGGAACATGGTTGTCTTGTTCAATTAAATCATTGTCAGTTTTCTGTTTTCAATGACTCCTTCACTGCCTAAATTTGGCTGTCCTGGAACTTTTTCTGTAGGTCATGCTGGCCTCAAACTCAGAGACTGGCCAGCTTCTGCCTTCCCAGTGGTGGATTAAAGGTGTGTTCCATGATGTGTCCTAAGTTTTTCTTTAATTCCTTTCACAAGTTGGAAATTTAGCTGGGTGGGATCTTGCCCTGAGGGCACCACTCCCTTTATTCCATTTCTTAATCTGTTTATCTCCTTGAAGACAGAACTCGGTTCCATTCCACTTCCTGGGACACTTTTTCTCCTCAAATTGTACATTATTTTACTTTTTTTTTTGCTCAGTTTTTCATTAAAATCTTTAGAAGCAAGAGCACGAATTTCATATGTGGAATTCAGAAGACAACCTCATTTGTCCGTCTGTATTACCTCCCTTTATATAAGAGAGCCTGTGCTCCTTCCTGCCTGCCACCTACCTAGGAGCATGGCTGGCCCTAAAGCTTCTAGGGATTCTCTTATCTCTGCTCCCTTCCCTCTCCCCACAGGAATAGTGTGAACATCATGCTAATGTACACAGCTCTATGTCAGTTCTGGCATTCATGGCTTATATAGCAATTTTTTTTCTACTCTGCCATTTCCTTCACTGCTCTTGAACATTTTGATGACATAAACCAATCTCTTAATAACTTTAATGTCCTTAATTATGTCTAAATTGTTTACTAATGAACATTTAAAATCCTCAAACATTTGTAATAGATGCTTTAATGAATGGTATACAGGGTGAAGGACACTTTAAAATACTTTTATTGACAGCACAACATGTTATTAATTTTAATACCAATTATTACTCAGAAGATACAGTCTGCTTCACTTCCTTTGTTACTGTTTTTGGGAATCTTGGCATATGTGCCAGTGACAGTTAATTTAGTCAAGGTCTAAGCTCTGTGTATTTTGATTTTTGAAGTCACAGACTGTCACAGAAGTAGGAGATTTAATTGGACTATTTCTTTGACTACAGTTAATTTTTCATGAAATTCTCTTTTAATTCTCTGTCACTATTATGTAAAGATTAGTGCATGGAATTCATTTTGTAAATTTCTGTTTCTCCAGAAGTCACAAAATTATTCTAAGAAACACACTGTGTGGTATTGAACAATAATCTTGAATTTCTAAAACTCTTCTTGGAAATGAGTTAGAAAATTCAGGTTACCAAACTTGTGTGGTCATGGCCTTTCTTTAAAACACACACACACACACACACTGAGTATTTCATATGTGATATTTTGATCCCATTCTTTTCTCTTTCCAACTCCACTCTGATCATTCCCTCATCTCCCTATCCATCCAACTTCATGTTTTTCTTTATTACAAAAACCAAACCAAACCAAACAAAAAAGCCCCCAAACCTATTGTTTATAAATTTTTTTTCACAACATAATGACACATATTAACAATTTACTTGTTTTGATTTAATTTTAGTATAAACCACACAGTTAACAGTAGATTCTCTTCATAGCATGATCTTCTTTTAGAAGAAACAGTCACTTCTTGTATTATTAAAGCCACAAATGTTCTATAACACCATTCACTGTTATTAATATACAAATTCTCATTCAAATGGCCTTAGAAATAATTTTAACATTTGCTGTGTAAAAGTTTCTGATATGGGATTCCCCTCTCTTTGCTATGAACGTGTTTCATTGCCACTGATTAATAAAGAAGCTGCTTTCAGCCAGTGGCTTAACAGATTATAGCTAGGTTGAAAAAGTTCTAGAGAGAGAATGGGTGAAATCAGAGAAATGCTATGTATCCCGAAACAAATGACTGGGAACCTTACCTGTAGACAGCAAGCCCTGTGGTAAAATATAGGATAATAAAAATGGGGTAATTCAAGATGTAAGAGCTAGGTAGGAATATGCTAGAGTTATTGGCCAAATAGTATTGTAATTACTACAGTTTCTGTGTGATGATTTCAGGCCTGGGTAACCAGGAACAAATGAAGAGTCTCCATCTACCAGTTTTCTGTGAGACTAAAACATGTCACCCTGAAGGGAATATCTTTCTTCAGGGAGGAAAACAACAAAATAATTCTAGGAAATCCCTGAAACTGACCAAAATCACTAGGCATATCTATGTCATAGTAGGCAATAAAGGCTATTGAGAGTCACTCTGAGACAAGCTAAGCTACAAAGAAGATTCTAAGACAAACTAAGCTGCAATGACTCTGAGACAAGCTCTACTGTCTGGAAGAAATAGAAACTAGCAGAGATGCCTGAAAGACATTTAGACCACATGAGTCTTTTAGAAAGGACACCCTTCAAACTGTTGAGATGCCTACAGCTACACAGTATGCTCCAGGTTCACAGCTTTGCCAGCTGTTACCCTTGCTAGAATGAGATCTGGTGATACAGCTGTCTTTGGACCATTTATGCTCCTATAAGTAACCCTTCATTCATACTCCTGTAAGTAATACCAATAATACTTATAGATGACCAGATTGTTCTTTGATGGTATCTGTGTTTTAGTCTGTTGTGGGCTCCTTATTTGGGTGGGTAGATGTGTGTAGCATTTCCCCCAGGAAAAGTCTGGTCCCACAACAGCTTGTTGGGACCATTTCTGTCAGTGCTCATCAGTTTATCCTTGCTCATCTTTAATGTGGCTGAAGAGATGCTGTTTCTGAGATTAGGAGAAGAGGTTCTAAAAGTTTCAGCTTTCAGTTTCCTTTCCTTATTTATGGTAATTATAAAGGTGTTCTCTTTCTACCCATTAAGTGAGGACCAGTTTTCTCAGAGCTTGGTAATGTATTCTATTAATTCATTTCCAGTTTGTGCATGTATTGAATTAGGAGACTCCTTAAAGTTAATTAAAGGTTGCAACCATTCTTGTCAAGTTCTTCATTTTTGCTCATTGGGAAGACTTTGCTACAAGACATAGAATTATCTAACTACAGACTGAATGTGAGGATCTATTTGAAGTCATATTTATAGTCAAGTACAAGTGAACATTACTTTTTCTCTTTTTTGACAAAAATGAGATTATTAAATTTTATCTTTATCCTGTGGATCATTTACATACATAAACCAGTACTTTAATCTCTTTAGAGATTGGATATCTTCTGTTTTGCTGCTTATTTGCTTACTCTTAAAACTAGAAACAGAACTTAGCAATATCTAGTAAGATGTCTTGAGGTCAAGTTTCTCTCTGTCTAGACTAAGAGCTCTCTGTTGGTTCAGTCTGGTATTATTCTTGAGAATTGCCTAAATTTTGCTGATGCATAATGTGCCTTGTTTGATTTATCCAAGGGTATTATTTTCTTTTATTGGGACTAAATTACTATTTACAAGTTTTTGACATTTGTAATTGTTCAAATATCAATGCCTTTGATACTAATCATATGCTTTGTTGAAAGTGGCCATCAAGATATCCAATTGTGCTTGTGTCTCTGACAGTTTCTCCCCATCATCTCTTCTATTTTGCAGTTATGCTCACCCTGGTGCTTTTGTGAATGCTTTGTGAGCTATTCAAGCTTTTGTGACTCCAAAATTGTTTTCCTAGTTGCAGATGAGATGGACTGATAAGCCACAACACTCCAGCACTCCAGTGTACTGTCCCCTGTCATCTGAGATAAATGTTTAATTCATTTAGGCTACAAATATTTCTTTTAAAACTGAAAGATCATATACCAAGCCAAGATTTAAGTTTTAAGTTATATTTATTTATTTTGTCTGTGTTCCTAAGTTTATACAAGTGTGTGTGCATACACCATCATGAAGATAATTTGCAGGATTAGTTTCAGTTCTCTCCTTATCCTGTGTGGAATTCTAGGGATGGAACTCGGGTTGCCATGCTTCTCACCAAGTACCTTTATGAATCAGCCATTTGTAGACCCTTAAGTTGGAATGTATCATAAATGTGAGTATACAAATATAATTTAAGTACCTGTTTCAATTACATCAAAGTATGTATCTTTGTAGTCTATACTGTGGGCCCTCCTGCCTTGCACCATCTGAGATCAAAGGCCTAAGTTTATAAGCTAAGGCTATAAGCTTTTTAGGAAAAGATATAGATATGAATGTTTTTGATCTTGAATTAGACAATGTGACAGGTGCTTTAGTTTTTTAAAATATGTATATTGTTTGACAAACATCATGGCCCAAAACCACTTTACAGTTCACTATGAAGGGAAGCCAGCACAGGAGGTCAATGCAGGCACCCAAAAGCAGGAACTGAGGCAGTAACAGCTAAAGAGGAATGCGGCTTACTGTCTTTCTCTCCATCCCTTGCTGGGCTTACATTTTCATACAATCTAGGACCACTTCTCCAGGGCTGAGTTAACCCACAGTGGCTTGGATCCTTCTACATCAATAATAAAAAGAAAATGCCCCACAGACTTGTTTACAGGCCAGTTTGATGGAGGCATTTTTTTTTTCAATTGAGTTTCACTCTTACATGATGACACAAGCTTTTGTCAAGTTGACAACAAAAAAAAAAAAAAGAAACCCTAGCCAAGATGACATGTAAAACACAAATTAAGAAAATTATATATATTGGTATTTACTAAAAGCCTTATTCTCTGAATAAAAGTTTGCCATAGCTGGAATGTATGTATTTTATTCTATCAGAGTTTTCTATGTTGCATTTTTAGTCAGAGACAAAATATTTAGTTAAAAAGTTGGGGTCTTTTATGATTTTTCTATTGTGAAAAAGAATTAATGGCTAACAACAAAGATGTCCACCAAACTAAATTGATTTTCTCTAATAACTAGTAAAAGGCACTAAGGAGTCAAGTTCTCAGTCATGTTTTATTACTAAAATTGTGGATATTTGGTTAAAAGTGGCAAAAGATATCTCTGAGAAATTGAGGACGGTAATCAACGAGGGGATGAGAGGAGAATAAGCAATTGAGAAAATTAAAAGAACATGTAGAACAGATAAAAAAAAGTGGATTGGCCCATTCAGTCCTGCAGTCATTCAGTCCCAAAGAAACACACAAAGGCTTATTTTAATTATAAATTATTTGGTCTATTAGCTCAGGCTTATTTATTAACTAGTTCTTACAACTTAACATAATGCATAATTCTTGTCTATGTTATGTTTAGCCACCTGGCTTGGTACCCTTTTCTCAATGAGGCATTCTCATCTTGCTTCCTCTTATCTGGCTGGTGACTGCATCTCTGCCTTTCCTCTTCCCAGGATTCTCTTAGTCTGGTCACCCCGCCTACACTTCCTGCCTGGCTACTGACCAATCAGCATTTTATTAAACTAATATGGGTGACAAATCTTTACAGTGTACAAGAGCATTATCCCACAGCATTGGTCTATAGAGCAGTCATCCTTGTAGGTATTAAAGGGACGCTAGCCAGCCTGAGCATGGCAATCGTGGCTCTGGCAGACCTTGCTCTCCCCCACTTGCTGAAAACCTTTAGATTATATTCCTAAAGCTAACCACTAAGGCTGATTCCCTTATTTGGTCAGTTCCTCCTCCTGGGGTTGACTACCAAGGTCCAGTTATTAAAATATTGAAGTGTGGCAATCAAAATCCCCCCTTGCCTCAACTAATTAACCTGCAACCTCCAAACCTACCACAACTGGCCCATTCTTTCTAACTAACACAGATCATCCTTTATCCTCTTAAAAAAAAATCACACCTGTAAGATCATTTGCTGCTGATTTTCTGCCCGAGTTAGAAATCAGTCACTTTTAATTTTCTTGCCCACTTAATAAAAGCTCTCTCTGTGAAAACAGATGTTTGAGTGTATTTTCTGCTTATCCAGGGAACGTGAAGGAGCCCTGTTGTGTGTGGTTCCCACCAGGTACTTCTTAGGAGCCAACTGTATCTTTTGCAGAGTTTGACAGAATGATAACACACAAAACATTTTAAATAAAGGTAGTAAGCACAGCATTTTGGTTTTTGTTTGCATTCTTTCTCTGTAAAAAAGAATAGAACCTAAATTATTCTTGTTTTGAAATATGGAAGCCCAAATGGAATTCTGTCTTCTTTTTGACTAAAATATGATTTTTCTTGAGTACCTGTCTAGCTTTGTATTGCTATAATAAAATATTCAAGGTAGCTAACTTATAAAAATGTTTATTTATCTCTCAGTTTTGGGGGTAGGTTCAAAGCTCAGGACTGAGCAGATGTGGTGTCTGTAGGTCTGGCCTTTTGTAAGGGTGATGGAGCATATAATGGCAGAGACGTGTTGGAGCAAATGAAAACGTTTCATAATATTCGCTTCAGGCATGCTGTGTCCCTTGTCCTAAATTTCCACCCTCTCTCAGTGTTGTCACAGTGAAGTCCAAGAATTTAAATATGGAAATTTCATTATGTGTGCTGAACTTCCCCATGAAAGGCCCAGTTTCAATGTAACTTATTCGCTGTTCTCCTGCTCTCTTCTTCTGGAGGACTGACCTCTGGTCCTGTGTATTTCTGTGGTGCTCTGTCCTTTTGTAGCTACTGCTGGCCTTTACTCATTAGGGGTCACAGCCCCTGAGCAATCATTTGTTTTGCCCCCTGTGTTCTCTAACAGTAGATGATCCTCCACAGAGAGGACTTCTTATATGGGTCCTGACACATGACATTGAGCTAGTTTATCAAATGGTTCAAGGCAGATTTATTTCTGGGATCTTAAAAGATTTATAAATCTCGTATTAGCTGTGACTTCATTTTAACATCTATTCAAAAGACTACATTAAAATTCTTTTAATTTCATCTTGTTTTGTATATATGACTATTTTGGCTGCATAGACAATTGTGAGTCACTATTTGGATGCTGGGACTTGTAATCCATCTCCCTGGACCCCCCAGAAGATACTTTTATTATTTATTCTATAAACACCAGACTATGGATTTTCTGGACACAAAATTTCTAGTATCATCTGGGAAGGGTAACATGGCTATCTTCACTGCAAAAAGTTTACAATGGTATAGAAAGCAGGAAGAAAATGCACACTGGTGCACACAGGTATAAACAATCTATATAGCGTAGTTCTTTATAAAATGCAATATATAAGAAAATGAAGGCGTATCAAAATCGTAGCAGGAACAGGGCAAGGGTAGGTCATGAGGCAGCAAGGCAGTCTTCAGCTCTGTAAGAAAAGAGCTACACTGCCTGATGAGTTTGTTAAAACTGGGTCACCCGTTTTCCTTCTTTCTCCCACCACTCATCTCCTGCCCGACGGATCCAGACAGGTCAAAAGGAAGTAAGCCTCCGCCATAGCCAGAGAGACGCTTTTGTTGACCCAGGTCACAATGGTTCTTGTAGATCTATTTCTGGTCTCACACCATAGGAGGGTACAGGAGACGGCTAATCAAAACACAGCACCAAAGGCATTCCATTTGAACACTCTTGTGGAAAGTACGAGAACAGCATGGCTGTGTCAAGATATAACTTTCTTAATTTAAAACTGTGAAAATATCTTCACGTTTGAAAGTCCATAAAGATCTACATAGTGGGTAAGAACTGAGCAAGGAGGCCAATAAGCAATTAAAGCAAAAATGAAATTGACAGGTCACAAGATAATATTCCAAGCTAATGAAGGCTTCTTGTGGAGAGGGAGAGAGAGAGAGAGAGAGAGAGAGAGAGAGAGAGAGAGAGAGACTCACTTGGAAATTATTTTTTCTTTTAAAATAGAAGATTATTATTTATGTAGAATTAAGCATTCTTTGTGATGAATAAACCCTGTATCAGTGATGCTCAGCTTGCTCAAGATTGGTCACTGCCATTGCTTTCTTTGTGTGCTCTCTCCATAGTATATTTTGGGGGGGAAAAAAAAGACTTGCAGCTCCTTTGCACTTATTATTAATAGATTAGTTCTCATTAAATAGAATAATGAAAGACAATTGTCAGGCAGAGCTTTTCACAAGCTTCGAATGAAAAGCAGCAACACACCCATTCATTATACATCCAAGCCCAAACAAAGGACACTTCCATTGCAGCCAGCTTGTGCATTGTGATTTTAGGAAAGCACACATCTCTAAAATTATGTTCATTTGTGTGTGTGTGTGTGTGTGTATGCACAGCACATGTGTGGGGGTCAGAGGACAATTTGCAGGAGTCCTTTCTCTCCTTCCAGATGTGGTAGGTAGCCAGAGATGAAACTTAAAGTCAGGCTTGATGACAAGAAATTTTATACATCAAGAGCCATCTTACTATTTTGGTAAGGATAGAACTTAGTATTCTTATAAAAGTTACTGAAAGTTGCTCAAAATACTCAGTCCTTTTTTAAAAATTTGTTTCAGCTTTTTTTGGCATGACACCACAGACATTTTAGTCAGATGATTCTTGTTGTGTATTGTAGGAATTTTTGGCAGGGTCCTGGGCCTCTGCGTGCTAGATGTTATTAGATCTTCCCTAATTGTGATAATCAAGAAATAATTTTAGACATTAGGAAATAACCCCTGAGGAGAAAAACAGAACTCAGTTGAAATAAGATACCAAGGGGCCTGGAGCAGGGTTTGACAGTCATTGACCTGGAGGAATCCAGCAGACAAAGAAAGAACAGATAGAATCAAGTGTGGGTTGAAGAGGAGACACAGAGGAGGGAGTTAAATGAAACCGCTTTCCAGGAAGGCAGCCCTGGGTATGAGAAGGACTGTAAAAACAGGCCTGTCATCTGCTGTTGTCTGGACAAGAGTGTGTTTTTAGAGAGCATCATATTCAGAGGACAATTCCACGCAGGAGAGGAGCAACAATGCTGCTTTAGGATATTGCTAGTTTTCTCTATTCCAGGGGGGATGGTGTAGGTGACAATATATATATATATATATATATATATATATATATATATATATATATATGAAAAAGGATAGGAGATGTGTTTCTCAATTCAGAGTTTCTAATTTGGGTTAAAATGCTACTTGTCACAGTTTGGCTAAAGCAGAAGATGGATATTAACCTCACAAGGCTCTCAGGCTTCATAAAGACAAACCTTAAATTACCCAACACGCTGTTCAGCTGTTAACGAAGTGCTGCCGTCTGCAGTAATTCGAGATTGGAACTGTCATTCTCTTTATCTGTCATTCACTTTGTGAACTGGAGGCTGAATCACAAGTAAAACCAGAATCCAACACAGCTCTGTTTTACCAGGTAGTCATTGTTTAATGATTTTCAAGTTGCCATGATTGTCACGAGCTCAATTTATAGTAGCCATCAGAGCCCAATCTTATTTATTTTTACCATTATTTTCTACGAATTAGAAAAGAGTTGTTTTAAGAACAGTTATGAATTAAAACTGAATTTTGCTCTTAAACTTTCAGATGAAAACTAAATTCCTGGGGACTGTGGTCCCAGCTGGGTTTGCACACAAAACACCCGGTTTGGTGCTGAGGAAGCTCTGATGTCAACAACAAACTAGCTAGCCAGATGCTCAGAAGTGGGTGTAGACTGCTTGGCAATATGGTCAGTGTTTGAATTATAGTGCAGGGATTAGGTACCCAGAGAAAGAGCTCAGAGACCTGACATCATAGTGTTTATGAGCAAGAATGAGGGACAGGAGAAGTATCAGAGCCCTCCTCAGAGGTGGACTCTTTCTACCTTTACCAAAGGTCAGAGAGTTGAGGCCTGTTCTTGTTCCTTCAAGGTTGTTGACAGGAGGTTTGAGGCCAGGTGTGGTTACTAACAGGATGTTTTGACCTAGGGTGTGGTTACTTGTTGCTTTGGGTATTGGAGAATGTGTGATTACTTTGTTCGTTACTTGAATCTTGGCAAAGAAGCCTTTTGTCTTCACTCTCCTCTTTGGATTGGGGTACTTAAACCTCAGGAGGAACAAACATGGGTGGATTGGATTCAGTATTCACTGGGTTGCTCTTCTGACTCTGTCCTGTGTCTCTGTCTTTCCTTTTGTACCTTTAATTTTTCTACCTGCCATTTCTTAATTCTCACACTTCCTTCCAAGCTTGGACAAATAAACCACGTGGGATTTGGCTGATGTTGTCGCCCTGATTGGGGGATACATCAGAGAAGGAAATGCTCATCTTAATTATACTAAAGTTTCTCTCTCTGTCTCTGCTGTTCATGTGTGTGTGTGTGTCTGTGGTGTGGTGATGTCTGTGGTCTTTGGTGTGTGCACGTATATGTGTGTGGTATGTGGTGTGTGTGAGTATGTGTTCTATGTGTGGGATGTGTGTGTTTGTGGTATGTGGTATGAGTGGTATGTGTATATGTGTGGTGTAGTGTGGTCTCTGTGGTGTTTGATATGTGGTATGTAGTATGGTGTGTGTGTGTGTCTTTGTGGTGTGTGTGGTGTATGTGGCATGTGTGTGTGGTATGTGGTATGTGTGGTGTGCTGTATGTGTACTGTGTTGAGTGTATATACTGTGTTGTATGTGTATGTGTACTGTGATGTGGTAGGTATGGTGTATGTGTGTGTATGTGTGTGTGTGTATATGTGTGTATGTGTAGACTTCAATAGTCACTCTTTAATTTACTTTTTGAGACAGGTTCTCTTACCAGATCTGGAGCTTATAATTTGTCTAGACTGGCAGGCTAGCAAGTCTCAGGAATTCTCCTGTCTCTGTCTCCCTAGAGTTGAAGTTACTTCTAAGAGATGAGATCTTGTATATAAATTAATTTTTCAGTTTTATATAGGCTTGGGGGAACAGACATCTGTTATCTATTTTAACAATCAACTTTTTCTTTAGAATTAGACATGGCTGATATCTAGATAATTTAAAAGGTTTAGACTTTAATTATGTTCTTTTTATAGTGAAAAATGGCAATTTACAGTCATAATGTAAAATGACATGGTCTGCTGGATGTAGCTAACACTTGGAAATCTGAGACAGGAGGATCACCATGAGTTTGAGATCAGCCTGACCTACAACAGTGAAGTCCAGAACAGCCTGGACTATAGAGTTCACACATTTTACTCTACACCGACACCGCAAATAAAAGACTAGAAAATGTCAATCATTTCTAACCTCAGTAAGAGAAAATTTGCTTTTAAATATATTTTTCATCCCACTTTACTGTGATGAAAGAATATTCCTTTTTACAAGAATGAGAATAAGAATTCTCCTTTTATATTATATATCTCTTCTACAGGAGAAAGGGCATCTAAAATGATACACCAGACTAGTACTTGATTTAGGTAAAATTAGGTACGAATAAATTCTGTAGTAATTAACAACTCTTTCTTACTTTTGCTGCAATGTATTTGCACATGATGTTTCCCTGACAAAAATGACTCCAATGATAATTCAATATTCCTGAAAAGCATCCAAGTTTCTCTGTTTGTGTACTTACCTCTTAAAATGTTCAGTATTTCTAATTTTGATGTGTGTGATCTCAAATTCCTAATTCTCCTGTCTATGCCTCCCAATTGTTATATTACAGACCTGTACCACCATGTCTGGCTAGGCAGCACTTTTCCCAGTGAAAAAGAATTGAGCTACACAGCAGTTTTCTGTGGTATTTCACAAGCATCCACAATTCCAGTTTCAGAAGACCCAAATCTCTTTTGACTTCTTCAAGCACCAGACACAGACATATTGCACATAGGGACACGTAGGCAAAATATTCATATTCATAAACTAAAACAAAACAAAACAAAACCTAAAACTCCCCACAAAGTATGTAAGCTAGGGTTTACCATATCTGGTTCATAAGCTGGTATGTAGGTATTTCTAATGTTACTTTCAATTCTTGAGTCATATTCTATTTAATAACCTCACATAACAATGTTTCTCTGTTCAGATAGATGTGTTTGTATGTGTGCAGATGTCTCTTTGGAAATACGTACTGCACACTGGACATTTTGGAGACTGTTTGCTTTGGAGACCCAGTATAAATAAAGCCTTGGAAAAACATAGCCCTAGGCTAAATACAAATAGTCACCTGTATCTGAAAATCAAAAAAGACGTTCAATGAGGAACACTTTTTAATATGTATATATTTGGCCTTATCTTAAATGTCTCAGATAAAGCTGGTGCTTGCTCAACTCTCTGAAATATCTAATAGTCACCTGTTTTCTTAGAAAAAAAGTTTAAATATAACCATACCTTTGTGTCTGCCTGTCTATCAGGCTGCGTTCACTCTACAGTACAGAATTTATAAGGAGTGAGGAAGCTTATCATCTTCCAGTTAAAATACCATGTAGCATTTTTAGGAAAAAAAGTTGGCAAAATGAAATGCATTTTACTGAATCTCTTACTGATTTTTTCCTTGATTACACTCTAGTAAGGATTGTCGTAGATGGTGGAAATCACTATAGTGGTGTGTGTTCTTGAGATCACAACTGGCTATTCTCAGTTTTTAGTATGTTCCATTTTGTGTGAGTATTTAAGTTTGCTTTGCAGTGAATAAATTCTGGTACCTAATTATGTCAGTCCTGAATCTCAGTAAAACAAAATCAATCAGGGTATATAGATATGTGTGGAAGAGATTAGGTATGGATATTAGCTTGCCAAAGTATGGAAGCTGAGAGTCTCACAATCTGTTATCTGCAAAGTAGGAAAAATGACATCATTTATTTCAAAGATCCAAGAATTGATAGGGGAGGGGGCTACTTTTATTAGTCCTAGAGTCAGAAAGCCAAACACTACAAGTTCTCATGTTTAAGGGCAGATGCTGGATCTCCCAACTCAAGGTGTGTATAGAAGAGTAAGGAGGGAGGGAAGGAGAAGGCTGAGAGGGGAAACTCACCTTTCTTACACAATGGAATGTGTTCTGAGCTTCAATGTATTCAGGTTGCCAAGAATGGATACTATTTCCTCAGCCAAGTTTGTCCAATTGCAGTAACTATAAAACAGGATGAAAAGCATCGGAAATTCTTCACATAATCATAGAAGCTACCCTTTCTTGTTGTCCTGGAAGCTAGAAGTCTGATGAATAGATTTGGTGTTTTGTGAAGGTAAACTCCCTGGCTTCCAGCATGGTACCTTCTCACCTCAGATGGAAAAGGAGACTGTGCTCCCTTGGGCTCCTTCTTTGAGAGTAGCATCCCATTCCTGACGGCCATCTCCCCAATGACCACACCTTCAAACTCCATTTCTTTCAAGATTAGAATTTCAGTATGAAATCTGAATTCCAGGTGTGTGCATAGAAAATCACAAGCAGACTGCTTATTCCGATAGCAGTCACTTCTGAGTCCAGTCAGACACACCGGAAATCGCGTCTGCCAGTCATCTGAGCATTCCTGAGCACAACCCCCTTTATAAATAAAAGACATACTTGCCTTTTCAGTCAAAACTACTCAGCTATTAATGTATGGATAATAGTTCTGTTTCCCTCTAAAAATGATCCTGCACCATTTTAAATAAAACTTGTAATCCCGAAAACATGGCACTGGATTGAGTGTTCGTTCCCAAGCTATATATAATTCTCATGTGTTCCATTAGAATATTTTTCTATTTTAGCGCAGGGAGGATTATAACAATTATAATTCATAAGGAATTCATTTTTAGATAGTGCCTGAGGTGCTTCTGGTAAATGAGAAAATAAACTCCACTTGGTAAGACAGACTATGTCTGGATTGCTCTGTTCTTTCTGCGCTAGCCTTTTGCAGGTCATTGGATTTTTCTTGTTTTCATCCTTCTATATAGTGTGTGTAAGGAGGAGGAGGGATGGGAAAAGCTGTAAAATCCTACCTTGCTGGCGTCGATGAAGACAGAGCCTTGCTTTCATTATTATTCAGGTCTGAGAGGCGCCTGAATATCGCAGGCCTCTCTCACCAAGGCAGAAAATGAGACTTAATATAATTTTTACAATTGAGTCCCTCACACAAGAGGATGATTAATGAGGATGGCATTTACCCTGATTGTTGTGCTCTTTAGAAAGATATTCTCAATGAAGAACTCTCATTTCCAGGCTCCAGCTGGAGAGGACGTTCTTCAAGAAAGATACATGGTCTGGCTGTTTCACTAACCACATTCTTAAGTACAGATTTCTATCCTGGTAATTTCTGTCAGACTCACGAGGAGAGATCTGTTTGTTTTGAAAGAAAGCATTTATAACTTTGTGCAAGGGTGCATGGCTGACTTTACTCTGAAGCTTGTTAAAGACTCCAACATTTCACTTTCAATTGCATTGTTCGGAAGATTTAACTGACACTTATACTGTAGAAGCTCAAAGTATTCACCTGTGACCTTAGCTGATAATTTTGGACATACATATCTAAAATCAGTCAAGGTTTACAAACTATGAGGTTATTTTTCAGTTCTCATAGCTGGAAGGGGCTGTCAAGTTGCTCTGATCTCTAACGCTCTAAAAATTATTACTATTTTATTTATTTTTGTGTACAATGTCTTTATCTTTGTGCACAATGTTTCCATGATGTGTGTGTGTGTGTGTGTGTGTGTGTGTGTGTGTGTGTATGGTCATGTAGATTAGTTCAGACACACATGCCAAGGCATGCCTGGAGATGTCAAAGGATAACCACAGGTAATATCCTTTGTCTCCCTTGCCCCCAGTTTGAGAGAGAGTTCCTTGCTATTCACTTCTGTGCACCCCAGGTTCACTCTGGTCTCTGTCTCCAGTCTTGTTGTAGTATGGCTGGGGTGGCAGACAAGTACTATTGTGCTGGGTTGTGGGGGGGATGCAATCTCAGGCCCTTATGTTTGGATGGCGAGAACTTTGCCCACTGAGCCACCTCTCCACCCCAGATGTTCTCTAATCATGCAGGGACATAGCCCCTCAGAAATTCCTTTCATTCATTTTCCCCAATGGACATCATGTCTCAAAAGTCCTAAAGGTGGTGGAAATATTCTTGATGCCAGGACTGTTATTACTCTAATTGCAGTATGATTTTGTAGATAGAGAAGTCAGTGTTGATTTTGTGTTGGTGGCAAGGTTCTCTGAAGGAAACTCTGAACTCTCTCTGGGGAGCAAACACAACAGTTCCTGGTTGCTTTGTAGCAGATTGATTGGTAAAATGAATCCCTCATGGTCCTCGGAGGCATGTATCCTGACTGTGATGAGGGCAGGACAGATCACAGAAGGCAGATTTAAGAACTCTAGATTATAACAAAGCTGATAAATCGCTTTAAAAAGGGTCAAATCTGAACATGAAATTTGAAACTGATAGTTCAAATGAGATATAAAAGCAAGGACAAGAGACAATTCACCCTTACAAGTAAACAAGAAGGCGTTCAAATTTAGTATTGGATTAAGGCAGTGGATCTCAGCTTGTGGGTCGTGACCCCCACAGGGGTCCCATCTCAAATAGCCTGTATATTAGATATTTACAATGTGAAATAGTAGTAAAATGACAAGTTCTGAAGCAGCATTGGAATACTTTTATGATTGTGGGTCATCCCAACTCTAGGAACTGTATTGCAGAGTTGAAGCATTAGGAAGGTTGAGAACCACTACAACAGGGGCTAAGTGGGAACTTTTCAAAGTATTGAACTGTCCAGGCAGAATTTCACTTATTATTCCTGCAAATCAATCCAAGGGGGAAACCTCAGAAATAATAAAGACTCTAAGCCCAGAAAAGTGTAAGAAATAAGTTTGTCTTTATTTTATTTGTCTTTTACTTTCTCAGTTTAGAATATTAAATTATTATCCTATAGTGACCCTCTAGAAGCAATTTAAAAATATTTTTCGAGATTATCATATAATTATATCAGTTTCCCCTCAGCCTTCAAAATCTCCCATGTACTCCTCCTTGCTCTCTTTCAAACCTATAGCCTCTTGTTTGTTAATTGCTGTTTGGCTGATAAGTCTGTGAATATGCATACGTATTCCTAAATATGTAAATAACACCTCCTTAGTCTGTCAGAAACTGCACCTGTAACATCTCCCCTAAATATGAGCTGAACAAGGACAACTGTAAAGTGGACCTAGAGAAACCCATGAGGCCTCAACTCTACATGAGGAACTTCAGGCAACTGAGAAATGTTGAGAAGAGGAGAAACAGTCTTCTCCAGGGAAGATCACACTAATAAGTTACCCAAAAGTAAAATACCATTCCTGAAAACACATATACAGGGCACAGTTTTAATAAATAGACACTGGATTGTAATTTTGATAGACTCTGTTCTTACATTCATCCTTGCTTCTAGTGTACTTGAAGTAATATTTAGATGTTTTCCTAGCAATCGCATCCACGGTATGGCTCTGTTAAGGCTTCTCCTGAGCATTGTGAGAAATGAATGTTCCTTGCTCTAATGCTATAACTACATGATCACAAATCTGAGCTTTCTGTAATAGAAACATCTGTATGCTGTCTTAAATCAAGAGAATGGCAACTGTTTCCTTTCCAACCTACACATTTTTATTGCTTCTAGGACTCTATTTATCAGAATAAAACATGGACGGCAGAATTAACTGTAAAAATAGATTTAGAAGATCCTGCTATGAGTGTGCTGACAGTATAAAGGGATTCAAAGAGACGGTATGTCTCCTTGAAGATAAATGCATTTCCTCAAATGTATTTCTGAAATTGTATTATTTCTAGAAACCGAGTGAGTCTCTGGTTATAGTTTTTTACCAATACCTTAGTTATTATTCTATTGCTGTGAAGGACACCATGATGAAGGCAACTTATAGAAGAAAGCATTGAATTGGAAGTCTGCTAACAACTTTAGGCAGTCCTTTATTAACGTGGTGGGGATCGCTGTGGCAGTCAGGCAGACAGGTGTAGTGCTGGACAGTAGTTGAGAACTTTATATCCAGATCCCTAGGCAGGGCAGAGAGTGAGGGATTGGGCCAGACATGAGTTTGCGAAATCTTATAGCCCAGCCCCAGGGACATACCTCCTCCAAGAGGGCCACACATCTTAATCCTTCCTAAGCAGTTCACCAGCTGGGGATTAAACACACAAAGATATGAGCCTATTGGAGCCATTTTGATTCAAATCACCTCACCAAGATACAATTAAGATTCTTTTTACCATTAAAGTCATCATTTCATCAATGCTCTAATATACTTTGTGTCTCAAGGCCTTGGTGGAAAAAAAAAAGCAAATACTACTTGTCAGACTTGTTGACATTCTCGAATGTCTGCCATTTTACATGTATTGAATTTCAACCCAAAAGTCCCCGATAAACTTTTGCTTTTAACCCTAGTAGAGAAGTCTCCGTCTTTATTTGCTCTCAAAAACTTTTGTTTGACAGCCTTATTCCATGTCATTCCCTTTTCTGCTCTTGACAGAAACCATTTCGGTTTCCTTTAAGGATTTCAGTTCATCCTTGACTCTTTACTCTTAAAGGATGACCTTCTTGTCTTGATTGAAGCAAAATGGACTGGCTCAAATTTCTCTCTGACTCCAGAACACCAAAGTACACCTTTACCAATTTTGACTTCTATTATTTCTGTCTAAAAAATGATCTTTCCTTCCACACATCTCTTATGTGGCTTTACATCATTATCGATTCCTTCCTTTCTGTAAGATTTTCCATTTTCTTTGTATTGATTCCTTCTCCTCAGATGTGAGTCGTAATTGACTGTCCTATAACACAAAATTGCACATAATTAATTTTAATAACGTAAAACTATCTCTTTCTACATTTGTTCACAAATTAGCTTTCCTCTGACTCATGTTCAGACTTTTGAAAAAGATAAACTAATGTGGTGTCCATCACCACCCTTGCCCATTCTTCAAAGTATACAAGTCTGAATTGATCTCTTTGTTTAAATTTCTCTCATTGTTGGGTAATTCTACCCGTGCTATAGCATTCAATGAACACCTTAATATTTAGTCTTTTGCCTATAGGATTCCTTAAGAAAACTGCATGTTTCACATTCTGTTTTTTATCATAGAAACTTCAACTGAAATCTTTTAAAATTGAAGAATACATTTTAAGAGTGTCAACTCTGTTACAGTCATACAGGGACAATTGATTTCTCAAAACACAATTTCTTTTAGAATAAAAAATATCAATTGTGTTTGTGAATCTCAACTTCAAATCCTTTAGGCTTATTTCTCCTTTTAC
Source organism: Neodon shergylaensis (assembly GCA_025134845.1). Classification (NCBI taxonomy): domain Eukaryota; kingdom Metazoa; phylum Chordata; class Mammalia; order Rodentia; family Cricetidae; genus Neodon; species Neodon shergylaensis. Next base: position 15,947,630 of record JABTXL010005037.1, on the reverse strand, counting down.
CCTTACCCCATTTTTTTCTTGAGATTATAATATAGTTTCATAATTTCTCCCCTCCATTTCTATCCTCCAAACCCTTCCATATACCCCCTTGCTCTCTTTCAAATTCATAACCTCCATTTTTATTGTTGCTACATGCATACATGTATATACGTATATTCCCAATAACATGGTGAGTTGCATATGTGATGGTTTAAAATTCTACCTTAGAACTACTGTCTCTCTATTTCCCCTTTCTCTTATTAACATATATTTAGTTTGGTTTCTCATAGTCATAAAACAATTCAGTCTCCATAGCCTGACTCTGAGCTGTGTAGCTCTTCTATAGAACTGATCTTCCAGCGTAGTTTCTGGACTTCCTGCCCACATTCTTGCCATTGATGGAAGTATGTATGAATAATGAAAAAAATAATTGAAAACTTTTGTGGTTTTGATAATTGTTTCCTTACCTGAAATGGATAATTTTTCTTCTCAACCTAGGAAAATTCTATGCATTAAATAAATCTCAGTAAGACAATCTTCTATATTAAAAATAACACATTTTTTTTTCCCAGACAAAAGTTAATTCTTTGCATCTTCATGTATCAGCCGTGGTTCTTTTGTTTCCGGAGAACAGAACAAAAAAACTATTTGTCTTGCTATCTCTTGATTACTAACAAATTAGACCCAAATGGTGCAGCTTAAAGCACCCACATTTACAAAATCATAATGTTAATATTTAAGAAACTTAGACATAGCTTAGCTGTGTCTTCCACTTCATTGTATCACAGGGGGATGAGACTGATCTCAGCTCAGGATCTAGAGTCTCAAGATGGATTGAGAAAGGATGTACTTCCAAGTTCCGATAAAATCTGAGTTCTATTGGCTGGAGGACCTCGTTGGCTGTTGTCCGGTCATACTCTCAATACCTCGCCTCACCAGCTACTTAAACATGACATAATGATGCAGGCAAGAAGTTTCAAGGTTTCATAACCTAGTCGCGGATGTGTCATTATTTTTGTCGACCTAGAAGCATGCTGTTGGGATAAATTCATAGTTAAGTCAAGAGGATTAGACACGGGTGTGAATACACAATGTAGGAAACATTTGCTAACACATTTGTTCTGTATCATTTAATCTTCAAATCATTTTATAGGTAATAATAGCATCATCTCCAGAGATTAACATTAGTATTGATAGGTTAAAAGCACAGTTAAGAAGCTTGGGATAAAACTGGTCTCGCTGAACATAGCGGACAATGAGGACTACTGAGACCTCAAGAACAATGGCAATGGGTTTTTGATCCTACTGCACCTATTGGCTTTGTGGGAGCCTAGGCAGTTTGGATGCTCACCTTACTAGACCTTTGGACTTCCCACAGGGCAGGCAACCCTGACTGCTCTTTGGGCTTATGAGGGAGGGGGACTTGATTGGGGGAGGGGGAGGGAAAGGGGAGGCAGAGGTGGGGAAGAGACAGAAATCTTTAATAAAAAAAATAAATTAATTAATTAAAAAAAATAAAATAAATAAAAAAAAGAAATGAATAAAGAAGGAAGACAACCCTAAAAAAAAAAAAGAAGTGAAGGAACTTAGATTTAAACTCAAGAAATTGCCCTCATGAGTTTCTGTGTTTAATTATGGTAACCATGGAAATAACAGCCACAACTCTGTCAAAACATTAATAAATATAGTTTTTCATTCTAGCATTCACTACTAAAATTATGTATCAACTTCCTGCATCTATGGCACACAGACCCTGTGCTTAAAAGGAAATCCTTGTCTGACAGCCAATGGTTTTAATTGCGACATTGATCTCAACCAACCAGCCAAGAAGTAAGGTCATATAATATAGCATGACATTAAAATTTACAGGGCTATATGCAGGCAAGTTGTATATGGAGATGGTACCAACAGTGAGGAAGGAAGCTCTTGCCTCTTCAAAGACCAAGCTGAAGTGAAGATGTTGAAAACCAAAGGGCAGGGCTGTAAGGTACAAGACACAAAAGACCTGCACATTACCCAACTTCTGTCTGTCCAAGAAGCTGCAGATCCAAAAGCAAATACTCTCAGAAGATGACTCCTGGAAGAAGCAAGCAAGCTTCCCTGACCAGGCCTGACGAAGAGAAAGAGGCACAGGTTTGCCTGGTTTCTGATTATGATGCCACAGATGTTGACAAAAACTTAGAATCATTTAAATTGAGTCTAGCTGACTAATTTTAAGTAATTACTTTTCTTTTTTTCTGAAGAAAAAAAAAACCCAACAACTTGCATGTGGACTAAAAAAAGTCTTGAACGGTGCTCCTAGATTGCTAGTATGTGGCTCTGTTCAACAACTCTTTGCATATATAACTGACCATATCTTGCTTATCTCTAGACTACCTAATATCTAACAGAATTGCACCTTACTGACAAATTCACAGAAAGTTAATTTTATTTACAAGTGCTTTTGATCTTCATAGTACTGGCAGCATTCCTAATGAGACAATCTCCATAGTGAGTCTTTACTATGAATATTATGGTGACTGGTCTATATCTCAATCTCTCCTTCTTGTAAATTATGTATGGGGAAGAAGGCTGATAGAATAATAGGTTCCAGCCCCTTAAATAATGATTCACATCACCTCAGCATCATTTCTGAGTTTATTAGACATGAGAGATCTCTGGGTTCAACTCAGACCTGCTGAATTAGATACTGTACATTCTGAATTTCATCCATGTCTTCTGATGCATATGTACTCATCAAATTTCATGAGCATGGAGGAGGTAGCCCAAGAGGCGCAGTGTGTCATATCACAAAGTTTAACAAAAAACTGAAAAACTGTCTATATCAGAATCCTAAATTTGGGTTGTGGTAATTATTTATAGACAATGGCGATAGTAGCTTAAAGTTGGTGCTCCCTAGCCCTGCAAATTACCCTCTAAGTATGTCACAATGTGCCAGAATTTTTACCAAGTTCTCTAGATGAGTCCTATTCTCATTTAGGTTTAAGAAGATCTGGGTGAGATGTTCAACGTTTAGAGCCAGATTCCTTAGCTTTCTTCCTAACGTGGGCTATTGATAGCAACCATCCATTTGCCTTGTAAAGCTGCCATCAAGATTGCACATGCTAATATATGCACAGTGCTTAACACATTGCTTGGGGCCGAGAAATCATATGGTAATGTTCGCTATCAAAAGCTGCTACACATGCTTGGTGTTGAATACGTGCATGTTTGCCTTATCAGATTGCTGGCAATGGTAGCTTCACAGTAAATATTATGTTCAGTTTCTTTATTTTCTTCTTGCTTATTTATTCCTTTTCCAACTATATTTTGTGATGTTGTGTTCTTTCTATTTTTTTTCTTGCTCTTCCTTCATAGTGGTAGCACAGAAAAATTCTTCAATAACTTTTTTCAACGGTCTTGAGTGATAAGAGACATGAAAAATGACTTGGGCAAATACACGCAATCCTGTGGTCCCAATAAAATATACAAAAGGGAGGTAGTATATGGATGATAAACGTATGTGTTTTTATAACCAGTACAAAGAGATAGGCACAATTCAACAGGCATTAAGAGTCAGCCATATACGATTTTTTTCAGCATATGCACAGCTAAACATGACAGCTAGAAGCCTGTACTGATTTACGTTTTCTGATTTCAATGTGTGTAAAGTACATTTTTTTCTGATTTTCAAATATTTTAAGCGATCAATTGTGTATCATTAAATATTTAACTATCATATAAAAGGAAGGCTGATGTCGGTTTGGTTGACGTTTACTTTAGCAACATGAAAGGTTCGAATTTGTTTACATATTAAGCTAGTGTCCAGTCCATTGTGGAAGGAAACTACTTTGAGTCAAATTTTATCACTCAAGTATGGAGAAAGGTTTGTGTCAAACTTCCTTCAACTGAACAATTACAAAAGACAAGGTTTTCAAACTGAAGGAAGTAAAGAGCTGGGAAAAAATTTATGTTTTGGTAGAACTGGTAAAGTAATTTAGCCAGAACAGAAGGTTCAAATTTAAAACGATTGATTGCTAAATATAATTTACTCTATACTACTTCTTTATTTAAAACTCATGGAAGAGTGTGCCAGTTGCTTATCCAATACCAAATGGTCAGCCCTGAAAACATATACAGAACAAGTAACATTGCACAGATTGAGAATGTTGTGTATATATATATATATATATATATATATATATATATATATTCACACACACATATATAAACAAAGAAGAAGAAAAATAAAAATGAAAGAGAGAAAGGGATACAAAAGAGGTTTGGAGGAAAATTATATAATTATAATGTCAAAAATTTTAAATAAAAAATGCCATATTTATATTGAAATCTCTGCTATACTCTCTACTGATATGTACTTTGGGCTGGCCTGTGCCTACATCTCGAACTTCAAGTCTCCATCCCAACCATGTAGCTCCCTGCTTCAGACAGACCTCCTTCCTATTTCCTGAAAGTACAGTATTCAAGTTAATCAGAAAATATTCATTATTGTCCCTCATTCAGTTGAAGAGTATGTATAAAATGAATGAATGATTGAATGCCATGTTAATGAATGAAGTGAGTCTTAATTTTTCTGTCAAAATAAACAGAAAAGGGGTAACAAGTACCGAAGCCAGATGAACAGATTTGGGCAGCATTGTCTCTGTGGTTTTCCATATATATTTGAGTTAGTTCCTCTTCCATGATCCTGAGTCATAATTTCTCATTCTATAAAGTAAGTAGACCTTAGCTAGCTCTCTTCTGAAATTAGCATTTGCTTATGTTAGTGATTCCTTTGTGTTCAGGTGTAAAATGCATCTTAGTTTTGAAGGGTGGCTAGGCCTGCTCTTTAGTGAACAGTACTATTATTTTGATTATACTTAATTCCCCACTTAGCCTCCTCATTGATTCCTCATTAAATTCACAGGTTATCAATAAAATAATGAGTGTTGTAAGTGTTTTGATAGAATTATAATACAAATATACTATAATGATTTAATTGTGTGCCTCATAAATGTATTACAGAGGAAGAGAGTCAGATTCCAGAAGTCTCAATGATGGTCAACTTGTAACATGCCTTAATCAATGTGATAAGAAGCATATCAGATTAACAGGCAGTGACAGAGTATAGGTAAAAAAAAAACCTAACTTCAGAAAGATATCTTTAGAAAGCTTTATTGATGTTGTCATTAATCAAAAGAACAAGAATCTAATCCTAATAGAATCAATGAAATAGTCAAGTCCTCGTTTTTAACTGAGGGGTTATAAGCAGTCTATAACTATGGAGAACAGAAAACCAGATTTTTTGGTTTCTTTTCAATGGAAAACAACCCCAGATAGACTTCCCAAGCTAAGGTGCTCAGCTGTAAACCCAAGGACACACAAGTACATTCTTGTGTTTGTCTTTATTGTCTCATTCAATAAACATTTGCAAAATAACATTTGATATGAAGTTGTTCTGTGAGTTCACAAAAATGTTTGATTCTGTTCAGAGTCAGGCTCATGTTGAAACAGAGGGGCATTTTCATGGGATGCCTGTTTCTCCAGCGATGAAGTGATTTTATCGGTTTTGTGCTTGGCCCATTTCCCACATCCAGGTAGAGGAAGATGAATGAATACACACACACACACACACACACACACACACACACACACACACACATTTTTCATAAAACTCCAAACATACTTTTTCAGAGGGCTGATTGGGAAGTAGATATACAGTATCTCTTAGACTAAGCATGTATTAAACTTCATGAATAAATAATGCGTTAAACCTAAGCCACAGGCCATGTATCTTGTGACTAATGTATTTAAAGAGGAAACTCAGGAAAGCAGATATGTACCACTCACATAAAAAAGAAGGAAGTACGAACTGTATGTTAAAGGGTCATTTTCTCAAAGATTATTTTTTCATTGGCCTAACATTATTAATATTAATTATTAAATTAATGAATACTAATGTTATTACTTTTGGCATAAATATACCATTTTCCTTTTTTCTTTCAACTATTGGTATCAAACATTTTATTGTAATAATTTTGTTTTATATTTGCTTACTTTACAGTTTTTTTTTTTCTTTTAGAAAAGATCTTATGTATCCCAGGATTGTCTTAAACTCCTGACCCCCTGACTCTGACTTAGGACTTCCGACAAAGGCCTCTGCCATTTGAAACATATTCCCATCTTCTTTATTTACTTAATTTTTCTCACCACTGTGACAAAATACCTAACAAAGGCAACGTAAGGAAGGGTTAATTTTGCAGGGATATAGTCTGCCATGGCAGGGCTGGGTGAGACAAGATCATTGTACTAAAATCAGGAAGCAGAGACCAGTGAGGTGCTATGTTGTGGAATATTATTTTAAGATGGGTTAAATTGGTTTATGCTGTGGAACATTTGTTTTAAAGATGCAAAGATGTGTTGAATTCTTTTATGTTGCATTTGTTTAACTCTGGGAAGTTCTCTTACTTTGCTTGTCTAAAACACTTGATTGGTTTAATAAAGAGCTGAACAGCCAATAGCAAGGCAGGAGAAAGGATAGGCGGGGCTGGGAGGCAGAAAGATTAAATAGGAGAAAAAGAGAATTGAGAAGGAGTAAGAACAAGGAGAGTAGGACGCAAGGGGCTGCCACCCAGCCACACAGCCAGGCAACTAAGCCTGAAAGCAAGATACACAACAGTAAGAGAAAGGTAAAAGCCCAGAGGCAAAGGTAGATGAGATAATTTAAGAAAAGCTGGCTAGAAATAATTCAAGCTAAGGCCAGGCATTTATAAATAAGAAAAGACTCTCTGTGTGTAATTTATTTGGGATCTGGGTAGCAGGCCCACAAAAAGAGTCAAGGACCCAAAAGAGTGTAAAATCCATCCAACAACAGTGCTGTACTCGCTTTGACTTTCTTCCTTGTTTTTCCTTTCTAGGTGTCTCAGACCGTTGCTTCAACCACCGACATTCAGTGTGGGGCTTTCTTCTTCAGTTACCCGTCTGGGCAAACTCCCTGTAAGTCATGTCTGATGTATGTCTCTTAGGTGATTCAAACCCAGTGAAGTTGGTCATGAAGACTAACTATCACACTTAAAAATTATTGAAAAGATAGATCAGTGAAAGCTGCTAGACTGTGTTAAAGTGTCTGTCATAGTAGCTTGTGCTCTTTTCGTTTTGGCTTTGCTTCTTTATTAACAAGCGCTTGAATCAGAAATCTCAGTCTTTGTTTTAGACAAGTGCTTGACTGACTGTAGAAACTGCCTTACTAAAATTTGAATACACGCGGATGTATGTTTGCTTTGCTGTATTTAAAAGAATTGCGTGCAGGTTCCTTTCTGATGGCTTTAAATCTGACACAACTAGACAAAAGGAGAGGAAGTGAGATACAAAAGCCACTCTGCTGGACTAGGGGTTAAAAGCTGGCTCTATAGTGTGACAAAGGAACCCAAAGCCATGAAAAAAGAAACATGGAACAGAATCAGCTTTGCAATTTGAGTGAGCTGAGTTTTTAACTCTTTATAAGGCAGGGTCTGTTAGCTTAGGGAGCACATGGAGAATGAACTGATATTTCACGTTTATTAAGGGGAAATTTGGGTCAGGAAACATCACAGATATATATTATTCCTCTCTGTGTATAGATACAGTGCATGACATGTGTATCTGTTGCCCGTGACAGTCAGAAAAGGGATGGTGCCCCAGGAACTAGTGCTAAGAATGGTTATGAAACACCGTGTGGGTGCTTGCTATTGTACTGAAGTATCTGGATAAATCCAGACCCCTCTAGCAGGAAGAGAAGAGCCAAAAATCTAGGATTAGCCCGTTCAGTGACTCTGTTTCAGGAACTAGCTGAAGATAAAGTTAGATTGTAATCTTGAGAATAAGCTTGAGAAACAGGGGGTTACCCCCTTGTGATTATCGCTGGTATTTTCGGAATTTTCAGTGACGCCCTCCCTACCCCCTTTGGATTACTGGGTTCTGGTTTCTTCTCTTAAATACCCCTTCTCCCAGCTACTCGGGGGTCGAACTCCTCCCCTGCATGGGTTATGAGTCTTGGCCCCAGTGCACTGGTTCCTGTCCTGTCAAATAAACCTCGTGTGATTGCAGCAAGGACAGTCTCACATGTCTCGTGAGTTACTGGGGGGTCATGCTATCCTGAGACTTGAGTGAGAGTCTCCCCACACGGGGGGGGGTGGTCTTTCAGTATCTGGATCTTCTGCGAGAGCAACAATTGCTCTTAACTGCTGAGTCATCTCTCCAGCTCCCATTCCCAATTTTTTTTTGTTATAAAAGTTAACTGTATGTAAAAATATTATCCCACAACTTAGACATATATTCCCTACGTTTCTGTGGAATTGAAAACCAGGCACTACTTGGCATAGTTCTCTTGATTCAGCTATCCCAGGGGCTCATTGAGAGAGTCACAATTGGAGGTGTGGCATGGTTGGAGGAAGCTTCACTAGGAGTGGGATTTGAGGTTTCAGAAGCTCAAGCCAGTCCCAGTGTCTCCCTCTCTTTCTGCATCCTGTCAATACAGATATATCAGCTTCTCCAGCACCATGCCTGCCTGGGTTCTGCCATACTTCCCACCATGATGATAATGGACTAAACCTCTGAACCTGTAAGCCAGTTCCAGTTAAATGTTTTCCTTTTTGAGAGCTGCCATGGTCATGGCGTCTCACCACAGAAATAGGACATTGACTAAGATTGCAAACATTCACACACATAAAAATAAAGATAAATTAAATCTTTAAAAGCAAAGGCGGTCCCATAGCTGGTAGCCTTCTTTGGTACTTTGTTTCTTTATGGAAACTCCATGAGACATGTAGTCACAAACTGAACATTATTAGATGTTTGAAGTTTCGTCTTAACGACCAAGCAGATGCTTTGGTGTGAACTGGACTATTCTTTAATGACTTAAATCCCAACCCATCAATCTGCGCAGTGATTTTTGGAGCTTGACTGTGAAGTGCAGTCAGTGTTTTATGTTGTCCACAGTTATAATGTGCCCCGATGTAATAGAGCTCATTTAATCAGTGGATTAAGGCTAACACTTGGAGAGACAATTAACTTCAGTATATATTTTCAGAGTCATGTAACTGTGAAGGACAGTGAGGTCAAAGGATGGGGATTTTTTTTAAGTAGGAATCATTAAGTAAGGCTTTTTAAAGGAAGATTTTGAGAAGGGTCTTTTTACCTTTTCATTTGTACCTCCAGGGACAACTAGAATTTAGAGGATAGCAATGTGGTTGGGCAAAAGGGGAATATATAAAAAAGTTTTAATTTAATTATGAGTTCATATGTGTGGAACGGTATGTGCATTGAATTCATGTTTCTGGGGAGACAGGCAGGGAGCATCCTGATCCCCAGAGCTGGAGCTGCAGGCAGTTGTGAGGCTCCTGATGTGGTTGCTGGGAACAGAATACGGGTCCTTTTGAAGAGTAAACCTGAGCCATCTCTCTAGCTTCCATTTTATAAGCATTATCGATGTCAAAGAGACCGACCAGGACAAGCTCAATTAATTTTAGCGGCAGGGCAATGCTTAGAAAGACAGCAGCGTCATTGCTACTGGCTGCACTTCGAAAGGAAGAAGCATAATGCTGAGGAGTATTTGTTTCTTTGAGGACTTTTACTCCTGACATTTCTCCAAGATCAGAGATAGTGAGGTCAAACCTACGCATATTTTGGAAGAAACACCTATATCTCAGTAAGTTCTCCTCTATAGCTGTTATAATTTTTATGCTGACTTACCGTATCACCTAGGTCCCCTGTCTCTTTCAGTTTGATGCACATTAAGTGAGCACTTATTTGGGGTCCAGGATCAAACAAGACCCTAAGCGTACAAAGGCAGTTTGATACACTTGTATACTCTTTACATTCTCAAACCAAGTAATGAAACAAGAGTTTGAATACATAATTAAAAAGTATGATGGTTAGCTAGGATGTGAACTAGGGTGTGAAAATTGAGCCGTCAAACATGACTCCCGATGTCTCTGTCAGAGTGTTTGTGGATGTTATGGCCATATAAACTGGTGGGTTATGATTATAGCGGTCTGCCTCCGCCCCCACAAAACCCCCATAATGTAGGCAGACTGTTCCCTCAGTTGAGGTCGTAATAGAGAAAGACTCACCTCCTTTTGCACAAGTAAACCTCAGACTGGAGCTGCATTGTCACCTTTCCCTAATGGTCCACGCTCCAAATTTTGAATTTGGAGCCTTTGTAATGGCCTTTCTTTGTAAGCAAATTCCTTAATCCTTCTCTGTTCACTTTCTCCGTCCCCACTACCTCTCTCTTGAGTACGTGCTGTTGGTTTTAACTTTTAGGAGAGCTCTGATTAACACACAAGGCAAGCTTAATAACAGAGTATACTTTGTGATGAGTCGGATTGAATCTGAAACATCTCCCCTAGGCTCACAGGTTTGAACACTTAGTCCTCAGCTGGTACCATTGCCTGGTAAGAGTGCGTGAGGCTTTATAGCCAGCTACACTTCTTGTCTTTCTGCTATCTGAGTGTGGATGAGTATAACCAGCCAGCTTCCTGTTCCAGCAACCATGGCCTCCCTGCCTCCTGAAAGGATGGACTTCCCTACAGTGATGAACTCCATCTCTCTTTCTAGGACTAAACATCACTTCTCCCTTTGTCAAGGCATTTCTTCAAAGCAATGAGAAAGTAACTAAGACATTCTTCTTGTAGTGACCGTCACCTCCATTTCTTTCCTTGGACTTCCCCCACTGTAGAATGTGACCCCTTTGAGAAGTAGGGGCATATCCAAGGAGCTAGAATGACAGGATAATGGAACTCTGTAAAACTCACTACCGTGAATCCTGAGCCAAACTATGAGATTTGATTTTATGATTGCAATTCATAATTTCACCAAACTTAGAAGAAACCCAATTATTCTTTCTGCTCTTAATTGAGCTGGCCTTTGCAAAGATGTTTCTGTGTATAGCGGTCTTATGGAAATTATGCATGTGGACATGGTTCAGAACATGGTTTGCACGTTATATGGTTCAGAGGTGTCAGCAACCTGAATTAGGTTATACTGTTATTTGAGAGTAACACAAGGCTCTACATCCCAGTGCATACTTTAGGTAACCTTCTAATTTACAGCCTTTTCTAGGGAGCCTTTTAACCTTGCCTGCAGGAGATTTGTGATAAGCGTTATTAACTCCTTAGTGGCAACCAGGGATGCTGAAATGTAAAGAGGGAGGTAACTTGCCATAGATCATGCAGTAGCCTTGGAGACAATTCCACTGTATAACGTGATCATGGAAACCACAGCTGGGGTCAGGATGTTCAGTCATCCCAGAAAATACTTATTCTCTGGATGATATTGTTGCAGTGATTATTGCACGTATATAGGGATGGAGAAAAACAACTTGAAGGAGAAGATATATGAGTGTTCCAGTTTCCATTCCTGACATGTCAAAGGCAATCAGTGTGCAGTTAGGTTGACTCCGAACAGAATGAGTCGGAAGGCTTTGTTGGTGGCCATCATGGGGGTTTTACTTCCATCCTATTGGGATGCAGTAGCAAAAGCCCCCAAGGAGATGAAAATTTGATGATTACTTTAACCAGAGAGTGTGAATAGTGAGCAGACACAACAATCGACATTTTATTCTTTTTATTTACTTTCTCTCTTTACTGAAACATATAATTATGTACCAATGTTGCCTTTTGCATAAGCCCGAATGACATGTTGTATGCTAGTATTTTAGTTTGTCTACATCTTCTTCTGCATAAATGCCTCCAAGATAACTTGTAAATTGTTTTCTCTTCTGTCCCAGACTCTTTGTTCTAGAGCCTTTCCTGCCAGATTCACATTTTGTTTATGGGGAGCGATTCATGGAACTTAAATGCTTGACACTTATCATGCAGCTGCTTTTATTTAGTGTGTGTGTGTGTGTGCGTGTGTGTGTGTGTGTGTGCAATGGTTCAGGCTGTCTTCATTTTCAGCACAGTAAAAATTTCAAACTCAAATGCCAAGTAATCTTCCTGCTGCATGTGCTACTTTCGGCTCTGTTTTGCTGCCACAACTCAAGTAAATTGGGTAAAAAGTCACTGGTAGAGTGTCCTGATGGAGTTGGCTACTGTTCTGACTGAATGGATGGGTACCCTTGAAGCTGTGCCAATGGCAGGAATGAGGACTTGGGGATTTAAAGACTGCAGTGTGCTTTTCCTTTTATGTCGTTCTCTCAGTACAGAAGGAGTCAAATGGCTCCCAAGCCTCAACCCATCTTCTCAAACTGTTGTGCAATGGGCAAGAGCAAAGATTTTGGTGTCAAGCAAACCTAAGCTTCAGTTCTCAAATCTTCAGTTTCATGTGGCCTTGGAAAAGTCACATGGTTAACTCTGATAGACTGGTGATGATTTTACAGTATATTACAAGTTATATTTGCAATATTACAAAGGTTAATCATATTTGTATGGGTAGATTTTATTACTATTTTACCTTCTTAGCATTATTGCTACTGATTTATCTACTTTTGCCTCTTTTAATGTATATTTCCATTTTTACATTTATATTACAAATATATATTTATAAAATATATTTGTATTACATTATATATATATTATGTTATGGTATATATTCCACTACATATATATATATATGTATATATATATAAACTAACTATATAATGTAATTCTTATTATAATACCAAAAAATTACTGTCATCATTTCAAATATTTGGAAGAAGAATTGACGTCAGATATTCAGGTGGCTTATTAGCACAGTTCTGTATTATTATACAAGAATGCCTAGCACAGAATAGCAGATAATCAAAAGGCATTTCTTGTAATCACAATTCTGGTGGCTAGAAAGCTCAAACATCATGGCACCAATAATAACATTCCCGGACAGTATTACCATACAGAGAAGGAGAAAAGAAACTGGTGACTTGTAGAAAAGCCAAGAGTATGAGGCAGTATCAATACTAATAGATTTTGGGCGTGACTAATTTATGTTACAAACTAGTACTAATTACATATGAAGGTGATGTCCTAGGACCTTACTGCTTTCCATAAGGCGCATATTATAAGGGTTCTAGTGCCTAGATACTGCCCCCCAAGGGCTGTGCCTTGTGCCATGTGAGCCTTTGAGGACACTCAAGCCACAGCCAAACCACAGGAGACGATTCACATCAGGTGAATTAATATCTGATTGCACAGTTGCATCCTAAACCAGATGTGCCTGACGTTAGTACTATAAATGTTCTCAGTTGTTATCTTGTAGTGGCCTGAACAAGAAGGATGCATTTAGGAGTTTTTGAAGTTTATGAAGCTTACTTAAGTTGTGTGGACAGTTGTGCAAAGACCATGTATTTTTATAACAATTTAGATTTATAGCAATGTAGAAGAAAAACATGTCTTAAAATCAATAATTTTTTGGGGAAATCAATACAAGTTTAAGAAGGCCAAAATAAAAATGTTTTAACTTGATTTTAGGAAAGAAAAAAAAACAATTATTATCTTAGAAAAAAAGAGAAAGATTTCTTCAGTAAGAACTAGTCATAAGGAAAAGGGCATATATTTAACTTTTACTCATTAGAGATAAAGGGATTAGTTTGTGAAAATATACTGCCTCTGGCAAATTTTACTGGTCTAGATTTAGTTTGAGGATAGTTAAGATATGAAATTAAGGAAAAGGCAAATATTGTTCTCTTTTCCTGTTCAAAAAACAGATAATAATTGATTCTATTTATCCTTTAAGTATTTATGAACAGAGAGTAAACTTAGCAACAACTAAGGCCATTTACTAGATTTTTACTAACTTACTGTATTTCTTTAAAATAATATCTAGGGTTGATATATATATATATATATATATATATATATATATATATATATATAACATCTGCCTTTTTAGGGAGTGTAGGGTAATTCTAAATGTTCTAAATGTATAGAATCATCGCTTTGTTGTTATAGTCGAGGGCACAAATCACCCTTTAGTAGACAAGAACTAAGGACTCTGTGTTTACTACAATTAGGTACTGCACAAAATTTGGAGAGCATTTACAATGTGGTAGAGGTGGGGGGAAAGGTAGGACTAATTTTGTTCTCATCCAAGAAGTGGGTGTGTGAACCATAGTAGGTTCCCTAGCAGAATGATGGCTATATAGATATATTTATAAATCCAAGGAGATGACATATTCTTTTACATTAAAAAATATACACAACTAAATTTTGTGGACTTCTTCACATAGGATTTGGTCACCCTAACTTCTTATTCTGTCTTTGCCAATGTGAGGCTTCTAGGAAGCTAGTGTCTGTAAGACTCCAATCCCGACACCTGGGGGGCAGAGGCGGGCGGATCTCTGTGAGTTCTTGACTCTCCTGGTCTACCGAGTGAGTTTCAAGACACACTACATAGAGTGACATCATCTCAAAAAAATACAAATAAATAAATATAGAACTATATGGAAAAATTGAAAATAAAAATAAACTATAGATTTATTGAAATCATGTAGACCTGATTTTGTTTTTTAAAAAACAGTCAATGACTTTGTGTATTTAATACCATTTTAGTTTCATATAAATAATGATCTTGTGATATTGGTATCTAGACCAAGCATTTCAAAATCACTCTTTGGAGCCTGCCGGTAATATTTGATTTACAAACTTCAACTCCTAAGAGTTTCGTGGAAGTGAGATCTATATTTTGTACGAGTCTGTTATTGATGTCAGAGAACTTTAAATCTGCAGCCAGAGCAATTTACATTCACTAGGGTTGCTACAACAGAGGCCGGTTCTTAAATTATGTATGCAAAGAAACAAATTGTTCTGTTCTTTATCTGAAATTATGCCAATGCAGGCTTAACATGGATAAACTTTTCACTGAAAATTTAGCTTCTTCTTCAAGCTTGTATTTTTTATCTTGTCACACTGTTCACACTGATGAAGATGAATCATGATTACATAGGACTGTTTTGCTCAGTCTCTTGAGAGGGTAATAACTGGAAGCCGTGATAGCAGATTCCACAAGCAAAACTAACAGGTTTTGCAGTCAGTAGGTTATTAATGTTTCCTGAAGCTATACTGCTGAATAAACACATTTGCGGCATTATTATTTTTTCCCAGTAGAATGCATTCTTAGTTTAAAAACGGGGGCTTAAAAACTGTCATTCAAAATTTGTTTGTTATAAAAAATAATGAACTCTGCATGCCAAGGGAAACTCAGGCATTGCAAAGTTCAGATCTGTTTTGCTAAAGGAACTGAAAAGATCGTAGCCGAAGTGCTTCATAACAAATGAAAAGAGTTAGAAAATCAAAATTAGTTTGGACATTAATTCCAAGTCAATCAGTAGTACTGCACTTAAACTTGCTGGGTGTTTACATTTGATTTTTCTTTAAACAAAGCAGTCGTAGCTGAAAATTATGTGCTCACAGGACAAATTTATTTCTGAGGTTTTCTTTTCATCCGGTGAGCTTCCGCCACACAGCCCAAGAATGTCATGCTTGAGGAACTATAGGACAAGGACAGGCTTTAGTATTTTCTTTTGCATTTCTTAGAGCTATCGATACTGCTTAGTCTTGACTGGCCCTTTTCTTTGGATGTGGTGAGCTCTTCTGTAAGTTGTATGTGTCTCGACGGAACTTTTTTACTCCATCAAGTACAAGGGTTCGTCAATGGAACAAACCAGAGTAGGTTATTTGGGGAATGATCAGACGGGCTTAACTAGAGTTTGTTTGCACCGCACTGCTCTATCTACTTTCCTACCTGTGGCAAGTGTATTTTAGCTGAGTGAATTTATAACGCCTTGAAGCTGTAGTTGGAAGTAAACCTGGCTGCTGTTTCATGTTTCCATTCTTTTTATCTCTAGCCATTTTGAAGACATTTATTTTTCTGCAGTAAGTTTAGCATTTTCTACTCCTCATTTAAAAACAAATTTACTTTGGGTTTTTAATTTGTATTAAGTTGGTATTAACTTAGGGGTATTAACTTGTGCTATAGGAGGAGCTCTAATAAAAATATGCTTCCAATTATGCAGTGTTTTATTGTATTCTTCAATAATGCTTTATGTGCATTTTTCACTCTTGATATTTGTATATTAATTGTTTCCATTTCTAATTGGTATCTTATTCTGACATATACATATATTATATGTAAAATAATTATACTCTTATTAAAAGTTGTAGATTTCCACAAGTCCAGGAATATGTGAAGACAAGATTTTTTACCAGGGAAACTGACCAATCTTTGGGCTACCATGAACAAAAGTGGATGTTTCAACATGTTTGTCATTTCATGCTTTCAAGAGTGACATGAAACTCAAGATTAAGAACAGTAGGATAGAGCCAGATGTGGTAGTTCACATTAGTATTGTTGGTACTTTGAAAGCAGAGGCAGGAGTATTAGTATGAGTTCAAGGGCATCCAGGTAAGGCTCATCTCAATATATGCATCTATCTATCTATCTATCTATCTATCTATCTATCTATCTATCTATCTATCTATCT
>JABTXL010005037.1:15823407-15931224 GCA_025134845.1 Neodon shergylaensis | reverse complement strand
TCTGTGCACATTTATATACATTATATACTACACACATATACAACATATATTATGCATATAAGTATATGTATATTAATATAAATGTGCATAATATATGTATATGAAAATCATGACTGGTACTAGATATTTAGCTAACTACTTGTTGCTACTGCATCATGGAATTTGGATGAGAACCTACAACCACCAATTTACTAAATCATAATAATTCTTAACTGCATTCTAAATATTTGCACTTATTTCCTGGATTAGTTAGGGTTATTATTGCTGCATAAAACACCATGACCAAAAGGCAAGTTGAAGAGGAAATTGGCTTCCTCATCCACATAATAATCCATCATTGTAGATGGACAGGAACTCAAATAGGGCAGGAACCTGGAGGCAGGAGATGATACAGGGGCCGTGGAGGGATGCGGCTTACTGACTTGTTCCACAGGGCTTTCTCAGCCTGCTTTTGTATAGAACCCAGAATCATTAGCCCATGGATGGCACTACCCACAGTGAACTGGGCCCTCCTGCACTGATTACTAAATAAGAAAGTTCCAAGCAGGTTTGCTTACAGCCTGATTTTATAGAGGTATTTTCTCAATTAAGGCTTCCTCCCCTCTGACGACTCTAGCTTGTGTCAAGTTGACAAAAATCTAACCAGTTCATATCTACAGATAAATATTGATCTTGTTCTCATCCAAGGAATGTCTCTTTGTAACAGACAGGGATCATTATTGAAAACCAGAACCCATAGCAATTCGGAGAATATCCACAACACAACTCTTGCATCTAAGATTTAGAGAAAATATGGGAAAAGGGACTGAAAGATTTTAAGATCCAAGGGAAGATTATATCTGCTGGATGATTATGTCTTCTAGGGAAGTCAGGAAAGCTACACCCATAAGATCTTAACAAGGGAGGCACCTAAAAAATACATACACAAACATTCTAACATGCAAAGGGGAAAAAACTATCACAAGGCCCCAACCCAAGGCAAAAACCTACATGTAGCTAAAGAATGTGGAAAGTGGGAGAAATTGTCTGCCCCAAAGGAGAGTCTCCCAATTGTTTATCTGATACCAAGGGGTCAGCTCTGAAATCACATCCTTTCAAGTAATGTTATACAAATGGAGAAGATTGTACACACACACACACACACACACATGCTTGTATGTATGTATGTAGCAAAGATAAAGAGGCCAAAAACCATGACTTTGAGAGACTGGGAGCAGTACATGTATATGGAAAGGGTTGGAGGGAGGAAAGGAAAGGCAAAGTTGAGGTAACTCAACATATTTTTAAATTGCAAAGCAATTAATTAAAAACACACATGAAATAACACAGGATGGAATGAAATAAAAGCAAATCAGAGTTAGACTATAACAATCCAGGTGCAGAGTATGGTTTCCATGATATATCAATTTGCATGTGTTCAGGAGTTACTTAAAAAATTTGACAGGGATTGTCTAAAGCAGAATGGAAACGTAAAATCGTCAGCTAGACTGTGGGTGGGGTCAAATAGGGGACCTTCTCTTCTGGGAGTGCAAGATATTAGCTGGAATGTGGTGGTGTCAAATGGAGAACCTTCTTTCTGTGTCTGATTTGAGGCAGAAAGGAGACATAGAAGTAGGGATGAGAAGAGAGGGAATGACTTAAGGATACTGTAGATGCAATTACTATAATTGTGCTTTATAAGCAAAACATTTTCCTGTACAATAAAACCATCTGCGATATTATCCCGATCAGTTCAAAAATGTAAATGATCTTGACCTCAATTTAAACTGGGTTAGTCCAGCTAACGACTATGTATTTGAGACTCTTCTATTATCTCTTGAAAGTATACATGATAAAATTAGATAGATACTTTGAATTTTGTAAATTCAAAATGTTATATATTAAGACTTCTTAATCAAACAATCACAGTACATAAACATGTAGCTCATTAATTTTTAAGAAGTCTTTTTCCTTTGTCATTATCAGCTTAATGGAATACACATAAACTCACACACCAAAAGTTCAATAGAGCACGTTAATAACAATGAATGGGGATGAAATAAAATAGATTTTCTTTTTTGCTTTATATACTATTCCTTGTTTACTGTATATGCATCTCAAGGTTTTCCAGGCTGTATTTTCTAGCAGTATTGAACTTGTGGATATTCATGTAGTGGTCATGCTCTAGCCCAAAAGGCATGGGTAGAAATTACTTGTTTGTAATCCAAGCAGAAGCTTCACAGATCTATATATTTTCTTCTCTCTATCAGTGATTATCAGTACTCCAAAGAGAATGTCCTTCCAGGAAAGAAGGTAGCATCTGGCTGTAGTTTAAATAGCCTTTGATACATAGATGGCCTCAATGAAGATTAGCTTCTGCTGACATAATTCACCCTTCTAAAAGTTTATAGTCGGTAGCATCAGGTTAGAGCTGCTAAAGATAATTTTTCTTCCATTCACAGCTGAGGCAAATGTAGTGATAGCAATTTGTAATAGAGTATTAGATAAAGATTTCCATGCTGGAAGAATGACATTTTAGGACTAATGCCTGCCTTTTTTCCTACTATATGTTTTACTTTTTCTCTTGTATTCTTTTTAAAAATGTATTTATGTGTGTCTGTGTGTGCACACATTCGTTCATTTGTCTGTAGCACCCTCACAAAGCAAGGAGGGTGTTAGATTTCCTGGAGATGTAGTTTTAGGCAGCTGTGAGGGACACAGTGTAAATGCTGGGAACTATACTCAGGTTCTCTGCAAGAACTATAATTGTTCTCAACTATTGACCTATTTCTCCAGTCTCTCATATTTTTTTCTTTTCATATATTAGAAGCAAGTAACATTTTATTCTGGAACCAATTTATTTTTGTATTTAGTAGTGATACAATGATATGGCTATAATGCTTGGTGATTATCTGAATAAATCCATTTTCTTTTTCATTAGTTAGGAAATAGA
Source organism: Neodon shergylaensis (assembly GCA_025134845.1). Taxonomy (NCBI): domain Eukaryota; kingdom Metazoa; phylum Chordata; class Mammalia; order Rodentia; family Cricetidae; genus Neodon; species Neodon shergylaensis. The sequence goes on along the minus strand of JABTXL010005037.1, from coordinate 15,928,292 downwards.
TGCACCGGGTGGCTTGTCAAATGTCTTATGGCTAATTGGAGATAGGTTCAGGAGCTTGACTCTCAGTCCAATATATTTTTTCTTTTATTATTGTCTTACACTTCCATATAAATGGTCTAATTTATAAGCGATGGATTACTGTTTGTATTTGAGTATACACTAGGGGATCATTTTGGAAGAAAGTGGGATCTAAAGAGAAATAAAATAAGGAAAATTGTTACATAGTCTCTCAATGAGAAAAGAGCTAGCTAAGGGGGAATGGAACATCATTTCAATTATATGCGAATGTAAATGTGAGAAAAATGAGGGCAAAATCAGCACAGATGTGCCCATCCTTTTGTGTCTAAGAAGAGATGACTGAGAACTCATCAACTGGCCTGCAAGATGGGTGTTTAGGGCTGCTTTCATTAAAAACCCAGAATGAATTCCGGTTGTGAAGAAGAAATTTGAGGTCAACTTGTCAGATCTGGCTAGAAAGAGTGAAAGACTAGGCAATTTCATTTGTATTTCTAGACCTAGACAGTGTATTATATTATATTTCCAGGACAGGATACAGATTAATAGAAATCTTTGATCTTAGAAAGAACTTAGATGTGTGTGCAAATTCCCTTGCCTGGCCACTTGACTAAGAAATCTCATCTCATCAGTCACAAATTCCTTCATTTCTGTCCTATAACACTGAACACACATACACACACGCACTCACACAAACGCGCGTGCGCGCACACACACACACACACGCTCGTACGTGCATGTGCACGTGCACACACAAACACACTCACTCCATAAGGCCCATGGAAGTTTAGGGTGACCTAATGTCTGAAGAGCTTATGAAATACTAAAGAGCCACATATATTTTAATCAGGTTTTGTAAATAACTGGGCTTGGAGTAGTTTATTGCTTCCATAAAAACTCTGTGTGGCTTTACCAGTAGCCGAAAATGACAGAAACAGGTTATTTATAGTTTGGCCTCTTAAAGGCAACTCTTGTGCTTAGTGCGGCCCTTGAAAGGAAAAATAAAAGCTTTCCTCTGACATACACAACATGATTTTTATTGCTTATTTTAAAGATATTGTAACTAAAATATCTTAATGTGATGGGACCACAATTTAAAAGTAAATAGTTAAATTTAATATATTAATATTCACTATTCAATGGTAGTCTCCTTATTACTCACCACAAACAAAGGAGCTGTTTGAATTCTGTTGTTGGTCTTCATTTAGAAGTGGACATCATGATTGCAAGATGTTTTATGAACTGATCATGATACATTCTACATTTTACAGTTGAAGCAAATCTTCCTGTGTTCAAATACTGTTCTTATGATTTACATTTAGTTGCTTTAGGTTTGTTATTGATAACTTTGCTCATTTGTATTTTATGACCCAAGGTGTACATACATCTATTGTATAATTTAGGAAGATGTATAAATAGCATTCTATAATTTTATGTTTTTAATCTGGCAGACATTCAATAAGAAGGAAACAAAAGGATGTAATTCATATTTAGAAGAAATCTTCTGTCAGTTCTTATGTGACTATAAAACAAAAACTAACATACTATCCTATTTATCTGAAATATTGATCTATGTGAGTAAAAATTTCTTTACCTCCAATTCATAAATTTGGAATATAAATTTTAAAAAGATGGTAAACTCAAAATGTGGAAGTTTTTTCCTTTATTCATAGCAACTTCATATATCAGATTTTTCTGGCCTCCTCAGGGTCCTTAGACATACATAAAAATATATGTTTTTATTTCAGTATTAGAGGATAAGAAACAAAATAATTTATGTGTGTCTAGATGGGAGTGTATAACTAACTGGTTAGACAAGGAAGCTAGCATTTCACTATAGATATGCAAAATTTGAAAAAAAAAGTTGCTGAGGTGGGAAGAATCTAGAAGAAGAGGTAGGGGAAATATATTGTATGGTACTTTTAAAAATGTTGCTAACCATGAGAAAATGTAGATGATTATAAACGCAAAATAGCTACAATGAGCGCCACTCATTTTAGAGCTTCTCTACTTATATTTTATACTTAAAATGACCAATAAATTATCAATTTCTCTCTGTACACACACAGGCACACATACATACCAGATAATATTGATAAGAAAATTTTATCTGAGCTTTTAACAATCTGTCACTGAATGTTCTTTATCATTTCACGGAACAATTCAAACATTATCCATCTATTCACTCAAATACATTTACTAGGTTTGGATGTTTGTTCCATAATTCTAAAGTTCTCTTATTTTAGGGTTTTGAATTAAAAAAATTAAATGTATAGTTTTGAATTAAAAAAAAATCTGTTACCATGTAATTGTGTCTGGATCAGTTTCAAGCCATTCAATATATGTAAATTCTAATCTCTCATGAATTTTAATTAAGATAACATATTGAGTCTTGCCTCACAATTTTTTTTCCATCATCAGATCCTAGAATATCAGAGCTTTTTATAGGTAAGAGGAGGGTGAAGACATGGATCAAACTCAATAAAAATTTAGATATTTTTTTTCCTAAGAGAAAATAACAAATCTCAAAATGTGTGATATTTATCTGCTGAGATATATGACAGTTTCCTAATGGAAGTTATTAGCAATTGTTCTTTCATGATTTAATGTTTATTTAATGTTTTCATGTAAAATACACACATCTAAAATTATAAGCATATACATAATATTTTTTAAAAGAGATTTTGTGTGTATTTTATGACATTTTTCTATGTCTGCTTTTAAATTTTAGGTTGATATTTGATGCTTTGTTTTTGTAGTACTCTGAGAACTTTTACTGCTAAATTATTCCGCCATCAAAGTCCATTACAGGTCAATTCTCATCTCTCTTCCTCCCCCTGCCCTGCACAAAAGTCTCCTATCTGTCTGTCTGTCTGTCTATCTATCTATCTATCTATCTATCTATCTATCTATCTATCTATCTATCATCACTCATTTTGATGAATTCTTGTTAAATAGATTCTCCTGTCATTAGGTGGTAAATCCCAAGCACATTTTTATCCCGGAAATAGTAGACAGGCTTATCCATATGACTATGAAAATATCTATGAGAAATTCAGTATTTTTTTTTTGTATTATCGAGTTGTCTTAAGTTTTCTAAAAGACAGGGTCATGAAAAGACCAAGAGAATGATGGAACTTTTAAGGTATGATTAATTGAAATTCTTGTCCGAGTCAGTAGGACTGGGTATCACTCATCAATCTAGTTTGATATAAGGGATAAGGGAATTCAAGGTTAGGCAAAGGTGAGGTAGGGATTTCAAAGAAGCTGTACTGCTCTTTGTTCTCTTCTGAATGGAGATTATTAACCTACAACCGCCAGAAGAGGGGCATTTGCTTTAAAGGGTCTGCATCCTGTGATACCAAATCTTGCCTTTGAGTCATGCTTTGAGTTTAGCCATCTTCTTATTTTTTTTAGGATATTTTTATGTCAATTAAGCTGTAAAGAAGAGCAGATGAAAATATTACTGCTAACCTTAAATTCATGATGATTTTATAAGGCAGTGAATATAAATATTTGGTAAAGTTTGCTACTTCCATAAAACAAACTAGAAGTTAATATACTTCTTGGTATCTCCATAGGTCAAGAAATAATAACATTTTTCTGCTAAGTATTTAGAAGCAGTTGAGAAAAGGTATAGGAATTGTGTCTTACAAACTTATTTAGGGAGCCGGAGATATAGCTCAGTGCTTATGAACACCCACTTGTCTTGCAGAGGACCCATGTTCAGTTCCCAGTACCCACATGGTGGTTTGCACCAATCCATAATTCTAGTTTCGGGTAATTTGAAACCTATTTCTGACCTCTGTAGGCACCAGAAACACATTGTGTCATATATACATGAAAGCAAAACACCCATATATAAAATAAATAAATAGAATAATTCTAAAAAACATCTTTCGTAGTATTTGGCTTAACATCCAGCAAAATGCTGGTCATTATTGTATGTGTGAATTTTATCTATTAACTTAGTCTTAGTCATACGTATTTCAAAATATCTGCCACCTTCCTCTCTGGGGTACTAATAATGTGTCATTTGCTCTTAGGATGCAGTGGGATTAAAGTAATGAGGGCTGGAATAGTTCAGCTGGAAAGTGAAGGTGTAGGTTAATCTTCTTTTTTATTTTTATTTATTTTTGCTTTTTGAGACAGCGTTTCTCTGTGTAACAGTCCTAGCTGTCTCTGAGCTTGCCCAGTAGACCAGGCTGACCTTGAACTCATGGAGATCCACCTTCCTCCATCTCCTGAGTACTGGGATTAAAGGCAGGTAGATGTAAACTCTTCTGTGGCACAGTTGTTGAAAGACATAGAACACTGTTGGACTTCTGAGTGTTTAACGTGATGACACTGACCGAGTCACATTTCAATATCTTCTGTGTATGAAATGGATGGTAGGGGGGTAAGAATAGATGGTCATATAGAGCCATAGGACTCAGTTCTCTAGATGTGGATGTGTGGTTGGCTCCACATTTTCAGGTGTTGGTTGCATCAGCGTTTCAGTTTTGAAGGTGAGGTAAATCTTTTCTTGGAATGTCCTTGGCTATTTGCCAAGAAAGATGATGATACAGGGAATCAAAATTTCATCTATACCTGCACCTCCTCTAACTTTCAGAGTTTCCTTTTGGAAGGGACAGAGAAGGGTGGGCATTACTGCTTGGCAGCAACTTCTGTCAAATCTTACTTTTTTTGTTGCTTTTCACTGGTCATTTTACCTAATAAACTGTTTTCACCATAAACTCTGCTTCCTGGAGACTCCAAACCTGTAACAGATGGAAAGGTGGCTGCAGTAAGCAGCTAAGTTAAGCAAGAGACACTGCTGCTCTGGCCCTGTTGTTTCTGCTCAGTGACTAAAGAAGAATTGTTGTGCATGTACTGTGAATTGGATGTGTGGAAGTCAGAAAGATTAGAGTCAAGCTTGATTTCAGATTTTTGTTTTGAATAATTGGAAGCATATTCAGAGTGATTAAAAAAGAAGAAGGAGGAAGAAGAAGAGGGGAAGAAGTAGCGGCAGCAGTGGTAGCAGTAGTCTGAGAGAATCCAAGAAAAATAAAATAAAAGTTCAGTTGTGACATAGATATTACTACATTAATTTGACAATAATTACACACTGAATTGAATTGAACAGTCTAAGTTTTCCATAAGTATTCAATGATGGGCATATAAATTTGGAATTTGTCAATCAGTTGTAGTATTTAAGCCACTGGCTTGTGGAAAACTTTACCAGAAAATAAGAGTGTATATTAGAGAAGAGTTTATGTTTCACAGAATGGCAAAATTTGGAGGAGAAATGAATATAGTAAGAGAAGCTTGAACCGAGAGCAAATGGTTGAAAACATTTCAAGAAATAGGATTCTCTGATTCAAATGTAAATAGTGAAATGAAGTCTGAATGAATATAATGAATCTTGGAACTTGGGGTAGCTGTTGGCTGTGATAGGAATAGCTTTAGTAAGACACCGAAGATTGAGTTATACATGAATTCAGTATCTAATCATGACACCACTCTACAAAAATTAGCTAATATCTAGAATAAAATATATTGATGAAGTAGGGATTTATTAGGATCATGACTATTATTAGCATATTTTGGCTATACACTTTAGTATGAATGTTATATTTAATTACTTATATATAAAGTTAAATAATTTAATCTTCATAACTGAGTGTGTCTATTTTTCACTGTGTCAAAATACTCAGGGTGTAAGACTGTTTCTGCTCCTAGTTTGGGAGGTTTTAGCCCACAGACTTTGACTGTGTTTGGGCAGGTGCTAACAACCTGGATGCTATCAGAGGTTGTGAAAATTAAGTGAGTTGGTCAACACATTTCTCATAGTATTTTTCCAAGGCCAATGCAGCTGTAGGCTTAAGGTTCACTGGGTGTTATGGTGAGGTTAGAAGTCTTTTTATGAAAGAGACTTTGCAGAACATACCAAGTGATGAAGTGAGAAGAAAAGAGAATGGAACTGATAAGCAGGGATGTTTTTATTTCACAGGCCCAAAGCTGGCAAACAGTGGATAAAACTTCAAGTATCAAAGTGACTCAAATAGACGCATAAACAATCATCTTAGACTAGCCAAAAGCAGAAAAAAATGACTTATAAAATCCCCCTACAAAACCTAGTTTCTGAGAAATGCCATTATAAAAATTCAATTCTTTTCAAGTCAGGTATATGTGTTAAATTTGCTTATGCCATGAGATGCTTCACTGTTGACTCAAAATGTGAATTGGATTTACTATGTGGGTACTTACTACTTAGTGGTGCTGAAGATAGAAAAGCCACTATCTGTCTACTCTGTTGCCTGAAATTCAAACTTTTTTTTATTTTTATTTTTATTTAATTAAGCTTAATCTTAGACAATTTCTTACATGTATATAATGCATTCTGCTCACTTTCCTCTCTTACCATCTTTTATCTGTCTCTCAACCCTATTAACAAGTCCCCTCCTTATAAACCCATCTCTGCATTTGTTACTATTCACTGGAAAGAGGGGATTTGATGTAGGATTCCCCTCTGTAAACTGTGAATGCCATTGGTTAATAAAGAAGCTGCTTTGGGTCTTTGGCAATGCAGAATAGGACAAGGCTGGAATTTCAAGCAAATAGAGAAGGAGGGAGTAGGCAGAGTCAGTGAGAAGCCATGTAGCTGCAGCAGGAGAAAGATGCAAGCTGTCAGCCAGAACCTTGTCGGTAAACCACAAGCCTTGTGGGAAAATACAAAATAATAGAAATGGATTAATTGAAGATATAAGATCTAGCCAATAGGGAGTGTGAGTTGATAGGTCAAGCAGTGTTATAATAATACAGTTTCTGTGTGATTATTTCAGGTCTGGGCAGCCAGGAAACAAACAAGCAGTCTCTGCCAACAGGGCTTTGCAGATTAAGACTGGGAATAGCATTTGTCTTTGAGTATAAATATGAAGATTCCATAGGCAGTTTTACATAATTTAGTTGAACAATAGAAACCTTGTAGTAGTTTCCTATTATTATATAAAAATACATAGGTATTTAGTTTAAGAGACAGAATCTCAGACCTCCCTGACTATGAGTTTCTGATGAAATTTATAGTACTCAAATAATTAGAATTATTATGTTGATTATATACAAAATTATTGAACTTTTGGTATGCAAAATTGTAAATATAACCTACTTACCTTTCTTGATAATATTTTTGCCATTATACATATTTTGTATATGAGAAAATCAAGACATCTACAGAAGTCAAGACTGTTCACTGGTCAATGTCCTGTTAGGAGAAGAAAGCAGTCACAAGCTATTCAGGGACTTAATAGCACATATAATAGTGAAGTCTAGCTCTTGTCTAGTTTAACTGAGTCTAAGATCTTCAAAGCGGTCTTATACCCCTTAGTTTCTTGTCTTTAATTGTAGCGGTGTAGATTAATGCAGACAAATTGTAAAGAATATATACACAGCTTTAATGGGAAAATTAGACCCACAGAACCAAGGTTCCAGCGGAGGACAGGAAGCAGGAAGGGGCACCCGGGAGCCTGTGCGCCCGGCCTCTAAGGGGAGTGGCTTAACCCTACATCTCCCCCTTTTGTCTAAATAAGACAGAACTAAACCAAATACAACTATAAACAATAATAACAAATAATAAATACAACAAACAATATTGAGAACAAAAGTTTTGCTAGACATTCTATCTCAAGGAGTCTAAATAATGTAGAGAGTAACTACAATTATATAATCTTTAACTCCGTCAAAGATCTGAGAAGGGAATAAATATTACTTAACAAATGAGACATATCCAAAATGTGCAACAAATAACAGAGACAACTGACTACCTGGGCAATCACCCAAAGTCTCGTTTGCAATGTTGAGTCAACCAACTTTGGCTAAGGCCTAACATCTTAGAATTATCCTACCCTGTCTTGGAAAGATAAGACAATCCTGTTTCATATCTTTGTCCGTAGTTGAGGTATGGGCTTTTCTTAACCCAAAGGCCAGTTCTGCCAAGAAGACAAGCTCCCAGTGGAGTGTCTTTGGTGCTCAACGTTCTCTCGGGAGTAGAGTGGCGTTGCCAGGAGTAATTGTGTCTCGTTGGCATAGAATTCTAGGTTAGATTAAAGGCCATTTTCTACAGCTCTTCGAAGAAGCTGAAGATTATACTATCTATACTAAATATAATCTCTATGTATCTAAAAGACCTGATTAACCTAAAAATAAATATGACAAACATATAATTCTCAATACCTATCTAACTTGAAGACTAAGAGAATAAACAACTGTGCAATATATGAAGACAATGATCTTCACCTGTAAACAATGTCATTACATATCAAATGTAAACAATGTTATAACATAAATAGTATCAGAGGTAGAAATATACATTGTGATATGGTAGATGTATCAATACAATATAAGCATACTCTTATACAAAAATAAGCAAGGCTCTTCTTCAATAGTCATACCTCCTGCACACTTTCATATTCACTTCTAGTTCTAGATCTTCAATTTTTTAGATTGGTGACACTATTAGAAGGATACCTTCCCTATCCTAGCATAGTCATGATGTCTCAGAAAGACCTGGGATAAATGTTATCCCCAAAGTAACTGCTGGAACCTGTAGGATGGCATTTGCTGGCTGTCTGGGTCAACTAGCAGACGAATACATACCAAAAGTCATGAGAGAATGGCTCCTCAAAAGAAAATTGATAGGCTCTTACTATAAAGTTTATAGTAATATAAGTTTACTATAAAGTTTATGATAAACAGAGGAATATATGGAGGTCAGACCAAATTTTTTTTAGAAAAGACACAAAACAAGCAAACAAAAATACCCATTATTTTTATTTTCTAACTTCAGTAATACCTTAGGTCATTTTAAAATTTTAAGGCCATCTAAACCACCATAATCAAAAATACTGAGTTTTTTTTACACTAAGACAGCCAGCAAAATTTGTATGTTTAAAGTAGATGATGGATGTAATTTAGGCAAAATGATCTGCATTTTGATCTGCAGTTAATCATTGCCGATGATCCAGGCTGCACAGTTTTGCTCAATATGTCTCACCAGATGTGCTTTTATTTTATTTAATGGAAATTTGTACTTATAAAGTGACACCAATGGAGAAAGCATGAGTTGTGGTGTTTGGCATAGACAGTGACTAAATTTCATGCATAAAGAGATGGCTCTGTAGGTTAAATCATTCCAATACTCACATAGGTTGAGTTGGAAATAGCCAATTGTAACTTTGTATTTTGCTATTTTTTTCTTCCCTATTCATATTTTCTTTCCAGTAATTAATTCCTATTTAGGGAAAAATAGAACTTTGACTTATCGGTATGAGCCATTGTGATAACGTTAGTGATCTAAATGAGGTTATTAGGCTTGCATTTGTTTGACTCAAGGTAAGGACTTTGTTATCAATATATGTTTAAGAAAAATTATATTATGTAATCATTAATGTCTTATTCTGAATGTATGCAAATTTGGTTCGGAATTGTGTAATATAAATATGCAGATTGTAGTGTAATGAACTCTTATTAGCATGCTACCCAGCTCCAAAATTTGTTAACTCATGGCCATTTCTCTCTTTTATGTTATGGCCAAACTGTACTTTATAAAAAGCAAAAATAAATATACTTTTTTTTTTGGTTACGCTAAGTGTCTTAGTTACCTTTCTTCTTGTATGAAAATACCTGAGGGAGCAACTAAGGGAAGGGAAGGTTTGGGTTGGGCAGATGTTGGCGTGCTGTCCATCATGGCTGGGGGAGATGCTGCAGCAGGCTGTTGAGATGGCTGGTCACATTGTGTTGACATCCAGCAAGCAGTGAGTGATGAATACTTGTGTTCAACTGCTTTTCAAATAGTAGAGAACTGCAGCTCAGGTTATGATGTCACCCACTTTTTTTTGTCAGTCTTATTGCTTCAGTGAACATAGCCTAGTCAGCCCTTCACAATAAACCTAAAGTTAATTACTTGTTGATTGTGTAGGTCCTGTTTACAATATTTGATCTCATTGTAACTTTGATAGAAATTATGTTAAGTAAATACACTAAAATTGTAGTAAAAGATTCTTTTTTTGTGCTGATCCATTTGAGAATCTGAGTTTAAATTAGAGATGGAATTTAAAAAATATATGTACATATATGCATATATATTAAAGATAATTCACAGTATCAGGCCACTGGTTGAATAACATAGATATAAAATACTCTAAAAAGTATATACCTATTTTTCTTTTATTCTTTAGTTTAAATGTTACTGCTATGCTATCAAACACTATTATAACAGTATAACTTTCCGTGGTAGCCCTAAAAACATTGGTGGTTACCATGTGTGATTCTTAGGATTAAAATTTGTTGTAAATTCTTTTGACTGAAATAATTTCAATTATTTCTTTTTCATGGGTTTGGAGAGAAGCAGAATTGAGAACAATGTAATTTTGCACAAATAGAAGCTTATTAAAATTATTTTTAGAAATAAGTATATAAAATGGCCCTCCAGTGTTCCCATAAAAGTGATTCCATGGAAATCCACAACTATTTGTCTTTTATATAACAGAGCATAGTAATCACCTACATTGTATGCACTCCCTCATGTACTAAGTATCTATAGATTACTTATAAGAAATAATACAACATAAATGCCATGTATATGTTGTATTGTTTAGGGGGTAATTATAAAATAATCTGTACATGATCAGTAGAGACAATTTTTCTCCCTGATGTGTTTTTTTTTTTTTTAAACTACAGTTGCTTGAATTTAACATGGAAGTTCTTGAGGATATGGAAGGCTAACTGTATATTGTTCGAAATGTGCTTAAGAAACGATTGTTTCAGCATACAAATTTTGTTAAAAATTACCTTTAGAGGTCTGTTATTTCTAGTTAATGTTTCTAGTTATTCTATAACAAAATAAGACCGTGAAATTACAAATTAAAGCAGAAAAAACAAACAATAAAAAGAGAGAGTATCAGACAGACAATGCCTACATTGCTTTAGCTGTGCTTCCATGAGAAGTCTGGGTTCGGGTTGATTCTATTACCATGTGGTTCGGGGAGTGACGGAATCTGTTTTTATATCGGAATTTCATGACTCAGGAGGTTAACTTACACAACTGTTGGTTGAGCACTGAGCTATCAGGATGAAAAGAATAAACACAATTGAGTCTCTGAAGTTTTTATTGGAGTCATATTGCCATTTCAAACACAGCACCAGGGAGAAAATGACTCCTTGCTGACCTGTGCAGCCCGGAAGGACAGCAGGAGCAAGAAAGGAGCTCTGTGCTTTGATCGTCAAATTCAGGAGCCCGCATCAATTGTGCTCTGAACAGTGACATTATGGGAGGCGGTGCTTGCTAAAAACACAAGATGGGTAAAACTGTGGCTTTATCTCTTCGCCTTAAAAATTTCAAAACTCCTAATACAAGAATCTCTTTACTCATCTACCACCATTCCCACCACTAATGTTGAAAAATGTAAAACGTCCAGGGACATATTTGGTCTCCAAACTGCCAGAAGTTGGAACGCAATGGTGTTTATATACAAATCTGATTAGTATTCTTTGGAGAGAGGCTACTTCATTGGTTCTGCTTTGTCTGAGAGCAGATGCAGCCCTACATGAGACTAGTCTGAGTTTGCAAAAGCATAACCTATTCTGGAAGTGTCTCTTCGTAATGGAAGAAGCAATCAGGGTGGAGAGAAAACTCTTGCTTGTCTTACGACTAAAGTGCATGGATAATTGATCATCAGCTTTGGGAATCATGTTTTTTTCCAAGGCTGTGGGCAGAGCTTGATTTTTAAAATTTGAAATATCATCTGCTCTTGTCTCACTTGAAATTTAATTAAATTAGGATTTTATGAGTTTCTTTTTTTCTGGAGAGTTTGCTCCCTCTTAACTGATTGTTTTGTGAGACTTTTGGTATCCAAGGAAAAGGCAACTTGGGTACATTTTGGCAGGGAACCTTTTGAATCAATTGCCATATCCTACACACAGTTACTTTTCAATTTCAAGACAATAGCAAAACCTGACAATTTCAATTATTCAGAAAAACACTTTCAGAAGTTGCAAATAGCCCAATAGCAATTCAAGTCTTACTTTTATTTGTAAACATTAATAGAAATAGCCACTAAATTGCCTTTCAGTTTAATTTTAAGTGTACCAAAATCACTGTTAAGAAGAAGTTAGGGCTTTAGGGAAGACATAATATTTTTTTTGTTAAAATCTTCATTATTTAATTTGATGAACATTGATTTTCAATAATATATTGTACCCTATGTAAAGATGTTGAAACCTAAAGTATTCTTACATCATACCCATACTTATAGTATCTATTTGCCATAATTATATCTAAAATAAGACTGAGTATCATAGCAACCGAATATTTTGTTTCGTGCTTAAAAAAGAATTCCTCCAAAGAAGAGGCAAGCTGACTTCATGAAACACACTACCTGTAAATTTCTATACTAATTCTATAAATGTGACAAGTGCTATAAGCATATTGGATTCAAAAGGAATTTGTGCAAGTTCTAAGAGCAGATGTCTAATCTCATTTTATTTCTGTCTCCTTTCGTAATAGCAACAGAACCTAAAACACTGACTAACCCAGTAAATATTTGGTAAGTGGGTGAATGAAATAACACATTATCAGTATACTACCCAAACACATTCACCAAGAAATGCTTTCACTGGCATTTGGGGTTTAGATAGATGATTTCTCTTCCTTGAAATTCACAACAACCACAACAAAATCAAGTTGGTAGGTAGCCGGTTCAACTTACGTGTGCAACTTTATACTTTAAATTTCAAAACTGAGGATGTAGTCAGGGAGATATGTGAGTTTCAACACTAAGTGATATTAACTGAATTGTAATGAGTGCACTACCTTTTGAATACTTGATATAAACAGATTTGTTTGGTTTTAGAGTTAGAGTTTCCACAGAGCATTTATGAGTACCAATAGTTGTAACTATTAAATATTGTAATTATTGTCCTTAAAGAAAATGGAAAATGATCCTGTGAAAACTAATCTCTGAAAGCCAGTGCAGAAGGCAAGGGGCAAAAAGTAACATTTATTATGATACCATGTACGGACTACTGCAGCATTTAGAGTTTTGAATGAGATGGAAACACTCTGCAAGTTATACTGCTGCTTATATCGTACATCAGTTAGTTATGACTATCAGCTTTACTGCATTAAGAGACACTTAGGGCATTGATAGTGTATTGCTGCGCATGGCGCCCCCGTGTCTGTGCACTGTGCGCTGGCACCCAGTTACCGACCTTCGGGCAAGGGGGCTGGAGGTTAAAATACACAGACACACACAAACAGAGAGACAACGACACGGGTTATCCTTGAATTCCCCAAGAATGCCCCCTTTATTGTGTTCAAGGGCAGATTATGTAGAGATAGCCACGGCCCAGCCAAACCCACCAGAAACCACTCTCCTGCCATCAGGAACTCCTGAAGATCTCCTGCTCAGAGCAGCTGTAGGCACTCAGATCAGGGGATTACAAGAAATTCAGGATCTGGGGGCTCACTGCTCCCAACAGTGCATCTGTGAGGGTGTTTAAATGAAGAGTGAAGATTCTTACTGTATATGAGTGCTACCTATTCATAGGCTAGCATCATGAGTTGAACAAACATAAAAGGAGCTCAGCACCAACATTCATTGCAGGATTCGATGAGACCAGTGGTCTTTCATTCGCGCCATCTTGAATTCTCTGCCATAAGAGACTCTATCTGCATATCCATGAGTCTGAATAAGTTTTTCTTTCTGAAAGATGTCTTTCTCAGGTTTTTATATCACAGTATTGATAAAATTTAGTATTGTACTAATCATAGTACAGAACATTTGTATTTGGCTGGGAGAATGTTTGTATGATAAGCCTGACAGTGGGGTTTGGAATCTATTTGTGGGAGGAATGGGTAAAAGTCTGGACTAGATGAGCCCTAGAATGTTTGAATCAGAGCTTAGTGAACCGATTTTTTTTTTTTTTTGTGGAAGTGTGGAAAACCAGAATGCTGATAGAAATGTAGACAACAGCAGCCTGGTTCATGATATTGCAGATGGGAATGAAGGACTCTGGGGAACTCAGGTCAAGGCTCTTCAGGTTACATTTTGACTCTATGCTTTGGTAGTGGCCTGGGTGATGCTGAATTCAGAAGGGACTGCAATTTGGCAGAGTAGACTTCAACATAGCACCACATGTAGCCTGTGACACGGTTACTGTGCAACGTTCTTAGATCTACGTTGAGAGAAAGGGATAGAAAAACACAGACTACAGCTTGGCAAGGAAAAAAGTGTGGGGGGTAGTATAAAGTTGCATGCATGGATGGCTAACACAACTGTAAGTATAAAAGAAATTGCAGTGCAAGAGAAACACAGTGTGTTGTGCTCTGGGACAATATGAATGGGATCTTAAGTGTAAGATCCCATCCAACTTAAATAATTGCAAATTGTTTGGAAAGGAGAGAGCTTGGATTGAAAATGCTGCTAATTTTGTTCCCTGTTCAAAAACAATATTTGAAAATTTATTCTTCTCTCATACAATACATTCCGACCATAACTTGGTGAAACTCCTTTTCTCCCAGGAGCCTTCTACCTCCTTTCTTCCCCAGATCCATTGCTCCTCCACTTCCTTTCAGAAAAGAGAAAGCCTCCCTGTGATATCAATCAATCATGATTTAACAAGATGCAGTAAGACTAGGCATAAACCCTCATATCAAGCTGGACTAGGCAACCTAGTAGGAGGAAAAAGATCTAGGCGTGGATACATGGATCTCCCTGGGAAGGGGAAATTGAATAGATTTGTGGGTGAACTTGGGACAGGTGGGGATGGAAAAAGAAGTATTTCACAAGGTTCAGTCAGAAGGGTGAACAGAGGCCACGACAGCTGTAATAGAAGAGGCCGGATGATATTTTGAGCTAGTAGCACAACTTGGCAGCATTGTCAACACATGCTGGATTTGCAGGGATGCAAATCACATGAGTTATGGAGTCATGGATGCTTTCAAAAAGATTCCAGAAGGGCTTTGAGGCTGGATCTTGTATGGCAGTATTGGATTCCCTACTAGAAAAAAAAATGAAAGGCTATTATATGATTCTATTAAGATGAAAGCCAAGTTGCAGTGGGAGCAGAAATGCCTGAGCCTGGGCCATGAAATATTTGCCTAGGGTATCTTTATGCATCCAGTGTTGCCATCTGACTTTAGAGGCTACATGGGTTGCATACTAACAAATTGTGGGGGTGGAGCTACTAGGTGTATACTACCTCATGATATAAGTAATGCCACCAAGTGCCCCAGACACTGGACACAAAGCAACAGGGTTTAGTGTTTGCTGGTTATATTTCCTTTTCATTTTAGTCATTTTTTTTCTTTCTGTGACCTCCAAATTCCTCTTTTATTTTGGAATGGGAATATTTTACTCTTTCCCAGTATTTATTAGAGGTATGTATGTTTTCATAAGCTCTAAGTTAAGATGTGTTGACTCTCAGAAAAGAATTTGGTCTTTGTACTGTTGAACAGGGTCGGGTAGCCAAGGAAATTTTTGAGTTGGACTAAAGACATTTATCATTACAATATGGCCAAGAGCCTATGGAGATAAACTCTGGTTTACACTTTTTTAAGCAGTTTTATTTGTGTGTATGTGTGTGTGTGTGCGCGCGCTTGTGTGTGCACGTGCATACATATTAGACCTCCCAAATTTTGTTGTAGGAATCAGTTCACTTAGTGAGTTCCCAGGACCCACCTCTGATGATCTGAATTGGCAGCAAGTACCCCTAAGCTCTGAGTTATCTTGGTGCTCCACATGTTATGTAGAATCACACATTTCAATGTCAGTGTGATACAGATAGACATGATGGTTGATTTTAGCTGTCAAACTGTCCGGATTAACAAGTATCGAAGGCATTCATTATGTATAACACTGGTTGTACCTGTGTGAATGTTTCCAGAGCAGTTTAATTGGAGAAGAAAGACTTACATGAATGTAGGTAAAGCCGTGTCATGGGCTGGGGTGCCAGGCTGAATGAAAGGAACACGTAGCCAATTACCACTATTTCTCTACCTCTGTTCTTAGTGCAGATGCAATATGACCACCTAGCCACCTCATGCTCCTGCCATCATAGCTTCCCTGCCACGGTGGGGGGGGTCTGAATCTCTTTAAAGTATAAACCAAAATGCATATTTTCTCAAATTGCTTTTATTAGTTATTCTGTCAAAGGTATGCAAAAAATAACTGATAAACGTTCTATATGTACTTCCTTAAAAACTTTTGGGATGTACGCTTCTAATTTATACTTTTTCAGAAGTGACATGGGCTGAGAGCAGCAAAGGAGATTTTTTTTCTCCTTGTCTTAATGTGACTTGAAAGAATTAATTTGAAAATGAAGAGTTAAAACATTTGAGCTTAAAAAAATTAAAGACAGCAGTCCTCAAAATGAAAATACAAAATCCCAGAATATTTTTAATCTCCAATATAAGCCTAATACAGTTTTAGGCACCTATGTCTAGCAGAACATAGAGCAAAGTCTGGGCTGATGGATTTATTTACACTTAAGGACAGAGGGAGGAAACAGAACACTTAAACCAATCATTCTCAGCCTTCCTCATTCTGCAACACTTTAATACAATTTCCCATGTTGTGGTGATCCCCAACCATAAAATTATTTTCATTGCTACTTCATAACTGTAATTTTACTACTGCTGTGAATCATGATATAAATATCTGATATGCAGGATATTTGATATGCAACCCCTATGAAAGGGTTGTTCAACAACCAAAGGGGTTGTGACCTGCAGGTTCAGAACCACTGACTTAAATGGCTGCTTGGAATTGTAGCTGATCCGATGTCTTTTAGCTTTTGGCTTTGTCAGATATGTTTTGCCTCATCCTGAAGGTGCTTTAAGAGTTGGATATTTTATATTGAAAGAAATAATTAGAAACTGAAGACAGCTTTAAGGGACATCCTCACAAAGGTTTTTATAAAATAGTTGCACCAACCATTTCATTACATTGAGATCTGTTTTAAACAAAAAGTGTTGGTCCAAAAACATATGATATATATGGGTGTCGTGTTTCTTCAGGACCTTTCTGTCTATGGTTGTTTCCAGGTCCTTTTGGACCTTCAATTCCTGAAGGTATTTGAAATTGCATTGTAATAAAAATTTTGGAATTTGGACATTTTTTTCTGGTATCCAACACATTGTTAGATTTGGGATACAAATGCCACAATGATTGTTTTTGTTTGTTTGTTTGTTTGTTTGCTTGTTTTGCTACATCTATCAGACAGAACCTGAGACTGTTCCGTCTTATGACTGGTATGTTAACTTTGATTCTTTGAGTAAGGTAATATCCTTTTATTTTTCTGTACTGTATTGTACAATCAGGTTACAGAGAGACAGACAGACAGACAGACACACACACACACACTTCTTCATTTAAGTTTTACAAGATTTTTTGCTGTCTTAAGCATAGTTATTATTGTTGTTATCATTATAATTATAGTTTTGGTTTTGGGTGGCTGATCTCACAATATAGCCCAGGAACTTAGTACATAGCTTAAGGCTGGCCTCAAACTGACAGCAATTTTCCTCTCAAAGTTTCCTGAATGAAGAGAATAGAGGTATGTGCCACCATGCCGGGCTCTCACTTATGATTATGGTTGACTACTAGTAATTTTTAAATTCTATAGTTCCTTCTAGACTTATAAGATGCCATTTTTTTTGTGGTTACGTAGTGAAATCCTGTTATTTATTTATTTATTTATTTATTTATTTATTTATTATTTTATTTATTGAAAAAAATTTCTGCCTCCTCCCAGCCTCCCATTTTGATGCTTGAAAAGATTTTCTCCCCTCACCTCTCTTCCCTTCTTCCCTTTCCCATGTCTTCCCCTCCCCTCCACTTTTGTACCTTTTCTTCTCCCTTTCTTCCTGAAAACCAGTTGTCTCTAATGGAGTGACTCTGGGTTTATCAACCACTCTAGGGCAGACATCATGTTCGGAAATAGTTGACTAACACATAATGGACTCCAGAATTGTGTGTGTGTGTGTGTGTGTGTGTGCGTGCTTTCATTTAGTTACAGGTTGAGTTCTTTTTTCTGAGGGGGTGATGTTTTATTTTGTTTTCTAGGATTTGCATGTGTGTGCTAATATATTGTTTTTTTTTTTTTTTGAGAAAGAACTTAAAGTTGGGTGGGTAAGGAGGGGGAGAATATATGAAAAAACTTGTGTGAAGGAAAGAATATGATCAAAATATATTTAAATTAAAAATATTTAAATTATAAAAATACAGTAATAGGAAAAAACACTAGAGTAAGAGCACAAACTTAGTAATTTTCTATAAAATATTGTTATACAAGACCAATAACATCATAGTTTATTAATGAAGTAAAATACAGAACAGAAGTCTTAGGTCCATATGTGCACCTTCATGTGTTCTGGCCCTGAATATCTAACACTATTTTCTAAATGTCAACAGTCATGTGTTTGGACTCTATTTTTGCTATTTGTAATGGTTTTCAGTCTTCAAAGGGAAAAGGGTTGAATACAGGGATTTCTTGATTTCATTTGGCTAACTGCTGTCTAAACTTTTAAGTGACCATGTTTTAATTAAAAAAATGAGCAAATTAAAAATAAACTCCCCCAAAGGAAGAAGGATCTACAATCTCCAAGCCTAGAGGAAAGTTAAAAATAAAAATGCTCTGACATTCTTGTCTTAAAGGTTGTGTTTTAAAATAAAATAACTTGACAAACAGAAACCTTGATTTGATGCTGAACCATATCATCGCAAAAGCAGACATCTAAAAACAAATACGTCAAGAAACGGCAAAGGCCAAGGAATGGGAAATATTCTCCCAAGGGGAAAAGGAGTGCAGGTCTAAATGTATTTCAGCAAGCATTGCTGATTAGATAATCCGTAAGAGGTGGGCTGTTTTGTTTGGTGAGGTAAAGGCTATGACTTGATGAATCCGCATCTTTAATTTTTTGGGGGATTATTCATCAATGGGATTTTCCCAGAACCTGGAAACATACCACTTTTGACTTGCAGAAACATTTCCTTTTCAGGCTTTTTTTTTTTTCACCAATTCTAAGTCCTCAGTCTGGTTCTTATTTTAAAAGAAGCTAAGTTTGAAATACATAATGAATGCCCCATCTGTTCCCCAGGATCTCTGCCCCTGATTTCCCCTCAGCCATGATGAAGATGTATCACAGTCTCGTCCCTATGCTGGCTGGTAGGTGTCCGGCATTCTGATTCACAGTATTTTATGTAGTTCTTAACACTGTGATCAAAACCATCTACAATGCGATGTATATGACTGCTGCTCTAAGATTCTCTTTGTTAATTTGGCTATTTTAATAACATTCTTTGGTTGTAGAAAGCAATTCCACATGAGGAAGAAAAGTAATGGAAATAACCAATCCAAGAAAAAAATCATAATAAACAGAACCGAGGTCATGAAATCAGCAGGATATGAGGCTATAGTAAACACTAAAAGGATTTGGATGGTGTTAGTACTAGTAATGAACAGATTATATTGAGAGGCCTTCATTAGGTCATGGGATCTGATTTGGGTTCCTCTATTTAGAAAGACATCTAGGCTGACAAAGAATCCTAGGCTTCCCAAGTCACTCATGGTTTTAGTATTTGATATTCTGTCCTAGGCTCAAACAAAGGGGGACGGGTGGTTGTCCTTTTAGTAACATTTGGCTAAAGTTCTATCCTTGGGGAAAAAAAAAAACAAATATTTAAGCATCTCAACTGAAGATGATAGGAAAGTATGTTCAAAGTCAGATTATAAAATCCTGAACATACAGGGTAAATTCTGTAAAAATAACAATTCAGCCAAATTTAAATTGGTAGGGTAGCTCAGTTCCTATAGCTACTTTTAGCCCTTTCTTTAGGTACCTAGTTAATCTATACAAGATTTCTCCACATACTTTATGGCTGTTCTTGAACTTCACACTTACTGTATATCGTCCTTCACAGTTCTAGACTCCAATAGAATTGGCTCAGTGGTTGAAGCACTAGTGTATGTAAGTGCAGGGACCCGAGTTTAGCTCCAGAACCTGTGGAAAGCCAGAAGCAATGCTCACTTGTCTCTATTGAGATGGAAACCTAGATCCGTGAACCCTTGAACGCTCTCAGGCCAGTTAGCCTGACGTATGCAGTGATGCACGTCCACTCGGGGTATTCTCTGTCCTCCCTATGTGCACTGTGGCGTGGAACTGCTTTCTCTCAATACTCACATAAGCACACAAAATATCAAACACATGCACACACAGTATTTTTTAAAAAACCTTTATCTAATTATCTCTCAGAGTCCATTGGCATTCTTTTCATCTGCATTATCTCTTAAAAAGGCAATAATTCCCCAGAAAGCCGGACATTCTTCCTGTGATGCTGATATCTGGGAGCAGCTTTTCCCAAAGTCCAGCAAATATTAAACGTATAGATTCCGAGGTTTTCTGGACATACAATCTCTATTATTTGGTGTGGGTTTTGGTCATTTTACCATGTTAAAAATACTCGACTGTGCATTCTTATGCATAGCCAGAGTTGAGAACCTACAGGTACAGTGTATTAGTTAGTATCTCTATAATCATGCAGATTTATACAATTAAAAATTATATGATCCTAGGTAAATTGGGGGGAGGGTTGAATGACCAGGGAGGTGTCTAAGCCAACTTATGAAACATTAATGAAAACCGAATCAAAACATACCTATATAGACACCAGGACTCAGATGGACAATAAACCAGAGTTCAAGAAGGCAAAATCATGCTTACCAACTGCCTTATCTTGATAGATAAATTCAAAAAATTATTTTAAAATATCTTACTAAAAAGCATGAGTTACCAGCTTGAATATTTGAGGCTCAAACTATAGATGTAAGCATCAGTATGTATCTAAAGACTCCACTCTGCTAAGTATATTTGATTACATCAAACTTTTTGATAAATCGTAATACACTGGGACTGTATCTATTTAAGTTTTTGGCACATGCTGTTGTACCTGTTTTGCTTACCATCCACTGTTATAAAAGGGCCAATGGAGCAAAGCAATGTTCTTGCAGAGAACAGTGCTGCCCCATTAAATTAGGAGTTGTTTCCAAATCAATTGCCGTATGTCTCTAGGCGAGTAAATGTAAAACCCATCTGTAAAATTTTATTTTGATTTCTAAGATTCTACTTCCAATTATGATCTATTCTCAAGTCAGAGAAGAGACTTGTAAGGCATGGGGCAAGGGGATTTCAAGTCTAGACAGCTGGGAACTGGGAAAAAATTAAAAATTCCAAGCAGATACGCATGTGATACATAGGTACAAAAATATAATACAAGACACATTGCCAGCGTAGTAGCCACAGTAACCTGGGGATTTTTCTAACTAGTACCCTCAATTCTGGGGCCAGGGCATGCTGGAATCCTGCTAAAGCTGGACCTGATTTGTAGCTTGGGTACTTTGGTTGTCAAGTTGAGTACTTAAGTGTTGTGGGCCTAGCAGCAGGAAAGAGAAAGTGATTTTTGACAGCATAATGGATGACCCCAAATCCTTTTTGATTGAATTATGTCATAGTTAAATATAGGGCCATTATACTCTATTGAAGCAATTAACCACCTTACACTAAATTATCCGCTTGACTATTGATGGATAACAGCTCTCAGTTGTGTTGGGGGGAGGCACATGGAAATTTTGAATGTTTTCCTTCTGGATTTGAAATGAGTACATTGAAAACCGAGTTGAAAATACTTGCTTGCAAAGGTATACACACTTTCCTAGAAATTATTGTATATATATATATATATATATATATACATATATATATATATCTTTGTATAAAAACAAAAACTCAGTATGAAAGCAGATGTGGTACTTACAATAACTTCAGAGGATCAGCAGGGTCACATAGTTGTTCAAACGGTCTCACATAAAAGCACATTTATTTCAGGAAAAAAGGTTAGCAGAGGAATACATATCCCTTGGGAGTACAGGCTAGACCATCTGTCAAAGGGAGAACTGAAACCATATTTCCATTAGTGGTTGTCATTGATCATGTGGAGAAGATTTCTGTAGACAAATTGAGCACACTGTGTCATCTTCTACTATCTTATCTTACATGTTCAGGCCTCAGACGTTGTTTAGGAAAGGCAATTTGCTGCTCGGGATTTGACTGGTGTTAAATGTGATTCTGGGAAAGGAACTCTGCAGACATCAGTTGAGAAAATGGAGCCAGAAACAGGTGGATGAGCGCTGTGTGCTAGTTCTAGGTTCCTGTAAATCAGCTGTAGTACTCTTTAAGACTAAATCCGGGGGCACTTTCAGTTCGAAAGAAAAAAAATATTTTGTTTATTTATTTGACAGGTAAGAAGAAAAGAAAAATATCCATAAATGAATTAACTAGAAAAATCAATGAAGAAAGATATGATTTGGGGTGAAGGGATACTTTGAAAGAGCCATTACTACATTTAAAATAAACGTCTCAGATCACCTAATGTCTTTCTCAGATAAAATTATGCATGTGGAAAGTATCTAAATATAATTATTAATCTTGAATACTGAAAATGTATAAATGTGCACACACACATGTTTCCATTGCTGTATTTTATATCTCATATATATATATATATATATATATATATATGAATGCTTAATATTAATAGCCCATCTTTGTGTTTGGATAGCAACATCCTGTGGGTTTGGGGACAGAAACAATCATAGATTTTATTTATCTTTAGCAAGAATTACTTTTCTTTTGCATGGTTATACACATATTCTTTTATTAGTCAAACGTTCTTTGATAATTTCCTACATGTAGAAAGCATTAAAATTGCTTTCACCCTTCACTGATCCCCCGTCCCCCCTTTCCATTCCCCCTCTCCATTACTAACCTTTTCACGTTAATGTCCTGTTTTATTTGTGACCACCAGACCTGCCCCACCTAGGTGACTACAGGTTTGGAACTATAATCTCGAGCCCGTGGATCACCAGTAAGAACCCAGCAAGTGACAGTGGCTTCCCCTCCCTCTCCACATCCCTAGTCTGTTGTTCAGTTAAGAGTTAGGGCCCCAAATCCCCTCCTCCATCCGATGTTAGGAGATGTCTTTCAAGGTAGATTATGCTGTTTCTAGAAGCAGTAGAATAACCAAGAAAACCCCAGACCCAAGTACGGGATACTGCCGTAGTAGCTGACGGTCAGAGTTGCTCCAGAGGTATGCCAGATCCTTCTGATTGCTTATCTTCCAGAACTAGATTATAGCAACCTATTGCTGATGATACTATGTACTTTGGTTGTAAAAAAGAGGAATCAAGCTGGAACTGGGCTGAAACTATTTTGTGCTGGCTAATTGTCAATGTGCTAGCAGGTGCTATGGAAGCTTCTCAGGCGACCACAGTGGGCTTAATCAACTGTGAACTCTGTGAACTAACAGCATCCCAGGGAAGATGCATTTATGCAAGAGTAGAAAGATGGTCCAATTGCTCTTGGATTGATCTTGAGGCCTGCTACTATGAACCCAGTTAGCATTAGCATTAATACATACTACTCGAAAAGACAAGGAACTCAGTGAGGGTATAGATCATTTTATCTATTTTCATGTGTCTTATATTGTAATTTGTCAGTCCTATGGAGACATTTGATGGACACTTATATATAGATAATATGCAATATTCATGTGGGTGTTATGTATGAAATAGCTTAATGGGATTTTAAGTATTCAACAAATATAAAATATTAATATTTACATTAGATAAAGACATCAATTTATTTCTTCTGATGTAGGCAATAACCCAAAGGTATTCCTAAACTCAGAAGAAGATACAATACCTTAGTAGTCCTCAAAACCTTTTTTCTCTCTGCTATCAATGTTGAAAGATAAAGTACTTAAAAAATATTGGCTTTTATTTGCCCTTATTAGTTTTCTCAAAAATATTTGTAAAGCATTCGTGATTTATAGAGCCCACTCCTAATGTATTTCACTATATAACGGGAACAATAACTTTCCTGAATGTAGTGTTTTTACTAAGTCTTATTTCTTATTGAAAATAGGCTCTATTGTAGGTATTCAACCTGAACAACTTACATCAAGGTACAACATAAATGGGCCTACGTGTATTGAATAATGCAGGGGAATAGGGTGAAAGGTTAGATAAGGTCAGGGGGCATCAGAAAGAAAAATTACAGCATCTGTCTTAATTGATGGCAAGATGTTTGTTCTCTGTCTGCCGCTGTTGGTTGAGATGCAGTAGTTTTTTTTTTCCTTCAGTAATGAATGTTTCTAATCGGTATGTATAAAGATGGATTTTACTTAAGTATAGTTCTTATTGCCTTTGTAGACTTTGGTAAATCACAGTGGTGTGTGTGTGTGTGTGTGTGTGTGTGAACGCAAGTGTAATCTAGAAGCACTTGAGAGCAATATAGGAGATTTCAAATTATTTAAAATCCTATGGTTGCTTTCACAAATGTTATAATATGGGAGGCTTTCTCATTAGATTACACATGTTCTTAGAAATTTGTATACGTATGAAGAACTTCACCTTTCAAAATGGTCATGCTTTTCAAACTATCATAGTTTGGCCGGGCAGTGGTGGCGCACGCCTTTAATCCCAGCACTTGAAAGGCAGAGGCAGGCGGATCTCTGTGAGTTCGAGGCCAGCCTGGTCTACAAGAGCTAGTTCCAGAACAGGCTCCAAAGCTACAGAGAAACCCTGTCTCAAAAAAACAAACAAAAAATAAATAAATAAATAAATACAATCATACTTCGGACAGCCATATTGTCAGTATTTCTGCCATTGACATTTTTTATTTAATTTAAAAAAAAGAGGCTTTTTTGTTTGTGTATGTAAGTAAGGGGTGTGTGTGTATGCTATATTGTTCCTGTTGATTCTAAAGGACAGATTTTTAGGCGGTTTTTCACATTTTCCACATTTTGAAGAAGATGTCTTTCCTCATTTCTAGTTTGGTACTACATAAGCAACTGTCTGGCTGTCCTGTCCTCCGCTTGACCTCCCATGTCCCCATAGAAGTGCTGAGTTTTACCGAGGCTCTCACTGTCACTGCAGCTGGCTTCTGTTAGGTAAATTCCAGGAATTGAACTCAAGTTGTGAGATTTACACAGCAAGTGGTTTTTTTTTCTTCACTAAACTATCTCCCTGACTCCCTATTTACTTTTAAAGTAAGTTTCTTTTCTTTCTTATTTGGAAATTTGTGTAATCAACCTATATTTTTAAAAAAATCTTGAGGAGTCTTTGGGCAGTACATACATTTCTGTATCATCTTTGACAGAAACTTTAAGTAATCCAAAATAAAAAAGAAAAACACCCAAAATTATAATAATATAATAACTTCTATTGTTCTAAAATTTTCATAATTTACTCTGAACCTTAGTGATACTTGAAGCATTTTTAAATTCCATTCTGTTTAGGGTTACATTTCTATGAAAGAGACCGAGGAAGGTTTCAGATCGCTTTACAAGGTCTAACCTTTTTTCCAGCTGATCACAAAATTCCATTTTTCCCCATATCAAATTGCTTTTAAACTTCCCACTAACTCATCAACTTTTATTTCTCAATCTTCCTACTTCCTTTTAGATATAACCTTATTTCCCAACACATCTCTTTAACATCCAAAAAAAAAAAAAAGCCAGAGCATCCGTCTAATGTCTGCTCTAAGCTCAAGGATGCATTTTAAGATGGAAATGAATTTTTAGTGCTCATTGGGAATGACTTTCCTACAGTTTTAATCAGGTCTGACTCAAAGACCAGTATCCCCGGTGATTAGCTAATAGAGTTAAGAAGAATGGAGGCCATCTGCAGGAAGTGCAATAGGAATGTCATTTCCATTTCCATCCAGCTACTCTGGCTCACTATGAACTTCTGAAAGGACGTAAAATGCCAAGGATTGAAAAGTTTTTCAAATCAGTTCCACCAAAGAGAGACGTTCTCTGAGATCTTTAAAAACAAAACGTTCCCATGTAACATGCTAGCGTTCCAAACACCGTGCCTCCCACAGAAACGAGACGCTAGACGGCACGACATTATCGCCATCATTTCCATTATAGAAACGCCAAATCTGAAGATGTATTCACACAGTCTATTCCAATAGCGTTTCACCGAATGAACAAAGACAAGCCTGTCATAGCATTACTCTGTGGGAGAACTCCCCTCTGCTCCAGCGAATGTATCGCATTTTGAAAGGCTAGATCCTGAGGATAGAATATTGCAATAAGACATGACTGGGAAGAGAGATCTCGCATGCTGTTATTAACATCCATCAAAACCCAGAATCCTTTCAAATACTACTTTACTGACTCCTTCCCATCAGGCAAAATTACTTATGACTTCATTCATGAAAACAGGTTTTTGGTTTCTTTTCAATAAGGGGCAGTATGTTTTCGCTAAGCCAACCAACAAGTCAGTTCTTTTACTCCTGAGATAAAATGCAGTTTCTGTCAGTGACATCATTTAAAGGGATAAGGCAAGAGAAGAAATCTTAAAGTAGACAGGAGCTAAACATATTTAATCCACTGTGTATATTTTGCCATCGCAGTGGAATCAGATGTAAGTATTTCTCTCACTCAGCCTTCCTTCATCATTTCGAAAGGAGCTATGAAGTATGTTTATGCTGAACTTTTGAACTGTCTGAACTGATTCTATCTGATGAAATATTGCCTTGAAAATGCTTTTTTAAAAGTCGTGACATGACAGCTAAAGCTGGCGTGCTCTCTATCATTCAGCTGGATGGTATTATCCCGAGACATACGTTTACGAAGCATTGTTCTGACTTCTCTGAAAATGGATAAGCCGCCTGCTGAAAAATTAATATTGTCAGCCTCCCTCTAAGCCTCCGGGGAGAGGTTCTAGCATACGCCACTGGATATATCCCTCGGACAAAACAGCTTTGATTTAATCCTTTGTCCATTCCAGTTTGGCTTTTCTTTTCCTAGCCTGCCCTCTACGCAAGACATTGTATAAATAAAATGACTGTTTCTGGCTTGAATCATCACTAGACGTGAGTTAGTAGTTGCATGAAAGACTAATTTAAACAACAGGCAGGGCCACGGCCTTGTACAGAAGACGGCTAAGAGCCCCATCCGTAGCCATCCTTGGCAGTAATGCTGTGAGCAATTAGGATGAATCATATTCACCGCATATGAAAAATATATCATACTAAGGTAAACTAAGACTGTGTTCTCAGAGATGCAAGAATGAAAGCCCACTTCAGAGGTCATTAGCTTTTCCTGAGGACTACAATTAAAAAGTCCTTGAGAATCATCTGCCAAGTCCTTCCAGTTATTCAGACAAGTAGGCACCATGGTCTCCTTCTGTAAGTCATTACCAGGTCTGCCAGCCTTTCCAGTCAGATCTGCTTGCTATTTAACCCAGTCATGAAAATAGTCTCTAGCCCAAGTGTAGTAGTCCCAGAAACAGATAGGCAGGACATCTATTTTAAAAATGGCATGGGAATAAGCAATTTAGTCTTTTTTTTTCTCTCCGTCTAGTGTCAAGAATTTTTCTTTTTGGTTTTCTGGGTAATCATCCCTTTTCAAACAGCCCTAAGTTATTATGCGGGTGAAGCAGACTCTAATTACAACATGGGACTTTGTCTGGCCCTCACACACACTCCAAGTAAAAATATACTCCCTCAAAAGAGTGAAGAAATGAGGAGGATTCTTCAACAAGGTACCATCTGCTCTCCGTTTCCAGACAAAAAGAGGTCGAGTTATGAGAGCATATAATGTCATGAGTGACATTCAAGTTTTATTATCCTAGTAGCTTCCAAAGAGGAGAGAGTAACTTTTCTAAGCTCCTATCAGACAGGAGGCTGAAGTCAGAGCTGAACTTAGTTATGTACTTGATGCCAAGGTCCTTGTAACACTAATGAAGTCAATACCATTGTAAAATTATTATTGTTATTTATTTTTGACGACTTCATACAAGTATACAATGTATCTGAATTTGATTTACCTTGAATTACTCCCTTTTCTTCCCCTAAGTCTTGCTAACCATCTTCTTATACAGGCCTCTTAGAAGTCACACCCTGTGGGGACTGCAAATTGATGTATGTCCAAGCATCAGGAACAACACACATAGGCAGCCAAACAAGCAAGTAAACAAGCAAGCAAAAATGAGATAAGCATGAAGTAGACAGGACCACAGGAAATGCTGGGTACCTATGAAAAGAAAATATTCTCTACATATTTCTAGTAGTCACTCTTATATGAGGCTGAAATATGTTTTAAAATTAAAATCTTGCAATACATCAATTAAAAAAAAAAGAATCCCAGAATACGTGTCAGAACTGAGAGCATGATTTTAAAAAATGGGATGGGAATGCCAATCACACTTGTTAACAAAAATTTCAAATTTAGTATTTTGTTCTAGCTGTACCAATGAAAACACTCTTCTTACATTTCTGGAGCCAGAACATCCTAACAATGAAAAGAGATCTATGAAACAGAATTATGAGTGTTTAAAAAATATTATAGAAAACTATTCGTCATGTAGATATAAGCAAGTTCTGTGGAGCATTTCTGGCAAACAGAACAGTAACTCCTCATTTATTTTAATTATTGTGATAACTGAACTATGCAATTTAGAGGTGTGAGATAATATAAGTTAAGATTTAAACAACAATAATTTTTGGGGTTTCAAGGGAAGTCCTAACAGGAAGTAACCCATTCTTTCATAATCACCTACCCCTTAATTTCTGAAGGATTACCATATAATGTCTCCAAGCATATTTGTTTGCTTATGTTTTCCCAAGTCGTCGGCCTTTTTCCACACAGTACCCAAATCCTCCATGTCAAGACAAAGCTGTTTTCTTAGTGGCCACCTTCTATGGAGTCTTCATTTTAAAATGACCTGTGTATAAGATCCTCTTACAGAGCTAAACAAGAAAGCTAAGACTCCTAAAGGAGCATTGCTCCTTCCCTGTTGTCTACCTCCAGTTAGTTACCTATTCTTCTCTTATCATTTGCCTTTGGCTTTCTTGAAATAAACGTTTGCCTTCTTATCTTATTAGGGTCCTGTGTTTTCCCTTGAGTTCTATCTGGTTTCTGCTCCCCCATTCAGGTAATATTATTACTCTATTGAAGTTTCCATCTCTTTTTAATTTATGTAGGGAACAGTCTACATGTCTTACCACTGCTGCTATTCCTTGTTAATTGTTCTTTGGGAATTTGCAGGCCATCGCTTTACCTCTTAATACTTCCACCCGATGTCTTCACATCAGCTCTGTTCAGTTGATGTGATTTTCTGCTCTGTTCTCTTCTTTCCTGAGAGCAAATTCTCTTTCAACTTATATTCAACATCCCGACTTGAATTTCCAACTACCCTATGGGCGAAATTTTCAAACAAATAATATCTTTTTAAAAATAGTGATCTGTTAATTTTGTGCATATGAATGTTTTCTTGGCACATATGTATGTTCATTGTGTACATGTTTTGTAGCCGTGGAGGCCATGAAAGAGAACATCAGGTCCCCTGAGACTGGAGGTACAGATGTTTGTGAAATTCCATGAGGGTGCTGGAAACTGAACTTGGTCCTTTGGAAAAGCAGTAAGAACTCCTAACTACTGGATCATCTCTCCAGCCTCCCCCCAAAAATAACGTTAAAAACTGACAATAATATATTTATAGCTAATAATTCTTTGCTCTAAGAAATATGTGTATGCCTTGCTATATATAAAATTAAAGTCAGTAAAACGATGAATTCCTGTATGGAGATTTACTATTATGTTGAGTCATAATGTGCTAGAATGATTTTAGTCTGTGGTCTTTGGAGATGAGTCATCCCAATCCTTCTCAAGCCCATGTCTCATAAAGGGTGAGCAGAGACTTTTCAGAAACTGTCTAGGTATTGGGACTGTCTATATGGTGTGTCTGGGTCTCTGGGAGGATGTTCAATTAATTTGGCTGCTACAGATCTTTGCTCCACAAGAAAAGAAAAAGAGGCAGATAATCCAGCATAATCATCCTTTCAAACTAGCCTTTTATATAAACAAACTAATAATACTTTCCAAGATGAGGAGAGCCATATGCATTGTGTGCCCAATACACCATCCTTGGAAAACATCACCTACAATTTAAAAAAAACAAGCAAGCAAGGTTCCTGGAGGAAGCTACATGAAAATGTAGCTCTCTTTGATATAATGGAAATGTGATTGAGAAAACCTGGTACTAAAACCCTCCTAGTTCTGTGAAGAATGAAGAGTGTCACGTACAGATAGCCTTTGTTCTGGGCACAAATGGCACATTAAATACAAGTGATAAATCTCTAGGGAGCTATATTAAATGTCTTAGGCATCTAACAGCTGAAAGTGTGGCAGAGTGGTGGAGCACTAATCTAGCAGATACATGACTCTGGGTTCAAATCCTAGCAGTGAAAAATACAATCCTAGACTTTCGGGCATTTTGATATTATGTTGTCTTCATGAATATGATTCCTGCTTCTTTATATCTGATTCTAGGTGTTACTGTGGACTCAGTGTTTTCTTATTATGATAACTTTGTTGGGATTTATTATAAAGCTATATAACTATCACCAAGATAACTAGATAAATAATTTCAAATTCCTTTAATGGAGGGCACTTTAAAGCAGTTTACTTTGCTCATTTGTTTACAAAGTACCTGAAAGGAAACTCAAGCTAGCTTGTCCTTACAACCCATGAGTGACTCTAACAGTTTGTGCATTTTAAATTTAAGCTGATTTTAGTTTCACACACAACTTTTATTTCAAAAAGTACAAGATCATTTCAGAGCATAATGCGAAGGGCATAAAAAGCATATTTGTTGACCTTGGGATTACAGAGTGCTAATTTAATAGTGTTTTAATAAATACCATTGGATACAGACAGCAAACCACATTGTACTTGGCCTTATAGTATGAAAGAAGTAAGTTTCTGTTTTTTAACAAAAGGACTATGGTGACATGAGCTGTACTAAGTGTTCCTGGAAATATGATTATTCTATCTACCTCTTACAGGGAACAATTGATATTTACTGCCTCTGAGGCTCTGATGAGTGGATGGAGGAAGGGATGGAATGGGGAGCAGGGACGAGTTATGAGAACAAGATGTATTGCCATGTTTGTGGCAAAGGCTGATTAAGCACACGAGTGTCAGAAGATAGCATATAAATCAGGATACTCTGACATCATGATATAGGAGATGTCTTTTAATGGAACTGACTTCATAGTCTTGGTGAGTCATAAAAAGTCTATTTGAAAAACTGCAACACTAATTAGACATCTGCCAAGTTTGAAGGTTGGCATTGCTGAAGGAGTGCAAACTTTTCAGTAATCTGCTTTCTTGAAGACATCTCCTGGCTAATTACTAAAGTCTTTTTAAAGAAAATAATTGCAGATTCTCTATGAACGCTTTAAACAAAATGGACATACTGAGAGAGAAGGATGAATATGGCATAGTTCCCTAAAATAACTAAAATCATCACATAAGTGCTTTAAAAGTTTTTGTGACAATCAATCTCTCCAACATTTTACTTGGTGAAAATTGAAGTAGAACTTGAGTATCACAGAAATAGCTTCTAAGAAACTGTGGAACATGGAAAGGAGTATGATGTGGGATTCCCCTCTGTATGCTATGAATACCTTTGGTTAATAAAGAATCTGCTTTGGGCCTATTGCTTCACAGAATAGGGAAAGGCAGCAATTCCAAGCAATTCCAAGGAGGAGAGAGTAGGCAGAGTCAAAGAGATGCCATGTAGCCACAATAGGAGACAGACACCCAGGAACCTTACTGGTAAACCACGAGCCTCATGGTAAATATAAAATAATGGAAATGGTTAATTTAAGATAGAAGAGTTAGCTAGCAATATGCTGAAGTGATTGGCCAAGCAGTGTTGTAATTAATACAGTTTCTGTGTGATTATTTTTGATCTGGGCAGCTGGGAAACAGATGAGCAGTCTCCGCCTACAAAAATGTGTTGGCTCAAGTCACATGGTGTGGATATTACACTAAGTGTAGTAAGCTTTGTTGCAAAAAAAATTTGATTTTGCCAATATCAGCAGAATTGATTTATCCATCGCTTTTTGAAAATAAGAAATGATTTGTTTTCATATACTAACATAGTAAATGCACGAATAAGAAGCCAGCTCGGGTTCTTTATTTCTCAGTTCTTTTTATTTATTTATTCTTGTTTTTTCCACTCACTCACAAACATCACTTTCACACCTTGCTTTGATTTATTGCTATGCATGAGCAGAACACATCTGAAGCCAGTGACTAATGTACCTTTGTACTAGCTTAAGAAAATTCTCTGAATTTAAAAGTACTATTTTCTCCCCAAACAGTGGAGAAGTGTGTCAAACAAGGGTAGCTTATTTTCAAGTGAACTCTGAAACACATCTGTGTACAATAGATCTCCACATCTTACGCTACTTGCCATGCTGTAGGCAAAATGTACACTGGCCATTTCAATTGTCTTTAAGAAAGTTCAAGAAAGAGTGCATTTAAAAACCATTCTCAGGCACAACAATTATGGGTTTAAGAGCACAATAGTTTACATCTTTCTCCATACATACTAATCAAGAGTTTGAATGCATTATTCTTTGCCGATAGCTTAGCATCTATCTATCTGTCTATGGATCAATCATTGATCTACATCTTATTCATGTGTGTGTATGTATTTAATTGTGTTTTTTTTAGAAACCCTAAATCCTTCTTCAGAAGTTGGCTATGGTTTTAAGGAGATATTAAAAAATCAATCTGTTTCTGTTAATATGCCCAGAAAAATGGATAATTCATCAAAATTAAGACAGCTGAATAAAAGCCTAAATAATAATAATTTTGGAAGTTGGTTAATCTGTTGTATGAAATTAAGTTATTTTTCAGAATAATTATATTTGTTATTAAGTTAGGTCTACAATTTTTTTTTAGTTTCTTTTTTTTTATTTTTTTTTATTGAGAAAAAAAAACGTTTCCCCCTCCTCCCCGCCTCCCATTTCCCTCCCCCTCCTTCCACCCTTCTCCCCCTTCCCCCACTCTTCTCCCCTTCCCTCTCCAGTCCAAGGAGCAGTCAGGGTTCCCTGCCTGTGGAAAGTCCAAGGTGCTCCTCCCTCCGTCCATGTCTAGGAAGGTGAACATCCAAACTGGCTAGGCTCCCACAAAGCCAGAACTTGAAGTAGGATCAAAACCCAGGGCCATTGTCCTTGGCTTCTCATCAGCCCCCATTGTTCGCCATGATCAGAGAGTCCGGTTTTATCCCATGCTTCTTCCGTCTCATTCCATCTGGCCTTGGTGAGCTCCCAATAGATCAGCCACACTGTCTCAGTGGTTGGGTGCACCCCTCGTGGTCCTGACTTCCTTGCTCATGTTCTCCCTCCTTCCGCTCCTCAATGGGAACTTGGGAGCTCAGTCCGGTGATCCAGTGTGGGTCTCTGTGACTATCTCCATCCATCCCCAGATGAAGGTTCTATGGTGATATGCAAGATATTCGTCAGCATTGCAATAGGATAGGGTCATTTCAGGTTCCCTATCCTCAGCTGCCCAAGGAACTAACTGGGGACATTGCCCTGGGCACCTGGGAGCCACTCTAGGTTCAAGACTCTTGCCGACACTAAGGTGGCTCCCTTAACTAAGAATTGTGCTTCCGTGCTCCCCTATCCAACCTTCCTTTATCCTGAGTGAGGTATCCCAGACCCAAAAAGATGAACATGGGATGTACTCACTCATAATTGGTTTCTAGCCATAAATAATGGTCACGGAGTATATAATTGGTGAACCTAAAGAAGCTAAATAAGAAGGCAAACTCAAGGAAAAACATATAATTATCCTCTTGGCTATGGGAAGTAGACAAAATTGCCGGGGAGAAAATTTGGGATCTTGGGGGTGGGGTGGGATGGGATTATCGGGTGATGGGGAGAGAAAAGTGAGAAGGGGAGGATGAGGGAATCTTGGGGAAACAGGATGATTAGGTCTACAATTTCTAAAAATAAACTATATTTATTGCTAAATGATTCTGGGCAATATTAACTTGGAAAAATAATTCTAGGAAATTTTAGAATTTTTTGACTGCATTTGCCTTAATGTATCTTCCTTTGTTGGCCAAACTTAAGGGGCTTATTGGATCATAAAGAGAAAACATCATAAATATTACCATGCTTATACTTTGTGTCCGAGAGACACTGTTAACATAGCTCTTATTTTTGTTTTAATGTTTGTAACTTAAGGTCAATAACAGGCATTTTGTGTGCTCTTTATAAAGGTTTAGTGAGTTCTACTAAAGAAAAACTATGTTTAAATATTTTTTGAAACTTCTATGATAGAAATATATTGTGGACATTGCTGTTTACTTTTAGCTTAAACCCAACAAAATTGCATTGATAAACCATTTCAGGTTAGAAACAGAGTTTTCTAAACAATTGTGGGCCATTGTACTTGTCCTATGTTTCAATTATAATCAATAGAATTAAATAAATATAGTATAAGTTATTCCTATATTTGCCAAAGTCAAGACAGGCTAGTGATGAAAATATTTCTGAAATCCCATAGAAATACTCTGGATTCATCTCTAAAACTACTAAGAAATTACAGAGCTCCAGGTTTGTTTCCAAATGTATGCCTCAAACTAGTTTCATTTGTGTTCATGTCTGCAGATGCCACTGCAGGGCTCACAGTAATCATGATTTCCCATTGACTCCAGAAGGGACATTTTTTTTTTCTCAACAATTACGAGAAAATGCTTTCCCTAACAGTGCTGATCTAATGCAGTAAAATGGGACTCTTTGGTTTAAAGGAAGCTTTATATTCTTTATCAAAGGCTTTTATCCCCCATCCTGAGTGAATAATGGATTAAAAGATAGACTTGCCAGCTTCCTCCCTCACCGCATCCCTAATCTCCGCATTAGAAAAATGCACACTTAGAGAAAAAGCTTGGGAGTCTTACGTTTGATTTACTTTTAGAAGGCTGGTGGAATTTGTATTTCTAGATTTCCAAATGTGTGCAAATATGAGTAATCTTAGGAAATTGGTGGAGGTCATATTAATGGGTTTATTTAAAATGTGATCTTGCTTCTGAGTTCAATTCTATGCTGCTTTGGTATGTTCTTTTTAGATCTCTGAAGCATAACACATGTGTGTGTGTACACATAATTAAATGTAGACTAATATCTAATATTGAGCATATTCTTTTTAATCAGCTTAAAATGAACATCTCTGTGTTGAAATTATGTTATTTTTCCAGAATGTAAGTACATATAGCATGGGAGGCATAGCTAAATGTGTGTATTCATCAATAATACCTAGGGGTTAATTATTTGCCAAGTAAGAGCTGGCTAATCAGATTCTACTTTGATTTTTCACTCCGGATTTACCATTTACAAGTAGGTGCACAGAAGTTGTATCTTCCCTTGTTGCAAGACAAGGAACTGAACTTTCTTATGAAATACAAGTTTATATGTTTATTTATTTAATTTGAGATAGATTTTCATGTATCTCAGTTCCCCTCAAATTCAGTATGTCTCTAAGGCTGTATTAACTCTAGATCTTTCTGCCTTCACCTCATGGATGGAGTTGTCTTTATGTCTTTTATGGCAGAAGTCACAGAGGAGAACACACTAATCTTTCATGCCTTTATATCTTCCACTATTTGAGAACATAATATAATAGTGTAAATGCTCACCAAACATCAAGTTTACTAAAGGGGTTCCTGGCTTGGGACTCCCAGATATTCAAATGTGAGCAATAAATTTCCCTTACTTACAAATTATCAAGTCCTTGCTTAGTATTTTGCTATAGTGGCAAGAATAGATAAGACTATTTTGCAAATGAAGAAGTTCATTTTCTTAAAATTTGATGTCTCCTACTTTATAACTTAACATAGAATACTGAGGATATATAAGTATATATCAGAAATATTTGAAACTAAGGTGAATATTTTGTCCAGTTATTGTGGTTTTTGTGAAGAGCTACAGTATAGAAAAAGAGAAAATGTGCTTTTTTTTGTGAGCCAACACATTATTAAGAGCTAATCCTATACGTATACTAAGCTAATCTTTGAATTAATAAATTCAGTGGTCACTTGTGGCAATTATTCCAGCTGTTGAAAACTGAAAGAGAGTATTTGAGATTCTCATTTAAAAATCGTAAAGTTATTAAGTTATTAGTCTAAGTTTCTCACTGAGGAATTTGAACATTTTTTAACATGAGAAGAAATATTTCAATTTTAACCACACTTGCCTGTGTTCTCCTTTGTCCCCTAGCACTTTTGGGCTTAGGTCTAGAAGAAAACCAAAGGTGAATCCATAATTTTTCTGCCTCTCAACATCCTGAGGGATGGGACTAAAAGCATGTACAATGATACATGTCTTTTTAATTTCCATAATGCTACATGCTGCTACGACACTATCATGAAAAGTTTCCATGTTTTTAGTTTTGTTTTGAAAACAACATGTGTAAATGTTGGGTTTTCAAATAACAATCCTCATCTGGGTCCCCTGTTTCCTTTTCACAAAGATGAATGTGGAAAACTTATTGGTTGCTCAGAATTTGGGAGAATTCTAGCCACAGGTGCAAACAAGCTCCAGTGGAAATGGATCTTGCTATGTTAGGTTTAGTAACATTAAGTTCGTGTTAAGAAAAGTGTGGAAGACAACCAAACGTGATGTGTATATGGGTGGAGATACAAGAAACCATCGACTTCTATAATTCCTCAAACAGATAAGAAATCACTGACATTTTGAAAGAAATGCAGAAGCAACGCACTTCTGAATGCTTTGGTTTTTCTCATTTCTACTAGGCCATTCATTTCCTGTTAAGCCTTTCACAGCATAAAGCACAACTATTTGCATAATAAATGTACCAGGTTTCAATAATAAATCACTCATTTTTTTTTGCCCCTGGTAAACTTCCTCATGACAAATCTGAGTAAGTTACAAAGGTGAAAAAATACAAAGGAATTTTGTCTTGCTGCATTAATTCCAAGTTTTTAATATTTAACCATGGAGATTGAATCCAAGGCCTTGCCTTTGTCAGACAAGAACTCCATTACCCCATTTTCCCTTTTAATTGGAAACAGAGTCTC
The DNA here is from genome assembly GCA_025134845.1 of Neodon shergylaensis. Classification (NCBI taxonomy): domain Eukaryota; kingdom Metazoa; phylum Chordata; class Mammalia; order Rodentia; family Cricetidae; genus Neodon; species Neodon shergylaensis. Next base: position 15,891,269 of record JABTXL010005037.1, on the reverse strand, counting down.
CCTATGTTGCTCAGACTTATGAAATCACTCTGTAGTTGAACCAGGACTTTGGAGATTCTCTTGCTTCATCCACTTGAGTAGTGGAGATGACAGGCTGGTAAACACAGTTTATGAATCTATTTTTTATTATCAGATAATCTTGAACTTATTTCTTTTCTTTAAAAAGAGATTTTAAAACATAACTTATGCTATACAGAAAATAGATTTATAATTCACAGTTATTAAATATGTTGTGCAATTTAATTATATTTTAAAAAGTAGAATGAAAAATGCCTTATTTTTCAGAGATTCAAAGAATGGTATTTGCAAAACAACTTTAATAAACATGCTTAGTTTAACCTCTATTTTTCTTGTTAATGAGATTTATCAAAGTAATTATCAGAAGATAATAAGAAGTGCTATTTTTATAGTTTGTGATAAAGCGGTTTTATATAGAAAATACTCAGTATAACATACAATTGAATAATAATTGAAATTGAAACAATTTTTGATAATAAATGACTATGTAACAGCTAGTATGACATGACAGAAAAATGTTTTTCCAAAAAAGTTCTGCTAAAAATAGTTACAACCAAAACCTATAAATCAGAAATAATAAGGAAGTAGGAAAGATGAAAGACTTACCCATTTTGCACAAGACAGAGAAATTATACAGTAAACATCAAAGAGACTGAAGTACGCTTAAGGAATGGGAATTTTCCTATTCATATTGCTGATTTACTTCAAGGCTCATCTACAAAGTGTTTTCTGTAATTCACAGTCACAACTTAAGAGCCATCTTCCTGAAGATATTGTTTAAAGTTAGCTACAGAAACTAAGAAAGAGAGCTAGAACTGGAGAATTTTCATTACTTCAAGAAATAATTATGCACTAAAATTTAGCAAGAAAGAAAAATCCTTAAGAGTCTTTCTATGAACTTTTTCATTTTTTTTTCTTTCAGAAGGCCAGCACATTTAGTGGTCTGTTCTGAATCCACCAAAATGTATGCCTCTGTGTCTTGCACACATTTGGATGCGACACAGATGGAAATAGGACCTGAACTAAGAAAGCTCGCAGTGGAAGCCACTATGATTAGCTGCTCCAAGTCTTCCTGATTAAATTCTGTGTTTTTTTTTCTTTCCATCTTTTTCCTCTCTTCTATTTCATGTTGACTCTTGTCAATATGACTGTGTCTCATGTCAAACAATGCTTCCAGGCCAGAGCCGTATTCTCTGTCAGGAATACAACTGTTCTGTAGGGTAATAACTGACAATAACTGTCCTGTATGATAATAACTGATTTTCCTTTTAGGATATGAATCCATATTCTATAATAGACTGTGCATCTGGAAGGTGCGAGAAAATACATACTGGCTTGTCAGTGATCGTGGATAGACAGCGATGTTCTGCAAATATTTCAAGTTTACTCTCTGATTACCAATGTTTGGATCAGTAGTACTTGTTGACTTATCTTATGTACTTATACACACCATGGTCACTTTTGTATATTACTTAAGGCAGGCCTGGGAAGAAATATGCAATAACCCACATATAGCGTATTGCATTTTGAAGATAAAATAAATGTAAATAAAGTTAAGGTCAAAAAGAATGGCAAAATGGATTCAAATTTTAAGCAAATGGCAATACATACATATATTAATATGTATATGATATATTACTTTGAATTAACTAAAAGGTAAATCTGTATATTTTAGGTTTTAATAATCACTTCGAAATAAAACAGCTAAACAAATCCTAGAAAATTTCACATTCTCTGACAGTCTGGCTCAAATATGTCCTGGGAACAGGCAAGTACTGATGAGGTTAGTCAGTGACCTACCTTCCTTCTCCAAGCAGGCCTGTCCAGCTATGACCCCATTGGTGGATCAGTCAGCTGATGAAGTTAGATCTTCTGATCCAGTGACCTCTTGACACCAGCTGGCAAGCAGCATTCAATAGACAAACCTTTGTAAATGACAATTTATGTCTCATCAACAGTGGTTAATAGAAGGTAGCAAAACTAATTATTTTAACTAGATTGGGAGCGAAGCTCCTGAGAGTCAATTAGTGAGTGTACACTAGGCTTTCAAAGAATGCACATATGTATATGTTTGCTTCTTTTAAATCATTCCTTAGCAATTTTATACATGGATAGAATGCATTTGGATGCTATTATTCATCAATAATGCTCTCTCTTACGTTCTCCCATCCCTTCCCATGAAATTCCATTCTTACTCAGAATATATACATATTTTCAAATGTAAGAGAAATTTGTATTGATTTATTTTAACGAATAAACCCATGTAAGGAACAGAGTTAAGCTTACTATTATGATAGAGTTTGCTCTGTTCTGAATTTTAGTTCTCTACCAAGATTGGGGACATTAGTTATCTCTGGTAAAATGACTTCATTATAATGTGATGTCTTATCATCTCAAAATTCTGCAATTGTGGACACTTGCAATTTAAAAGGACAGGATTGGTGCCCAGAGACACAGGGAGACATGGTTTAGTGACCACTAACTCAGTTGCTTCTTCTTTCCTTTTTTTTTAAAATATCTATTTCTGATCCCCAGGTTAAAATGGGTTTCATCAAATGTACTGGCTGCTAATTTATAATCTTTTTAGCATCATATTCTCATTCGTAAGAGAGCACTGATTTTTTTGAGATTTAAGAGAAATTAAAAAGAACTCTGAGTTATGAAACCCTTTATTGGATCACAGTTCAAAAACAAAAACAACAAAACATGTGATTTATTTTAAGACCCTATTGTAGAAGAGCCCCGGGGGCCCACTACACTGTGAGGTCATCTGCCTTCTTTCCGAGAGATGTTTCATGTCTTCCGCACAGAACAAAAAAGTGACAGCATGCATGTTGTCAATGTACAGGTCAAAAAGACTTAGTGACATCAATTTCAATACTTTGAAGTCTACATTTCTTGCTGATCTCTTTGGAAATCTAATGTTACTCAATAAATTCTTTCCAACCTACAAATTTACCTTCAGGGAGGATGGGGCATGATTGTAGAGACTAGAAATGCCCATGATAGATGTCGTCATCCATTTTGTACTGTTGTGACAGATTGCCTAAAGCTAGGGTATTTATAAAGAAAGGACATTTATTCTTTGAGTTTGGAAGACTGAGTTTAAGATCAGTTATTGATTTCCCATCCAGTGAGGCTTTTCTCGCTGCTTCCTTTCTGAAAAGGAGAGGAAACAGTAAGCAAGAATGAACAAAAGAGGGAGCCCACAGCTACAAAGCATTTATCACTGACATTTATCTATTCATTTGGGTGGCACCCGCATGACCTAAAGACATCCCATTGGGCCCACTTCTTGGCCCTGCTTTATGAAGTCGAAATTTCTGACAAATGATTTCTAGGGAACGTATTTAACTTACATTATAGCTTATAGCAAAGGGCATCATTTTGACTTCCTTCATTTATTAGCATAGCTTTCTGCTGCATACCAACCAACCGAGGGGCAATATATCTGATTCGGGCCAGTTACTGGGGCTACCGAACAAAGGAGTGTTAAACAACTAGAATTACACTAGTGTTCTGTTATGAGTAGTACTAGGTATTTAGCAGTTGACAGTGGGAAGTTAATGTCTCGGCTATTTGTAAGACACTCAGTCTTTGCTTCTCTCCTTCAGGCTGTGGTTCGCAGCTAATACTGCTGTGGTATTGTTCTCACTGTTGCGTATCTTATAGATGAGGGTGGCAAGAAGCAGGGGCTGTCAATTGTGTACTGACTTTTTATTAGTAAGAGTGAAGCACAAACATTTGTAGACTGTCCTCTTAAAAGCCCTCATTTGATGTCCTTATGTACCTTCCACCAGCAATTTTAGACAGGCTACATAGGGAATACGGCAGGCAGCCTCCTAAGCAGGCTTCAATGATTTCCTCCCCTTGACCCTCATCTTATCTTCTGTTACTATAGACTGGTCCTGTCAACTTGCTTTTGCTGTATAGAGTATGACAGAAATGATGCAATGCCACATTGGAGACTAGTCGCCCTGGGTTTTCCACCGTGCTTAGCCCTTTATTTTCTGTAGTAGCCATCAGACACCTTGGTACTAATTGCTCTGTGGAGACCCATGCTAAGAAATGAGTGGCCTTCGAGTAACAGCATCAAAGAATCAAAGAATAGAGTCTTACCAAGAATGACTATTCAAGCTTGGCAGACCCACCCCTAGACAAGACTTGAGATGATCATTTATCCTCAGCCGACATTCTGATTATAGCCCATAGGTGAACCAAGAGAACCTGCTACATCCAGATCCCTTACCTATGGAAAACAAGAGATGCTCATTTTTAAATCTACTAAATTATGATGTAGTTGGTTGCACAGAGACAGTTAACTAATGTTGGGAGCAGTGAGACCCCAGATCCTGAATTTCTTGTAATCCCCTGATCTGAGTGCCTACAGCTGCTCTGAGCATGAGACCTTCAGGAGTTCCTGATGGCAGGAGAGTGGTTTCTGGTGGGTTTGGCTGGGGCATGGCTATCTCTATATAATCTGCCCCTGAACACAATAAAGGGGGCATTCTTGGGGAATTCAAGGATGACCCATGTTACTGTCTCTCTGTCTGTGTGTGTTTGTGTATTTTAACCCTTGCCTGAAGCTTGTGAACTGGGTGCCAGCGCACAGAGCACAGACACGGGGGCGCGGTGCGTGGCAAACTAATACAGAGCTGATTCTAAATGCCACTCTTGTACAAATATATATCCTGTAATTACATGCTGGCCTAAATTAACTTCATAAGAATGATGATATCCACCAGGGACTAGGTGAGAAAGAGCTTATTCCTCAAATAATAACTGAGGACAGCTTAATAAAGGGCCTACATATAGAGGGATGGAAAAGGACATAAGAATCAACAAAGGATGGAGAAATCCTCAGATACTAGCCATAATAGAAACTGCCAAAACATGGCCTGCAGGACTTTGGGGATGTTACTGGCGCCAAGAGAAATAGATGCTGAGGGAAGCAGGCCACCCTTCCACCGGGATCTTCAGGCTTAGCTGCCAGAGTCGCTCACGGGGAATTAAAGATTACTAGTGCAGTGATTTCTTTCTTCTGCTCCTGCCATGTGTGTATATGGGTGCACATACATGTATGTGCCCATGTGAGGACCATAGTTTTATATTGAGGTGCCTTCTATTTTGTCCTACCTTAATTTCTGAGATAGGAACTGTTTACTGTACTTGAATGTAAGAACTCAGCTAGGCTGTCTGGCCAATAAGCCCTTAGTAGCCACAGGTCTCTTTCCCCCAAACTATGGAATTATATTTATTATTCAAACTCAAATTTAGCAGTCCAGAAGCAAGAAAGTCTGAAGTTTGGGGGATTTTGTGAAGCGGTATGCAGAAGAGGAAGGTTATGAATCACCATACATGTGAAAAGAGACTAAAGAACATGAGACATTCAAAGGTAGAGGTCCGCTGAAGCCAGAAGATAAGATGAAGTGTGGGTATAAAACATTTGAGGACAGTTGAACGTTATTTTTTAGCAAAACTATAAAGCCTCCTTATCCTAGATGCAGGCTATGCTACTCTTTCTACCATCTGTTCTCTATTACAGATTTCAGGCCAATGCAAACTAAGTAAGCGCAGACCTCTTTTATATCCAGCCTTGGGTGAACTTGACTTTATGTACTTTGGAAGATTTCATTGGAAGAATGATGTTGGATAAGGTAGTGACGCTCCTGCAGGCATAGGGTCCCTGAATGACTGTGCGGAGAAAAGATAAAGATGACTATCAATTAAAACATACAAATTCGAAAAGAAGATGAGATGTTCATTTTCAAGATCCTTGCATTTGAAGCTTCTTTTCTCTTGTCATGTAGTCAATGTTAACTATTTCAAGGGTATAGGAATTAGGTGTAGTAATGAATTTTCTTTCAAATCACAGATGTAGCTGATCATTGTACCTTAAATACATTTGACTTTAAGTCTAACTTTGCTAGTCTTAACTGAACTGGATTAAGATTCTAAGGAAGTAGTAGAAACCCTCCATTCTAAAAATCAACATTTCCAAGGAGGGGCCAATTTTCCATAGTGGATAAAACATTATCTCCAATCTCCCTTGCCTTTCTGAGAATTTTGCTCGACCACCTCTCCCACTGCGAAGTAATACATGTAATGCTCCTTAATCCTGGAATGCTTATCACTAACAACAACAAAGTGATGTGGTGAGGCTTCAAGGCTGCATGTTAATGGTTGCAATTTCAACTCCATTGGCACCTTGCAGTCCTGCTGCAAGAGCAGGTTGTGAGGAGCTGGTTGACAGAGGCTGGACCTATTAGCAGCCTTTAGGAAGACAAATAAGACAAAACCCATGCTTGCTAAGATGCCTTTGTGAGCAGAATGTGCTTGTCATGTAATCCTGGCAACCTGAGTACAATCCCAGGATTTTATGTAAAGGTCAAAGGAGAGAATTGCCTGTACAGGGTGGGTCCAGACCTCCACACACCCTTTGTGGCTTGCAAACACACAGACTCTTAAAAAGATTTTCTTTAAGTCTCTCTTAGTGTCCTCATTGTTGTCTAAGTTCTCTGGGATTGTGGAGTAGAAAGTAGAAAAAGGCAAAATCTCCTGATTAATTGGGAGCACGGGGACCTTGGGAGAGGGTTGAAGTGGGGAGGGGAGAGGCAGGGAGGGGAGCAGAGAGAAATGTAGAGCTCAATAAAACTCAATATTAATAATAAAAAAGATTTTCTTTAAGAAAAATCTCAGGATCCACAAAGTAGACCCAGGAATTTAGGGGACAGAGCTAACAGTAACAACAACAACAACAACAACAACAAAATAACATGCCAAGTCAGTGAGACTGGACTTAATTTTTCTCCAGAAACATGCTGGTTTCATCACTCCTATATAGCTGTGCTTCCTGTGTGTTTTCTCACCTCATTACCACGGTAGTGTTTACAGCAGGAATCTTATGGGCATTCTACTGTTGTACATGTATGGGGAAGACAACTTTTGTTCACAAGCTTTCAGACTGAGCACTGACAGCGCTGATGAAACACATGGAAGCCAGGCTGCTTAGAGTCCGAGCTGCACCTGGACCTGATTTCCATAAAAAGAGGTTTAGCTTGAGGCAGATAATTCAACTGGATTAAACTTGAGAATTTTACATGTGAATAATAAATGGATTAGTGGCAACAGAGTGAAGGCAGCAGAACATTACATTTCTCAAAATATCTCCAAATGTATCTTGTTGTCATATGTTCTTAGCCTATGGTGTCTTCCACGCACTTTTCACTGATGGGAACATGGACCTGATAGAGCTCCTTCTTTCGTTTGGGTATACCTGCTAATACAGCATCTTCTCAGATGTGTTATAAAAGCCAAGAAAGAGTCTATCTTGTCTTGGGATTGCTATATTTGATTGCTAAGCTAAGTTGCCATACCCAAGGTCTGTACCTACTACCTCCATTTTATAGCTGGTTTTGGCTCCAAAATGTTTTGTTACTTCTAGTGTTTGGATTTTCTTTAAAAGAAATACCAAACTTTGCAGAGCAAAATATATTTTTTAAAAAAGATGAAACTAAAGCAATATGCTATTAAACTGTTGGCCTTGGGCTGCCTACTTTGAATTTCTAACCTGCAAAATCTGTGAACACATTAGGCTGGTTATTCGTTATTTGCTAGGTTTGTGAAATTTGTTTTGTAACTATTGTAAGATGAGCATGCTCTTTTCATCCATAGTCTATTCTATAATAGCTTAACTTTTGCATTATTTCACAGTGAGGACTTTAGACATGTCAGTGACTTCATAATTCTTTTGCAAATAATTTGAAGTCAGTCTATGATTCTGGGTTATTGGATGGCTTACTATTGAGATCATTATCCTAAGTAGATTTTTTTTTCTTATTGCTTCATTAGCCACTCATTTTGGGTGACTGTCTTCTTAGTGTATTTCTTTTTCATGTTGTTGGTGCCAACCCTGGCCACTTAGTGGTTCTGGATTGTATAAAAACGGCAGACTCAGCAACACTGAGAAGTCAATGAGTAAGTAGCATTTCTGCAAGGTCTCTGCTTCAGAGCCTGCCTTGCTTGTGTTCTTTTTCTAGCTTCCTTTCATGAATGAACGTAAGGTATAAGGTGAAATGAAGCCTTTTCTCAACAAGCTTCTTTCGGTTGTGGTATCTGTCAACAGCCATAAAAATTAAGGCATTATGGACTTCACACAAGTTTGTCTTGAATTCATAAGGCATTTAGTATAGGAAAACACTACTTATATGCTTTTTAAGTTGTTATATCAATTATATCCATATATATTTATATATGTTGTATATTTTAGAGTGAGAGCAAGGGAATTGAGAAAGGAAGGGGACAAAGAGAGAGAGAGAGAGAAAGAGAGAGAAAAGATATTTTACTAAGAGCTAAAGGATACACCAAATATTAGTGAAAAAAAATTATATAGAGCAACCAGAAGACCTGTACAGAGTTTTTAGCTCTTGTTTACTGCAAGCACTTCATTGAAACTCTAAATTTAAGTTGTCTTTGTAAGGTTATAGAAAAGAATTGGTTAAATGCTTTTAAATAAAGTATCATAGTAAATTTTTCTAAAACATATCTGGTGGCAAGGTACCAAAAGAAAGTACCCGACTGATTTCTAATACTTACAATTTTACAATGTATTGAATGTATTGAAAAACATTTTGTCAAAGCTTCCTTTATTCATTGCTAAGCTTAGAAATTAGAGAATTATTTGTGCCTGAAGATTTCCAAGGGCAGAAAGGAATTGTGACTTGAAAGGAAATGGCTCCCAGAGGGAGTGGCAGTGTTAGGAGGTGTGGCTTTTTTGGAGTAAAGTAGGTATGGCATTGTTGGAGGAAGTGTGTCACTGGGGGGGGGGGGGCAGGATTTTAAGAAATGGAATAGAGGGAGTTATAGCTTTAGTGGAAGATCCCACCCAGCTAAGTTTCCAACTGGTGAAAAGGAATTAAAGAAAATTTTAGGGCTGGGTATGCTGGTGCTCCCTTTAATCCAAACACTCAGGAGACAGAGCATGTCAGATCTCTGAGTTTGAGGCCAGCCTGGTCTACAGAGCAAGTTCCAGAACAGCAAAACTTAGGCAGTGAAGAAAACCATCAAAATTAGAAAACTGGTTAAGACATTATTGAACAAGGAAGCCATGTTTCAGTCCCAGCAAGCAGCAGAACTTGGTAACTTTGGCCACCTGGTTCTGGCTTTAGAGTCAAGGATTCAAGTCATGGAATTTTGTTGTTGGAGCTCCTTCTACTTCCTCATCCGATAGCCGCTGAGATACCAGCCCATTGGGGCGTGGTCTCTCTTTAAAAAAGCAACAACTGCCCTCCGCTCCCGGCTCTCCTTCAGGCTCCTAGGCTCCTTTCCAGATCGTGCAGAGGGCTGTTGTCTGGGACAGTGATCTGTAAGTTTTTCCCCTTAAATAAATAACCATTCTATTAATCATAATTCCAAACTGGTGTGGGATCATTTGTGACGTACGCCTTCAGAATTTCCCTCTGCAACAAAGGATTGCTGCAGAGGCCAGGAGTATATCAATGGAGACCCAGAGAGACCATTATGTGAAGCTCTGAAGGAGAAACCTTGATTAACTTGGAGACTCCAAGATGTTAGAGATGCCATAGTCGTAGAATACGTGCCAAGGAAAACTGCTAACAGGGAGTGGAACCAGCAAAAGATAAAGAAGTGTGTTGCAGTCAACAAAGCAGAAAGGAGTTGGAGATTTAAAGAGCATTTCAACATCAGACATGGAGATGCAGAGTTTGCAGTTTGTCTAGCTGGTTGTTGGTCTTGCTTTTGTCCAATATTTCCTCAATATGCTCCCTTCCCCACATTTTGCAATGGTAATATTGTATCCTGTGACATTATGTTTTGAAATTTTTTATTCATTTTACATACCAACTACAGTTCTCCCTTCCTTCCCGCTTCCTGGTCCCCCACCCCCAACCCAACTCCTATTCACTCCTCAGAAAGGGTAAGGCCACCCTTGGGGAGTCAAGAAAGCCTGGCATATTCATTTGAAGCAGAGCCATCCTGTAACATTCTATGTGGGAAGTATGTGATCTGTTTTTTTTTTCTTTTTTCTTTTGATTTTATAGAAGATTACAGTTAAGTGGCTGTACGGCTCTCTGAAAAGACTTCGAACTTTGGGCTTTTAAACATTGTTGAGACTATTGAAACCATGGGGACTTTTGAAGTTGGACAGAATGTAGTTTTGCATTATGATATGGTTATTGGCCTTTGGGGCCAGGGAGTACGATATGTTAGTTTGAAAGAAAATGACCCCCAAAGAGTGGCACTATTAGGTGTAGCTTTGTTGTAGTAGGTGTTACCTTGATGGAGGAGTATGCTATTGTGGAAGTGAGCTGTGAGGACTCATATATCCTCACATTGCACCCAATGTCTCAGTTCCTTTTACAGCAGCATGTCTGCCCACAAACCATGACGATAAAGGACTAAACTTCTGAAACTGTAGGTCACTCGATTAAATGTTTTTCTTTATAAGACCTGCTTCAGTATTGGTGTCTCTTCATAGCAATAGAAAACCTAAATAAGCAAAGAATGTTAAACAGGAGTGAAAATGTTAGGTAAAAGATAATTTAGTGATGATCCTTGTGTTGACTTTGCAAATGTGCCGCATTCTGCTCGAAAGAATGAGGTTGATTCCCAACAAGAAATCATTTATACAAACGATACCATGTCTACCCTAAGAAGCCCCAGTAAAAATCAACAGTAATTAACCCAGCAAAGCTGATAGACGACAAGAAGTACGTAGATCTTAAATGAACGGGTTTTTCTCTTCTCTCAGGCATCTCCCAGAAATGCAATGGTTGACAAATTCTAATTTTATAATTGCTAAAACTAATTGTTTTAAAAGGTAATAAATACTAAAACATAATGATTCTAACATTTCATGAACAGAGATGTTAACTTTATATCTATGTTTCCCTGTGTCCCCAGAAATAATTTTATGGTTTATTTTCTTTTAATGAAACTTCTCATGCTACGATAGGCGTGTCCGCATTGATGAGGATAACTTGGCATTTACTTGTTTTGTTATAAGCTCTGTGCTCTTCAGAAGAGTGGAACTACCTCAGTGTAAAGTCTAGTATGATATTTTCTCAGGAAAAAAGCTGAGGTTGCAATAGCAAAACCTGTGGATAACTGTGGATTGTGAATTGTGCTCAGAAACACTGCATAGATTTTAGCATGCTCAAAGTAATGGTAGATAACAAGAAACACAAGCCTCAGCTGGGCCCATCACTGTATTAATTTTTTCCCCTCTGTTTCCACATTCTAATCAATGTGCAACGTCTGAGCATAATAAGACATGCTTCATTTCATCTCCCTCTCTATTGGGAGATTCTCTTTGAGTCAAAGCTAATTTAACTCACAGTATTTAGAAGTTCCGTGGCAATTGTACAGTAGGGATCTGTTTGAGGGAATGCTGAGAAAAAACCTCCCAAGGAAGTATCTTTCACTAAAGTAAGATAGATGCAAAGTTGCTGAGGGACACAGAAGGGAAGCAGTATTGAACATAATGGTAGCTGTGACTCACAAACACCAGAAACTCATTTCTAGCTGGCTTGAGCAAACGAGGACGTTCGTTAAAAGGCCTTCAAGATCAAACACCAGAAGGTCCAAATACCATTGTTCAAGTCAGGATTGAGATGAAAAATGAAAAATAAAAAAGTGGTGTGTGTGTGTGTGTGTGTGTGTGTTTGTGTGTAGAGTTATGTGTGTGCAGGCTTGTATGCTTGTATGGATGGGTTTGTATGGAAGCCAGAGGTTAATGTAGAGCTTTTCCTCTCTTATTCCTACCTTGCTTTTTGAGACAAGGTCCCTCTGAAATCCCAGAGCTTGTTGATTGACTATGCTTGTTAACCCGAAGGCTCTGGAGATCTGCCTATATCTGTTGCCACAAGGTTAGTTTTATGAACATCTACCACCACACCTGGCTCAAACTCAGGCTCTCAGGCTTGTAAGGCAACCACTTAACGTTGAGCCATCTTCCTAGCTCCCATTAACATGTATTTTATTTCAGCTTCTGAGTTCTAAGTGTTGAAACCTTAATTCCAATAATGTCATACATGCCCTGGTGGCTTATAAAGGAAAAATTTTCCAAAATATAATTTATGTTGTGTTCTTTACATTCTATTCTCATCTTGATAGTGTTTCCCCTCATAAATCAGCAAAAATAACCTCCAAGGTTGCTTGTGTCTGCCATGTTGCTGGACCATGGCCATACTTCTCATACTTGACCTGTGACTATCATCTTCACAGTTGATAAATGTTGGTTTTTCTGAATATTTTAATCCCTCCTGGCTTCCATGGAGCCTCATTCTCTTCTTTTACATTTTACTTGTTTCTTCTTCATCTGCTTTTTACTTCTTTCTTTGTGATACCAGTAGCAAGCGCTGATGTGAATCAAGGGAGATCCCTGAATCATGTGGTCTTCCTGATCTCTATGTATGGAGGTTGTTTTGATTTTTATGCATGCCTGCCCTGTCACCTGGGTACCCTATCCCTTTAAGAGACAAGCTCTGCCCACTCCAAGCCAAGTCTCTCTCAGCCCACTGAAACAAGTCTCTCTCTCTCTCTCTCTCTCTCTCTGCCCACTATCCTTCTGAAGAGGCAGCTTTCTGCTTTTTTTTTTCAGCTCTACTTTCAAGTCATTTTAATAATGAATTTTCCCTTCCATCTTTTTACCCTCCTCCCTCCCCCACTGAGCAAACTCATGTGCTAGAGCTGGTTGGCATCAGCTTATACATATTGCCTTTGAAATTTCTGAACTTTTGTAAAGTGTTAGATAAACATCTGGTTGCTGAACCTATGGAAGCCATGGGGAAAGGCTTCATGCCATGAAAACGAGCAAATGTTCAAATCCTTTCTTCCCTTCCCCTAGTAAATTGTTAAGTCTTTACCAGAATACCACTGGCTCCAGAAGATTCCGATCTGGCTTTTCCTGCATCTGTTTTTGAATTGTGTCGCCAGCTTAGTTTGCTTCAATCACAATAGTCATGGTAATGATTCTGAAAAAAAAAAACAGTTATGTGATCTCACTGTTCTAAACAATTCATTGTCTTCCCATTATACTTTTGTGGTGGCACTGCCCAGCTTGCCTTGTGGTTCCTAGCTCATCCCTCCTTGTCCTTATGCATCCCAGCTTTTCTTCCCTGCATCCCTATTTTGTGCCCATGTTTTTCTTTCAAATGCCTGCTTAATGATCACAGGACCAGAGCCAGGCATAAGAAGAAACAGTCAAACAAACTCCTCAACCAGTTCCCACAATTGCATTACGATCCCCTTTTTCTATGTGGCATCTTGCGGTTCTGATGTAGCTCAGAATGCAAGTCAATCTTCTGACTGGCTTAAGGACTGTGTGTTTCAGCTGCCTGTGCATTCACTTGTGTGACCTGGGGTTAGACCTGCTTGCCCTGGTTCTATACTAGCTCCACATTGGCCTCTGTTACTCAAAGACATTAGCCGTTCTGAGAATTTCAGAGATTTTATGTACTTGCTCTGTCTGCCTGATGCAATTCAGCTCCTTTTCCTTGAGTCTCAATCAAAATGCCATCTTCCAAGGGAGTGTTTACCAGATGGCCAATTTTCCATCTGAACTACAGTATACTACAGTATCTTTTTGCAAAATCCTGCTCAAGCTATGGTATTTTTCTTTCATTTGTTTTATTATTATCTACTCTCAGTAACATCAATACACCTTTAAGACATTTATGGTAGGACCAAGAGTAGATGGTTAGTGTATATATCACATTAATAACTTCTATAATGTTGTTTTATATTGTAGACAAGACTTAGAGGAGGTAAATTTTATAATCAGATCTCCCCTTGAGAGAGCATGAGGATCTTTTAGCAAAAGGGTCTGAATACGTGGGTCAACAGGGAAGGGAACTACGTGAAAGAAGTTAAAAGGAAAAGCAAAATCCTGTTCAATTTGAACACCATATCTGAGATTTCCGCCAGGGTCTCCTTAAACAAGTAAGCTGGAAGAATTGGTTGAAGATAGTTCTCTTAGCGCTGGCTTAGTTTTGCAACCACACTCATTTGGAAGCAAAACAAAGTTTAGAAATGTTAGAATCCACTGTCAGAGGGAATCCCACGAGTCTGGTCCTCCAAGGAGAAAGCCATCCATGGCAATCACCCATGGCAGAGTGCTGGAGAATTTCATCAGGTCTCTTGGGGCAGACACCTAGGTTAACATTTTCATGTCAGAAATCAAGATGGTACATTGCCTCAATAAAATCTTGATTTTGTATACAAATTTGGATTCCTATTTTCCCTGTAACTAACTATGTGACCTTGATTAGTAGATTGCTTTTATTCTTAGTACTTAGGTTGGACTTTACCCACTATTTCTTAAATATACCACAATGATTAAATAAGTTAAGATAGTGTCTAACATATAATTGTCAACCGCAGTGCTAGAAATTATTGAAAACTGGTTTAGCTCTACCTTTGTATCTCCAATCAGAAAACATGTGTGTTGAAATTAGATATTTATGATAATTCTACTTGTTCATCTAGTTCTTTTTTCTGTAAATTCGAGCAAACTGTTTATTAATCAGGGTTCTCAGGTCGCTTATAATAGCATTCACATTTACAATTAGTTTTGTTTCATTTTTACTAATAAAACTTTATTTCTATAATTTGAAAGGTTTATTTTAACCAATTATTGTAATAACGTTTTTGAAAAGCAAGTTTTTTTACATGGATACTGCATGTATATCATTTATACCACTCCTCCCCTTGTCAATTCTCTTAAATTCTTTTTAAAATTAATTTATGTTTTTGATTTCATTTTATATTCGGATCACATTTCGCTCTTCCACCCATCCTCCTACTTCTCCTCTTTACCTGCCCCCCAGTCCACTTCCCATCCACTCCTTCCAACAGGAGTCAATAAAGCCTGCCAAATTAAGTTGGGACAGGATCAAACTTCTCTCCCATGCAAGATTGAGCATGGAATGCCCATAGGGAATGGGCTCCCACAAGCTAACTCATGCACCAAGGATAGATCCTGCTCCTACTGCTGGTGGCCCCTCAGATAGTCCAAGCTTCACTACTGTCTCCCACATACAGGGAGCCTAGTTAAGTCCCATGGTGGCTATACAGCTGTTGGTCTAGAGTTCATGATTATCCTTGAGCTTGGTTCTGTAGATTTTGTATCATGTTATTGACCTCCCTTTGCTCATATATTCCTGGACCTCAGCTTGGTGTTTTGCTGTAGATCTCTGCACCTGGTTCCATCAGTTACTGAATGAAGGAAGGCTTTATCATGATAGTTGGTATATTCACCAATCTGATTATAGGGGAAGGCCAGTTCAGGCACCCTCTCCACCACTGCTAGGAGCCTTAGGTGGAGTTATCCTTGTGAATTCTTGGGAATTTCCCTAGCACCAGGTTTCTCCTTTATGCCATAGTGGCTCTCTCTATCAAGATATCTCCCACAAGTTCATGGTTGTAAGTCAGGGACTTTCTGGTAGCATATACAGCATCTTCCAGCATTAAGAAAGCTAGCCAGTAAGTCTGAAACTTGGAAGTCCGTAGCAGCTTGATTTCTCCATGTTCTTTGACTTAAGTGTGTGATGTCTTTAGCAATGGCGTTTTTATCATCAAAGTTTTAGGTGATTGATCAAGAGAAATGGCAATTTTTTATATATTCTGTGTTTTAATCCTGGCCAGACACACGGTGGGCAAGAGTTTACTCCTATTCCCTGCAGGGCCTTTTCATCCTGTTGACTCTTTGTTTCTTGACTCACAGACATTTATAATTTTGATATCACTAAGCTTTTTCCCTTCAATTCCTTGGGCTCTTTAGGGTGATAGCTAAGAAATGATGCCAAAACTTTTGTTAGCTTTTCCTTTGATTTCTTCTAAAGTTTTTGAGTATAGCTCTTATATTGAGATCCAACTTCATCTCTATGAATTGCTTCTGAGGAGCAGGTTTCTTCATTTATTTTTAGAATGCTTATTTTTAGAATATAGAATCAAATATTAATCTCTGTTGATTTTCTGTTTGAACACTGTACTGAATGTACTAATAATGTATTTTTACTGAATTTTATTAATGATAAACTCTACTTAATAATTAAAATATTCCTAAATGAATTTAACATTACTAATATTACTATTGTTATTATTATAAAATGTATACCAATACCTATCTCACTATAATTTTAATTTTTAAATTATATTAAGATTTATTTAAAAGTTACAATGTGATTATATCATTTTCTCCCTTCCCTTTACTCTTTCCAACCACTCCCATGAATTCCCTTTTGTTCTCTCTCTAATTCATAACTTGTTTTTTTTTGGCTCATGTAGACACACACACACACATGCACACACACACAAACTCACACACACATTTCTAAATACACAACTGCAGCCTACTCAGTGTGTATTTTGTTACCTGTATGTTTATGCACTCAGAGTTGACCACTTTGTATTAGATACTCAATTGAAGGTCTTCTCCTTTGAAAGACCATTTTTTTTCCTGCTTTCAGTGTTCTCCAACTGCCTGTAGCTTGGTGTAGCTTTGAGGCCCTTAGAGGTTTCCCCTTCCAATTTTGCATCTCCACTGTATCATTGTTAAAGTCTTGTTTAGGCAGAGCCTCCATCCGTGTAGCATCTCTGACACTTCTAAGAGACAAAATCTTACCAACTTCCTGCTCCTTTCAGTTTTATATTCTTTCTGTCTCCTCTTCTGAAATTATCCTAATACTTCCCAAACAGTTTTATCACAATATTGAATGTGACACATTACAAATGTTATAAGTCTAGTTTCTACCAGAATTAGAAACATAGAATAGCACAGTGACAAGTAGTTAATTGTCCCTGTCACAGTATAGCTAATTTTCATAAGTATGTTAACTATTTAATTAAACAAAGAATATTAAATATTTAATGTATGAAAATCACTGTAACCCAATTTAAGAAATGTCTGGAATGTAAACCCTTTTGTCATGGTGTACCCCTATGATAAATTCTGTTTGTTAAATAAATATTTCCAGTTTTATTTGTTTTTCCTTTACTAGCTGTAAATTGTGTTATTTTGATCCAATCTTTGTGCTTTGGGCTTCATTAGAAAAAGATAGTCACTATATTTGTAAGTAGGATAGGTTGAAACCCAAGTACCATAGGTGAAAGGTTTTATTCTTTCAAATCTTTTTACTAACCCTCTTTCCTTTGTTCAGGCAACAGCCGATCAAGGCTGCCTGCCTTTTCCCAACGCTGCTCATGTATAATGAGTACCTGATGCCCTCTTTTCACTGCTTTCAGATGGGAGCGCTGGAAAGCCAGTGATGAATTAAGGTCTTCACATCTGATCCTTTAAGGCGATTACTGGGAGGCTCCAGGAAGGGCCTTCACTGAGAGCTACAGCACACAACTGAAAGGAGATGCTATTAGCTACCAGAATGTGTGCTTGTTAACCCAGAATCTTAAAACTTTAAGCACAAAATTCCCGGAGAACACAGAACTTCAAATGTATTCTATAAGCCTTAGAATAGAGGGAAATACTCTTGGGAGGATAACCCCTTCCCTTTTACCATTCAAAAGGATCAGGAAAAAGGAAGGGACTGGGACTATTGATTGTGTATTTTAAAGAAAGGGCATTTTATGTTTCCAGTGCCACATCTGGATAGAATGAATAAGGTAGAAAACTCAGTGGAGGTGACAGGGAACCCGGGGACGCGGAGTTAGCACACAGACTTGTCTCTGAATAGTCTTGAGTCAACTTGATCAAAGGGAAGCCTTATTGAGAAGACCAGAGTCCAGCATGTTTAACAGAAACATTCCAGATACCTTTTTTATGACCCCTGTTATACCTTGGAGGAATGTAGAAATGACTGAAACATGCATGCCTAGAAAAAATAGCCAGTTATGTGCTTATTTCTGCCAACTGATGGTTGTGTAGAACTACATTCCACATTTTATTTGGGTCAGAGGACAACCCAACACAAAGGATGATCAGAAGAATTCAACAGGGCTAAAACCCTCTTAGTGTTAAATGTAGTACTATGAGATACTTAAATGGATGATGGCGAGACCCATTAGAAATCTAACTCTTAAAGGCTTTATAGAAACTTGTCTATAAAATCATATTACTACCACTATAGTGATGGAGGTGGGTCTTGTATCTTATCTGTTGCTTTCATTGGTTAACTAATAAAGAAACTGCCTAGGCCCATTTGATAGGCCAACCCTTAGATGGGTGGAGTAAACAGAACAGGATTGGGGGAGAAAGAAGCTGAGTCAAGGAGTCGCCATGATGCTCCCACTCCAGCCAGACGCAGGTTAAGATCCTCCCTGGTAAGCGCACCTCATGGTGTTACAGGGATACTAGAAATGGGTTAGATCGATATGTAAGAGCTAGCCAATAAGAGGCTACAGATAACGGGCCAGGCAGTCTTTAAATGAATACCGTTTCTGTGTAATTATTTCGGGTACAAAGCTAGCCATGTGGGCGGCCGGGTGCTGGGGACGCAGCCCAGCCGCCCCTGTTACAACAGAGTGGCGCCCAACGTGCTAATGAACTCCACGTAAAACCTGAGAGGGTTTAAAAACTACTACAAGACCTGTTTTGGGTACCAGCTGCACAAGACAATCCCAACTTGGTTAGCTGAAATGCTGCACATCTTGTACAACATTCTGGCCAGAACTCCACAAAATACTCAGAGACTATTTGCAATTTTAAAAGACATTGATCTTGAAATTTAACCATCATTTTACTTTCACAGGATCCCCCAGAAAGAACGTCGCCCCCATGACAGCTGGAAGTAATTCTAGAGGACGACGTCCCCTCTCCCAGTAAAGTTTGCCCCTGGGTTTAGGGACATCATTTAGGGGTTGGGAGGTTGGGGGAGGAATTTTATTTTATAAGCTCAGGGATCATTTTGAAAAAATAAAAAAGAGGGATGATGGGATAATAGATTTGTAATTGTGAGTTACTGTTTTTAGACAAATATATTGGTATCGATTCTTGTATATTGATACAAAGTTAAATTATATTGACTATTGTATGCATGCATGTTTCTACCTCTGTTTAAAATATTTTTATGTATTGACATATATTGTATTGATATATATATAGTATGTATTTACCATATTGCAGTGTACATTTCTACCTCTGATTAAGATACTTATATATTGTTTGTGTATTGCTATATATTTACCATATTGCAATGTATATTTGTACATTGTTTATATTTGGAGGTCATTGTCCTCATTTGTTTCACAGTCGTTTATTGTCTTAGTCTTTAAGTTAGATAGATACTGAGAATTAAATAGATTAATAGTCATCTAAGTTTGTCATTTATAATTAGACTAATCAGGTTCTTTAGATATATAGAGATTATACTCAGTATAGACAGATAATCTTCAACCTCTTCAAAGAGCTGTAGAAAATGGCCTTTAATCTAACTCAGAGTTTTATGGTAGTGAGACACAATTGCTCCTGGCAACACCGTTCTACTCCCGAGAGAATGTTGAGCACCAAAGACACTCCACCTGGAGCCTTTCTTTTTGGCAGAACTGGCCTTGGGGCAAAGAAATGCCCATACCTCAACCACTGACAGATACAGAGCGTGTATCAATGGATAAAACAGGACTGTCATATCCTGCCAAGACAGGGTAAGATAGTTTTGAAAAGTCGCTTGCCTTTGAAAATGGTATGTCAGTTATGTTAGGCCTTAGCCAAAGTTGGTTGCTTCAACGCTGCAAACGTGACTTTGGGTGATTGCCCAGGTAGCTAGTTGTCTCTGTGATTTGTTGCATGTTTTGGAAGTTGTTTTACTGAACTTCCTAATTACCCAGGTAACATTATTTTCCTTCTCAGATCTTCGATGGGGTTGAAGACTATAAATGTAGTTACTTTTCTCTCATGACTTGGCCAAGTTATTTATTATACAAGACCTAAGCTAATTAGAATAGGATATTTGTACTCATTGTATATAATTTCGTAGTAGGTTTAGAACTCTCTTACTTAAACAGAAGGGGGAGGTGTTACGGGAGGTCCTTCCGCTCCTCCAACCAATAGCTGCTGAGATACCAGCCCATTGGGGCGTGGTCTCTCCCCCTTTAAAAAGTGACTATTTCCCTACGTTCGCTCTCTTCACTTCCTGCTCCGCCGGCGACTAGACTCCCTTCCTGGTTGCGCAGAGAGCTGTTGTCTGGGACGGTGATCTGTAAGTTTTTTCCTCTTTGAATAAATACCACCTTATTAATCATAATTCCAAACTGGTGTGGCATTGTTTGTGACTTACGCCTTCACTATAGGAAACAAACTTCTATAGCATTGTATTGTGCATAAGTACCTAAAAGCATTTTAAATTTTGTATGTACATCTTTTTCATTTCCAATGTGTAAAAAAGTCTTGTTTATGTTTCCCTAACCATTCAAACTCCTTGGCTCTTGTTATTTCACATCTATCTTCCTGGTGCAGACATCTCAAACCATACCTCTCTGAGAGATGTTCTTGTTCCCATTGTAAGAGTGTCATTCTTACATATGACCTGGAGCCTTTGCCATTCACAGTGAGGGTTGTTGATCTCTCTGCTGTGGCAAGCTCTGAGTGCATTGGGGTTTTATTTCTATGGTAGACTTTCTTCTCTTGGAGGCAAACAATTACACAAGTCTCGCCATCTGTTCTTAATGCCCGAAGAGGGAGGACTCTAAATTGTCTAAGAATCAACCTAAAGAAACTGATGTTCAGGTAATTAATTTGAGGAAGTGTTTTGCTATTTAGTCTTGACTGACTGGCACTCGTTATGTGGATCATAGTAAACTCAAATTCACACATTCCAGTGCTTCCTGAGTGCTAGAATTGCAAGATTACTATCTTTTTTTCGATTATATGATTATAGTCCTTCAAAGCAGAGAGAAATGAAAAAAAATCAGTTTTCTGGATGAGCTACTCATTATTCTGGATGTTGTTTTTTGTCATTCATTCATATTAAACATTATTTGATTCAGCATTTGTTCTTCATCAATCCATCACACACCAGAAATATCTTGAAATTTCAACATTTTTTTGACCACTCAGATTGGCAGCTTCAGTGAGAACACTCCCTTATTCTCTACTCATTTATGTTACAGCATGCGTAATAATGTTGTTTAATCAGAGGTTGCAAACTCCTGGCCTCATGATTTGTAGGAGAGATTTGGTTGCAAGTAGCCCCCATACCCAGATGAACAAGTAGCAGTTCTTCACTTGAATTCCTTCTTTATCCCATGACGATAGGTACTAGTGAACCAAGCTATCTAAAATTTGGGGTTCTGTCATTTATTTTTCGAGCTCAGTAGTTGGGTTGTCAGTCAGTTCAAATTGCAATCATTTTGAAAACGAATTGGAGATGAAAAGTAATTCAAGTGGTTATTTCTTGAACCTTCTGCACTTAATCAACAGTAGCAGTTTAAGACAATTAGGAAGGATGCAATTTACATGAAAGCTGCTAAGGCAAATGGATTTTTAAAGTGCAGTTTATTTCTTCCAGAGCAATGAGACCTTGCAATGGAGATCTGAGATTAGGTTTTTCCTTTCCTGGGGTCGTGGGTGGCCTTTCTTCTAAAACACTTGCCTTTTATTCTGGCATGGCATCTAGTCTTTAGTGCACTTCATGTGTGTGAGTGCTGAACCTACGTCAGCACTTTGCTAGATCCTCAGGGGATCTAAATGTGGAGACCATGAATAACACCTTTTCTCAAGGAGCTTAGGATGTATGGAAAGCAGGAAATGAGTGGTTCTTCTTAGATCTTTATTTCAAAGTTTCACTAGGGATTCCTAGATCTTCCCCTTCTAATAGTTGTTAAAATGAGCATACAAAGTAATGGGTTTGGTTGGGGCACTTTCATATATACTTAGTTTTTTATTTATCTTTATCTCCAATAGTCCTTCCCTATCTCTGTACTCTTGCTGGTCCCTCCCTGCTTTTATGTTATGTGAATTCCACTTTCCTCATATCCCATCCCCTTGAGATCTCCCCATCACTCTCCGTCCCTCTTTCCCTGCCTTCTCTCTCTCTCTCTCTCTCTCTCTCTCTCTCTCACACACACACACACACACACACTTGCTTATATATTCAAACATATATTTCTCATATGAGACAAATGCAATATTGTCTTTCTAAGTCTTGTTTATTTTGTTTAACATAATAATTTTCAATATTATTCCACTTTCCTGAAAATTGCACATCTCACTGATCCTTATGCCTTTGGTGATTTTTCCCTTTGACATTGTAAAGATGTATCAATACATAAATACCGTTTTATAGTTAGCATATACAAGTTGCAGTAGATTGCTGCATATTGATCTATTGCACAGTAGTGTTGATGCTTTCACTTTTTAAAGCTGTAGGTCATCTTGATATACAGTAGGCACAAAGAATTTAATCTGAGAATAATAGATTATGTCTTCTATTTTGATGCATATGTATTTGATTTTTTTCTTTATCCTTTTAGCTAGAAGATTTAGTGGAATAATAGTGAATAAAATTGAGACTGGTTAGCACTTACAGTTATTTGTTAAATGATTAAAAACATTTTTATATTTATTATTTCTGCAGGTATTATTTATCAGTATAATATAGAATAATTTGTTCTCTTTTTATGCTTGGAACAGTCTAGACATTTCAAGAAGAAAGTCGATAATCATGTGCTTATAAAACACTATGCTGAAGCAATGCTGTATTTACGAAAGGCTTGGACGTCCTGGAGGGGTTGGATTCAGAGCTCTAACACTAGAGCTATTGATTCCAGCAACTCATTGCAGCGTGTGTCATGCAGGGATCAGGAAAGTGTTGCCATTGGACTTCGTGCTGCCCAGGTCTCCAGAGCCTTCCTTTCTAGAACTAGCACCCAGATGAAGGCTGTCATTTCACATATATTTCCCCAAATATCCGCCGAGGGCCTCCAATTAGCAGAAGCATATTTATAGGCCGCAGGTAGGCAGCAACAGCAGAAGCTGGAGTAGAGAGGAATGTGGAAGGAAGGTGTAAATTGTGCTTGGCAGACAGCACAGCCTGTGCTCAGGATCCAGACCAGCCATTCACTGTTTCTTCTCAAATTCATCCATATACCCTTTACGTGTTATAAATCTTTTAGATTGCAAAACAGCAAGCCAAATGCTCCTAACTGACAGCGTAGCTTTCCTTAACAGCAGAGGAAAGACATGTTTCCTGTTCGGCAGACTTTCCTCACTCAAACTTTCTGTCTCTGGATGGGTAACAGTTTTCATTTGGGTAGTTTCCTTACTGCCCTGACTTGATTCCTTTCTTAGTTCTCTCAGAATTTCATTCAATTAATTTTGATAATATTCATCCTCCCATCCTCAGGGGTCCCCTTTTCCTGTCTAACTTTGTTCTTCTAGCAAGGCATCCTCTCTCTCTCTCTCTCTCTCTCTCTCTCTCTCTCTCTCTCTCTGTCTGTCTCTCTCTGTCTCTCTCTGTCTCTTTCTCTCTCTCTCTGGTGTTCATCATGGGCATGACATCCAATGACATTTCCTGTATAATATGTAATTATAAGAGAAGCATTTATTTATGTTGTTTAGTTTTATATCATCTTGACACAAGTTAGAGTCATTTGGGGAGGGGGATTCCCAATTGAAAAAAACCTAAATAATATTGGATTATCAAAAAGTCTGTAGGGCATTTTCAAGAAAACAAAATGATAAATTAAAGATTGATTTGGTAGGGCCCAGCTCACTGGAGGCAGCACTACTCCTTGTCATGTGGTCCTGGGTGTTATAGGAAAGCAGGCTGAGCAAACCATGGGAGCAAGTCAATAAGCAGCAAGCATCTCTACCTTGCTTGTGTTTCAGTTCCTGCCTCTAGAATCCTGCCTTAAATTCCTGCCCTGACTTCCCTCAGTGATGGAGTATGACCTAACTGTTACAAACTGAAATAAGCCCTTTCCTCTCCACATTGCTTTTGGTCATGGTGTTTTTTTCTTAGTAACAGAGACGCTAAGTGTGTCACTTGTATTGACATATTCTATTTGCTGGGAGCAAGTCACAGAATAGACTCACCTTGAAGAGTAAAATCATGGGAGGTAGAAGTCACTGGGATCATCTCAGGTTTGACGTGGGCCTTCTGTTGAATTTTCCATAACCAGTGAGCAGTGCAGTTCATCTGTGCTGGAGATCACCACATAAAGGCTCCTTGGTTTTCTGTGGTATTTAATGAGCATGTGAAAGGGATTTAGGTAGGCAGCACATTTTGTACAGACTTGACAATGAAACTCACGTTTGCTGCCTTATTTATAAAACCTTGGGAACAATGGAGCAGTGCAATGAGATCTATTTAGGAGAAGACAGAGATTTCAGCTCAACTGACCATCATTGATTTGACTTAGATAATAATTCACTCCACCTGGATATGGGTTTATTTCCATTTACAAATTAGAGTGTGCAAGCTACGAAGATTTTCAAGTCCCTAGAAGCTTAAAAGTACATGATTAGAAGTGTTTTCTAAAGCAATCATAAAGAGCAGGTGAAATGACTCACGCCGAGATGTGATTGCTGCCAAGCCAGATTACCTGAGTTCCCTCCCCAGGATCCACGTGGAAGGAAAAAAAAACTGACCCCAACGGGCTGTTCTCTGACTCCTACTGTGGAACTTGATGCCCACACAAACAAACAAATGAACTAACTTACTAAAGAAATAAATAAATGAATGTAATGGAACACCGTCAAGCAGCCATAAAATGGCATTTTTACATTTTATTCCACATGAAGCATTTTTCCACTGAAATATCTTAATACTAGTAAGAAGAAAATGGACAGGAAAAATTCTGTATTTGGTGAGTTTTATATTATATACAGGAGACATGAAAAATCTTTCCACATTTTGAGATAATTCAATTACAGACAACTGAGGGCAAATACAATCTTACATTCTTCTTTGCTCTCTCAAGCTTTACTGACTTAATGTTTGACCTGTTTATACTTGTTCAAAATGTAATCCATATGCGGGGATTCTGCACTTGAAATAAGTAAATTGATTTGTAAGAATTGTTTGAAGTCTTAAAGCTCTTTGAATTCTGTTTAATCAACTAAAATTTTCTTTCCTTTAGATACTTTCATATATATATATATATATATATATATATATATATATTTCCTAAATTGAATCAACATAATGTTGATCTAGTCACTTGGCTTAGGCAATAGTCTCCTGACATGGTTTTGAGTAGACTTTCACACATTCTTTTATTTCCCTTGGTTGCTTACCAGAATATTTCTTCCTTTTTATAGACCACTCAATAGCTCTGTTAAATCTTTCATTTGTGTAGAATGAGAGTTTCTTCAATTTGTGAAGAAATTTAAAGATTTTTTTTTTAGCCTAATAGACTCCCATTGAAGAAAGGAATGGAAGTCCAGAGGGAGTAGATGAAACTAGTTGATACAGCTGGAAGACTCTAGTTAAGCCTACTAGTTGACTAGCTGAGACTTCTAGATGACTCTAGCAGATGACATCACTAGTTCATGGAAATGTTAAAACCAGAATCTATCATTATTACCATAGCTTTGTGACTACTGCCTGTAGAGTCAAGGGGTCCCTGGCCACTGATATATCCCTTCTCTCTATCACCTCCTTTTCATATTTCTTTGAAAGCAAAATATTCTAATACAAGGGGATTTCCATTTTCAAGTATATGTGTATATTAAAATAGAAGTTCATACTGATGCTTTATAGTAACATTCATATTTTATTGAACCAGGCTAAGTCATATAGTCACAAGTCATTAATACAAGTCAAGCATTAGTGTGAGGCAGTGTCTTGCAATGTAGCCCTGACTGGTCTAGAACTTGCTATGCCATCCAGGCTGGCCTTAGCACAGAGATTTGTCTGAGTATGCAGCTCACCAGGGGTGCTGGCATTGAAAATTATAAGTCACCAAGCCCAGCACAAAGCCGGTTTTGTAACTTCTACATGTTTTGATAGAAGTGTTGGAAATATGCTTTTCAAGTCTGATAAACCATTAGAGCAATTCTGGACTGTACCTACTATGAGCTCAGAGAAAAAGAAACATCATTATAGGCCTGCATAGTCAAGCAAAACTTTCTCTCCTGGGAGAAACGTGACTGAGAAAAGTCACACTAAGGAGTGTTTGATTCTAACTTCCTTAACATCTGGGAAACACTTAAGAGTCCTAAATCACTCAAGGAAGGAAGTTGCTCTAACTAGTTTCAACCATATAGACAAAAAGAGAAGACTGAAGAGAAAAAAAAAGTCAAAGACATTACTTACAGTGGAGAAGATTAGAAAGATGAGTGCATTGTTTCTTGTAGCATCTTTGCAAAGGGACAAACAGATCCAGAGGTCACATGATGCTCTTTACTTGACCCAGTCTTTTAAACAAACAACACATCTGGTAATGGGAATTAGCATTTTAAGAGAGCTAAATATTTTACTGGGAGTCAGAATTGGATGGTTCAAGGTGATTATTTCTCTGTATTTGAAAGTGTCCTTTTAGATCTCAGGAAGGTGGCTTTCAGCCCAGAGCAAAAGCTTTGTGGTTATTATTAGAAACAAGAAAAGAGCGTGAGTAATATTTTTAACTTTAAATTTTTTTATAGAATATACGCTGATCATGTTTTCCCTCCCCTAATTCCTACCAGATCCTCCCACTTTCAAATCCTCCCAACTTTGTTCTTTCTCAGCTCTTTCTTAAAAAACAAATAAAACAATAAACAAACAAAAATAATACACATGTGTGCTCACGAACCCCACAAATAGAAACCAAAATAAACAAGCAAAATACCAATAAGACAAAAACTTGCCAAAAATAAAGCAACATTAGATAATAAGTCCACAAAAATTACCATTGAGTTCCTTTTGTAGTGGTCAGCTATTCCAGGACACAGGAAAGACCAGACATGGCACTTCTCCAAAGTATACTTAAAGAACCCAGTGGGGGCAGCCTGAGAGAGGGCTCAGTGGTTAAGAGCACTGATTGCTCTTCTGGGTTCAATTTCCAGCACCCGTATGGCAACTAACAATGGTCTGTAACTCCAAGAGATGACACCCTCACACAGACATACATGCAGTCAAAACACCAATGCATATAAAATAGATAGATAGATAGATAGATAGATAGATAGATAGATAGATAGATAGATAGATAGATAGGTAAAGTCTGCTGAAACTCCATGGTATCTGTTGCAGAGAGCTTCTCGGTTAGGAGTGTGACCTTGTTTTCACTCTCCCTTCTCTGAGCTTTCTGGTTTGGATCTTTGCAGGGCTTGTGTGCCGCTGTCATCCCTGAGAGTTCATATGTGTACCAGTCTTCTTGAATCTGGAAGATACTTTCCTTGAAGTCAACTGTCAACAATGGTTCTTAAAATCTTTCCACTTCCTCTTCCAAACAGACCTCTGATTTTTGGGGGGAGGGTTTTGATGAGGGCATCATATTTATGATTGAGTCCTCCAAAGTCTTTCATTTTCTGCCCATTGTCTATTCCAAAAAGATGTTTCTCTAATCATGGCTGAATGAGCTCCTAATCTGAGATCTGAGTCGCAGCCCAGGGTAACCACTAGGGGTGTCCTAACATAAAGTATTTTTCTGTAGGCAGGAATGATGTACGATGCCCCTTGTATGCTTTAAATATGTTTTATTACCACTGGCTAATGAAAATGCTGATTTGGCCAATAACCAGGCAGAATAGAACCAGGCAGGTGGGAAATCCAAGCAAAGATACAGGAAAAAGAAGGTGGAGTCGAGGAGACACCAGCAGCTCTGGAGAAGCAAGATGTGAGGTAACAAGTCACGAGCCTTTTGGTAAAACATAGAATAATATAAATAGGTTAATTTAAGATGTAAAAACTAGTTAATGATAAGCCTTAGCTGATGGGCCTAATAGTTTGTAATTAATATTAAGCCTCAGGAACCAACAGAGAGGTGAGAAATTTCCAGTTACACAAGAGTTAACACAAAGTAATTGAGATAGGCTAGAAGAGAAGGCTGAAAGGGTAGGTGGCGAAAAGCTAAGCTGCTTCTGTGCCAAGAGGTGGAGTCTCTAGGAAATGGAGGTTAGGATGTGAGGAGGGGCTCTTACAGGCTGCTGTAGAAGGAAGAATAAGTCTGGACACATGGGCATGAAAGAACTAGGGGAACCCTGGGTCTAGATCAAGAGGTGAAGTCCTAAGGGAGTGGAGGTAGAGTGGGACCTTGGGTTCCTGCAAATGGGCTGTTACTGGGTACTGGGGTACTGGGTAGTTATATTCTTTACTTAATTCTCTCTCTCTCTCTGTCTCTCTCTCTCTCTCTCTCTCTCTCTCTCTGTGTGTGTGTGTGTGTGTGTGTGTGTGTGTGTGCACACATAACAATACTAATCACAGAAAAAGAGGCTATGAACTCTAGGGTGGGGTAAGGCACCACAGGGGTTCACAGGAGGGGTAGCTTGCAGGGCTTGCAGGAGGGAAAGGATATAATACTATTTCAATTAAAGAAGAAATTTCATTTTTTTTTAAAAAATGTCTTTTCCTCTTTTAACTAAGATAAAAGTCCGAAAACTTGAATCTAAAGTTGGCAAAGCCTTCTATAAATGAACATCTGTTGAGTGAGCTCCAAATAATGTATTTCAGTTTTGGCACGTGAGCAGGAATTCTTAGTAGCATCAAGTTTAACGGAGGCAGTCTAGATTTGTACGAGTTAAACTTTACTTCTGCAGATTCTGAAGATGATCCTTGGGTAAGAAACTCAGAAACAGGAAAGGGAAAATGTGTGTGTGGTGGGAACAGAAAGGGAGGGAATATGGAAGGCGGAACAAACGGGATTGAGAGCTCTGATGCCGGTGTACAAAGCAAGGGACCACTAATGAGAAGGCCTTTATCTTATGGACTGCCTGATAATAATTCAGCGAAAAATTACATTCTTTTTTCTTTTGCTTTTTTACTCATAAATACACACACATATGAGAAGAAAAAGAGCCTTTTATTTTTATCAATATTGATTTTTTTTTCCCAGTGGCGCTGGAGAAACAGCTGCTTAGGCACTGTATATTACTGTTTAACTGTAGGACATAGTAAAAATGCATATTTCTAGATTGTGTTCCTGAGAATTCCATTTTATCTTCTTTATCCAAGGTAAGACTTTAGGAGATGAGCTTTTATTCACTTATTTTTTATTTATTTGCATGTAAGCATGTATGTATGTATGTATGTATGTGGGCACTTGTTTTTATGCAATGGGGCACATGTAGTGACCAGAGGACAACCTTGGATGTCACTCACTGACTTCTGTCTTGTTTGGAATTGGATGTCTTTGTTGTTTTCCCACTGACTGAACTAGGCTAGGTAGAACTTCAAGGGTTTTCCCATTTCCCCCTCCCATCTCCATGTAGGCGGATTGTGATTGCAGATACTTTTACAGATCAACTTATGAAATTTCCTTAAAGAAAACTGACTCTTCTCCCAGCAGCTATCAGTCCCAATACTGTCTTTAATAAGGGTGGGACTTCATGTTCATCTCTGCTCTCCATGCTGGGATTTTGTCTGGATTTAGCTTATGTAGTTTTTTTTTTTGGATGTTGTTTTAATTTTTGTGTATTTATATATGGGACTGCCTCGCTGTGTCCAAAAATCACTCTGTTTTGGAGTTTTCTAGTAACTTTGGTTCTCGTAAACTCCATCCCCACTTCTGCAATGAGTGATGCCTGAGCCTTAAGAGGAGGAGGTTACAGTGTAAATGTCCCATTTAGATCTAATAATTCTGCTCTCTCTTATTATGTTTTGGGTCTCTGTGTTAAACTCCATGTGTTGTAAAAAGAAGCTTCCCTGATGAGGGCTGAGAGATGCACTAGTGTATGGGCTTGTTGATAAGTAATTAATAGTCTGCTTAATACTATACTCTTTTAAGCCAGGCGGTGGTGACACACACATTTAATCCTAGCACTTAGGAGGCAGAGGAAGAGGCAGGAGTATTTCTGTGATTTTGAGGCCAGCCTGGTCTACAAGATACAGGACAGGCTTGATAGCTACAGTGAATCCCTGTCTCAATATATATACTATACTGTTTTAGCATAATGACAGGAAGTTGGTTCTGCCATAGAGCCAATGACTTGTCTATGGGTTCTTGGCCTTGATATTGGCACCAGATATGGGTTTCAACTTGTAGAGCAGACTTAAATCCAATAAAAAAGCAATTGGTTACTCACGTGCACACAACTATTGTACCAGAGGCCAGCAGCTATTATAACTCATAAGATTCACATGTGGAAGGCTGAGGATTCTTTTATTTTTATCTTCCTGGCAGTGTGTACAACACCTTCCAGCACTGTGAAAGTTGTCCAGTAGAGATGAAACTTCCTGGCGAGAGCGAGCTTGACTTCCTTATGTTGCATGAATCAAGCGTGTGGTGCCTCCAGCAATTGGAGTGGTTTATATAGTATCTTTGAATGGGAGAGTGACTGCCTGCCTGTACCTTAGCTTTTGAATTGTAACCTTTCTATGTGTAACTTAATTCCTGACAAAAGTTTTAAGGGAGGGGGAGGGAGAAAGATTGAGAGGAGAGGGGGGAGGGGAAGCTGCAGGTGGGACAATGCCCAAGAAATAATAATAACATATGAGAGAAGAATAAATAAAAAGAAGCCAGTCTTCTTGTAAGTTGT
This sequence comes from Neodon shergylaensis, assembly GCA_025134845.1. Lineage (NCBI taxonomy): Eukaryota > Metazoa > Chordata > Mammalia > Rodentia > Cricetidae > Neodon > Neodon shergylaensis. Next base: position 15,860,662 of record JABTXL010005037.1, on the reverse strand, counting down.
TCAGTGACTAAAAGGACTTTCAAGGATGACCCATTTTCTGCCAGTTAGAGAATAAAGAGTAGAGGTTTGATTCACAGACTTTGAGAGTCCAGTCCTTGTCATTGCGTTTTCAGTATGTAGCAGTTTAAAAATAAAGTAATTTTGGGCTTCGTGCTTTTGTTTCTTTGGGAGTTAGAACCAAGGAGCAATAGATATACTCTCCATTCAGAAGTTGATTTCACTAGAAGCAAGAGGAAGAAATGTCTCTGGTTGTCAAAATTTATCTTGTCCGTGATAGCCCTTCCAATTCAAGAATTTTGTATGATATTCTTTCCTTATTTTCTGTATGTTGAGTGTGGAGCTCACTATACAAATGTTTAATCCCACACGGACTACTTCCCCACTTCAAATCTCCATTCTTAAGGAATTTACATTTCAGTATGAGAGCCTGGCAACAAATTAAAAACACATTAGGAAAGGTATCACATATTAGAAAGAATTAAACTGAAGAAGAATTTTCATCTTGAGAGGAAACAGGGTACTCAAGAGTCTTACTGGAGCATATATCCCGCCAAGACATTGAGGAGTACAGGGCTGAGCATACAGAATTATCTACAACAAAATGGTACCCTGCTTTGGGAGTACATATAACTTCTAGGATTGCACTAGGGATAGAGGAATGTAAGCAAGAAAAGATGTAGATCTAACTTTAGTTAGAAAACTGTAGAGTTCAGGTCCTGTAGGATAGTATAAATTATTGTAAATATGTAAGTTATTAATGTGATGGACATGGAAGTACCCTGAAGAATTTTGAATTAAACTAAAGCTTGCTTGTCCATTAATGTTGCCAAGAGTAGCATATTGTACTTCCCCACCCTGTGTCTTAGGGTTTCTATTGCTGTGAAGAGATAAAATGACCACAACAACTCTTAAATAGGAAAACGTTTATCTGGGGCTGGCTTACAGTTCAGAAGTTTAGTCAATTATTATCAGGGCTTGGGTGGGAAGTATGGTGGCAGGCAGACAGACATGATGCAGAGAGGTAGCCAAGAGTTCTACATATAGATTGGCAGTAAACAGGAAGAGAGAGAGCCACTGGGGCTGGCTTGAGCATTTGAAACTTCAAAGCCCACCCCCCCTCCAACCAATGACACACTTCCTCCAACAACACCATTCCTACCCCAACAATGCTACCCTTCTTAATAATATCACTGCCTATGAGACTATGGGGGGCATCTTCATTCAAACCACTGCACCTTGCTTCTGTCTCAGACTCTGGTGTATGTGACTCTATCAAGGAAGACAAGTATAAGAATTAATTTGGTCATTAATTTATAATGATGCACATGGAAACCTTCACCTCCATGTACTATGCAAAGCCCTGCCCCCAACAGTGTACTTAGCAATCTCAAAACCTCATTCGTTTCAGATCCACACTTGGCTTTGTCACCTGTACACTCATCAAAGTTTCTCTACCCCTAATGACACTTTCTCTTTAAATATATTCCTAGTATCTCTGATAAGAACAGAAAGGCTGATTTAGCCTGAGCTGGTGCATACTCAGTGAGGCAAACTGTCCTTCAGATGAACTTTTAGCTTACCATTTTATGCTTTTCATAATTGGGCTTGCATATGAGAAATCAGACAGATTATTGGAAGGAACATATACAGCAGAAAAAATATTAATTACCTTAACATATTAACCAAAATAGATAATTTCCCATGTTATATCTGTAGCAACCAAATTTTTCTTTCTCTTTCAACCCCATAAAAGGACAAAACAAATAGTAATCTGGGCTCTTAAGTACTTTCTCACTCCTGTGGCTGATGCTTTCTTGTGTTGTATTTATTTTTGGTCTGTGTCGTTTGCTCTTTGTTTGGATAGCGTGTCCTTGTTACTTTTGTAGCTCTTTAGGTAAGGAGCCAAAAATCTGAAATCATAGGACTCCGACTATGCACAATAAACACTATGCAACCTTTGTGTATAAAGCAAAGGTGGGTGACCAAATTTTCTAGAACAGTTTCACCATCATAGTGCTTAAGACATGTGACACTAGAAAACAAAAGATAAATTAAAATTTCTACTGCATTAAGAATCATTAATACATCACATACCCAAGTCCACATCCTAATGTATTTAATTTCTCTTTTAAGAGATCTAATCTGCTACTGTTTAATGTGAAATTTTTCCAGTCATATTTTGCTTCTGTTTGATTGTAATTGTGATAAGAAAGTGAGAAGATAAAGGAGTAACTGAAAAACTAGAATGCTTATTTTTAATGGAAACACATTCACCTGATTTATATTTGATGCACCAAATATTTGAATGTTTCTATAACTGATAGAGTCACTTGATTGATTTAAAGAACTTATATTTTTGCCTACCCATAGATATGTAAGAAAACATGCCTTTGAGTTTATTATATGTAAACAAAGAATAAAATTTTAAACTTTTACAATTGAAAAATTTTCTTTAGTTTTAGAAATACTGTAACATCTTTCATAATTTCTTAGTAAGCATTTGCTAGATCAGTTTAAATTTAGCATAAGCTACTTGATAGATTTAAAAACCCAAAGAACTATAAAACTTTAATGCATTTTCCAACATGAAAAGAAATACCTCATTTATATATAAAGTTTAATAAAAAGGATTGCTAGAATACACAAAATGGAATCATTTCATTACCAGGTTTCTTTTATTTATTTTTTCTTTTACAGGGGAAGTCTTGTATTGATTTGAATAACTATTCATTTAATGAGAAAAAATCCTTTCTTTGTGAAATCATGCCTTTTTATGAATCATTACACATACCAAAACATGTAATAATGTATGCAATACTGGTTTTACATTAAAACAAACATTCAGGGAAGTGTTGAAAGTTTGTAGAATTACTTTCCATTGTATAGTTTTAATGGAATAATATATTTTTCTTTCATCTTTTAAAATAAAAGGATATTAACCCCTCTCATTTTTTTTTAAATCCAGTTGGATACCTAAGCTTGGTAAAAAGAGGCCTAGGTGAATAGAGTCTCTCAGCAAGGTGAGCTGCCTTATGTCCTACTTCCTAAAAATACATCTTGTGGCCCAGATATCATCTGAACCCACCCATATGTTATTTTAAATGCAAAGCACATTTTCTGGTCTGATATTTCCTAATCTTACTACAACAAAGTCAAATGCTTCTAATTTTTATAGACTCCTGAGAATGCTGTTCAGAAATGCCCAGCAATTTATTTGTGCATAATTTTTGCAGAACATCAAGATTACTTCAGCATTGTTAACAGATGTTTTGGGCCCCACAATGCTCTGCTGCTATTTCTTCAAGCACAAAGATAACAGAGAAATGCAAGGAGAAATGTCTATTCTTTTTTTTTCTGTCTCAGAACATTTATCACAATCAATACACTATTGCCGCAATACCAGCCATTCTGTGGTCCTTTCAGGTTGGAAGTGTTTGTAGTCGGGGCACTGGCACTGGGAGCCAGTGCCAGGATGTATTCATGGAAACACTTAACGATAATACTGCTTCAGTAGAGGCAGTAATGGTATAAACAGGGCAAAGGAAATACCAGGATTGCAACAGATGCAATTGATTATATGCCTTAGGGAATATTCCACTCGTTTATTTTAAGTTCAGGCCATGTAAATCAGAATACTACGATTCTGTCAGTAGGACGTATCGCAGACGTGGTGATGCTCGGTGACAGTGTCCCTGCACTACTGACATGGCAGACCACGCCCTTGGATGCAAGAAGCCGCTGATGCGTGCTCTGGTACTGTCAGTCGTGGAGAGTAATCTGATGGAAGTTTCACAATCACTATGACCTGAGCTGTGCTCTGTTCCAGAACCAGAAAGCAACAGGAAACAGCTGCTTTTGCTACCATTCACTTATGCATTTAAACTCGGTCACAAATCTCTCTTCGGAAAGGAAACATAGCAATTTTCAATAATGTTCATAGTGTCAGTTTCTATTACAACAAGGCATTCTGGCCATCCAAATGTCCCAATGACAAGTTCTCCTGAGACAGACTTTCAGCAAAGAAGAATTTACTTCACGAAGAACAAGTGCCTTTCCTCTTTCATTCCTCTCTTGTCAGTTAAGTGCTTTCCTTTTTTTTTTAAATTCAGAATTAAAAATTTCTTCTCCTGGGAGCTGGAGGGATGGCTCAGCCAGTTAAATGTTTGCTGCATAAGCACTGGGACCTGAGTTTGGATCCCTGGAATCCACATTAATAAATGGGTGCAATGGTATACTTCTCTAGTTTTTTTACAAACAAGACAGACGCACAGATCCCTGCATCTCATTGACTTGCCAATCTACCCTAAGAGATGAGCTTTAACGTCAGCCACACATAGATACTGCATCAAATGATGAACTGCACAGTGGTTTAGGAACACTTAACATCAACCTCTGGTCTCTGTTAGCATACTTGTGCTCAAGTACCAACAGGAATAGGTACATATACTCATGAAAACTCTGTCTCTCTTTGCTTGTCATTATCTCTCTCTGACTTTTTGTCTTTTCTCTTCCTCTGTCAATATCACCAGAACTTTACCAGAACAACAACCACCACAAAAAATATATAGCTGCACCTTTAAAGATGCTAGGATTAGGAAAAACAATTTGCATTTCTTTTTTTGTTCAATTGATTGAAAGATTCATTGTATACCAGATTCACCTTGAAAAGTATGAGAGCAGATAATGGATCTTTTGAAAGCTGGGACTTTAAGAGAATTGCTAAGCACTTCAAAAGACAAAAGAAGGAAGACTCTTGTAATTAATGCTAATTTATAGCCTCACTCCTATGAAATTACACATTACATGCACATTAATTATGATTAGCATCCCTCCAATAAATGTTGAAGGGAATCCTAATGATTTGTTATTCAGGATACAGTGCTGTCAGACAATGTTGTCTGAACAATAGGCTTCGCTTGTCTGAGTGACAGAAGATGGAGGCCAAGTTCTAGCATTGTGATTTCTTTTATTAGCTCATGGGAAAAGCAAGCAGTGGATGATGTAGCTTTGACGCTACTCCTTTTGCTAGAGTGTGGCGTCTTGTCCTTGTGATTTTGGAAGTAAACCTCTCATTTTCTTTAAAGAGAATTTTTTTCATTATTCTTTTATTACTTTTGGTACAAAAACAGCTTATAAACTCTCATTCAGTCCTACATGAACTTGGAACTCTTGGAGATATAAACTTGAAATTCCACGTAAGTGTTATCCACATATCTCCTTACAGGAAGTGATAATAATAGTATATGCTTAGGTATTGCCCATCAATTCAGATGACCAAACAATATTACACATGTATGTGCACGTGTACACACACACACACACAAACGCACAGATACAAGCATGCACATAGACACACACACACACAAAGTCACATAGGCACACAGACATACACATATACACACACTGACTTTGAAATTGTAAGGATTAAACCTTCAGTTATATGATTACTGGATGATCCATCCCTATCTTCCTTGTTTAAACAAAAAATCTAGCAAGACGAAGGCAACCCCCATATTCCTCAGTCTACCCTTGTTGCTTCACTCCCTGTGTGGGACTTGGAGTATTTTCCATGTCCATCATTTCACGTGGTAGGTCTGATCTCCCCAGATGTAACCACAGCCCACATCCTACTGTATCGTGTCAACCTGCCAGCACAGAAAACAGGTCTCTACTATTCTCAAGATCAAGGGATGTCTGACCCTCCCTCTTTTCCTCATCCCAGTCAAAAAGCCCTCTTTCTTCCTCAGATCCCTGCAATCCAATTTTGAAAACTCCCAAATGAGGAAAAGAATCTGCAAGCAATTAATATTTTAAGCTCTCCAAACACAGCCTTGTGGTGGGCAAAATAAAGGGGCAAAAAGACCCCAGATACCTCATGGAAATGTGGGAAGGGAAAATGGAGTGAGCACCAAATACAAATTAATAGCTCAATAAATTTCCCCATCTCACGTTCATGAAAATCCCACCTGGAACTTTTAATATATTCCTACTCATAGCTAATTTGGGAGCATGCATTTAGGTGAAAAGGGGAACACACACAAAGGGGAAAATGTGCTCTGGCCCAGTCGTTTCCAACCCAGAAGATTCTGTGTCATTTCACAAGCAAACTTCAGGGAACAAACAAGCCAGAAAAGAGGTGGAGGCTATGCTGTCTCAAAGATGGGGATATTTCCAAATGACTTGTACCTTTTAGCAATCTGATTTTATCAGAGAGTTCATGGCTTTTAAAATTTTGAACCACATATTGTGAAATCTGGGAAGTAATCGTCTACCATTCAGTTTCCATCATATTCAGACACTGATGAATATTTTTTTTCCTTGGAGACGAATTTGATTTCACAGAACAGTTAAAAGTTAGCTGCAAGTTTGGCCTGACTTGATTTCTTCTGCCAGTCGCCACTGTGGCAAAACGTCCATAATGTAAGTCAGCTACCTACTATAAAAAAAAAAAAATGCAGTGCCCAGAATTTAGACTGGATATAAGGAATTGGAATAGGTGATTTCTGGAGGGTTCTTCTGGGTTACTAAAGTGTTAACAGGGATAATAAAGCTGACATTTATAGTACTTTCTCTGTGTTACAATGGCTTCAGGGCTCTATAAATAGTTATTTTTGTCTTTACAACAACCCGGTAAGGCTGATGTTATGAACCTGACTCTATAGGTAGAAGAAATGAGATGAAGATTGAAATTGGTTTACCTACATTTACATGGAGAAATTATTTGGATATGAGCCTGTCAGATGAACTCCAGAATATGTAATTTGTGCCATAATTTCATAGAGTAGAAGGAGGCACCACTACCTTTATGATACATTTTTCCAACCCAACTTACACTAAATTTATACATAAACTTCTGTTTCAATACGAAAAGTAAACTAGCTAAGTTCGATGAAGATAAAACTGTGTTACTGTATTTTGAAACAGTAATGATTAGTTTATGCATGTAATATATATATATATACCTGATACTTAACATATAGTTGTATTATGACAAACATATATCTAAGTGTGATTGGGGATAGCCCTTGTGTACTTGTTCCAAAAATACCATGAGAATTGTTTAATAGAGTAGTCCTAAAATTTTAAAGTTATATTCTAAACATAATTTTTAATTATTAAAACTTTATTATAAAATCCTTACAATATGCTCAACAGAAAATCATTTTTGTAGGTTTTCTGTCTGTTTTTGTCCTTTTTTTCTAGACATATTTTTTCTTACAAATCTTTTGTCTATTAAATTATCACATGTACTCACTCATAAGTGGTTTTTAAACATAAAGCAAAGAAAACCAGCCCACAAATCACAATCCCAGAGAACCTAGCCAACAGTGAGGACTCTAAGAAATACATACATAGATCTAATCTACATGGGTAGTAGAAAAAGACAAGATCTCCTGAGTAAATTGGGAGCATGGGGACCTTGAGAGAAGATTGAAGGGGAGGGGAGAGAAAGGGAGGGGAGCAGAAAAAAATGTAGAACTCAATAAAAAAATAAAAAATAAAAAATAACCTCTATATGCAGTGTTCACTGTTTTAATCTTTTTACAATTCCATGTTATTAAAAATATCCTTGAGTAAGAAATATTTTTTTGTTTATTTTTAAAAGTTAATCTGTTGGGTAAATTATGTAAAAACAATCCAGCTCTTATAATCCTCTGTGAAATTCTTTCTCTAATGTCACCAAGTTTTACTATCCAAAAAGTGCACAGGTGTCCTTTGCAATACTGTGCATTTTATTCCCAATTATTTTTGTTACAAGCAAGAGCAAAAGTTTTCTATGTATTATTAGGTTATTTTAATTTCTTATCCCAGTTTCTATTTTTCCTGAAACAGGAGTCAAACTTTTTTTCTGAAAAATGATTTCTTCCCTAAGGAAAAGTAACCTTTGGTTTCATCATAAGTTGTAAATGATTTTTTTCTAGTTCATTATTTGTCTCTATTATGTTTAACATGATTTTTAAATATAAGTTAAAGGCATAAGTTATCCTAACAGTTATATTTATAAATTTTTTCTTATTTTCTTGTCAAGAACAGACAACCTCACCTAAATAATTAGATATGGAAGTTAATTTAATATCTTGTCTAGATGTATTTGATTTTACATTTTAAGTCTTTACAATGCAATAATTCTGGTCTTTTTTGTCAATAATTGATATTTATTTGCATATGGCATCTTTATAATACTGAATTTTTATTCTTTATTTGATTACTAACTTTTTATGTTTTTAACAATATGAAATTTATAATTTCTTTTCAGTTTCATATAAAAGTTTTGTTCAGGTTACATTCTGTTTGTATATCTTTTAAAGTTGTTTTTTGGAGATTAAATTCTTTTTTCTTTTTATTATTCTATCATATATTATATTCCAACTACATAAAAGAAAATAAAACTGGTCCTAATTATGAATAAAGCAAGCATGGAGATTTGCTAAATTTTCTGTTGCATGGAGACAGCAAGAAAGGAATGGAAAAGATAATAAGAAGACTGAATGTGGGTTTGTAAATGTGCAGACATGTAGGCATTGAATAGTGTTTGACTTTATTCTATGTCCATGCATGCATGGGGTAGATTGCATTCAGATTCATAGACATTTCAAGGCAAATGAAAATCATAGATACACATCTAAAGTATCATCTTAGCAGCCTTTGCTGACAGCTTTCTCGTAATTAGAACTCAACTTCACCTGAAACACTGATTGGCAAAGGAAATTACTCATTTTCTGAGAGTCCTCCCTTGATCTGGGTTTTATTTTACAGAGCTGAATGAGTCACTTACCTAGAAAGAAGCAAGAGTAGACCATTTTTCTTAGCCCATGGGACACACACAATATGCTAAGGACTGCTGACATTATCCCAAGGCTTGTGATGAAAGCTCATCAAGTATAAAATGACAAAAAGCTTTAGCATTTGGAAACTTACCAAATATCAATAAAACACTCATAGGCAGACCCAGCATTTTCTTGCTATATATTTCCAAAGCTAAGAGAGTGGAAATAAACAACCATCATTTTTAAAGTGTTTGGAATGGCAAAGACGTAATAACAGCTATTTTTCACTTGCAAAAATACTAATAAGGATAGGTGGATGATCAGAAACAAGAGAATTTAGTAAAATTTTACTTATTCATTCATTCAAGCATTTCAAGTATTAATGTGTTTATTCTTGTCAATTCAGGGTGATGAGCTCTAATGTGGAAAGCCTTATGTTCTCATGTTCAGAAAAACATGTACATTGAGCTGTGCTTTAATGGAACAAAAGTTGGCACCCTGGGGATTTTTATTGTTCATTTTTTTTAATCATTTGATTTTATTTTGTATATCACCAATTAGGAATTATAAAATTGGAAATACTAAGGTGTTTTCTTTACAAGCGAGTCTTAGAAAACATACAAACAAACAACAACCCTCTGAGATGGTTTTGGAGAAATGTAACTTTCTACATTACCGTGGGATAATCCTTCTGTACACCGTGAATATATGTTGCTCTCACTCGTTGATATTAAAAGCTGCATTGACCTATAGCAAGACAGAATACAGCTAGGTGAAGATACAGGGAGCAGAAGGGCAGAGTCAGCCAGAGATGCCAGTCAGCTGCCGGAGCAGTAAGATGCACTAGAACACAGGTAAAACTACGAGTCACATGGCAGTACATAGATCAATAGAAATGAGTTAATTTAAAAGTAAGAGCTACTTACCAACAACCCTGAGCAATAGGCCAAACACTTTGCAGTTATATTAAGCTTCTCTGTGATTTATTTTGGGACTAGGCAGCTGAGAAGTGAAAGGGCCATTTACACCACATTCCACCCCCTTTTACTTTAATTTATAGGTGATCCTAAAAAACATAATAAAGCCCCACTTTCTATACTGTTATATTTGCTAGAATCATTTTCAAGTCTTGACTTACACTTCCAGTAAGTTTTTTGACTCTACATTGTCTTCTTATTTTAGTTGCTAGTTGATTCTTTAAATTTCTGTATGTGCATCGGTGAGAGGTTTAAGTTTAAAAACAGATTGGTATAATTAGTATTATTAGTATTAATAGATAGTATAAATAAATGGAGAGTGAGCTTCATTATCTAAGCTTTCCATGCTTTATGCCACTTTCTTTACACTTACCTTTACCCAGACAATAACTTCATACACAGAAAGTCAAATTCCCTGCAGATAGACTAATAATTACTGAGCATTAAATTATTTGTCTACGTCATGTCCAAAGCCAACATATACCAATATTTCAAAAGTCACTTTGTAAAGTAATTTTAACTTGATATAGTTACCTGTTTAAGAATTTTTTCAGTAGCCATATGTGAGGTGATCCATGACTCAGGGGGATGAGCCTGCAGACCATGACTTTCAAACCATTCTGGGCTTCAGAGTGAGAATCTTGCCTCAAAAAGTTAGAAACACAAATGCCATCAACAGAAACAAAAATTTCTTCAGAATTATATTTATGGGAAAACTAACATGATAAGGCATTCACAATATTTTACCATAACTTGACAAGCTCGTGTTTTCTTCACCTATTAAGGAACAAAAGGAATTCCGTAATAAGTCTTTGTCCCTATTTTCTTTTATAATGTTGAAACTTGAATCTGGGGATTACTTTGGGTATAAAATGTGTACAAGATCAAGCCAGTTAGGAATCCTAACATGATTGTGGGGCAAGAAGGGACTTATGAATTTGATAACTTTTAGGAGAATGAGGGTCAGTGTTCTCCAGAGATGCTACCACTGAGGGACTACCCATGCTCCTCTAGATGGTTCCATATCCATACATATGCTAGCACCATAGAGTAGACTTCATAGGTTTAAATAAAAGGCACATGAACTTGTTGTGAGAGAAAGTGAAGGGATTGAAGGGGAGGGAAAGGGCGGTCGATTTGATCAAAACATATGCATAAATGAAATTCTCAGAAATTGCTCACATAACAAAATAATATTTTTATATTTATAATTTGTATATATTTTTAACAGTTTCTAGAAAATAAAAATTATGCCTTCCTTTATGAAATAGTGTGGCTTTGGAGAGCTTTTTAAGAATAACATTCTTCAAATTGTTTACCAAAAGTGATATCATGCATTTCAGAAACTGGAACGGAATCTAGAGAGCATTGAAAGTGATTGAAGGGATGGGGGACTTGAAAGGAGGTAGCGTTGTTGGTTCCAGAAAGATAAATCAAAAGGAGCTCCTCAATAATTGCTTTGAATTTTAAAAAAGGTATTTATATAGAGACATTCTACTTTCCTGCTCTTGATCTTCCTATGTGTAGGCAGAAGAAGGAAACAGCTCTGTTTGTGGTTAGAGAGGATTATACACACACAGAAAATGTTTTTGACGGTGAGATAAATCAAGTGCTGACACAGGTTACCAAGGGCTGTTAGGTTATTGTCAATTCTTATCTCTTGGGAATCTCCTATTTTTCTACAGACAGATAAACAGTTGAATGATTTGGACAGTGGAGCTGGATAAGAAATCCCAAAATGAGATGAAAATTGTAGGGTTTTTCTAATTTATTTTAAGTGATTCTATTGTAGCAGAGACAATATATCCAAACTCCTTCTTAAATTAAATGTGGGGACAGATATTAAATTTAAAAACATTTCACTTTTACAAGCAGTATGTAATATATCTTATAAAAAGTTGTATCCACCAATCTGGCTTCCTAGACTGTTATTAATAATAGAATGGAAGGGTATTGAGGGGTCTGTTGGGGGGAATTTTCCCTCAGCACTCTCTCTAGATTGGACTTAATTGCAATTCACCCATGAAAGCATTTGATATGTTATGCAAGGGTTGTATGTTCCACTCCCTCATTAGCTAAGAATTTCTTGACAACCGAGACTGTAATGAAATGTTTTGTCTTCTCAGAAACTAACATAACACTGCACATGATGTCTACAGTTTAGACGTGGAGAAAGTAAAGAGACAAAATGTGCCACACGCCACGCCCCGGTGTCTGTGCTCTGTGCGCTGGTACCCAGTTCACAAGCTTCGGGAAAGGGAGCTGGAGGTTAAAATACACAAACACACACAGAGAGACAGCGACCTTTATGGTGTTCAGGGTCAGATTATATAGAGATAGCCACGCCCCAGCCAAACCCACCAGAAACCACTCTCTTGCCATCAGGAACTCCTGAAGGTCTCTTGCTCAGAGCAGCTGTAGGCACTCAGATCAGGGGATTACAAGAAATTCAGGATCTGGGGTCTCATTGCTCCCAACAAAAATGGAAAGGAGAAACTTTTTCTCTGGTACATATCTTAAGCTGCGCTTCAAGGTTTGCAGAGGATATCATTCAGAGACAGGAGGGCATTGTCAGCTGAAATAAAGTCATGATCGGTAAGGTCGTACTTGCCCTTGAGACCAACATTTGGGCAGCTGAAACAGGAAGTCTGAGGCCAGCATTCTAATTCCAGAGCATGGAGGGAAAGAGGTATGACAAGGAAGTCCAATTTTGAACTGAAGACTCCAGGATCTCTTATTCTCTGCATGTTGCTCATAAATCCAATCAAACAGTTGTTGCTCATCAATCCAATCAAAGGGTGTGTTACTTCCACAACATTCCTGTCACTTCTATACCAGTAGACTATCTTTCCAGGTCAGTTGTTACTGTAGTTCTCACAGTTCTCAGCTGAGTAAGACCAGGAAGTGCACACTCCCCTCATGATTTCCTGTCTCAACTCACCAATCTGGAGTTGCTTGTGCTAGCCTTTCCAAAACTAAACACTGAGAAGTTAGGAAAAAAAATAGCTCTTATGTAGGGTTATCTTACACTACCTAAATGTGTTCTAGCCTTGGTTCCTATTTGCATTTTCTTCATGATGTTTGTGTCAGATACACATATATTGCACTTCAAGATTAAGTGTTAAAACAATGAGGACTATAACTGGCATAAGAGAGATTAAGATAATTTAAACACTCTCTGTCTTACTATCAAACAGTTGAGACCAATGGTCCCCAAACAAGTGGTATTTCCTTAGGAATCTCATGCAGGGAAAAGAAAAGGTATTGGCCAAAGGGAAGGCTTGTCTCCTGGAAAGAGATTTCAAGCTGTTCTAACTACTTCTCAGGCCACCCTATAGGATGAAATTAAAGTCTGTCAGTGGTGGAAGGACTCACACTACACAATGACGTCAATGTTGTGAGGGATCATACTACACAATGACGTCAATGGTGTGAGGGATCACACTATACAATGATGTCAGTGGTGGGAGGAATCACACTACACAATGACATCAATGGTATTGTTTGTTCCTCCAATAAGAGCCAATGATAGTATCAATCTTGTATGCTACTTGATGAATAAAAGCTAATGCTAACTATACTTGTTCCCCAGATGCAAACCAGACTTAAGTGTTATAATTTCTATGTTAAATAATGAGGAAAATTTTCTTTATATGCTAATTAAAACCTCAAAATTTGCAATTTTTCATTCTAAGGGATACAGTTTAGCACATTTTGTGTAATATTGGGAAAAGTTCCATTTCCCCATGCTATGGAAATGTGCGCCTTAACAAGCAGTCCCGAATTCTTATGCCCCTGGAACTCTAGCTTTGTGATTATCTTAGGGGGATGGGCATTGATGAGAACTGGAACTCTGAACTGTGTACTAAGTCCTGGAGGAGTTACTGACTCAACCCCAGCACTAAGCAGCTGACACCTAGTGCATAGTGTGTTACTGAGCTGTGATGTCTGGTAGGGCGTGCAACTTAAAGGAATTTTGGACACGAGACGGGGCAAGACAGTCCCGAGTTTCCTCCATCTTGTATTCTTGCTGCGGCTATTTCAGGTTTAACTAGAATTTGATTTCCTTGGTGGATAATCCCATGGAAAATTACCCAACTGTATTGTATGACTGGAGGCCAAGATGTCCCAGCCAACATATCTTAGCACAATTGCTTGCTGCTTGCTTATGCAAACTTCCCCCTACAGCTGCTGAGATATCAGAATGTGTTTTTTATTTTCTTTTTCCTTTTCAATTAAAAGCCCCTTGCTTTAAATGCTTGATGCTATACTTAGTTCCCAAATACCGAAGTGTAGTCTCAGCAGGCTGTAATACATATTTTCAATTGGGTATAGACTGTGTCTATAGTCTGTGTTAGACTGAGCCCATCTCTGGTTGGTTCCTAAAACAGGACAAATAGTATTTTCAATTTGTGATGGTCTTATCAGGCGCTATTTCCATCCTATCCTAAGCTGAGAAATAGCTGTACACTTATACTTTCCTTCTTACTTTGATTTAAGAGATAAGCTAAGACTTTTGCATTACATTTGATAAGTATGTAAGTATACACATTGCAAGGGTAATTGCTTTCTTCTCCATACAGATGAGTTTAGTGTGGGTTTAGTTTAAGATTAATATAGATGTAATTCTTTTTCAGATTGAAATTAGAGTAAAATTAAAGAGATGCAAATGACATCAGCAGTTTTGCAAAATTCTTACAGTTTGTCTTCTATCAGCTTAAATTCAGAAATGCCATCTTATTATGGACCTGCATTACCATTTCTGTAGAGAATTCCGGATGTTCTATAAAACACTTTATTTTGTAATTTTCTTCTCAAAGCCATATATATATATATATATATATATATATATATATATATATTCAATTGTTTTGTTTTAAAATAAATCAAGGTTTAAAAAAGAGACTACAGAAGTAATCATTTTTTGTATAAGTGTCACATTACACGAAAAATGATTTATCCTTTATCCTGGGAGGCCAGGTGGTATAGAGAAAAGACATTAATTTATCATCAGATAAAGCAATATTTATTTTTCTCCCCATCTTATAAAAAACACGTTAGATTTAAAGTGCTTTGGAAGCTAAATATCTTCTTTTCCCAGTAGGATCTGAAAGCAGAGAAGTGAGTCTTTTGTTTATAACTCAGAATAAAATCTTGCTGCATCTTGCCCACCCAGCCTACCGACTTGTGTTTACAATCAAATGCTCGAACAGCTACCTGTATATGCTTCTGAGTAAGATGAAAGTTACTTTGGCTGTACTTTCATAAATGTATTCAATTGCTGTTGACCTAATGTTGTTAATTTTAGGCAATTTAAAGTAAATATCCAGGCAATTTAAGAACAACCCTGATTGTTACCTAATTGCCTATGTGATTCTGAAGGGTAAGCCTCTGTATTTAACCAAATGTTTTAGATTTTGGATCTGGAAAGAATTAAGTTGAGAAAATTAAGTTTTACTGTTAATATTGTGCCTATTTTGCTGTCTTTGTAGGTACGTGAACTAGACGTTTAAAAATTATCTGCTTCTAGTACCATGCAATAAAGTAGTTGAATGGTTATAAAACCTTCCAGGTAATGTCTTATTAATATATTAATTTGAGAAACTAACATATAAACAGTAAGGTCTACAAATTATCTTTTAGAGTATCTCTACTTTTTAGTCATTCAGAGGTAGAAAGAGCAAATATCCTGACTTTTTCCAAGAAAATGTACATTCAATTTTTAAAAGACATTTTATTAATGTTATTCCGAAAGATTACATTTCATTTTAAAAAGATACATCTTAGACCTATTTTCACTTATCGAGTCTTTGTTCTTTGATGTATATGAAGTTCTTGAAAACTTTTAAGATGTTCAACAGGAAACTACTGATAGTATGTCACAAGTGGAAACACTGAAACCTGAGTGCTAGAGAAACATTCACACTTCCAGAATAAAAGAGGAATATAATTTCAGACATACGTTCTAGACAACTTTCTTTCATATTAATAACAGGTTGATGCTAAGTCAGAGGCAGACGTCTATCTTAGGCAAGCGTTTGAAATTATTAGGTTATAGGAAGTTGCAAGCTGTCTTCCCCATTCCCTCCCACAAACACACGAGAAAACAATAAAATGACAGACTTTATGCATCCCTTGATGAACAATTAAGTCAATGCAAATGTTCATCTGACTTCTGGTACATAACTTCCCATTAGCATATGTACCCAGAACACACTAACATCATACAAAATGAAAACAGATGTTAATAGGTTTAAACTCAAGGGATAAAATTAACTTCATAATAGAATAATCATAGATAGTCTTATAATGTGCCTGTGTTAATTTGGCTCTTTGAGATTATATTATAATAGCCTTTTCTCCGTTTACCTAAATATGTCCTAATTTAGCAGTGACTTGTCAAAGGGAGCCATTTGCACTCAGCATGGTCCAACGGATCCTTCACCCGAAAACAACTTTCATGGGAATCTGATTACAAAACCAGACTAGAAACAGAATAGAAACTTTATTCCATACCCAGATTGGCACATTGCATAGATCCACTGTTCAGACTGCTGTGTCCTGTGGGATTTTTTCTATTCAGAATATCACCCCTGGAGTTGTCCAAAGTAGCCCGTGTATAATGCACAGATCTAAACACAGGGTGTTCTGTCTCTCACAGTAGCAGCTGCTACTTTCTCTTCTTATATTACAGCACAGCCAGAATGATTAAAGCATACATGTGGAAGCAGACTGGCTGGCTTCATATTTTAATAGGTTTAGTTACATTTTACACTTATTATTATACATTTATGTAGCAATTATTATTATTATTTGCCATGCAATATCTTAAGCATATTTAAAAATATTAACCCACACGATCCTCATGAGACCAGAACCAATATTCCAGTCTACACAGTCTGGCTTAGTGCCCAAGCCTTCAACTTTTTGTGAGCTCTGACATTGGGAAGGTTGCTCAGTTTCTGGAAAATACAGACAAAATGGTATCTTTCTTCTATGTCTTTGAAAGAATGGATGATGTACTATCTGCAAAAACATGGAATAGTACCTGAGTGGCAGTTAGTGTCTTGTGACACTGTCAATCTTCTTATAAGCTTTCATTATGATAGTGTTCAGATTTTCTTTATCAACCCTATGTTATATTTCTTTTCTTAACTTTAAGTATGGTTTAATTTGTTTTGGCTTTGGTCTTATTTCCTAAACTGAATTGACTGTTATTAAGTCTTCCATTTCAACTCTCTGACAGAAAGAACTTTGCTAAATCAATTGGTAAATATCCATCTGTAGATGTTCCGTTGTTGGCATTTGAAACAGATTTTGAGTGATCTAAAATGATGCTGGGTTAGGAGCTGGCATGATGCTCAATGAACAAAAGTGCCTTCCACATAATTGGCATTCAGTTCCTGGAACCCCTGGTTGAGAGAGGAAGGAAGGAAGGAAGGAAGGGAAGGAGAGAGGGATGGAGGGAAGGAGAAAGAGGAGAGAGAGAGTTGCATCTCTATAGCTGTCTTCGGAGTACCTTAAACATGGTCTGTGGCATGTACGTGCCGCCATTTATGTAGATGCATAAGCAATCACATATACACATGCACAAATGCTAATAAATAAGGCAAAAGAAATACTAGTTTGAGATTGCTCTCAAGGAGCCAATGTCATGTGACTAGAATGATAGGACTATGAAACAACTTTTCTATAAATACCTGTACAGTAGACCATCCTGCCTTCATTAGTATGAAGGCACTCTTTGGATATTAAAGATATATGTTATGTATATGAGTGTTTCATTGTCATTTACATCAGTGTACTAAGTATGTGATTGGTGCGCTGTTGACCGGAGGAGACAGTCAAGCCTTCTGGAACTAGAGTTACAGATGGTTGTTTGCTGACATGTGCGAAATGAGAATCAAACCCTGGTCCTCTAGGAAAATAGCAAGGCTCTAACCACTGAGCATATCTCTAGCTCTTGTGTTCCACAATTTTAATATTTCCGATGTACACTCCTCCCATTATGTATAAGCTTTTCCCACAAAGTTAACTAGTTGTGTAATCTGCCAAGGAATTGGTTAATGCATTCTGTTAGTGAAATGTTGGTCTGCCCTCAGTCCATTTACAGACTGTCAAGGTTTATTTCCAAAAGATCAAACCTGATATTATTTTCCATTAGATCCTTGTTTTTACTTTACTAAAAAAAGTTCAACTACTCTTAGCATTATCTGATAATGTGTAGTATCCTTTTACACCACTTATTATTAGCTATTTTTCTCATCGTTTTTGTTTGCCAAGTAAATACGTAAATTTGCAGACAGAACTGAATCATTGCTCAGATAAAATAATTCAGGGTTGCGATTTGGTGATAATCTAAGAAGTCAAATAGCATCCAGGCATGGGTCTGTGTTCAACAGAAGAGACTGGAAGCAGGGAGGGGATGAATAACATCAGTTACAATTTGAATCAAAGGCAGAAATGGCTGATTCTGATTTTACTAAATGATTGGTTCTCTGGGACAGAGTCAGAAATTAAGTGACCTTAGTGGACAGTTGATTAAGCCTGACCAGCTTTAAAAATATGTATTTTCCTCCTCGCTGTAGAGGGCAGAGTAACCTTCACCAAGGAAGGATGGAAGCATGTTGTATTTGTTGCTCTCTGTAGATTCTTTTTGGGAGAAGTTGGAGATAACCCTGTAGAGATCAACCAAACTGTCTCAGAACATATCAGTGGCTGAAGCTTATTGATTCATCTCCAATTGAACACTATTAGTGAGGAATCTAGGTAGCACACACACAGTCCTCAAGGATATCAGGAAGGAATGGTCAGTTGAAGCAAACTACAAAGTCAGTGAACACATTTAAGAATGCTTTTAAAGAACCTCCAAAGGTAGTGATGGAGCTGGGAATCAAGGATCAGGTAGGTAGTGGCAATGTGTAATTACATTTTGACTTCGTCTTGCTTGCCTGACCTAGTTGAACCCAAAGAGTGATTGGACTATAGCGGAAAAAAAAGCCTCCTTAATTTTGTATTCATCTCATAAAGACCATGGAAAAATCTTGCCCTTAATCATATTACTGCATCACATGGAATGAATGTATAATCGCACAGTAGAGAGTGATTCTAACATGTAAGTGGGTATGGGTGTAAATAAAAATATATATTGGGAAAAAGTGGGGTAACTATTTATTTTCAACTCTTTTTACACACCATTGCATGATTTTATTTCTTCAATCTTGGTTACGCAATTGTGTGCTGAAAAAAACAGGATGTCTCATCCACATCAACTCCTCCTACCTCTGCATCCCCATGGCTTTTGTAACATGAAGATTATGGTAATAAGTTTGTCTTATACTTGCTATGTCTAGCTGTAATTTGTCTTTTTCTTAAGAACCTTCAGCTCCCAATAATGACACAGAGACTTTTAATTAATTATGACCGTTTGGCTGATAGGTTAGGATTGTTTCTAACTAGCTGAAGTTAACTGAAATTAACCCATTTCTAGTAATTTACTCTCTGCCTTGTGGCTGTATTGCCTCATTTAAACAGTACCTATCCTGCTTCCTCTGCATTTCATAACATTTCTGCCCTTTTTCTTCTCAGCATCCTCTGTGACTGGAAATCTTGCCTAGTTATTGGTCATTAAATTTTTTATTAGATCAATTAGAGTGACAGGTCTTCATAATGTACAAAAAGATTATTCTACAGCAACTAGCCATCATGAAGGAAAAGGCAACATTTTGAGTACTTTTGTTTTTGATAAAATCCATCATTTCCTCTCATTATTTTATTGTGTATGTTGTAATGCCTAGAATTTATACCCATTTACTCTCCCAAGTTTTAAATCAATGCAAATTAAAACAGTATTGATTAGACTTAAAGAAAATTTGCTACTGATGGTGATTTAGTCGTACTGATTTTACAAATATAGCATTATTTCTGTCATATGGTGTCTATTGTGGAAAACATGCATTTTTCTCTTCTCTCAATACTCTGTGGCCACTCCTTCAAAAGGAAGACAACTTTGATAATCAAAACAAAGAGTCAAACTAGTTGTTTTGGGAAACTTTAAAAAAATAGTGTTCTGGAAAGGGGAAAATCTATTTTCTTTGGTGGCTTGTCACTGGGTAATATATCAACCACACTTCAGGGGAGGCCCCATTCATAGGAAGTTAACCAAATCAAAATGGACCCCACATTTAGTATTTTTTCTTTATGTGGTCTTTTTGTATTGCTTTGGCACCTTTTGAATTATGGGCTTTTTTTCTTTGAATTTTGATATTTTTGTTTTTGTTATTTTGAAAGAGAGAGAAAGAACATAAAGTTGCGGAGATGGGGGAAGATCTGGGAAGATTTGGGGAAGAGGAAAGATGATCAAAACAAATTGTATGCAAAACATTTTAAATAAAAATGCTATTGTAGACATAAGACAACATAAGTGTTGAAAAATGGAATCAGTAATGCAATATCTATGCATCGAGTTTTTTTTTTCATTTTTTTCTTTTCTTTTTTTTAATTAAAAATTTCCACCTCCTCCCCTCCTCCCATTCCCTCCCCCTCCCCCAACTCCCTCTCCCCCTCTCTCTCCAGTCCAAAAAGCAGTCAGGCTTCCCTGCCCTGTGGGAAATCCAAGGTCCTCCCTCCTCCATCCAGGTCTAGGAAGGTGAGCATCCAAACAGACTAGGCTCTCACAAAGCCAGTACATGCAGTAGAATCAAAGCCCAGTGCCATTGTCCTTGGCTTCTCAGTCAACCCTCATTGTCAGCCACGATCAGATGCTCCATCAGTCCCAGTCCAGCTGGCCTTAGTGAGCTCCCATTAGATCAGCCCTGCTGCTCAGTGGGTGGGTGCACCCCTAGTGGTTCTGACTTCCTTGCTCATGTTCTCTCTCCTTCTGCTCCTCTATTGGACCTTCTCTTATGATTTAAATGTATATCAATAAACTAAGCCTCCTAGGGAATCAGGTGAGTCAGCCTTGAAGGTTTCACATTACTTGGTTTACCTACACTTCTGTAGCTGCTTAGCTCTAATGATTTGAGTAGACCATTTTTGCTTGTTTACTGTTACTGCTGTTAATAAGGTATCTTGATGTGGAATTCATTTTGAATTCTTGTCGTAATTTTATGTCTGTTTATTCTGAGTTGATATTGAGGCTTGCCTTGAGAAGAAAATCTTCCTTTGGGTTGGTTGTTAGGTATGAAAGGTGGGTACATTTCTGTCACCAGTTAGAAAACAATACAGAAATATAATAAAGAAAATTTAACTGCACAGTTATCAATATTAATTAATTATAAAATGAAACTTAGTAAAATAAGATCTAATTAACTTTTAATTTAATATTTACTTCCTTACTATGGAAGTATTAAATAGGAAGAGCATGAAGAAATTTACCTGATATTTCTTAGTAGATATTCTAACATGGGAATGAAATAAACTGACATGTGTGAATTTATATAGGAATATTGAAATGTATTCAAATCTTAAATAATTGGCAAAGTTATATCAACTGGCTAGAAAATTCTAGTGAAATGATTTCTGATGTTTTCTTGTGGCCATTCTGGATAATAAACCTGGCTGTAGAAATAACTCTGAATTTTATGAAGGTGTCTATAAGACATTTTATTCTACTGTTACACTAAAATTACGACTCATTTTTTTTCATTGAGGAAGAACTGTATGCTTTTTCTTTTTTCTTGTATTTTCAGGATTTGATTTTTCTGATTATCTTAGCTCCCCTAGATAAAATACCTCCTACTCCTCTTCTTCTCACTATATAGTCCTGGTTGGCCCAGAACTTGAAGAAGAGGCTGATCTAAAACTAATCTGTCCCTTGAATGATGGAGGTGAGTACCACCACACCCAGCAAAGACGAAGTACTTTTATTCAAGACAGGGTTTTTCTGTTTAACAGCCCTAGCGGTCCTTGGAACTAGTTCTTGTAGACCAGGCTGGCCTCGAACTCACAGAGATCTGCCTACCTCTGCCTCCCAAGTGCTGAGATAAAAGGTGTGTGCCACCACTGAACAGTCTCTAAATATATTTTTATAAAACAGGATAAAACTTTAAATTATTTGAAAACATTTTCAAGTTGATGGAAAAATACTACACATAATTCATACAGTTCAATTTAACGTCTATTTAAACGTCTATTCAATTTCTAAACCTTTCTTCAAGTGGACGTTTTTATTTTTCTTTGTAGCTTTTCCTTAAGAGGTTTGCATTATAGTTTTAGAAGTATCCTTTTCTATGTGATGACTTCGGATGTTTACTTATTACAAAGCAGACAAGATACAATTTAATTTCACTGTTTTCTCTTGGATTGTTTATCTTCTAATCTCACCTAGTTCAATTATCCTATTTCTTGTATTCAATTAAAATACAGACTTTATATTATTGTCTCTATTAGTGGAGATACGTTTTATCACTTAATTGGAAAAAGCTTTGAGTGCTTTAATGATTTTATAATCCTTAATTTAAGTTGTTCTAATAGATGAAGGATGTGAGAGTTAAGGCACCCAATAAGATTCTAATGGTCTAAATAGACAGATAATTCATTTCTTCTTAAAATTTGTTTTGATAAATTATTTCAGAATGAAAAACAATGCACTTTGATAAGATTCAACATCAATTCTTCTACTAACTCCTTCTTGGTCTACCTTTCACCCTCCATCCCCAATTAATATCCTCATTTAAAAAAACTAGCTCACTGAATTCAATTTGTATCCCCTGGACCTTGATGAACCAACTAGGGACAAATCCTTAAAGGAAACTGACTTTCCATGCCCCAGAAGCCATCAACTGTCAATAGCTCGTGAGGAGTAAGGGGTATTTCTTTATTGAGCCTTTTATTTCTATGCTCAGATGCCATTTGGCCTGATCTTGTACAAGTATTATTCAGGCAGCCATAGCTGCTGCAAGTTCATGAGTGAAGTGGTCCTGTCATGTCTAGGGCATACCTCTGATTCTTATAATTCTTTTCATGATTATCCCTGAGCCTTGTCGTGAGTGACAGTGATGTCCTAGTTGGGGAGGACCAATCAGCTGACTGTTATTCTACTCACATTGATCACTCACAAGTTTCTATGTTCACCATTACCTATTGCACAAAGAAACTCCTCTGCAGAGGGCAGAAAGCTGCGCTAATCTAAAAACATAGATGTACCAATTTAAAGGACAGTTTGAAACTGTCCCAGATAGCTCATTTTATCTTATATTAAATATTTCAGAAAACCGAAAAAGATGAAGCTATTTGGCCTCAAGCAAAATCTGACCTACTATCTATAAATAAACATTCCCATCATCCACATTCACGGTTGACCATCTGTTGTTCTTGAAGTCAAATTTACTGTTAGACTGGCGCTCTTTTTGTTTCCAGACTGCTTCCTGGGCTATCTCGTTCTTTAAAGCATATTCAATGGACTTCTGTTGAATGTCTTCTTTTATTTTCTTTCTTTCTTTCTTTCTTTCTTTCTTTCTTTCTTTCTTTCTTTCTTTTCTTCCTCTTTCTTTCTTTCTTTCTTTCTTTCTTTCTTTCTTTCTTTCTTTCTTTCTTTCTTTCTTTCTTTCTTGTGTATGTGTTTGTATGTCAGAGGACAACTTGTGAGAATCTCTTTCCATCACGTAGTTTCTGGCAATTGAACTAAGTTTGTCGGGCTTAGTGGCAAACCTACTTATCTATTGAGACATTTTCCTGGTCTCCTTGTATTCACTCTCTTATGATTCACTATAATGATCTATTTAGATCACATGCCTAAATAAAACCAGGCATCACACGTCTAGAATTGAAATATATTAACTTTGTCTAGAGCCATGAGCTGTGTCTCTGGTACTGTTTCTTCAGAACCTATATCCATCATCTGTTACGTTATAACCCAATTCGTCAAAACTCGGTGGCTTGAAACAACCACATTTACTACTTCAGTTTCCCTGAGCTAGGCTACAGCGATTTCCTTGTTGAGTTCTTTTTCCTGGGTCTTCTCAAAAGCTTTAAAGAGACTTTGGCTAGTACCACAGTAATTGCAGCCTCAGCTGGGAATCTACTTTCAAGCTCTTTCTAGTGGTTGCTGGCAGAAGAAGAAGACTTGCAGAGTCTTGGGATGGCGGGCCCTGGTGCTCGCTGGCAATTGGCTGACGTCCTCTTTCAGTTGCTTACCACATGTGTCCTTACAATACGAATCTTTGTCTTATTCAGATTTGGAGCATAGAACGCGACAAGGAAAGAATGCCAGCA
Source organism: Neodon shergylaensis (assembly GCA_025134845.1). NCBI lineage: Eukaryota > Metazoa > Chordata > Mammalia > Rodentia > Cricetidae > Neodon > Neodon shergylaensis. The sequence goes on along the minus strand of JABTXL010005037.1, from coordinate 15,836,703 downwards.
AAAGCAAATTCACATTTTCGAAAATAATCTGATCATAGAAGCCCCATTCATCCTCTCTTGGATATTCTATTTATTAAAAGTAAGGAACTAACTAGCCAACTCACATATAAAGAGCTGGGATCACCACGGGCCATGTTAGCAGCTGTCTACTTCCGCAGCTCACTGGGCTGACTAAACCATTCACTTGTTTTTATGCAAGGCAAATATGTTGTGAAGGTATGATTTCTGAGAATGAGTTTACTTTCTGTTTGTTAGTTAAAATATTAGCTGCATGATGTCCTATGGATTAAAATGTCTCTCCTTACTACCAACATTGTTCACTAAAATAGTATCAAACGGTAGCAGAGCTATGAAGTTCCGAGAGCAGTAGGCTTAGAAAATGGATTTGGTTTTATTTAGCTCTTTTAAATTGCTAATTGTGGATACCCAAGGGCCTTGAAATTGATCCCAGGTAAATATCCAGAAAATTGAACATGTTCCTTTTAATCAGTTCAGGGCATCCAATTTCTAGCAGAATAAATGACTTGCTAATGAAAAAGCCAGGCTGGACCTGTAATGGTCACCTGCTGACTCTGGTGATTTAGATAAAGTTTGTATTTATGAACATTTGAAGTGTAACACCTGTATCAGTATTAAAAAACTGCAGAAAAATATTTGAATCCTGGGACTCTCACAAGCAGATCAAAAGTAAATCTTTTCAAAAATGTATCCACGTAAAAATATGAAATACATTCCACAATCAGTTGACTTTCCCTTGTGCTCTGTCTTTTTTGGTCATAGCTGGGTTTTTTTTTTTCTGAGGTGTGTGTGGGAGCATTCAGGTATTTAAACTACTCAGATTAAAGAGAAAATCCAGTATCTTGGGAAAGTTCAGAAGCACTCTCGAGAGCATCGAACCAGCTTTGTAGAAACATTGCATTCAAGTGGATCAAACAGATGGTCTGAATGCTGTCAGCTCTGATCCTAGCATTACCACTGATTTCCACTGTGACTTGGATAAGCCATGCAGTGTCTATGTATGCGCATTTCTGTCTCGTTTCTAAAACAGAGCACTAAAGCGTCCATCCTGCTTACCTTAGCTTATGACATTCATCTAAGTCAAATGTGAGTTATTGTCCCATCTTTTCCAATGCACTGATATTTAAAATAAACTATTCCCACTGTAAGTTCTATCCAGACAGGGAATGCTTAGATTAAAATTTTATGTAGACAAGAATTTTAGACATCATAATGGTTGGTTACTTTTAGTAGTTTTAGACACTGATTATGCACAAGGTTGTATTTTTGAAATTTTCCATCGTGGCTTAGAACTTTCTGTGATAAAAGAGAAGATGTCAATGATATAAAGGCAATTCAAGCTAGAGAATTTTACATTTATGAGAGGGTTAGAATCCCAAAGTCATGACACAGGTGGATTTTAACAGCGAGGATGATGAAGGAAGGCTTCAAAATGGATTTGGTGTGTGATTGGGAGAATAGATAGGGTTTTAAATTGTGGAGGTGATGGATCAGAACTTTTACTTTGATGAGAAATGGTCAAAATATGGCCGGGAGAAATGTATAAACTTTCTGCAGAGGGAGAGGGCTCAGTGTGAGTCACCTTGTATGTAAGACAGCTAGCGAAGCATTCATGTTTGAAGTTAGTAAGTGGGACTGGAGTCAAAATCTGGAGAAGCTTGGAGGTCAGAGGAAGTAATTTTCAAGGAAGTTTGTGCAATAGAAATAAATAGCTATTAGGGATTCTCAGTGACATAGTTAATGAGGGAAAGAATGGGTTAGGAAGTGGATGCAGGAGTTTAGAAGGGGGTCTATCACATTAAATCTGGTATTCTTCATAACCAGATGCTCAGTAAAAAATTAAATTACCAGACCTGAAAAGAACTCCAAGTTTTAAGCAAGCGATATCACCCAACATTATTTTCTTATTAAATTTCTTTATAATAGATCATTTCTAGCACATGAACTCAGATACACACACAGACTCACATAGACACAGTCTTCCTTTGGGTAAAATTCAGTTATTTATAGATAAAAGTTAATTTTGTAAATGTTCCTATATCATTCTTGGTTTTGATATTGTACCTCAATTATCCTCAATTATCTAATAAGAACTCATGTTTTTGCAGGCCACCGTAGACTTTAGCCTGACCTCCTTTCCTCCCCCTCTCTCTTCCTTCCTTCCAGATGTCTCCTGGACTAGGTAGTGGCTTGTTCTTGCAGTTTCTCTGCAAAGTTTGTGTCATTAAATATAACCAAATCTGAACGTTTCCTCTCTCCTCGTCTCAGAGACATGTCTTTTGTTTTGGTTCCCGCACTTCTTGTAGGTGAAGATATAGGATTCCATGCTCTAACTCACGCTATCCGGAACATACTACATAAACTCAGCTGACTTCAGGCTTGTAATCCTTCTGTCTCCTACTCCTGGGGACTGCAATTATAGGTGTGAACTCAGATACCCAGGTGTCAAAAGCTTAATTTTATCTGTAGTAGGGATATAAGTAAGCAAATGTGATATTCTTTATCTTTGAAGAAATAACTTTCTTTTTAAACATGTAAAAGTTACAGAAAGACAAAGTGTCTTGCACAAAAGTAACACCATACTCCTATATAAACAGTGCTCATTTAGATGCTCCTGGCTATGTGCACTTCATATCTAAAGTTTTCATATAAATATGAATTTCAGTATTTAAATTTCTTATCCTTAAGAATCACTTAGGCAGTCCTTAATTCTACATTTTTGGAAATAGTTAAGAAAGGATTATTGAAGATCACGGGGGGCTTCACTATGTAAAGCTCAATTCATTTGTTGCTGAACAGAATGTGCCTGTCATTCACTGGTCTTCAGAGGCTGCCTTATGAACTTTTCATTGTCGTGATCAAATACCGTGACCAAGGCAATTTATAAAAGAGTGTTTAGTTTCAGTTTAGGGTTTCAGAGCGGTTGAGTCCATGTTGTCAGAGCAAAGGCATGGTGGTAGGAACAGCTTAGAGCACATATCTTAGTCCTTAAGTAGGAGGTGAGAGTAGGGGAGGGAGATAGAGATAGATAGATAGATAGATAGATAGATAGATAGATAGATAGATAGATAGATAGATAGATAGATAGATAGATAGATAGGCAGACTGACAGATAGATAGTTATATAGAGAACTGGAAACAATGTCAGTGTTTTGAAACCTCAAATCTCTCCCCTAGTGAAATACCTCCTCCAACGAGACCTTAACTCCTTATTCTTTTCAAACAAATTTTTCATATTGGAGACCAAATATCCAAATCTATGAGTTTATAGTGCTCATTCTCACACAAACCACCACATAAACTGGGCCCCTCCCCTTCTTTTCTAGCTGCATTTTGAACTTCTTCTCACCTATTGATCCACAGGGGATTGTGTCTTTTATTAGGCATTTAAGAGGTATCTCACCGCTCATTCCACACATAAAATTTCTCATCACTTCGGGAATAGGCAATTGTGATCAATTCTGTTATTTTGCTAAATATTCACACACTCATATCCACAGGAAAGATTAATTCTTTATCTCCGAAGTGTTCAGCTTCTCCATACATTATCTGGTGTTTTGGTTAGATTTTATATTGCTTTGGAGAGACACCACGACTACAAGTATAGAAGTCAAAAGATGGGGCTTTACAACAATTTCTCCAATGTGCCCCGAACATTGAAAGCTGCTGTATGGCATAAATCCAGGGCGTGGTCATCATACAGAGATTGCCTTTCTAAATTAGCATAATCCCCCTCTCCATGAAGTTGATCTTGAGAGATTTCCAGACCTCTGGCCCTAATTCATTGTTCCATGGTCATAGCCTCATGTTTCCACCAGGTCCTCCACTGTAATCGAGGACCAGACTCCAAAACTGCTGTAACCAAGCCTTCCCAGTCTTGAGGGATAATTCTATGACAAAGTTTACAATGAATTTAACATTTGCTTCACAAAAGGTGAATCCATGCCATGTGAGATTTTCACTTCCTTCAATCTCCTTAAATCTAACATTTTCACAAAGGTCCGTTTAACTCTTACACAACCTTGGGGATAGCTATCATTTTGCACTTGTTCCTATAAGGTGACTGGATATATTAAAGTTGGTTATTTAAAAAACCTTAGGCTGTTTCTCTTTAACCTTATAATACAATGCTGAAATTGGTTCTTCATTAAATTTCTGTCTTTATCTGAGTATCTCTATGATCTCTTTTAATAAGTTTTTCTAAGGCCTGTACCTTGACTCTCATATAAACCAACTTTTTCAGAGATAAACCAAGACTTATCAAACCAACAATAAAGATTATCAAAATGACAATTAACATTATGTTGATCCAAGTTGAATTGATTATTCCCTCATTTAACTGTTTAATTTTATATCATCCATTGTGTAATCATACAGAGACCTAATTTTCTCCATCATAATAGTGTTTCCCTTTTTTTTTAGTGTGGAAAAAAAATCTCTCTTTTTTTTTATTTTTTTCCCCTTTACAAATTCCCTATTATCTCATCAAATGTGCTGCCTAAGCATGTCTGAATGGAGAACACAGGCACTGAACATCCTGGCTGAAGACAGCTGCAGCTGCTAATGCGTACCCGTGAGCTGAGAGTGTGTGGCAGTTGCAACAACAGTAGAAGCCTGAGCAGGTGTCAGGGCAGCTACCTAGTGGAGCAGCAGCTTAAGGAGGAGGTTTAGGGGAGGCCCACAACCCATGGAGCAGAGGGAGCCAGCTCTCTAAAAAATGCACATGGGATTGTGTCGAAGAAACACGCTTGCCAGGAACTTCCTAAGGTCAGAGCCAGCCTGTTTAAAGTAGGTAAGTCCTGTGGCATTAGGAGTCTAGGTACTTCTGGAATTTGGGAGACAGCTGTAAACTGTTGTAGAGTAGCAATAATAGGAAAATCCCAAACTCACTCAGAGGCTTGGGGGGAAAAAGAAAATGTGGCCAGTGTGGTGGTAACTCCAGCAGGAGACCCCATGTGTTCCAGTGACTGAAAAGTCACAGATGAGTGCCTTTTTTTTTGAGAATTCATAACATAAAGTTGGGTACCAATTGTTACATGAAATATAATTGGTCTTATTAATTAAAAACCCAGAGCCAAATATCGGGGCAAATGCTGAAAGATCAGAGAGAGAAAGGAGTAAACCACAGTTAACTCTTATTAATTCCTAAGTCAAAACGGGTCAAACTACTGTCTTCTCCCAGATTATATTCTCTGTGTCCAGGCATTTCACTTCCTGTTGTACAGACCTCCAGACTTCTTTGGTGGCTAGCTCCACCTTTCGGGCAGGATTTATTTGTTAGAGTACCAACAAGATATGACCACATAAAATTCTTTTTTTTTTTTTTTTCGAGACAGGGTTTCTCGGTAGCTTTTGGTTCCTGTCCTGGAACTAGCTCTTGTAGACCAGGCTGGCCTCGAACTCACAGAGATCCGCCTGACTCTGCCTCCGAGTGCTGGGATTAAAGGCGTGCGCCACCACTGCCCGGCCCACATAAAATTCTTAATGTGGGTACTGAGAATATGAACTCATGTCTTCATGCTTGAATGGAGAGCATTTTATTGACTGAGACACCTCCTCATCCCTTAGAAGGGGATTTTAAGGCATAGCGACGTCATTAATCCATCTGAGAAGTTCAAAAGAGGAAGCTTACGGGTGGTCCGCTGCGCATCTGCATCCGTACTGCACATCTGCTGCTGATCACACAGCAGCTATTGGTCAGCAGGCTAACACTCAGGAAAAATAATTAAACGCAGAACAAATAAGAACAAGAAACTAGACTCTGCTCCTTCATCTGCTTACCACGCTGTCTTATTTTCACAACTTCTAGAGAGTAATTACTCCTGAATCATTTCTGCCAAATCCTCTTGTAGCCAACTGTAGCATGGCACTTTAGAGTTAAATTCAATCTATAAAAGCCTTGCCTGCTTGCGAAATGCTTGGTCTAGACTACTGTGCATGTCACCGCTGGCATGAGCCATGTTTGGAGTGTTCCTTTAACCATGGAATCAGATGAATAATGCATGGTGCATAGCCACAGTTGGTGCAGGGCCTCATCACATTCTCAACTCTTACATAACATGAACGAGAAGTAAATATTTGGTGTAGCAAGCCGCTGAGATGCTGAAGTCGTGCTACAGTGGCAGTGGAATTGATCCTGGGAGTGAAAGGCTGCCTAACCCAAAAGACACAGATACATGTTCTCTGTTTTGTTTTTGGTTAGCGAGGAATCAGGAATTCAGGGAAAGAGTGACCTGTGTTTTCCATGTTCAAAATGTTCTGTAAAAAGCCATAATGGATAACTTGGAAGAGACATGATGACATTGTAAATTGACGTTAGGGTGAAAAGTTTCATAAAAGAATGTCACTGGCATGAGCTGTTTGTTATCAACTGCATTTAATAAGGTCTTTAGGAGAAAGAGGGAATCATAAAGGAAGTGTCTTTTTTAAGTACAAGATGAGAGAGAAAATAGAAAAAAATAAGACCTGCATGTTAGCAAATGAAACATTTTCCTCTTACATTTAAAAGCAAATACTAAGTTGTGCAAATTTTATTAACACTAAGATTTAGACAGTTTTTGTGCAAAATGAACCCCAAAATATTATGCTATCACTACTTTTTAAAAATGTTTTGATTAGATTAATGTGGTATCAGGAATATTAGTTAAGTAAAAACATAATCGTTAAGAAAATATTGCCAAAGAAGCCTGAATAAAATACATGATTTCAGAAAGCTATTTTTAGCAAATTACTGCCACTGTACTACTGGTGCATGAACTTAGCTTTTAAGGGTGTGTCTAGCTAAAAGTGATATTTGTCTCCATTAACACTTGACTATATATAAAGCATTTAATCATTTTTCATGTTCATGATAAGGTTTTTCAAGCTGGCCATCATTCATCTGGAAGAGAAAACAATTGTAAATATATAGTAACCTTATAGCAGAGCTACAAAAGACAAGAAAATCCAGATAGAAATATGTGAAGGCAGATAAAAAATTTCCAGAAAATGTTATCACCTCTCTGCCGGTAGCAGATTGTGTACAGATCTCTGCTGTTGTGATCTGTATAGGTCTTTCAAGAAAACTGACCAATTTGCATTTAACAAAAGCTACAAGCAAAGACATACTAACCTGTGTTTCATAGTATGAAGAAAATACTCAGAAAGATAAAAAAAGTGTCATTTAAAAAAATAATATTGGAAAGCTTTCTAAGCATTGAGACCTTACAGAGCAATGTTTTGCTAGAATGGGCTCCATGGAAGACAGTATATGTCTGGTTGTCCTGCCTATATTTCCTGCCTGGCTACTGGCCATTCAGCATTTATTTAAAATATAATTGAAAGAATACAGACCATTGTCCCATACCAAGTGAATGCTAGAATGATCATCGGATTTTACTCCCAGTATTTAGGCTATGTTTTATATTATTTTCAATAACCAAACTTTGAAAGAGTACAAATTTTAATTAACAATTTGTTGATAAACTCTTTTGTACTTATAAAATTGAATTACATTCAGCATCAACTCAACAATGAGGAACCAGTACCTTGTAAAGAAATGTAATGAAATGAATGAAGCTCTAAACTATGCTCAAGGGGGAGGGAGAATCTAGAGACAAAGAGTACATGTCATATGATAAGGATTGGCAAACTTCTGTTGTAAAGACTGCAAATATTTAAGGTTTATGAGCGATGTGGTCTTGGCCATAAGAAGTTAAATTTCATTTTAGCATGTAATCAGACAGATAAAACACCAATGAGCTCCACTGCGTTCCAATAAAGTTTTATCTATGAAAATAGATGCCAGGTTGGCCTTGGCCCCAAGTTATAGTGCCAACCTCTGCTGTACAATGCTGCTAATACATTCTAGAACAGGAGAAATGAATTTACAAGGATAGAATTCAAAGTAGACTTGATCTAGTAGTTTGCTTATTGTGGAACAGGAGAGAGATTTGGTATGCAATGTTATAAAATGTATCTATATTTTTAACTAGACTTGGTAATTATGCATGGTGTATATTAGGCAGGACTTTCACTTTTCTTACATTTGCATAGCTGAAGGACTAGGCAGAGGACATGGAGAGTCAGGTGTAATTTAGATTAAAGAAATGATCATCTGTTTTAGAATCTATAAATATATACCCCACTATAAAATCTGCAGCATGTTATATTAATGAGCATTTTGTTTATAAAATGTTTACCTACAGATTACTCATTCAGTGATATTTGCCAATAGATAGTAAATTAGGATGTATAGTTAGTTTCTAGATGATCCAGGATGATCCTATAAAGAAAAAATGATGTAAAATTTTATTTGTAATTAGAAGCTAATAATTTAACTTGAACTTACTGGTGTTGGCATGGAAATAGTCACAATTTGATTGTAAAATCTCTTGAATACATCACTACTAGACTACTTAGCTTCTGTCTACCGTGAAGGCATGTTTGTTCTCATCTGAGACTAGAGTGCCATTTAAAAAAAGACCAGTTGAAAAATATTGCTGTGTCAAACATGTTACCAAAACCTCGCACCCAGGGGCAAAAGCATGTATGATGGTGGAGTGATGGGACTTGCCAGTTTTGGGGATACTTGATATGTTAGGATTATTTCAGGCTACCTATGAAACTATGCTGTCCAGCAGATAATGTAAGCCTCCTTCAAGAGGAATTATAGTATCCTCATGATAACAAGTCACAGGTTCAAGTCAATGGAGAACCATATAGCCCTTCTGCCAGAGGCAAGGAAATGACTCTTTCAAAGGAGAAGAAAATTAAAAAAAAAACATTTTCCAAGGAATGCTGGCTACTATCTAGCAGCCAGAAATCTTTCTGTCGCTCATTTCTGGATATATGGACTCTCTGAGACCTGAGACCTATCATCTAGGAACAACAGAAACCTTATCAAGAGGCCTGAAGTAATCTTTTCCTCATGAGGTCAATCCCAATCTATTATCCTTCTAAATTTTGCTCACCTTGGGCTCTGATTTTGCAGGACTTTATCATTCTTTTTCTTTAATTTTGATTTAATTTTCCGTGAAAAACTTTCATATACACAGTCAACATATACTTCTTAATTCCTCTCCAGGATACTAACTTTCCATCTACAGTCCTTTACGTATTTTAAATGATTAACACTAATACATTTCCTGCTCCATTGCTACCTCTTCTGATTGATTTTATGAGTGTTCATGAGATGAAATTTTTTAGACTGCTTTGCCTAGACCATTTCTTCCTAATTAAGCCAAGTTACATATTTATTTTTATCTATTTTTGTTTTTTAATGCTTGGATTATTACCCTTGTCTACAATATTTTCAGCTCTTCTCTATAATTTGGGAGAAAATTATTTTGTTCAGTGTGCCTGCTCCTTTATCTCTTGGGTCTTGTTGTTGTTCAGACTTTCTTTCTTATGCTGTGTCAACCATCAGAAGTAAGTTTATCTACTGGCTCATGGAAACACTAACTGTGGGAATATGTGTGATAAACTGCTAGATCCTGGATGTGATACTTAAGTCTCTCTTAACATTTTACCTCCCAAATTCTCTATTTTGTGCTGGGTGGATTTATTTGTGTTCTGCCAAGCAGATTTTTGAATATTTTTATACCACCTTTTGTTGGCATGAAACGCACTCTTGAATACCATTGCTGGCCTTAGACCAAGGTCTATTTTTTATTAACTCAATGCATACCAACTTACTTTGTGTAAATTAGCCTCCCTTCGTGGTTTTACTCTGTTCTTCATTAGCAGAATTTTGTTGTGTTTCTGTATTTGTTTTTGATTTTGAGACAGGGTCTCACTATGTAGTTTTGGCTGTACTGGAACTTGTACTGTAGAACAGGCTGGGTTTGAACTCACAGAGATCTGCCTGTCACTGCTTCCCAAGTACTAGGATAAAAGGCATGAGCCACTATGTATCACTATCTCTGGCAGTCCCTAGCATTTGGGTGTTTCTTTTGTTTACATGTGGTCTATTGACCTCCTCAAAATAGAGTTTCTGTGGTTTCTATTTAAGTTCTATATTGAAAAGAGAAATTGGCAATGATTTTATTGTTTGTTTAACATTGTAAGTAAGCAAAGACTCAATATCCTGTCACAACAGAGTTAGGACCACTATTTTAGGCTTTTCTATTTACAGTTTGTTGTTTCTTTTTTTTTTTTGTAATAGCAGAGCATATGCTAATATCCTATAATGTCTCAGGAGAGTGAGTTACCATGGATGTGATCTGACCTGCACAAGGATAGCTGTCATGGGGACATTGAAAAAAATAGCTGTTTTAGATGAAATTTAACGTAGCTAGCAGTATTCTTGTCACAACTAGTGACTATGTCATATGAAATTTCTTAGAGTGCAATAAAATAAACAGTTTTACTTGATTGCTCCTAAAACTTCTTTTGCTTATTTTACTTCATCACTTCTGATTAGAGAATGGCTTATGATAATGTATTAAATGGTTACAGAGTCCTTAGGGAATACACATTTATAATATTAAATATTTATAGACAATTACACCATTACACGGAACAGATATTTAACGTAAACCCAGGAGTAAGTTCGAAGACTATAATAAGTTCCACTTTTCTTTTTTTAATTTTGTACAATACTTGTTTACTAATGAATTTAGGGTTGGCTCTTCCTATTCCCACTATAATATTTTCACTATAAAGTGTCTAGTAGTGCTTCCGAGTGGTAGGAGCGAGGTGTTTACAGAAGTGTGGATTATTATTTTAATACTGTTTAGTTTACTAAAATAATAAAGCATCCGTGGAGACATAAATGTGGGGAAGATTGGGCATTGCAGAGTTCAGTTGGGAAGTAGCCACATTGGCAAATAGTTGACCCAGCCCAACTGACTTGTTTAGTTCAGTTAGCCAGAAGAAAGTTGTACAACACATTGGTTTGAGCCAGTAATTTTTCTTTTTACTTTTCTCTTTTTTTTCTGTTTTTGATAAATAACAACAAACTTGTGAAGTTGCTATCAATGTGACAATTTTTTTTTCAAGACAGGGTTTCTCTGTGGTTTTGGAGCCTGTCCTGGAACTAGCTCTGTAGACCAGGCTGGTCTCGAACTCACAGAGATCCGCCTGCCTCTGCCTCCCGAGTGCTGGGATTAAAGGCGTGCGCCACCACCGCCCGGCAATGTGACAATTTTTGGAACTTGAGATCACAATGGGAGCATAATGTGCTCCGGGATATCTGTCTGGATGTCAAAAGAAATAAGGTCAAGATATTCTGCTTCGTGTGTCTCACAAATATGTACTGTGTGCATAAAGCCTGCAACATTAGCTGGTATGGCATCAGTTTGTGCTCCCATACTAGCTCTCATTTCCCTTGATATTTAGCTGTTTTGAGGGACCATGTACCCCATATGGGGACAAAGAAATATGACAAAAATAGTACCTCTAGGTTTACCCAGTGCAATTTTAGAATCTCCTGTATCTTGAAATCAAAGGAAGCAACATTGAAGTGGCTAGATATTCAATGGTACTGCATTTTTTAAAATGGAAGTACATATACTTTGGTATCCTCTTTCCAACCTGTGATTTAGATATAGTTTAGTGTTTGAAGCATTATGCATGTGTGCCACTTTTTAAAAAATCTATTCTTATAAAATCTCTTGTCTCTTTTACTAGCACTGTAAGGTATTTGCTGAGATTGGCTTAGTGCCGTGTGAAAGGGATATCCAATATGGACTAAGATTCATAGGTTGAGCTTTTTTGAACTACTCGTCATACATTGTAACAGGACCAAAGTCATTTTACTGGATTTCCTAATATATCCAAGTAGTGTGGGAGGTCCTTCTGTCAATGTGTTGCTTTCATTGGTTAATGAATAAAGAAACTGCCTTGGCCTGTTGATAGGGCAGAACGTAGGTAGGTGGGGAAAACTAAATGGCATGCAAGCAGAAAGGAGGCAGAGAAAAGGAGAGACTCCATGGATCCTCTTCCTAAGACAGACGCTGGTTAGAATCTTTGCTGGTAAGTCACTGCCACGTGGTGATATACAAATTAATAGACATGGGTTAAATTGATATGAGTTAGCCAATAAGAAGCTGGAGCTAATGGGCCAAGCAGTGATTTAATTAATATAGTTTCTGTGTGGTTATTTCAGGGCTAAGCTAGCTGGGTGACGGGGAGGAACAAGCGGGTCCTCCTCCTACATCCAAAGTAGGATTTGGTCAAGTTCAAACAATGTTCTATTAAACCTCAAACTAAGTCATTCACTATTTATTCCCTTCTCTGCTAGTCCAGGGATTTTCTAAATGACAACTGAACTCCTTGGGTGAAAAAAGTGACAAGGGGTAAAAGGCAGAGAAAAAAAGCTGAGGTTTTATGATTCTGAGGTTCTGTTTGCTTCTAGTTTTGAATGAAACCTCTCCATTTGTGGTGCATAGAATTAGAACAGTAAAATACTTATCTTCTAATTCAAATAGCTTTGTATATTGTGATAGAAATTTATATATTAAAAACTTACTTTCAAAAACAAATTTATCAAAGAAAAATGACTTATGAATGAAAACAGACCAAATTGTGTGGACATAATTTTTTTAAGAGAGTTTCAATTCTTGGTTTAAAAATTGAAGTAATTTTTGACTACTTTGAGTTAATGCATTCCACATAAACAATTGAATATTTGTGAATCATATAATATGATCTATTTACATTTATATATAATGTATTACACATTTTGTGTTTATTTTCTGAGTGAGTACTATTGCAGAGGATGGAATCCTACGATCAGTTAATATGAATGTTTGCATCTCTAAAATAATTGCAAATAAGAGTAAGCTGACCCTTGTTAGGTCTCAGGGAGTGTATATGTCTAGAAATGAGCTCAAGCTGGACTACAGAAGGATTTCTGGTGGTTAGATAAAAGCCAGCATTCCTCGCAGTGAAACAAGTTCCCATTCCCCTAAATGAGTCACTTCCCTTGCCTCTGGTAGAAGGAGCGTATGGCTGTGGTTTCATATTTAAGCCCATGCTGGCCTCCAGGTCCCTTCAGTCCCCACTTGCAAGTACTTATTGTATGTTTCAAAACCCCCACACTAGCATCCTGGCCCCTCTCAGCACCTCCACCTCTACCCCAAACTCCCAGGTCTGTTCCAGGGCTTCCCATCACTGCTACTCATCCCCCTTATAACTCATGTGGATTTTCCATATCCTATTTTCTCATGTTTCTTACATATGAATCTGGCCACATTCAGTGTACTTTTTTCTTTCTCTGCCCTGGGCTCTTCTATATGCCTCTGGGAATTCTCTCTCTCTCTCTCTCTCTCTCTCTCTCTCTCTCTCTCTCTCTCT
>JABTXL010005037.1:15759316-15818628 GCA_025134845.1 Neodon shergylaensis | reverse complement strand
CTTCCTTCCTTCCTTCCTTCCTTCCTTCCTTCCTTCCTTCCTTCCTTCCTTCCTTCCTTCCTCTCTCTCTCTCTCTTGATTGCTTGCTTGCTTTTTTAAGAGATAGAAAGAATATGAAGTGGTAAGAATCAGAAGAAGATCTTGGAGAAATTGAGGAGGAAAGAATATGATCAAAATATATAAAAGTTTTTTTTTTCTTTTGAAAATCCAAAGTAAGACAACTCCCGTTATCATGCATAGAATAGATTCGAATAATGTTAGATAAGCTTGAGCAGGCAGACAGACACGGTATTGAGCAATGGGCTATTTGGAACACAGACATCAGTACAGACGTTCCGCTGGTTGCTCATTTACACAGAGAAGCAAACATGCAAAGTTTGCCAGAGACACTGCAGCTTGAACATTCTGCTTTGTCCTTAACGATCACCCTAGAAAGCAAATGATTAGCCAAGTTTAATTTTCACAGAGCACTGAGACTATTTAAACACAGTAAGATTTATCCGAAGTATAACAGATTCCTTAGCTCAGACCCAAAGCTGTGGCTCGTCTATTTGTTGGAAAAATTCTTCTACATGAGCTTCTTCCAAATGGATAAATAGACTCACTGTGAGTAATGTGGTTTGTTTTGTGCATAGCATGCACTTTTACAAGGGAAGAAATCTTCCACAATAGAAGTGTATCTTGTTGAAATGAAAGTGTAATTAGGAAATCGTATTGTGTCAGCAGCAGTGACTGTCAAAATATCAAAAGTCACAAGGTAAAAAGTAGAGGATTTTAGAGCTAGAGACTCAGGGAAATTATAAACAGTCAAGTACACGAATAAGTTTTTCTTAAGCACATTGTGTGTATGGTGTGAATGTACCCTCAAAATATTTTAAAACTTAAAAGTAAATAACAAATAACTTGCTCACTTTTTTTTCCATCTCTACCCAGGATAGAATGTTGGCATCTTTCTCCAGGGAAAGTTCTGACATTTTGCTGAAGCTTTGTATGAAGAGGATTCCTCCTGTGGTCCTGAAATGATTTTCCATGGAAAATGAAGAATCAGATGTCAAATAATTGAAAGAAAAGTTCTTATCAGTTTTATTACTTAGTAGTCAATTTCACTCTGACTAAATTGTTCAGACTGAACATGTTTAAGAGTACTTCAAACATGTAAAATAAGCAAAACTATGTTACCAATGTATGTATTAATTGATTCTCACATGTCAAAGGAGGCATGGAAATAAAACTGTTGCAAATATGATATTTTTTTTCTGTTAATTTTACTAAGATTCTGAATAATATTAGGCTACTCAGCCTGGATTCTGAAGCAACAGTAAACCTATTGAAAAATGAAAGGAGTTGTTTGTGTGTGTACATACATGCATGCATGTCTGTGAATTTATGCACATGCTCTGTCATGTCTACAGTGAAAGAACTGTAGATAGGAATGAATTAAAGGTATGTAAACATGGTTAGCTCAAAATTTTCACATCAGATCAAAGCATATCTGGTGGCTAGCTTGGTACAAGCTAGAGTCATTTGAGGAGAGGAAAACTCAATTAAAAAATAAATCTGTAAGAGTGGCTTATGGGCAAACCTTTGGTGCATTCTCTTGATTGATGAACAATGTTGGTGAACCTATCCCATAGATGGGTGGTCCTGAATGGTATAAGAAAAAAAGACGAGCAAGCCAGTAGACAGCACTCTTCCATGACTTCTACAGGTCATGTCTCCAAGTTCCTGCTTAGAGTTCTTTACCTGAATTCTCCTGGTTACTGACTGTCACTTGTTTACTGTGACAGTAACAGTTTACTGTGAAATGACGCCATACACAAGGAACTATAGACATCTGAGAAAAGCAGAGACAGGGAGAGTTGGTTTTGCCCAGGGAAGAGCACACTAATTGGTTATCCAGCGCCAAATGGTCAACCCTGAATACATACAAACAGACTGTAGTTAGGGATGTATAAGCATGTGAGTATACATATATGAATATAATAACAGTTAGTGAAAGAAGAAGGTGTGAATTTTAAGAAGAATAAGTAGGGGTATATACAAGAGTTTGGACAGAGTAAAGGGAAGGAATAAATGCTGTAATTATATTATAATCTCAAAATTAAAAAAAAAATTAAGAATGAATTAAACCCTTTTTAAGTTGCTCTTGATCATGAGGATTTATCACAGCAGGTGGACTCTAAGGCTGCATGGCTCTCTGAATTCATGAACATGCCCACTGGGAAGTCCAGGCTACTTGGAGCTACCTCAGAAGCCTGGCACAGTGGCTCACAGGTCCTTATTCTCAACTTTCTTCTATGCTCCCATCTCACACCAAATTAAACAATTTCCTTGGAATGCCTTAGCTTTCTTCCATTCTCCCAATTTAGATTTAAACATTGGGGTCGTCAAGCTGAGAATTTCCAAGAAATATGCAAGTAATTTCTAGATGGACATATTCTTTTTGTTCTTTTTGCTAATATCCCTCTGCTTGAGGTGTTCTAAGCTGCCCCCCCCAAACACTTCTATTTTACAAAATACTTTCATTCATGGTCCCCTATCGACATCTTGTGAATGGAATACAACCAAGGGACAGGCACCTAAGAAGAGTGTCTCAAAGAGGGATTATCTACATTAGTTGTGCCCATGGGCATATCTGTGGAGGAACTAACTGTCTTACTGACTTGAAGGGAAAACCCATCCCACTGAAGACAACACTGTTTCATAGGCAGGGTGTCTACGTGTAAAAACTGAGCTGAGCAAAAACAAGCATTTGAAGATGCATGCATTTTTTTTTTTTTGCTCTTCAGTATGGATGTGATATGAGTAGCTCGTTCAAGTTGCTGTCTTGATAGCTCCACAATGATGAAATTTAAGGAGGATTTACAAGTTTAAACAGCTTGTTTTTGCCTCCAAGTTGTTTTCTTGTTTTCTTTATCATCGACTAACCTTTTTAAATTTTTTTTTTAAATTTATCTTATATGTTTTGGATATTTCCTACCTGTATCTGTATTAATTTCATTCCTGGTGTCTACAGAAGATGGAAGATGCCAGGGGACTTCCAAATGACTATGACCTGCCATGTGGGTTCTGGGAAATGATCCCAGGCCTCCTGGAAGAACAGAGAGTTAAGTACACTTGATTGCTGAGCCAACTTTCCAGCCCCTAGAAGCTAATCTTGTTGAGGTGCTCTGCCCAGTGTGAACTGTTTGGTAAAAGATAAAGAAAAGTAAAAAACAAAACAAAATAAAACTAGTTTCATCAACTAGTTTTATCAAATCATATTACAGACTTTTTCATTTGTAGTCAAATTTAACTGTATTTGCCTTTACAAGTTGCTTAATATTTTACACTTTTCTTGACATGGTAAATTTATAGTTACTAGATATATGTATATAATATACTTTTTCTTTTAACTAAAAGAGCAAAGAAGTACCCATGAGCACATTGACATTGATAGTTGTTAATAAGCTTTATCCTTGTTTTTTATTTAATAATTCACCAAATATGAACTGCATCTTTTGGAAAATATGTGCATATTCCAAAATATATATCCCAAAGAAATCACTCAGCTTAGAAATCTTTTTAAGCCAATCATTATTTGTAGATACAGAATAAAGTATAAGCAATATGATTAATTTTCTTTAACTTATAAAAAAAGAAAATTATATCTATAATTTTATTTTGAAAATAATGCCCTTTAATAATGTATCTTATTAAACTGTATACTTGTCTCATATTATTTATAACATTAAACTAAATTTATTTTTAATTATTCTATTAAAGAATTAAATTCACTAAATTAAAATTAAAATAAATCCATGGCTTGTAAAGTAAGACTTTATACATTGAATTGTCAATTTGATCTGAGTTTGCCAAAGCTCTTAAGTGGCAAATATTTATTTAAGTAGGACGGGAACTTGAAAAGGAAATATTTTAATTAGAATGTGTTTAAGTCATATTAAAAACACTTCATCATAAGTATTTGCCAATTTGAAATGCAATTAATTCAATTTAATTAATAAAATATTTTAATTAATCAGTTATTTCAAGTATAATGAGTTGAATAAAGTTCATTTCAACTAAGTGAAAAATATTAAGAAGTAGTAATTCCCTGCTCAGTTTTGGAAAAGCTCTTTTTCTCCGTAGAAGTACAGAAGTGAATGCCTGCAGCAGTTGGTCAAAATACTTGGAAAGCGAAGTTGTATCAATTTTTTTTTTTTTTTTTTTTTTTGGTTTTTCAAGACAGGGTTTCTCTGTAGCTTTGGTGCCTGTCCTGGAATTAGCTCTTGTAGACCAGGCTGGCCTCGAACTCCCAGAGATCCGCCTGCCTCTGCCTCCCGAGTGCTGGGATTAAAGGCATGCGCCACCATCGCCCGGCTAGTTGTATCAATTTTTGTATTTAAAAATTCAAAAGCAAACTTAAATGAGAGACAATGGGTCTTTACAGAATAACTAATTTTTTTTATTACAAGTCACTATGTATTTCATTGTCATGTTCCTCAAAAACCTGTTAGGGTTGCCTGCCCTGTGGTAAGTCCAAGGTCCACCCACCTCCATCCAGGTCTAGTAAGGTGATCATCCAAACTGCCTAGGCTCCCACAAAGCCAATAGGTGCAGTAGGAACAAAAACCCATTGCCATTGTTCTTGAGGTCTCAGTAGTCCTCCTTGTCCACTATGTTCAGCAAGACCGGTTTTATCCCAGGCTTTTTCAGACCCAGGCCAGCTGGCCTTGGTGAGTTCCCAATAGAACATCCCCATTGTCTTATTGTGTGCTCTTTGGGCTTAGGAGGGACGGGGGACTTGATTGGGGGAGGGGGAGGGAGGGGGGAGGTGGAGGTGGGGAAGAGACAGAAATCTTTAATAAAAAAAAAAAAAAAGAATTGTGGTTAAGATGATAACATGCTCAACAATTTGGCTTCAACAAATTCATGTAACCCAGCAGATTAAATTAATGTCAATCATTTTTAAAGAAAAAAAAAACCTGTTAAATTTGAAAGACATTTATGTAACAAGACTCATCTGATTTTCACCTACATTGTCATATGAATCAGAGTTAATCTTCCTTAAATATGTCAAACCAGAGCAAGAAAAAGTTCCGTGCTTCCAACCATAGCACTATCATGTAAAGCCTTTTCTATCCACAGGTATAGAACTATCTTATAAAAAAAAAATCCACTTCACAGTTTTTTGGGAAAAAATTTTAATAAAATTTTGTAAACTTTTTTGTATGTAAAAATTCCCAAAAGCTATAATAGCTGTAGTCAGTTATAAAATAAAACATAGAATATCATGACATCGCCAAAGAAAATGCTATTTCTGAACATAATTTTTCTAGGAAATTATATTGGAGATATTCAGAAAAAAACAAATCATTAAAACCTAAAATATTTGTTTGTAATTTAATCAAGGAGTTATTTAAAATCATTTGAAAAGTTGGACATAGTGGCAACACACCAGTAACCACAGCACTGTAGAGTGGAAAAAGAATTTCTAACCAACTGGAGAGCTTCTGGCTTAATGAGAGAACTTGTCTTAAAATTAGTATTAATTATGTATTTCTTATTTACTTATTTGTTGTTTGTTTACTCATGTTGATACACAGTATTTCTTTGTAATTCTGGCTCATTTTGATTTGGCAATGTAGGCTAGGTTAGCTTTGAACTCACAAAGATCCACTTGGCTCTACCTATCAAATTCTGTGATTAAAGGCAATATGCTAAGTACGTATTTCTTACACATACTTCTCTAGTTCTTGTAATATTCTGGACTCATAGATGTATGTATTCTTCACTAAATTTGCTTTTCATTTAATAAAAATAAAATCATATCTTAATAGTTGCCTCATGTTAGTAGCATCACTAGCAATTGATATTTTTTGTTATCTACATATTTCTTGTCCTTTTTTTTTCTTTATTCATTTCATGGAGTACTTTTGTTAAATAGATATATTTGTGTACTTTGGAAGTTGGCTTGTTTCTTTTACTATTTTTTCCTTTATTTAGTTCTTTTCTTTCCCTTCATTGTCCCAAGGAACATAATTGACATTTGTGTTTAAAATAAGTTAACTTGGATTAATAACTTATTTTCCTAAATATGTTAAGACTTCGTTCCTCCTTCTTTATGTCATCATTATATAAATAAAATAAATATAAATTTCTTATCAACAAAAGTAAATTTATAATTACTAGCATGATATTACCTATGAAAATAAGCAAGATTAAGATATAATTAAAATGAGTTTGATCATAGTTGATCAAATCACTTTATATTTGTATTAATTTTCCGTAAGTGGTAGTCATTCAACCCAGTGAAATTAATGAGAATTGTCTGTATTTTAACTTGTTTCTATATTCCTAGGTAGTCTGCACTGCAAATTAATTTATTTATCACAAAACCACACAGATTTAGATTTCAAATATTTTCTCTGTAGTATAGCATCCCCCCCCCCAAAAAAAAAGACATGCCTATTCTCACCGCCAGTTGCTTCCACTCTCTCTAACTCAGTCGTTGCTAGTTTATAATTTATTTCAAGAATGAATGATCTCTGTTTAAGCTGCCTGTCTTAAGGAGGTGCATTTTCTTTCCCAGAAGAAAACTTGCAAAACACAGAAAGTAAATCAGTGTAATGCAGGGACTGTGGAAAGCTTCTTTCTTAGAATATTTGCTACAACTGTTGACTTTCTTCTTTTCTAATCAGCAATTTATCATGATTGTTAATTTTTCCATGGCAAATGACACTTTGAAATATTTATAGACATTTCCTGATGGAGAAAGAGGGATGAGTATAGTTTTGGTCTATATATCAAGACATTATCTTTTTCATACAGTTGTGTGTGTGTGTGTGTGTGTGTGTTTACATGCCAGGGTATATATGGGGAGGTCATATATATAGACCAGGGTTTATATCCCAGGGTATATATGTGAGAATTAGTTCTTTCCTTTCAACATGTGGCCTATAGATCAAATCAGGCCGTCAGGTTTGTAGAAGACTATATTCTCAGCCATTTTTTCTGGCCCAACACTCCATTTTTTTAAATGAGAACTTATATTTATGTATTACTTTAGCAAAGAAAAAGATGAATATCTAGAATGAGCAAGATAATTAAGACAATAAGAGAAATAATTTTAAAGTTATGTGGGCCTTAGAGTAAAAGGAAAATAAATTTAAAAATTATATTTTGTAGTCATTAATTAGGCACATTCTATGGTCACTTTGTATAAGAATTGTTAAAAGATGTCATGCAAAAAGGACAGTCATGGAATCAAGATTTAAAATAAAGCTAATTATCAATATTGGAAAGAGTTGGCAGGAAAGAAATGTCAAATTTTTGGCAAACACAATTGTGAGTTTGTGAATTATAATTGGGCAGAGTAATTGGCTAGATCAGTTGGTTGTCATGGTGGTTTGCAAATAAGAATTATATTTTAGAGTGTTCATGCTAACTCTGACAATTACAAATGACCTTTTGTTCTGGCACATATAAATGAAAAAATTCACACAAACAGAAGATCTAATTATAAAGGGAAAAACAAACATGCCATTATCCGCCTGGTTTTAACCTAGAAAGGATTGCTATGAATCATAAAATGACTTCAATTCTTTCCTGTAAACATATCCAATTCAATGTTTTTAATATATGATACTCCTAAATACAACCGAAGATAGTAATACCATGTTCAACATCAGTATGTAGGAAAACACACCCAGTAGAACATAGTCTCAAACAAGTGTTTGTTACACATGACATAAAATACGATGAGATAAGGGAAGAAGACATTTTGTTTTCCTTTCCTTGTTCTCATGTTCAGGAAGAATGTCACACTTTTGTGAATCCAGGAAAGAGTGGAGATGACAGCAATTGATAGTATCTTAACTCAGACTTCTAAATGTGATCTGACGTTACCGATTTCCCCCTTCCCTTTCTCTATCTTCTTTCTAGTCCTCCATTATCTTGAAAGCCTTCGAGTTCTTTTCTGTTATATGTTTGCACAGCCCCAGTTTTGGAGACCTTATTTTCTATAATGATAGCTGATATTTGAATTCAATCTTTGGAAAGTCCACATAGCCATTAAACTTTTATTTGTTTTTTTTTTATTCCTTTGTATTGACAGAAAAAATTATGGAGGACATTTTCTTTGTTTATGTATCCTTTGACAAAAATTGTATGAAGAGTATGTTGAATGATGACATAAATACAAATTTTTGTCACTGCTGATATTTTTAAACTAAAATGATTCTTTAGAAATAGATGTTTTATCCAGTGTAAAGTTCTGGAATTCTTAAGCAGATGGGAGCTGCCCTAAAGCACAAGAATGCTGATCGCATAAACAAATAAAACCTGGTGGGAAGTGAACCTGGTTTTCATAAGATGAAATCATGCTTGACTCTTTTTAGGTCTTTGGGTGGGTAACTAAAACAATGGATTAGTGAGGGCGAAGGGATATATATGTTATATAGAAGTTGTTTAGGTATAAGCAAAATTCTTCCTCAAAGACTGTTGATAAGCATGTGAAATCATTGTGAAACTGAGGTAGGAATGGAGAGTTGTTGAATGATGGATAGGCAGTTAGCTTAGTGTTAGAAAACAGGTATGTGCAGGCATTCCTCTAGATGGATAAAAATAAATAGTAAAATCCTCTATAGATTACTGCGGGGTGATCTGTTTATTTAATAAACCTAATCTGGGGAAAGAGCAAAACCAGAACTTTCACTGCCCATATGTTCTGGAGACCTGTTGCATAAAACAATGAAATGCCATTTTAATGGGTGTACAGCTGTAGAAGATTCCCCAGAGGCAGGGTGTGGGCGGAGAAGCTGCATACCTATGAAAGAAAGAGGTTAAGGAGAAGTAATCTAAATTCTTAATAGATTTGCTGTGAGCTTTATGACTAAGGTTGGGATTTGTAATGTGTGTAGATAAGTCATTGTTCTGTATTCAATGATCTAGCCCATGGGCATCATCAGAAAAAGAGGGGCAAATGAAACAGAGAGGTGCAGAAGTCATCCATCTTAAATTGTATTTCCTTATAGATATTGTTTCGTTCTAAAGGAAAAAAAATCATAGAGTTTAAGAATAGTCATATATATGAACAATAGAAATAATATACTGATACAAAGAAACAAAGTACAAAGCTGAAAGATTTATAGTCTTCAAGTTTTAAACTTATACATTTATCAACAGGCTACTTGAATGTTTCTAAGGCTGGAGTGTTAGGTCAGCACCAGGTCTCCTGTGTATGTTATGGCTGTTAGCTTGGTGTTTTAAAGGGTATCCTAATAGTGCAGGCAGTGTACCTATAACTATTTTGCCTAATCTCAGGATTCTTTTCCTCCTAATGGGTTGCCTTTTCGAGCTGGATATGAGGACTTTTGCCTTATCTTATTGCATCTTGGTTTTGCCCTGCTTGGCTGTCATTTACTGCAGGCCTGCTCTATTCTGAAGAGGAAACAGAAAGGGAGTGGATCTATGGGAGTGATGGGGGGAGGGAGTGAAATGGAGGGAGGGGAAACTGTGGTCAGGAGTATTATATGAGAGAAGAAGCTATTTTCAATATAAACAAATATAAAAAAAGGATTGAAAATAAATAGTGGGTGGCAGGTGGGAAGTTTATGAAACTCATCGCTATTTTTAGGACAGGTAGAAAAAAATTAAATTTGGTTTTATTCAAAATACCAGTAGAGGAGGAATCTACATGCAATGAAAGGAAAGTTTATACTTATTCCAAATAAAGGAGTTGAAGTTCTTATCCTCATAGTTTTGGGGCTATGTGCGGAAGGTGATGAAGTCATGAGGACAGAGGCTTTCATAAATGCCCTCCAATGGCCTGGAGAGAAATCATAACCCCTTCATCCATTTAACGTCATGATAAGAAGATAGCAATGTATTAAAAATTTAAAAGTCCTTTACCAAACACCTGACAATATCTTCATCATTGGCCTGCCGTACTACAATAATAATGATAAATGATATGCTTTCATTTACTAGGAACCCAGTTCATATCATTGGTTACAGTAGTTAGAAGAAATACAGATGAAATCCTTTGTAATAATGTCCATATAGAAAAATTTGTATGTTTGCTATATCTTAATATCTAAATATAATATCAAGCAAGAGTTGAAATAAAAGCAATAGGCTAATGTCAAATTTAAATAACTTAATTCTCTGGTGATTATTATAAAAGATTCTGGTAATAGTCTGGCTAACTCTTCGGTTTGAACCTTGTAACCTCTAGAACTTCAGGGGACAAACTAATCTAAGAAACATTGCAGTTTGAAATATAGTAGCAGCTAACGTGGCACTCGACAGTGAAGCATGTCTTTCCTGTGCTAGCATGCTTTTGATATTGTTGCCTTGCATGTTCAGGTGTGTTTTCTTTCTATCATTCACTTTAGCTGCTTGGTATTGGAAAACAGTAAATCAAAAACAAAAAAACAATGCTTTATTTGTGAATTTTATAAACCTGATAGTTATATATGAGAAACAGTTGGGGTTTGGGGCTCATGTGATATTTGAATGAACAAAGCATACTTTTTTACTGATCTTGCTTGGCCAACATTAGAAACCAAATAATGGCCACTTGGAGATTTGTTACTTATTATGACATACATATCAGTGATAGTATATCAGAGAGCATAAAAGTTGTTTTTTACTTAAAGGTGTAGAAATTAATTGTGCACTGGTTTAAGGGAGTTTAAGAGTAAAATCTCTTGTTTCTAAGTGTGAAAAGCTAAGGATGTGGGTACATTTATGAAAATATTTTAATATTTGAAATGATTTTCCTTTGCAGAAAGGAATGTACTATCTTCTCATTATCCCCAGTAATTTTGTTCAGTGTGAGTGGTAATTCTATGCTGTCCCCTTCTCTACTATCCTTCTGGACAGTGAGTAGCACTGATGAGTATTTCAATCCAAGCTTGCACATCATGGCCTAGAAAAGCTTTAAGTTCCCAAAGAGGGAGTATGAATCCTGATTTAGAAATGGGTGAGATTAAACTCATTTGTTTAAATGAGTTTTAAAGTAAATAGTTCTTTTATTTTTCTCATTTTTTACTTTATACATGTGCCGGGCATTGATAAAGCACCAGGGGATAGATTATAATTATCAAGATCCTTTCTCCTTAGAAGTTAATACCAGAGTAATATTTAAATAGTTCATTAAAATTTGACAAAAATACATTTATAACATCTTCTTAAGAGTGGTGTTTAGGAAGGTATTAGAAAGATATCAAAATTAACTATTTACCAGACAGATGTTTTTTTGATCATCCTAAGAGTAAACATTATCTTAGATAACAAAAATAGGAAAAAATTCCTTATTAAAACGTTGCTGACTAGAACACCCCCCCCACACACACACATACACAAACGAGTTTGCATACTATTGTCAAAGTATACATGAGACCTAATAGAACGCAAAAATCAGAAATGGTGGCTTCACAGAATAGTCTGGAATTTCATTTAGTGCTCCGCAGAGAAAATACCACTTGAACTGAAGACAGGCGTGAGAACAGCAAATCGAGGGAACAATCCACTAAGGAGGCAAAGAATGAAGGCTCATGGTGCATTCATGTTCTCTTACTGTGACATCTACATGTGGCCATCACATCCTGCATTTTAGCAGAAGATTTCCCATCCAATGGAAGGGGAAAAGTTTTCTAAATGAAATACGATTTTGTTGATGGTTTTCCCTTAGGCATAGGATAAAGCCTCAAAGCCTTACGGAATGTCACGAAGG
This sequence comes from Neodon shergylaensis, assembly GCA_025134845.1. Lineage (NCBI taxonomy): Eukaryota > Metazoa > Chordata > Mammalia > Rodentia > Cricetidae > Neodon > Neodon shergylaensis. The sequence goes on along the minus strand of JABTXL010005037.1, from coordinate 15,806,909 downwards.
TTTACAGTGTAAGATGGATCTGTTGCAATGTGGTTGTTTTGCTTAATTGCTCTCAACCTTGGGGAAATCTGGTAAAACCGTAGAGCTTTTCTGTGGAGAAATGCTAGTTTATGAAACATGGCAAACCAGTCACACAAAGTGAAAATTCCAAGTAAATTTTAGCCTGAAGTACATAAATAATGGAGCAGAGAGGTTTACATTTTTGAGCTTTAATTATCCCGATAATTGCTTCAATTCTCCTGTTTTCCCTCTGGAAACTTGTGCCCTGCATTGGCTTGATTTTCCTTCTTTTTCTTTTCTTTTTGAAAAAATTGCATTCATCAGTTTTGAAATTTTTTTGTTGCTATCCTCTGGGTTAGATGAGGGGGTAGTTGTTTGTTGATATCTTTGGAAACAGAAGAACACATTTTTCTTAGTCTGACCCTACTACATAGATGTAAGTTTTGCTTTGAGATCTGACTAGATACCTACATGATTGTTACATACTCTATGTGTATGTTAGACAAACACAGGCTTATTTTCTTGAAGTGATTTTCTGGTACATTTTATAGTCTGCTTTTACAAGATCAATAAATAACCTTTCTGTATATTTTTGCATATATTTTGATATTTTTCTTGCTATCTGGATTCAGTTCAGGCTTAGAAATTTTTCCTCTCTGACTCTATTATCATTGGAGAAGGAATTGTTCAAATCTCCCATCTACCAGGGTAGACAGTTTAAGAAAAAGAAAACATATACAATCTCTAAGAAAAATAAATTCACAATCAATGTTTTTTGGACAGTTACTATAAAAGTCCAAGTGGTACTATTTATGTAAATACTATTTTATTTCACATAAAATATCTTCATGTAAAACTTGGTTTTATAGTGTAACGTAATGAAATTGTTTTCAGTATTGTAACAAACAGCACTACATTTTAAAACTTGTGGCTTAGAATGGATAGAGTTTGAAAAATATTACTTGTTTAACACTTTTTAAAAGTATTGGAAATACATAAGTGATTTTGTTATTTTTTTAACTGAAAAAAGTTACTAGGCATTTATTCACAATTATACCTTTGAAAGGAATGAGAGCTTCACTTATATATTTCTGGGGAGAATATCTCATTATATATCATATTTTCATTATTTTTAAGTCAAGAATTGAAATGATATTAAGCCATTTTTATGTAAGCTATAATACTCTTACATTAACTTCTGATGTGTTACACAATTATTTCATCCTCTTAGGAGTCTCTATTTTTTGATTTAAATAAATATTTACATATTTATACATGTATTTAAAATAAAATATGCATAAATATAAAAATATGTGCACATATGTATTGGAATACACACACATATGTATATATGACAAAGCACAAAAATCTTCTTCTGACTGAGTGTTTAAAATCACTGAAATATAGGTTTAATCTCATTTCCATTCAGGATCTAATGCAACAAGGTAGGTAAGATTTCATTATTCAGAAAGGAGAAACACCTTCTTGGTGATTTCTCTTCATTTTTTTTTTTAGGTACACTCTTTTTAGTTAATACATTAAGATTCCAAGATGTATTTCAGTTTGTTATAAACACGTATTCATTCTTGCTAAGTATTTGAGGCTTGCTTTGAACTGTCTACATAACTCATTCTGGCTTGTAATCAGATTCTTTTGCCTACACCCCTAAACTTCTGAACTGAGAGGTTTAGAGGCTTGTAGATTATTGTAATTGCCAAAATGAAAGTAATCTATGGTATTTACTTTGTTAAAGACAGTAAAAACTTAGTCTGTATTCAGAAATGAATTGTAGTTCACTCCTATTATTTCTATAGGAGAAGAAAGCTGTTACCAAAAACTTTGTTGCTTGAATTAGTTACCTTTGCTCACACTTATGGCATGGATATCAAGCTATTATGTATAATGAATACACATTAGTAAAAAAAAATTGTTCAGTTACATTTCTTCATTCTCATTTCAATTTCTATCCTAAACATATACAGACTTTATGCTGCATACATTTAATTTGCAAACAGAGACTTCTAAATAGTTATTATTGCATTCACTTGTCTATATTTTTAGGTTAGGTGAATTTAACATTTGTGATCCTCTTCCCTCAGACTCTTGTATACAGGGATGACAGATAAGTGCCACCATGCCAAACAGTTAATTATTTTAGAACTCATTCCCTCTCATGTAGAAAATAGATTTCACTTTAAAAGATGTTACAAAGAAAGAATATTAACCAACTCGGCTGCTTTAGATTTTTATTTAAAAATGCAAATATAAGCTTATGCGAAAATATTCAAACAGTAGAGCTATACATAAAATACAAACACCTCTTTAGGTCAAACAACTATGAAATTAACCACAGTTTAGAAGTCACAGTTTATACGTAGACACACATTCATAAATGGAACTTTAATTTTAAGTGACACAATAAGATCTTTTTATTTTTAGCACATTCATGTACCCTGGATATCCATCTGTAGATCTGCCTATAGATCCTTGTCTTCATCATTCCTATTCTGAGATGAAATTTTGGTTTTGGCAGATAGGTGCATTAGAGAAGTGTAGAAATCATCACCTTCACATGGCAAGCATCATCTACTTCTTTAACACGTTATTAAATATAGAAACTAACAATTGTAATGGACTTTTGTGCTGATATGTTTTGCATTTTGATGAGTCATTAGGAGGCGTCCTGGAGGCATTTTAGGATAGGACACTGGGTGAGTGCCGACAATGTTCCCAAAGCAGCCCAGAGACTAAAGGGTCATCCAATAGAAATAATTCTAAGAGTTCAATCCTTTTGAAGGCTGGGAACCCTGAGACCTGTCTTGGAAATATGAGATGTTCGAAGACATACTTCAAAGTAAATATGGAGGAAAACAAAGAGTAAAAAGCCCTGTGATCCAAAGCCTGAAACATTGTTTTGCAAAGCCCAAGTATGCAGAGGTCAAGAGACAGTGTCACAATTTCAACAACAACAACAACAGTAACATAAAACTGATGAGTTTTTCAGGAGAACTTTGGTACTGGTAATGGTGTTTCTCGGAGATCAAACATGGCCTGGAAGCTAATAGAAAAAGATTCTGATGAAATGGAAAATAACTGTAGACTTATTAGAAGATGGAACTTTGTAAAGAATGAAGTAGAGATTTAAGAAAAAGAATGTACAAGTAAGTTTGATGTTTCACAGCTGAGGCATTTTATATTTGCTAATAATAAAGTCTTAAAACAATATAGGTGTATAAGAAATTTGTTTACTGTACATTAAGTACTGATGAATCATTTCAATTGACGGTTATGGCAATGAATTACATTTATTTCCTTAGTCAAAAAGAGAAAGAAAGCCAGTTTTAGAAAGAGCTAGTAAGTCCAATCTAAGATAATATTTCACTAAATCATTACTCCGCACACATCTATTGTTTGCTAGAGATTGAGTTTTTTGCTGATTTAGCAATGATATATAAGGCCACACCGATGTGTCTGCTTAATTGAGTTCTCAACTATCCGTAAAGGTTAAATTAACACCTGTTGAAGATTTACCAAATAGGTTCAGAATCAGTTCAATGAGCCACTCATTTCAGTTTATAATGTTCTCAATCTGTGTGTTCCATTGCATCATTATTTTCATGTTAGAAGTGAAGGTTTACACGGCCTTCACTTTATCAAATAGTAAGAAGACTCAAATCTGAAAGGAGAGCCTGAATATAGGTTAAATGTTATTTTTTAAAAAATATTTACCATTTACGGATTCTCTCCCTCCTCTCTCTTTCTCTTTTTCTCTCTCTTGTGTGTGTGTATATATGTGTGTGTGTACATGTGCACATAAACATACATGGCATGACACCCATGTGGAAGCCAGGGACAATATGTGGAGTAAATTCTGTCCATCTACCAATCAGATTCCAGAGACTAAACTCAAGCTGTCAGACTTGAAAACCTGCTAAGACATCTTGCAATTGGAGTTGATTCGCTTTGCTTTTCATATTTTTTAAAAAGAGGCACACTTACAGAATCAAGAATATTGGTAAGATAAGGTTACGTACAGCTTCATCCAGAAAGTGACATTCGAAATAAAACGTAGGATATGTGAGAAAGGTAGCCATGTTTAGATTCTGGAGACTAGAATGTCAGGTAGAAGGGAAGTCATGGTCTGTGACATTGAATCACTAGGAACACTAAAGAATTCTAGAATAGAAAGAGGTTAGTAATAGTAATTAATGCAATGTAGAAGATTTGAAGTAGAATCAAGAGACCCTCTTTTGCAAGGATTTATTTTAGACACTTTAGGATGTTTAACTGAAAAATGGAGGGATATTTAAAGATTTCCCAAAGAGCTCCAACATGATCTTATGTGTACTTAATTTTTTGTCTTGTAATAACATTCTAATGAAATACAATAGCAAAGCACAGTAGAAAAATATCAAAGGGCTATTCTAGTAAACTTTGGCAGAGGTGGCAGGGAATAAACAGTATATACTATGAATATATAGTTTTGAGGCTACATCATGTCATGTAAGTAAATGCATAAATGGAATGATGAACAAGAAGAAAAATGTGTGATTACTTCCAGGTTTACAGTATTATCAGTGATATGGTAACAATTTAAGCATCTTCATGACATTAAAATGGTTGTTTAAAAAAGATTGGATAAAACAGTTAACAAACTTCAGTTGAAGACTTTATAAAGATGTAAGTAAGATATTGAGTTAAATATACAGAAAATTGAATAAGGGTCTAGAATCCAAGGAGAAGCAAGAGAGAAAAGGTTCTTGTAATTGTCAGCACAGACAACACAAACTATTGAAGTTATAATACCTAATATGCTCTTGGCCTTAGGTTTGATTCCCACCACACACACCCACATAAAAATCATCTTCACACAAGACCAATGAAAAATGACCGGGAGAAACAACTGGTAAAAAAAAAAAGAACAAGAAAAGAAATATGTTTGAGCTAATAGAACTGAGTCTTGACGATAGGCATTGCTAGTACAAAAGATATCCAAGATGCCACGTAATCTGAGAACAATAGTCTATATACCCCTGATATCTAAGTTTATTTTACCATTGAGATGTATGTTGAAGCACGCCCTTCATTTCACAGGCCTTGTCCTTTGTTTAGTAGTTAGCTGAGTATTCAATGATATTTCTTTCTTCTAACATTCACCAAAAAATACCAACAGGCAGAAACAAACAAGCAAAAAAATTATGAAGCTTTTGTGATTAATGTGCAATTGAAGTATCTGCCATTGCATAATTGGTTCAGGAAGAAAGAGCAAATATTTAGAACTCTTTTGAGAAGTGGCCAAGGAATTGGCTTAGCGTCTTCAGATTATGTTCAAGAATGATACTGACAGAATCAAACAGCGCGGGAAGAGCACGCTCGGAGCTAATTGTTTGGAAATAGAATTTTGTTCCAACAGCTATAAAGTGGAAGATGGATGATGTGAGAATTTGTAATTTGTAATTTAAAACTTCATGAACCATGAAAGTTTCCAGAGACTTTTGTCTGTTAGTTGTTTTACTGGAAATGATGAGACCACCATAACCCCCAAATTGCCTTTGCCCCCAACTCTATGGGAATGAAACAGAAAAGAAAACCATGTAAATTACTTATAATTTTTTATTTATGTTCTAAATTGCTTTCAACCTCCTTGAGTTGCATTTATATAAGATCTTTCATGATGATGAAACTGTGGTTTTAAAATGTAGCATAGTTAAAATTTTATATATACATATATATGTATATATAATATACCAACTCTGTTTTTAAACTTTTGTATTTGGACTGTGGGAATAGCATCAAGGTAATTTGATTTGATACTAGAATCTTAAAACTAATAATGATTTTTGAAAAATAATTAAAAAATAAAATCAATATGTCATGTACAAATATGTGTCAAGTTTTATAATCACAGAAATATGGCCAGAGTTCTCAGTTGTTGAATACGTTATCCAACTTTACTAACAAAAGTAACAAGCAAGCAATAGGGTTACACTGGTTTTCTATTTATTTATATTTTAAATGCACTTTTTAAAATAAGGAGACAATGTCACTCTAAATGAAAGAGACAATGTAATCCTAAATGAGACAGAAACTGTGATACGGGAAGCAAAATCTACTATTTACTAAGCAAAAATTGTCACTTTCTGAAGAAGTTTCTCTTCTTAAATCATCCATGGTAAATTTTTGGTTGACTATGAATGGACTAACTAGCACTTTCAGGCCCGAGGCAAAATTTTTGGATTCTGAATGACTCTTTTCATTCATACAGTGTCAAGAGTATTAATGAAATTCATATTCTAAGCAATACATTCACAGAGGATGTTAAAAATAGTGTTTCTTCATTTTTAATAATCATTATATTTTAAAATAATACCCGAGGAGAAGTTGTTCTGATGTGAAGTTGTAGCGCTTTAGTGGGGGCAAAAATAAAGTGAGAGGAAAGATGGATGCAGGCTTCTTCTTTTTTTTTTTACTATTTATTTATTCATTATGTATACAGTGTTCTGCATGTCAGAAGAGGGCACCAGATCTTACTACAGATGGTTGTGAGCCACCATATGGTTGCTGGGAATTGAACTCAAGACCTTTGGAACAGCAGGCAGTGTTCTTAATCGCTGAGCCATCTCTCCAGCCCAGATGCAGGCTTCTTGCTCTTAGCGCACCCTTCAGAAATGCAACAAAATAGAGTTTCAAATGTTAGAGGAGAAATTACATCTTTATCTTTCTTTGTTCCATTGTTTGAGAATGACAGCATTAGAATTCTTTATAATTCTGCTTCATGTTTAAGTAGAGTTTTCCTCATTTGGGGATGAGTCACCGTGTCTCACTTCCCGAAGCTTCGATCCTGCTTCTGAGGACAACCACATTCAAGTCTTAAACTTGGGTGTTGGCTACAGCAGGTTAAGCTATGATTTAATATAATCAATGTCATTTGTGATATTTCTCCAAAATTTCTTTCACTCTTCTCATCTCACCACTCTCCATCAGTTCACTTCCATGTTGTTTAAACTTGTAAGCCCTAAGCTGAGGCAAGAGCCCATTTAAAAGGAAGGTGTTTCCAATTATATATTGATAATAAATATAGATTAAGTTTCTTCGAAAATAAACCAAGTATTACACCACATGTTAATTGCTTTAGAAGATTTGTTGAATTAGCTCAGCGAGAGATTATTTTTTTCTCTGAAAAATAGTATAGCCTCTTTTGACTCCTGCTGTTTCTTAAACACATTTCTTCATCATGGGCTGTTGGAATTTGTTACACTGGGGTTGATTATGGAAATCAGCTTAGCCTAGGTCTTGTATCATCTAAAACTTGGAATTCGAGGCACTCCTCATAATTTCATTCTGAACAGTCTGCACTGTTAATTTTGATAGCTGTTGATGAAGTAATTTAGTTGTAGACATAATCTTGATGTCAGTCAAGTCCAAAGTGCAGTTCTTCTATCTTATACGTAAAGAGTTTGTAATCTTAGTATCATAGAAAATCCAGGTTTGTTATTTGAAAAGATTATGCATCAAAATTTAGTTTAAGTACCAATGGGTGCTTTCTTCTCATTTTTATTTCTCATATGAATATGTTACTGTGACCCTGGAGTTTGTAGGTATTAAGCTTTCAGAATATAATTTTTTCCTTAATCTTATATCAAATTTTAAGATTGTATTTTGATTAGTTCCTTTACTATCCCCAGAGTTGATTATGTCTCCCTGAAAAATTTTATCTTTCATCAATTTTGTATTTTATATGAGAATAAAACTTTATTTCTTTAGTCTTTCCTCAAGGTTATAAATATTAGATTATACCAAATTGTGTATTGTGAAAGATATATAGATATATAAACATGCATTTGAACAAGGATATCTCATAATTGTATCTTCAAATAAAAAGCTACATCTTTAAACATGCCACTTTCTGCTGTTCCCTGGTCACGAATAAGCCAGACACTCCTATCCAAATTCCAAAATGAAGAATTAGATAATGCATACCTGAAACAGAAAATGGTTAAGAATGCTGAATGTTATGAAATACTTGGCTTTTTATAACATTTTAAAAATATGGATTTATAGTTTTAACTTTGTTTTTGAGTTAACATTGCAGACAAAGTTTAATATTATAACATATATTATCACTTTTAATTTTGCTGAAAGTTCATTATAGCGTGCATATGTGTGCTTGTTTTGGTTAAAGGAATCTACATTATATATCTTTTAGGGCTGACTTTGCCAAGGTTTTTGAGTGGTGGTTTTGGTTATCTATGCATATATGCATGCAGATATAAGTACGAATTAGGGGAATAGAGAAACATTTTTATGTATAAAATAGTCATAAGTTATAAAACCAAAACTCAAAAAAGCTTATAATAGAAACCAAAATAAATGCTTTTTGTTGTGATTTATCAAACATATCTGATAATAATAATCTGAAGGGAAAATTGAAAATCCTTGTTAGTAAGAGGATGGTGGATTTCTCAGCAAAGCAAAAAATACCACAATTGACCTGGAACGTGTTTGTAAACTTGAGTAAAGAGACTTCCCAGGGCTACAATGCACAGGGGACTCGAGATCATTAGCAAAATGATGAACTGGGTTCTTTGCCGAGCTTTACCAAATTTTAAAATATGTTTGTGTGCACACACACACGCGCTCTTATTTTGTGCTCGTGCATCTATATTTATTTTAACAAGATAACACATAATATGATTCCTACTGAGATTCTGCTTGAGGGCCAAGGGATCACGTGACAGAAGTGTGAGGGGGAAAATGAGAACTATGCATACATTAGCACATAAAGGAGTGAGGTAATTTCAGATGGTAGTTTAAAAACGTGCCAAGTATAAACAAAGGACAATGGCAACATGACATTTAGACGTAATGTAATTAGGTAACCTCTGCTCCTATGCAGTTTACGTAAGGCATGTGTGGATATCTGAAAAATAAAGGGAACACATGGAAAGGAGAAGAAGGAACACAATGAGAACACGATGGTCTCAGGATGTTTAAAAGTTTTAGAGTTTACATGAAATTTTATCTTATGTAGAAAGAGAATAGCAAAAGAAAAATATCTCTCTTGCAAAGTGATCACCAGATGTAAAAAGTCCGAGTCTCACTTACACACTTGAACCATTCACCTCTTTTCTTTAGAATGAGGTGACCCTTGCCACTGCAGAGACTGTTGGACGGACTCAAAGTCCTTCCCCTTTTGTGACATTTCATTATTTACTCTCCTGCGATACACTAGCTCGGCAGTGGGGAGGAAAGCTTGCTTGTTGCACATGACTATTGCTCTTAACCTTCAAAGTCACACTGTGATTAATGTGTCTTATGTCTCTTGTCCATACAAAAACTTAATCTTTACAAATGTCCCCTGGTAATCAGAGTCAACAAAAGAAAGAAGTGCCCGTGTAACTTCCCAAGTTAAACATGTGCTTCTTTTTTTTAAGTAAACTATTTTTTGTCTTTCCTTTTTTTTTATTGAAAAAAGAATTCCTGCTTCCTCCCAGCCTCCCATTTCCCTCCCCTTCCTCCCGCCCCTCCCCCCACTCCTCTCCCCCTCCCTCTCCAGTCTGAAGAGCAGTCAGGGTTCCCTGCCCTGTGGAAAGTCCAGGGTCTTCTCCCCTCCCTCCAGGTCTAGGAAGGTGAACATCCAAACTGGCTAGGCTCCCACAAAGCCAGAACATGAAGTGGGAACAAAACCCCATGCCATTGTCCTTGGCTTCTCATCAGCCCTCATTGTCTGCCATATTCAGAGAGTCAGGTTTTATCCCATGCTTTTTCAGTCACAGTCCAGCTGGCCTTGGTTAGCTCCTAATAGATCAGCCCCAAGGGGAGGATGGGGGGAACTTGGGGAAATGGGATGATTGGGGATAAAACAAGGTTGGATAGAGGAGCAGGGAATCACATAATTTAATTAAGGGAACCACCTTAGGATTGGTAAGAGACATGAACCTAGAGTGGCTCCCAGGTGCCCAGGGCAATGTCCCCAATTAGTTCCTTGGGCAGCTGAGGATAGGGAACCTGAAATGACCCTATCCTATTGCCATACTGATGAATATCTTGCATATCACCATAGAACCTTCATCTAGCGATGGATAGAGATAGAGACAGAGACCCACACTGGAGCATCGGACTAAGCTCCCAAAGTCCCAATGAGGAGCAGAAGGAGAGAGAACATGAGCATGGAAGTCAGGACCACGAGAGGTGCACCCATCTTTTTTTTTTTTTTGAGAAGGATTTTTTTTATTGCTTTATAAATAATACCATTCAAAATTCCACCTCCTCCCCTCCTCCCATTTCCCTCCCACTCCCCCACTCACTCTCCCCTCTCCCCCTCCAGTCCTAAGAGAGGACAGAATATCCTGCCCCATGAGAAGTCCAAGGCCCTCCCCCCTCCATCCAGGTCTAGGAAGGTGAGCATCCAAACAGATTAGGATCCCAAAAAGCCAGTACATGCAGTAGAATCAAATCCCAGTGCCATTATCATTGGCTTCTCAGTCAGCCCCCATTGTCAGCCACATTCAGAGGGTCCAGTTTGATCACATGCTCCATCAGTCCCAGTCGAGCTGGCCTTGCTAAGCTCCCATTGGATCAGTCACATTGTCTCAGTGGGTGGACGAACGCTTCGTGGTCCTGACTTCCTTGCTCATCTTCTTTCTCCTTCTGCTCTTCAACTGTACATTGGAGCTCAGTCCAGTGCTCCAATGTGGGTCTCTCTGTCTCTATCTCCATCCATCGCTGGACAAAGGTTCTATGGTGATATTCAAGATATTCATCAGTGTGGCTATCGGACAAGGCCAGTTCAGGCACCTTCTCCTCTACTGCCCAAGGACCTAGCTGGGGATATCCCCTTGGACACCTGGGAAGCCCTCTAGAGCCAAGTCTCTTGTCAACCCTAAAATGGCTCACTTAATTAAGATTTCTTCTTCCCTGCTCCCATATCCACCCTTCCTCCATCTCAACTATCCCACTCCCCCAAGCTCTCCCCAATCCTCCCCTTCTCCCTTCTCTCTCCCCTAAACGAAAAGTGCTTCTTAATCTTAAAGAAATCAGTCATCAGAGTTTCTTAAATTCAGAATAATGTGTAAAACAGAGCTGCCCTTTAGACGATTTCAGAAGAAAGGTGAAATCATTTGTGAGTAGATAATGAGCTACTCTGTACTTGAGATAATAGAATATTTCTGCTCGAGAAAGGGCCATCAATGTCCCAAAACTGTGAAAAGCATGAATGTCTTGCTAACGCATTTTGATTTGACCATTCACAGAATCGTCCACTTAATTTAGAGATAAAACAGCGAGGGGATAAGTATAAGAAAATTCAGGTATTGTAAAAGAAACAAGCAATGTATCATATATTCTTCTTCAAATATTATGAAGAGTGTTAACTAAATGCAAGCTAGTTACATTTCTTAAGCAAAGGCAGTTATAAAATAAAAAGAACACATTAACTCCTGGCAGCTTTTGTACTACTTTTTTGCTTGTTTTTTTTTTTTTTTTTTTTTTTTTTTTTTTTTTTTTTTTTTTTTTTTGAGACAGGGTTTCTCTGTGTAACAACCCTGGCTGTCCTGAAACTAGCTCTTGTAGATCAGGCTTCCCTTGAACTCACAGAGATCTGCCTGCTTCTGCCTCTTGGGTGCTGGGATTAAAGGTGTGTGTCACCGCTGTACTTCTTTTTAACCCTTTACTATTTGCCTTTTGCTTGTTTAATCCAGTCAGCACTTAGTGAAAGCTTTGAATGATAGCCAGGTTTGCATTATCCTCACTAACAATAGGATTATCATTAATTTCATTTCTCTACTCAGTAAAACATAATATTGTTTAATCGCTATAGAATTGTGCCTTAATTATTAGTCTGCCTAGGAAGATGATATATAATATCCAATAAAGCATGAATAAAAATAATTTCATTTGGATGTATAATATATGTTTGTCTTATGAAGTAGGAGGTATGTTGGTGCTTATCTGGTTGAGGTTGCAAGGTAGGATTGGGGAAATGTTGGTCAATGGCTATAAAAACTTGAGTTAAATAGGAAGAATAAATTCAATAAAGGCATATGATTATTGTAGATCACAAGAAAGTATTATATACATTTGAAAATTGCTCAAATAATAGATTTTAAGTCCTCATCATAAACAAATACAAAAATAATACTGTGAATTATTGCATAGGCTAATTAGTTTAGTTTATCTAATCTAAGTTATTTATTTCAGTATGTGATGTTTTACATAGAAATACAGACAATATTTATTTGTGAATTAAAGTAAACTATAATTTAGCAATCATAAAAACTTGATTTTAACACTCAAATGTATATTCTTGCAAGGCATGGATGTAAAAACTTTGCCTATATTAAATGGCTATTTTGCATAATTGTACAAATTAGTGCCCACTTCTTTAGGCTGAAGACTGAAGCAGAGAATGATACCAACTTGGCAGCAAAACTAACAAAGAACTGAAATTAATTCAATATTTTCCTTGTGAAAAAACTACCAGCTTCTATCATTATTTCAACATCCGAAAATTTTCTGAAAAATGGTTGCAGTATGTTTGTCAGAAAAAGCTAATTTATAAGACAAATCACCATTTACAGTTTGTGATGCTTATTATCTAATATACAAGGGTCAAAATCTGGTACTTCTGGCGTGATAATTTAATTAGAATAGCAGTGCTAAGCATAGGTGCAGTCTCAGCAGAAGCATCTCATACATTACAGCCATTTTGCTTACGCACAGACTCGAGGACTTTAATAAAGTTTCTGCCACCAAAGGTTTCAGACCAGAAGTTTAAATCGATGACTTTGTTTGCCAGCAATTTCAATAATAAGGACACGTTTTCATAAGGTTGCTTGATACAATAAAAGGCGTACGTATTTCTCTCAGCTTTCTTCCTTCTCTTAGTTTTCCCCCATCCTTCCCACCTTTCAGTAACAAATCATTTCACGGAGAAGTTCTTACACATTGCAGAAAATCCTGAATTATCATTATCATCGCCACTGCAATTATAGAGTATCTTTTCTCTGAGACTGTATGTGCTATGCTCAGTGTCATGGAAGTACTTGGTAGTCAATAGGGGAAACTCTCTGGCCCTTTGAAAGTCTCCAGAGATAACAAAGTAGGGGAAAAAAATCCAATACAGAGTACTGATTAAGGACAAAAATAACACTCAAGAAAATATCTCAACGTGATCTCTGGGAATTAAATGGAAATACCTTCAGTAGCATGACTGTTACGGGGGATGGGTAGCTGAAAGTAGGTGACTTCTATAGCATGCAGCAGTTTGAATGAGAAGAGGTTGAAGTTTCCAGTGGCGATCTTGAAAGAGAATCTAAGTGGTAAGTGGAAAACATAATAGTGCACTGTTACTAAAGACTCAGAGGACTTTTAGAATGTCCTGACCCCGAGATAAGAGAGACCAAGGTCATTCTGATCAGAGATGAGGAGGAGATGGAATGTTGTAAAGCTCCCATCAGGTAGATAATCCTGTATTATCAAGGTGAGCCCAACCAGATTACAGGAGCCATAAAAGTAGGCCATTTAAAAAATTTAAAAAATTAACATTTTCTTTTACTTTTTGAGATTATAATGTAATTAAATCATTTTCTCTTTTCTCCCCATCAATGTTTCCACATATCTGTTCCTGCTTTCTTTCAAATCATGCCCCTTTTAAAAAATTTCTAAGCTGTTATATATATATATATATATATATATATATATATATATATGCATATATATATTCTTAAAATCATATGTACAGCTGACTCAGTCTATACAATGACTCAGTCTATGTTCTTGTATGTATATGTTTTCTGGACTGACTCACCAGTCAGGATTGGATAACCAATAGGTAAGCTATTTATTGATGAAGACTATTTTTTCTGCTCTCATAATTATTCAATTGCCCATAGTTCTCTATGTGGTAGGGTCAAGGTATTCTGACCCCTATCCTGACTATCTCTCTCTCTCTCTCTCTCTCTCTCTCTCTCTCTCTCTCTCTCTCTTTCGCGCGTGCGCACACAGACACACACACACATGCACACACACACACAGTGTTACATGCTTGTTACTGTTATCCTTGTTTCAGCTCATGTTTAAGGAGTCACGCTGCTGGGCCTTTGTGGATGCAGCTTCTGACGTTCCTAGGATGCGCAATCTCTGGCTCTTATAATCTTCCTGCCCCCTGTTCTGCACTGATCCCTTAGCCTACGATGTATGGAGTGGCATTGGAGATGTATTCATTGGGACTGGGCTCTATAAAAACTGAATTTTGATCTGTTGCGGGTTTGGGAGAGGTCATTTTGTCGAGCTGGTGAAGTCAGATGCTGTCTAGGAAGTTTTTTTTGTTGTTGTTTTTGTTCAACTTGACACAAGCAAGAGTGATCTGGGAAGAGGAAACTTAATTGCAAAAATGCCTCCATCAGATTGCCTGTAGAGAAGTTTATATGGCATTTATTTTAATAATTCATATAAGGGGGCCCAGTCTACTGGGGGTTGTGGGAGTACTGGGTAATGTAAGAAAGCAGGCTAAGCAATCACTGGGAAGCAAGCCAGTAGGTAGCAATAACTTCCTGCATCCAAGTGACTGTCTTGAGTTCTTGCCCTGACATTTGTTCATTATGGAGTGTTACTCGACAATGTGAGATAAAAATAAACTCCATCCTAAACTGTGTTTTCTCACAGCAATAGAAATCCCAAATAGGATAAACATGGTAAAAGAAAAGATGCCACTTAGAAGAAGGTAGATTCTGAGCGTGAGCAAAACTTGGTGCCTACTGTGAGACTTGTTAGTAAAATCAGGAAGTACCAGAGATTTTTCGAGTAGATAAAAGCTGATAAAAAAAAAAAAGCTTTGAAGAAATAGAGACAGATACAAGGGCCTGACAAACTCTCTTAGAATCATTCTGGAAAAGCTAGTTCAAGCTCTCTCTGCAAACTAATCAGTCTTTTGGGTGACCTGGGCCAGAGGAAGTCAGCTATGACGTATCGTCCCAGACAATAATAAACGGTTATCTTTTAATCTGCTAACTTTGAGATGATCTGTTATGACAATAGAAAGACGGTGACCATCAGAAATCATAATGCAAAGGTGGCATGGGATTTTAATATAACTCCGTGGAATTCACTTTGCTAAAGATTTGACAAGCATTTAATCTGATTATTATTATATGCAGTTTCATGTGTGTTTATAGATGAATTTTAGTAAATTTCATCCTCAATTACCATCTTCCATTCCTATTCCAACACCAACTGGTTTCTCTTTTAGTTTAAAGTAAACCACACAGCTTTAGTTTGGTTAGTCTATTTTAAAAAAATCTTTTCAACCCAAACCACTTAATCTCAAAGCCTTCCTTCCTTACCTAGGAATTAGACCTTGGGCAATAATTCCAGTGCTATGTAAATTCATTGCTCTGGTTTAAGAAGACCAAAGATGGTAACAGAAAGATTTTCATTTTGACTTTGGAGTTGCAACGAAGAGAGATGAATTTCTTGAACACTGGACATGGCAAACAGAATCATGAAGTGACGTGAGTATGAAGAGGAAAGAGCAGAACAGAAATCTACACAGGTGAAAGTCGTCAGATATTGTTGCTATGAAGATTTAAAAAGTGTATTTTTAATGTTTCAAATAGATAGCTTTCATGTTTCTGTTACTCTTGAGCAATCCTCATGGATGGAGTCTCAGAATGGAAAATTCCCCCTGCTAACTTAAAGGAGTTTTGGAGAGGTTTTGTTACTTTCATTCATCCAACAACAACAACAGCAAAAACATTCTTTATAAAGCGAGTAGCATTTGTGCACTTTTAAAGCAATAGGCATGCCTCCATTAAAGTAGACTAAACTAAGGTAATAAAGAGGACCCTCAAGTTCACCAGCCGTGCTCTCAATGGGTTTTCCGAATTGAGTGTCTTCCAATTAGTTGCTCATCACCTATTTCTCTTTGTCACTCAACTCAGCCTGCACTTAAAACAAATAGAGGTGAAATGCCTGCTTAGAGAGCCTCAGTCCTCAAGTGGCACTTACTACTCCTCTGTTCGTGTTTTGGCAAGAGCAGGTCAGATGGCTACAATTAACTGTAAGAAGGACCGAGAGACGCGGTCTAGTCAAAACCCTCGAAGAAGTCAAAGTAATTGGGATGATTAGCTAGAAGCCTCTGCCAACAGATGTTCCCTAATTTGTTCAATGTAAGACAGCTGATATGAACAGAGGTGGGGATTGAAACATAGATCTGTGACTCGGGAAGTTAAGATTTTAAACATTTTTTTTATCCAGTACTGCATTTTTGTTTTACCAGATGGTTTGCATTTGTATAATTAGTTGACTTAAAGTTCCACTAAACCTATTAAATTTCCAGCTCACAGGTTCTCTTCTTGTTGATTTGTTTTTAATTTAGATAAGACCCAAGAGAAACTCAGTACTCAACTGGTTTTGGAGAGGGTCAGTATAACTTACGGAGAAGCAGCTGATGCCTAAATTAGGCTACTGACTACAGAGCTCAGCTGTGTGAGCGCATGCTAAATTATTTCATTACAAATGGTAGCCAAAACATTGATACTCAATACCCTTCTTTCTATCAGGACTTCTGAGATCTCAGTGCTGGGAAGTGATCTATTTTTATTCTGGCAGTAGGAAGCAAGGAAGTAGAAGACAATGAACTCAAATATGAAAAGTCTGGAAAAATTTTATCTTGCTTGATTTTCGTCTTGACATTTTTTTTCAGAAGCTTCTGTGGGTTAGATATAGTTTGAATAAGTCCTTTCCTAAGAGCTCACAGGTTCAATTGTAATATTCTCTGTGATGTTAAGAGAGTGGCATGTAATTCAAGTAAAGTGATTACAGATAGAGCCTTTGGGGGGATGGCTGGTGTAGGAGAGGTTAGTATACGCACTGTGATTGAATTCGGTGACTTTATAGGAACAGGATGCCAGAATAGGCACAAAGGCCCTGTTCTTTTTCTCTTCCAGGGTGAATTTTACTCTGGCATAGGGCTTCAACAACAAGCAAGCCATAATCAAGATAGTGCCATTTAACATTCAACCACAACTATAGTAAATATACCTATGTTTTTATAAAGTTACCTAGACTTGGTGTCTTGCAGAATGGGTTAATACAGGATTAATTCTAACTGGACAGCTGATATTACTGAGATCTATGATTGAAACTTTTGTTATTGGGCTCAAGTTGGACATTTAGTGAGAACAGGGGCAGCGATCACGGTGGTCTATTTGAAAAAAAAAAAGAAGCTTAATTGTACAGACAGATATCCTGGTTCTGGGAGAATCCAAGATCCCGCATTCTGCAAGTCACCAGCATTTCATTTTTGTTGATCATGATGTTTTGGAATAAAGAATTGAAGACAGAATGGAGGAACCATGAGTGATGTGGGTAGGTGCTCTGCAGCTGGTTCATGCTTGTTTAAGTTTGACTCTGTTTTCAGTAATGTTGTGCTAGTAGGTCATCTTCTGGCGACCGTCTGAACAGATATCTATCAATTTCTATTGCTACTTTCACTAACCAAGATCTAGTGGTAGCTTTGAAGAATATAGCATAGAAGCCCTTCAAAAGCAAACAAGTCTCAGTTAGCATGTTACTAGAATAAGAAACGACACACAACGTGATCATTTCTTACAATCACCATGGAGTAATGATGCCGCAATGTATAAGTTATAGAATTGTGGGTAGTATGTGGAGAGAGACTCTCTAGAGCTCTCAGAGTATATGCTATTCAGTTTTCCTGAGTTAACAATGTTTAATGTTAACTTCTCTATTATGTACTGAAAGAGATGGGAGTAAGTCAGTCCACCTACAGAAATGATGGGAAGACATGAAACAGTTATGAGTGTGTGATTTGTAGACCCTCTATTGGCCTCAGTGGCACCCTCAGAGCATCATCCCTTATTTCTCAACTCCCAGCAGCAGATAAAACTCACTACGTAAAACTCCAAACTAAATATCAGAAAGAATGACAGAAGTAGCAGTCAGAAGCTCTCAGAAGGGAGTTCATGCAGAAGGACTAGGGGTCCTCACATTGGCAATGACTTAGGAGTGCAGTACATATGAGAGAAAATTGATTGGATAAAACACAGCATGGAAAAAAAACAGAGGCAATAGTTTCTTTAGCCATAAATATGTCAGCCTGGCATGGTGGCACATGCCTTTATTCCCAGCACTTGTCAGACAGAGTCAGGCAGGATTTTAATGAATTCAAGGTGATTCTGGTCTACATAACAATACTTGGTCATCCAGGGCTACATAGTAAAACCTTGTCTCAATTAAAATAAAATAAAAACTTTATTAATTGAGGTAAATCATTTTTGGAAGCAACATGGAGAAGTAGAACATATCCTTGCCAGTTTCTGTATCAGGCACATATCTGGAGTTTCCCTTCTGGAAGGAAGGAAGAAGATATTGCAGACAAAATCATCAGGGAATCTCATTGCCAGCAGAGAATCTGACTACAGTATCAGACTGGGAACCATATAAGCTCTGAGCCTGGTGTCTGAGTGGATTATGTACAGCATCAGCGTATGAAAGCACCAAACATAAGGAAGCCAAGGCAAGCTAAAGCATACAGAAACAAGTTCAGGATGCCAATGAGGATGTACGTGTCCTTAAGTGGGCTGTGTATTAAGCAAAAGGCAAAGGACAGTGATGGTTCCATTTGTCATCATTTCCTTGAATCTAGAGAAAGAAACTATCTTTACAAAGCTGCAAATCTATGGAATCTAGTAACAAGTTCAAATGCTTTTGAATTAGTATCAACTTCAAGCTTTCCCAAGTGATTTTTTTTCTGTCTATTATAATACAATTGACACTTTCTCCTCAACTGCCTTTAGTTATTACAATTTACCAAGTTAAGAGAGGAAAGATGTTTAAAGTAGCTGTTAAAAAAATTAAGTTCTTAGACTCATACATGGTAATGATCCTAGTCATGATTCCAACCCTGGTTTGTAAGCGTAGATGTAACTGACCAGACAGAAGTTTCTAGAACATCATCACAAGCTCTCAGAGTCCCGAGGAGATCCTTGAGGGAGGTATAGACTACCTTGATCAATTGTCATGGTCCTGAGGAGTGCAACAGCAGAGGCACAGGGAGGATGCTGTGGTCGTAGCAGAAAATGTTCTTTGCAAAGAATGGGGTATGTTTCCTAGTACGCTCTTTGTTTTCTTTGATTCTGTCAAATGCTTTTCTCACATTTTCTTCTTCTTTCCCTAATTTCACTAAAGCTCTGAAACTTATCCATACAGAGGTCCTGGTGTCATTCAGCTGGAACTTCCTTAATGGGTAACAGCAGCCCTTGGATCCGTAGATTGATCTTACCACACTTCTATGCCCAGGCTTGGAAAGAGTTCAGGAGGTTTACATGCCAGTTGCTAGGAATCTTGACATTATGTTTAAACGCAGGCTTAATGCTATCAGCAGCAGGCAGACATCCAATACTCAATGCTTTTCTTTATTACACTCTGTGACTAATGCAGAGAGGTACGGCAGACTGGCTAGCTTTTATCTTCTGGCTCTCTCTCATCAGGAGCAGAAGCTTGAGTATTCTCTATAGAAAATCCAAGACATTTAATTTGAGATGCCCCCACCCCAATATATAGATAGTGAAAGAAAAAAAGCCTCCAAAATTTAATGGCTCCTCCTTCTATGGTGAATAGAGAATAGAAGAGAATGAATTTAGAAAATTTCTGAAAGTGATCTAGGAATATAAAAGTTTAATGTTTGAAACCAAAACATTGAATAGCATATATATTAATTACAACTTGGTAGCAGTGCTTCCATGTTTACAGCTTAATGTGTACATGAACACCACTTAAGTAAATAAACATGTCATTTCCTGAATTCATAAGCATTTGACTTTCATTGGAAACCAGTGGCCCATGGTGGACTTCAGTTTTTTTTAAGTGGTTTTTTTAATTAAATATGCATAAATTCTCCCCTTCCCGGTCTGCCCACAGAGTCTTCTTCCCTCGCAAATTGATGGCCTCTCTTTGATTATTATTGTTAAATGTCTATAAATATTTAACATATTATGTGTGTGTGTGTGTGAATCAACCTGCCAAGTCCACTTGATGTGTTTTTGTGTATATGATTTTAGTCCTGACCACTTTGTATTAGATAAGCAATTAGGTGAAGCTAGATCTCGCTCTCTCAGCAGTTTGTAGTTCTTTGTCTAGAAGGACACCATAAGATTCATTGCTATTGTGTTAGCATGTTTATTGATACTCTCATTATTTGGCATCTGTGCTATTGGTATATCATAGGTATAGCTTGCTTGACATTTCTAAGCAACATAATCGCACATATTTCTCTGTGCTCCCGTTCCTCTCACTCAGACTGTCTTTACACCCCCATTATCATGATCTCACGATTTTACATACAGGAGTTCTGATCTTTCATTTATCTATCTATCCATCTATCAATCTAGCATTTGTTATCAGTTGTGTCCTTAATATTTACCATTCTGACTGGCGTAAGATAAAATTTCAAAGATGTTTTAGTTTGCATTCCACTAATTTCTAGAGACAATGATCATTTTGTTGTCTTCTTTTAAGGACTTTCTATTCTGGTATCTGGCTAATTTTTAATGAGTACTCTGTTTGTTTTATTGCCTCATTACTTGTTGAGTTCTTACATTTTCTGGATATTAAAATTCTGTCAGATATACAGGAGACAAAGGTTCTCTTTCATTCTGTGATTGCTTTAGCTGTACAGGGCATTTTAGTTATATAAAGTCCCACTTGCTGGCTTTAATTCTTGAGCAAATGGAATCCTATTCTGCAAGTCCCTTGTAGCCTGTAGGGTACTGTCTGTTCCCTTCTAGCAGTTTTAGGTCTCACATTTATGTCTTTGATCTAATTGGAGTTATTTATTTATTACAAGCTGATAGACACTGATCTAACTCATTCATTTGCCTCTGAATATCTAGTTTGCCAGCACCATTTACTGAAGATAATTTATTTTTCCCAGTGTATTGTTTAGACAGGATACAATTTTAATTAAACTAAGATAAATTCCAACCATCTGTCATCTTTCCATCTAAAAAAATAGAAAACAGTAGAGACAAACAAGGCACAGTTTCCCCATACTTGTGACATGGTGCCACATAGAAAACAAACAAGCAAAGCCCAAACAAAACTTTAATGAAAACGTTAAACAAATGGTTTAAACACAAAGTCACAGGTATTCATGTTTGGGTCTTCAATTTTGTTCCGTCAGTCTATTTGTCTGTTTTTGTGACAGCACCATATTCTTTTTATGACTGTGGTTCTGTATTATATCGTGAGATCTAGGTTGGTAATTCCTCCAGCTTTGTTCTTTTTTTCTAAGAATTCGTTTGAGCTATCAGGGGTCTTTTGTTATTCTGTATGAATTTTAGAAGAGGCTTGACTTTAATTTCTATGAAGAATGAGATGGGAATTTTGATGAGGATTTCATTAAATCTATTTATAGCTTTGGTAAAATGGTCGCCAGCAGTCTATGAGCATAAGATCTCTTTCTGTTTTCTAGTATGTGCCTCTTTTTTCCCCAAAGTTTTAAGATTTTCATTGTAAAGGTTCTTCACATTCTTGATTAGGTGTAATTCTAAAATTTTCTTTATGGCTTTTGTGAATTATAGTGTCTATATTTCACAGATACACCAGTTCCAAAGGGTTGGACATACCATTCCACAGATACTCGCTCAGCCATGATTGTTGTTTTTCTATTCACAATTTCTAGAATATGAATATAACCTGAAATCCTCCAACCAATGAATAGATAATCATGTAAACTAGAAGAGTATTCAAGCATATAGAAAAATAAAGTCATGATCTTAGTAGACAAATAGAAGGAACTAAATTGATCACAGTGACTGAGGTCATCTAGACCCAGGGGACAAATATTTCATGTTTTGTCATCTGGGGCTCCTAGCTTGAAATCTTCATATAAGAATACATCCCTGGTATAACTGCAGAAACCCAGAAAGTAAAAGAGAACAATTGCAGAGGTTTTGATTGGAGAGCAATATAGAGGAGGAATAGCAGGGTACAAGAGATCTTAGGGAGAAAATAGAAATAAGTTAGGGTGTTCTTTTTAGGGAAGTAGACAATGACAAAAACACAAGGAGAAGATGATAAAATAGCATTAAGAATGTATGAAAAACTTATAAGGAGCCATACTATTTATTATCCAACTCAAAATACCTATAATTCATGAAAAGCAGTATATATATATGTAAGTCAATATATACATACACATATTTATTTTAATTGCTCTTTCAAAGAGTCAAAGACCATCTAACAAACATCCCAACAGCAAACATGAGAAATCTTGTTTTAGTTTTTGGTCAGGGTTGTCCAAGAGAACCCCGAAATATTATAGGCCAGGGCTATTGCACTTGTTCGCTCCTCAGAGGTGAAAAGTCAGTCCCTTTTGCTGAAGGCTTTTTACACATCAGACAGAGGTCACAGAGGCTGCAAGGCGGAAGTAATGTGAAAGCCTTCTCCTCAATGACTAGTTCTCTTGGTACCAGAAGGTACCAGGCAAGCTTCCAAAGGAGGAAAAATAAACAATAATCTTATACATCTATAATGCCTGTGTAAAACAATAAAGACTACCATAAGGTACCAGGCAAGTTTCCAAAAGAGAAAAATAAGCAATAGTCCTATACAGCTATAATGCCTGTGTACAACAGTAAAGACCACCATAGCATGCTAACCATAAGGGTGCTATAATTCATGTATACCATGGAAGTAATCAGCAGCTCCCTAATTTTATTTAAAGCTCTCTTAAGGAGAAGGAAATCATCCCTGGTAAAGAAAACATACCAAGCTACTGATGGCTAATGATATTATTGATATTGGAGAACTTACAATAGCTACTTTACTAAATCGGCATAATCTGTAACTTCATTCTAAATGTTGGTCTTTATACCCACAGACAAGTGTGGTTTTTGTCCCTTCTCAAGGAAACGTTTCTTTGCTACAGACAGAGAGTATTATAGAAAAACAGAACCAACCAAGTTACAATCTTAGGGAAAGTAAGGATAGCTGATCTGCCTACAATATAACTTCTGTACCTGAGTATCAACAATAATTGTGGAAGAGAGGTGGAAAGGTTCTAAGAGCCAGAGTGTCTCCTAGGAATGTCAAAAGCCTACTGACTCCATTAGCAAGATGTACTTCACAGTTTGTTCTCAAGATGGTTAAAAACAACTTAGTAGCATGAACCATGGATGAGAGTTTTAATGGGGCTTTCTCTGTAGGCTTCTAGAGCCATGTTGACTTCAGGTAGCTTCTTAAACTGTGTTTAAAGACTTGAAGATTTCAGAGTCATCAAGTCTCAACAACTTCAGGCATCTACAGTCGTGATGGATGCCACAGACGGCATATAGTTTATCATCTTCCTCTAGCAGTCCTTGTTGGTTTTCAGCTGATCCCAGTTTTAGGGGAATGGAGTAATAGAGACAAGGTGTTTTGATCCCATCTTTATTTGGCTATGCTATTTCTGTGTTCCATAGGGTACTAGCTTCTCCCTTGCTCATCTCTAGTACTCTATTTTAGTGAGTCTGCTTAAGACATAGTTAAGTATTTAAACTTTTATGTTTTAGTTTCACAGAGATGAGTTTTTGGAGATAAGTATCTTGCTAAAGTTCCCATAAATTCACCATTAATCCAGATGAACTTATTATAGACAAATTTGTTGTAAGAATTCATTCAATCAATAGATTTTGGGGTACTGGCCCTTTGGGAATGGTCGGAGGTGATACTTGTGGACTGATAAGCACAAAGAAGAGTGCTTGTTCTCTTGGGATATCTGAGCAGAATCCGGCTTGTGCTGTTTTTCCCATCTCCCTGGGGCAGAGCGGCGGGACATGGCTATGCCTTCATCAGGTAGGTTCCTGTTAATTATACTAGTTTCATTCAGAGAGTGAGGTTTGATTTTTACTTGCAAGTTAGAATTGTTGCTTCTCAAGTGGATCATAATAGGAGGACATATGAGCTCTGAAGATTGATATACAAATAAACTTAAGCAATTAATTAGTATATAATTATTGTCAAGTCAATATTGTTGTTCAGAAACAAATGACTAGATAATAAACATTAGTTTTGATATTCATTATTTTAATTAATGAGATTCATAAAGCACTTTGTTTGCCTTTATTTGACAAGGTCACTTGTATTGTTGTCAAATGAAATGCAAATATATAGCAAATAAATAACAATGATAGAAGAATGATTGACACTCAGATTGTCAGTCATACAAATACATTTGTCCATTTAATATAAACCATAAAGGTCTTTTATTTATAGGATCCTAACTAAACTATTAAATACTGCTTTGGGACTGAGCTATAAATGAGTGAACACTGTCACTTCTCAATGTTCACGTTGTATTTGCCTATTATTGCTGAATTTGTATTTATATATATTTTTGAATCATATTTTCTGTGATGATATGAACACAAGCAACTTTCACAGACTTAATATGTCATGATGAGACTGGAAATGTTCAACACTGTCTGACAAATTTGAGATCGAACAGAAACAAACATAACCTGTTTCTCTGTGTTAATACAGAATATATGCAGATTTTGCCTACTTTCATTATAATGAGCAATTGTTTCTAAATTAGTTGACCATAAACAAATTCCAATTATTTTCTTAAGGACTTGCCTGTTTTTTGTATAATTACTTTTTTTACTTGATGTCCCATACATAATAATCTAAAAAAAGGATTCAACAGTAGATGGGTATATATAGGAATGCCTATCTACAGTACCACCAGTGGGAACTTCTGGCTCTTTCAATATTTCGTCCTCCTCTTTTGCATAGACAACTGAGTCTAGAAAAGAGGACTCCCAAATAGAAATGAGTGTTCTGAAGTCTCTCACCCTCTGCACATTTTTCAGTTGTGGGTCAGCTAGTTCCCATCTACTACATAAGAATTTTCTCTAATGAAGGCTGAACTAATCATGGATTTATGCATGAAGCAGAATGCCATTATGTTTCATTTTATTGCTCTGTTGCTTTAGTAGAATAACGTTTGTAGGTTTTCCTCTAGCATGGATCCTATCTAGTCTAGCAAGTGTTCTTGGCCATTTTAATACTATCACATATGCGTTCTATCTAATGGAGTTCCATTTAAGGGGTTCTAGCTAATGGAGCGGGGCCTTAAATTCAATCAGAAAATGAATGGTTACTCCTATAACATTTATCCCACTGTTGCATCAGTAAGTTGTAAAAGTTGTAGGATTTTTAACTGCAAGATATTGATGATTTCCTTTCTCCTTTGGTCGTATCGAGTTCCTTTCAGTACCATGAACTTCATTTCATTGAGGGTAAGTCTTCTAGTTTAGCACCAGCTGTACTTCTCCATGCTCAGAGACTAAGTGTTATCTTTAGCAATAGGACTTTACCATCATGTTGTGGAGAGTAACCAAAACCTTGGCAATAGCTTATATGATTTGGGGGTTAGTTAATATTTCATAAGTTATGCTTTTATAATCAATAGCATAAAGAAATACTTCAAAGTTTCAGCTTACCTAAATGATATCATCTTGCAGAGCTATAGTCAGGAGTCATAATCAAAATATTAATGGTGATACACTCAAACAGGCAGTGATCCAGTCACCCGAAAGTTCCTTTCTATCAATACAGTCATTTCCATCTTGCTCATGCCTATACATGAACTTTAATCAATCTGTTTCACATAATTTTGTCAGTTTGATAATGTATATCTGATACACAAAGTATTGGCTATTGGTTTTACATTCCTCATACCTCAGTAAAAACTTTTTCATGTTTTTACACACACACACACACACCATTTATTTTAGTTTATTGTTAAGTGTTTCATGGTGTTGAATTTATAACTGTTTCTTTAATAATCTATCTGTTCAGAACACATCTTATCAGCCAATAATTGTATTCTTACTGGCTTATTTGCTACCTGTAGCTTCTCTTTATTCTAACTTCTTCTGTGTCTCTTCTCTGAATTATTATTTTTTCTCTGTTAAATACATGTTTCAGACCCTCTCTTCATTTGCTTGTGCATCATATATCTTCTTTGATGGGGTGTTTCTCCGGGTCTTTTGTGCATTTTAAACAAGCCCCTGCCTAAGTTATTTTTGTATTCCTGTGATTAGACACCATGACCAAGACAACTTGTAGAAGAGAGAGTGTATTTGCGACTTATAGTTTCAGGTGCTTAGAGTCCATGAGCATCATGGCAGAGGGACAGGGAGCAGGCAGATGGGCATGACACTGGAACAGTAGCTGTGAGCTCTCATCTTGAGACATAATCAGGGGATACAGAGGGACACTGAGAATGACATGGGCTTTGAAACCTCAATGCCTGCCTGCAGTGACATCTGTCTTCCAACAAGGCCACACTTCCTAATCCTTTCTAAGCATTTCTCTTAACTGGGGACCAAGTATATAAATATATGGGGTTTTGGGTGGCCTTCTTATTCAACCAGCACATCTTCATTGTGTTCATGGTCTTTAAGAGTTATTTTATATGCTTTCTAAACGATACTTCACCAGAAGTTTTTCAGATTGGGTTCTTGATTTTTTTCTTATATTATCATCTTGGTCTCTATATTTCACACTTGGTTCTCTGATCACCAAAATAATATTTGCAGTATACAGATGATATATACCCAATTTTTGTATGGTAATGTCTATTTTTTTCTAGTCTGACTCCTGTAAGGATAATTTATACTTTAATTGTTTTTCCTCCTTTTTAAGGATAAACTGACTATATTTATGCTATTCTATTCTGTGACCATCTATTCTCTTCCATTGACCCATGAATCTATTATTTTTTTTCCAAATACAGTGTTTTGATGTCAGCTTGTGGATATTCTCAAGTGTTGATAGGATTTATCCTCTAACATTGTTCTGAAATTTTATCTAAGCTAGTCTTGATTTTTTTAGAACTAATATTGACAAAATAAATTGAAATTTTGATTGAGATCACATTAAAATAAAGATTGTGTTGGGAAAATTGTCATGCTGACAATCTTGTTTCTTCTTATTCATAAATCTGTTATAGTTTTCCAGTTATTTTCTCTTGATGTATCTGGGTTTCATAGTCCTCTTCATTTGTTCTCATACGTGTGCCTTTAGATTTACACTTAGTTATTTTATTTTTGGCAGGTAAATTAGCATTGTATGCGAATAGTGTTTGGAATGTAAAATTCTACTAATTAATTGCTGCTATATAGGCAAACAATAGACATCCATGTAATAACCTTTTGTCTCTCTGACAACCTCACTATAATTAATTCTTTATTAGTTTCAGGAATTAATTTACTTCCAGTTTTTTTTCTGTTTCTTTCTCATTATTTTCATGATAATCTTGTCACAGGTAAAGAAATATAGTTTTATTGCCCTTTTCTCTGCCAGTATAGTTTCTACTTTCTTTCTTTTTATCTTACTGAATTAGCCAGGGCTTCTAATACAGTGTTGGAAAGTAGCAATAATTGCTTGCATACTTAACCTCAGCTTTGATTTTGGGGAGGGTGTTTCCAGTGCAGTATGATGTTATGGGTATTTAGTATCATTCTACAAATTTAACTAAAAACTCTTCTCTTCATATGACTATTATTAGCTAAGATCTGTATACCACCTTTGTTATACTTTGTGTATCTCAATAACCACCCACCCCTTTTATTTTATTGGCATTGACTGACCTCACTCACATTAACAAGGGGGGAAAGTAATTGCTTCAAGGTAGAGCTGGGAATGAAGACTCCTTACTCAGTCTCTGTTGACACCAAAGGTGATACCTCCACACAACATCAATCTGATGACAATGGGAACTTTGGTTATTGAGCCTCTGGTGGTGACCAGTGACATCCCTTTAAAGAGATTTGCTACTACTTAAAACAATGGGCTTCCTTGACCTTTTTGGAAACTCCAGGCAGTGATGTAGACTTGAATACATTATTACTTCCTTGCTAGACTATAGATCCAGATACTGCTTAGACTGTGCATGAATACATGGCTGTATGTTATTTCCCCTGTGTTTTTAAGATTAATGGTAATGGTGTAAATATTTTATATTTTGTCTGCTTCTTCCCTGATCCTGTCACAGTTTTTACTCCCCACAACCTATGTGTGTGTGTGTGTGTGTGCGTGTGTGTGTGTGTGCGCGTGCGTATGTGCGTATGTGTCTGTGTATAGGTATCTTAATATTTGGTGTCCCATGTTTATAAAACACTATTCCCTAAATTCAACTGTTTTGTTGAGCATGTCTGTTCCTATGTAGGTACACATTTGAGTGGAGCTCAGAGGTTAAGTTCAGGTGGTGTTCCTCAGGCACGCCTCCCTCTTTCCAGAGTCCCTGCCTGGAGCTGAGTAGCAAGGGTAGCCAGCCAGAGAACACCCCCGCCCAGGGATCTGCCTATTTCTGCTACCCTGGAGCAGGGATTACAAATGCACAAATTTGGCCTATATTTGAATTTAATTTTAAGTGGAAAGATAAATCCGGTACTTCATAATATAAATTTCCCAGCAGTATAAATCCTATCTTATTTTTCATAAAAACAGTCTCTGGCATACTTGCTCTTGCTGCGGGTTACTAGCTTTTGCAGCTCCAAGTTATTTATGTTATATGCAGGACAAAGGAAAACCCAGGAACTCAGCACCATATCATTTCTTCAGCCATTAATTCCCCTGCCAGTCTCCCTTCCCTTTCTACTTTTGACCTCTTTTTATTTGTATTACATTTGTAGTATGGAGAAATTTTGGTTGCCCCTATCAAAAGGAATGGGAAAAGGTATTTCACCACCTTTCCGGAAGTAGAAGCACACACGGTCTTTCTATAAACTATGGTTACATAATGCGTTTTTATCAACTCAGTATTTCCCATAATCTCCACATCGTTGTTTCAGAACAGACATGATACATTACAGCAACTTCTTTGTGTGCTGGTGTTTTATGCTCTTAAATTCTTTCTTGAACTTTATTCTGGAGCATGACTGAGTTACCTGGAAATTTGCTCAAGTCGTTTAGATCCTGCTCCTGAGATTTATGAGGTAGAACCTAAACCGTGGTCATTCTGAGACTAACCCTTTTTTCCACGCTACCAGGATGAAATCTTTACAAGTCCTCTATCTACCCAGTGTCCTATGAATCAGAGGTTTTCCATTCTGTCTGAGGGAACCTGTCTGTTCCCATTCCTGTGTGCTTTGAGTAATATTTCCTCTAATCCTTGTGGCTAGCTCCTTCCTGGATTTGAGTCATTTCCTTATACATACACGGCTCGGTACTTTTCTGAATTCTCCAATGGAGTTCTGCAGCCTCTGGGTTTCTCATTCTGTGTGGGTATTTGCTAACCAGTACTCTGACCTGTGGATTCTCACCTCTTTGGGCTTTTTGGCTTTCAATTCCACATCCTCAGCTTAGCAAAACTTTTGGACTCCAGCTGTAATCTCTCTCTCTCTCTCTGGGAGGCAGTTGACAGTCTCCAGCTACAATTCCAGGCTCTGAGAAGTCACTGTCCTTTGTTGATTTTAGCCAGTGTCTTCACAGTTATAGTATCCATTATTTTGCTTTATTTTGTGTGGTTTTAAATGGGAGATGTCTAGAAACTTTGAAGTATATTCTAGCACTTAGATTTTTTTTTTAAAAAAGGAATGCAGTTGTAGATGTAATAATCAACACTGCTCTTTACTGAAGAGCCCAAACAAATACGCATTTTCAGCTTTAGCTTTTAAATTGTTCTATTCATAAAAGGCACTACAGTGCTGTCTTTACTTCAGAATATGCCAGAGAACATCAAAGACGTGGTCTAGAATACAGTGAGTATTAAATTAGTAGTGACTGTTATTATATATTTGATTTTTGTTTATAGAGCATCACGTAGATTGCCATTCCTTATGGTACTGAGTCCTTGTTGTCTTTGAGAGATGAATTCAAACTAGCTTTGAACCCACTATATTCCTCAGGTTAACTATCAACTCAGGATCGATTCTCTTGCCTCCACCTCCCTATCATCTTCTGTATTTGTTCCTTACGTGGAACAGCTAGTGTCTGGTAGGTAAGGTATTGGCAACTAAGGGAACGATTTGCAACTCGTGTAACTAGTGATTTCTCTGTGAAGCTCACTTTGCTGAGTAGGGGACATTGTAATTACTCAGCCACAGATAAGGCTGCACTTCCGGGTTCTAAAGACAGGCACATATGGGCGGACCCTTGGGAACAAAGGGCCCAGCGTGACCCACGTGCGTGCAAGCGTGGTTACCTCCATGCGTGACTCAATTAAAACCCTTGAGCGCATGCGTGGGTCATTTGTGTCATCAGCATGCGACATAGGCAGCTTTTAAAAGCTGGACACGCCATTTTGCTCGCTCTCTCTACACACAATTTCTCAGGCATGTGCACACCCCTCCTCCAATAAACTCCTGAGTGGGTTTGCTTGCGTCTCATGTTTCTTCTCACTCGCATCAGATCATTACAGACATGAGGACGTACAGAGGAGATAATGGTTCTCCAAAGAGGTCATACTGCTGTGGAGAGCGCTCTTCCTGGGGGAACTTACAGCATGCAAGGGCAACACTGGGTAGAAACACTGAAGATGGAGTATATCACTTTTTAGGAATGCACCCTAAGTCCTTACAGTATAATTCTGAGAAAGCTGAGGACTCTTGGATGGTGGATACAGAAAGCATCTCATTTTCTGTGACAAGGAAAACGATTATTGAGGCAATGAATAGTCATTATAAATTTAGGAAAATAATGTGATTCTTTCCAGTTAAACTTTAGGAAAAGTTATCTCAAGATTGACAGGTAGGTTGAAAAGAGCGTTATCAAACAGAAAAATCTTACAATGCGACGCTGTAGTTTGTGAATAATTGGATCACACTGAATATTTTGTAGCTTAGATAAAGGGAAGCTTTTTTTTTTAATTTCCAGCAAAACTGAACCATGGAAACTTTTGCTTGTTTCACTGAGTTGAAGTCAAAGTTTTTCTCTCTTCACAGAGTCTAGCTAATGCAGAAAAGCACAGTCTAGCCAAAGGGTAATTATTTAATTATTTCAAGTACAATAACTATATCTCAGTAAGTGTATCTTAGGAGAAACGTAGATTGTTGGTGAAAGCACATTTCTAAATGTAACCTTGAGCAGAAGGATGCATCAGTAGTAAAGGCTACCATGGCTTTATTGTTATTTATTTTTATTTTTACTGTTCACAGATCTCTTTGGGCATACCTACAATGTTAAGTATACTGGTAGCTGCTGATATAAAACTCAGAAGTATGAGATGCGCCCATAAAATCAAAAATGACAAAATAATAGGACTGGAGGCGTCTCTCCAGCAGTTAGGAGCATTTGTTACTTCTGCAGAGGAACTTATATAATATCCAGCACTCACAACTGCATATAACTCTTGTTTTGTGGGATATCACACCCTCATTTGACCTCAAAGTGTGCCTGTATGCACATACACTTCATCATCCCACACCCCATTAAAAAGAAAATAAACCTTTAAATAAAAGTCATACCAAGTGCCAGACTTTGTTGACTCCCCATGTGAGGCCTCATCCTCTCTGAGGAGTAGAAGGGGAGCATTGAGGGGGAAGATGGGGGAGGGAGTGTGAATTGGGGTTGGTTTGTAAGATGAGAAAAGATTGTTTTTAAAAAATTAAAAAGAAGCCTTTAAAAATCATATCACTATTAACAATATAAAAGTAACTCTAAGACATATTGTTTAGAAAATAATATTTGATTGAGATATTTAATGTTCCCACATCAAAGTTTTTTCATAATTTAATTATGATCGGCATATAATGATAATATGTATGGAAAAGGGTACAAGGTGGGGTTTTCTAAGACTCATAGAGCATACCTTGATCAGAATGCACCCACTTCTCTTCTAACACTTACCTTACCAGCTTTTATTAGTCATGATCATCATTCAAGCCAGTATTTCTACTTCCCAATGTGAGAGAACATGCAGTATGTGTATTTCTGCAACTGGCTTATATCATTTCATCAGTATAACCATTGTGCTATAAATTACAGGGTTTCATTTTTTGCCTGCATAATAAATTATTCATGTGTGTATTTAAATGTTTGTATACATATTCATGGATCACATTTTCTTTATGTAGTTATCTGTTATTGACATCTAGTCCAGGAGGGTACTGACAGGTTTCTCATAGCACTCAATACTATATATTAGGTATAGCCATACATTGATAATATAATACTATTGAAGGGCTAAAATAATCTTTACTTCTGAGTTCCCTGTGAGCATTGCTGTTGAGCATTGTGTGATAACTTTTTCCAATGAGGCTCAGTGATAGAATAGAGATAGGATCACTTGATTTAAAATGACTGAGTACTAAAACAATCAATCAAACAAAGATAGCCCTTCAAACAAAAATCAAACACAAACAAGGAAATAAAGAGACGTGTGTATTGTTAGTGAGAATCTAAATTAGCATTTCCCTGATGGAAAACAGAATGGGTATTTCCAAAGAAACTGATAAAAGGCCATTATGAACAGTTGTGACAAAATTTGGGTTATAAATACCAAATCTAAATATGACCTTGTCTCTTTAAAATATTTAAAAGCGGTTTCTATTTCAATATAAGAGCAGTCCTTTTTTTTAAAACAAAATCTCACTTTAGATATAAATAAAGAGGTTATGGAAAATGAAAAAGCCAACTCCAATTGCACTGTGATGAAACAACATCCCAAATTATACTTTAATTTTGTTCAAAGATCATTTTGCTTTTATATTCCTATAGTTAATTCAAGTAGATCTGAGTAATATTTTTTGTGGTAGTTGTGTTTTGAAATTTTCTATTCTTAAATTGACATAAAATTTTGTACTTTTTTGTGGCTATATTGTTACGTTACCCAATATGGGTGTAGAAAATCTAATGATCGAATTAGGGAATTAACATCCCACCTCCAAAGACACTTAAGGGTAATTAGCACGCCAGCTCCACAAATACTTACAGGGTTGTTTGTTTAGGACGCTAAAGCTCTTCTCCTCCAGTTATTTAAAGATGTATAATTAACTGCTTTAGACTATTGTTGAGTGTTGTGCCATAAACATTAAGCCAATTTTCCAGCTTCTCTGAATTATGGTACCCTGTGTCTGTCCCATCCCTGTTCCCTCTCTCCATTCCCTCTGAAGTCTTGTGTCAACTGTTCCACTCTAGTTCTATCAAGTCATATTTATTTCTGAGTGATTGGGAATATGTGTCTAATCCACAATAATGGTCATGTGGAGTTCCCCAAGATGTCTATTGACTGAGGAACTGTGTTTTTAATTAAAAAAAGATATATTATATGAAAGAAATCTACCTTCAGTAAGAGAAAAAAGTATGTAAATCTGTAATGGGCACTCTGAATAAAATAAATGCACATATTCACAATAAAATATTTTTTCAGGCATACAAAAAGATGAAATCCTTCCATTTATTTCAACATGCGTGGAACTGAAGAAATTACATTATTTATTGTTTCCATGGTTGAACTACGAGGGAACTGACAGGTTTCTCATGGTACTTGCTTTTTGGTCACCAACATGCAGAATGGGGAGTGCTAAGCTAGGTATAGCTAGCCTTTCTCCTTCTCTTTGGAGGTTAGATTTTCATAGTTAGTGTTTTATTGCTGCGAAGAGACACCATGACCACAGCAACTCTTAAAATGGAAAACATTTAACGGGGCTGGCTTGCAGTTTCAGAGTCCCTTAGCATCACAGAGGAAGCACGGTGGCATGCAGACAGACATTGCTAGAAAAGGAGCTGAGAGGTCTACATCTTGATCTGCAGGCAACAGAAGGAGTCTGTGCCATACCAGGCATTGTTGGAGCATATGAGATATTTCCTCCATCAAGACCACACCTACTCCTGCAGGGGCACACTTCCTAACAGTGCCATGCTCTACGGAGCAGTGGGGGCCATTTTCTTTCAATAGATCAAAGATGGGTTTCTTTTATATTCTTATTTATTCTTGAAAATTTAATCCATGATCACCACATCCATCTCAGTCCTGTTCCTCTCTTGACTCTCCTACTTGTTCAAAGTATCCTCTCCCAAAATCACAATCTCTTCTTTAGTCATTCTATGTGCCCATACATGTTTAACCTGTTGAGTCTGTTTACTCTTCCTCATACATACTAATTCCAGGGCTGATCACTTGGGATTAGATAATAGTATGGGAATTTGTCCCAGGATAAACAATCCCCCCCCCCACCTGTAGCTCTTCATCGAGTTTGGACCATTTGATACTTGCACTGTCTTCAGTGGCATCTCAATTGGAGCATCTAATAATGCTTGTCTTGCTCAGGCAATCATATTGTTGAGAGACCACAGATGTATTGGCCCTGTCATGTGTAGGTTTCCTCAGCTCTTCACTGTCATGAAAACTGAGCTCGGAGGTTGTGAAAACCATTCTTCTGACTGGCAGATTATATATCAAGGCAGTAAGGAAAAAATCAAGATAATATGCAAGCAAATGGAGACATAAATAAAAGAGACAATTTTGAGGAGAAATTTTGAGGCCTAAAACCAACGATATTACCTAAACTCCTACCTTTAAAGAGTCTACTTTTGATGATACCATAGCCAAATCTCACATATTATCTGGAGTTTTATATTGCTGCATAATATTTTTTTTTGGAAACATTCAATTACTTTGTCCAGATCTCAAGAGGATTTCACGGTAGGTTTTCCACGAATTCTTATTTTCAGAAATAGGGATGTACAATAGCTCCTTTTTATTGTATTCACTTAATACATTTTCTCTAGATTTCCTAGCTGGATGCTAAGGTGAAAATTTTCTGTCACGTGTGTATATATCCAAAGAGAAACATGGAAAATGTTCTTTTCCAAGAATAGACAGAATTGTTTCCTCCTCTAGGTATACTAGAGAATTTAAAAATTATAATGACATCTCACAGACACTACATAAGAGGATTAAAATATAAATATTGGAAGAACATCAGGATTTAGTAGTAGGTATTTTAGAAATCAATGAAATGCCATAGTTTAAAATTTATGGTTTGTATATTTGACTCTCTTTTGAATATTTCCATGAGGAAAATTGAATTTTTATAATAAAGCCAATGTAAAGTTTATTGTACATAATATCACATTAGCATAGCTATAAGTATATTATATTGCAAAAGATTTTTGATAAATATTCCTCTTTGTAAATTCCTTTATTCAAATGGCTCTCTGTATCTTTAATCAGTTTTGTGTTAGGATGTCTATAATGTTAGATACTTATTATTACCAAAATAAATAGAGTCTAAGTTTATTTTGATTGATATATATGAACATAAAAGACTGTGCATTTATTGGGAATCATAAAGTTTGTTGATAACTGTCCTTAAGTTTTAGTACTTAAAAAATTTCTCATTCAAAACCCATGTTTATTGTTTCTTAGAATAACATAAAATATTGATTAAAAAGTATAAGAATCTGAAATTGTTGCATTATTTGCTATTTCTATGGAATTTATAGTTAAGTTTAAGGAGAAAATTAAAAAGATACAATTTTAACCAGTTTAAAATGGAATCTATAATTATAATTAATTTTCTTTTTCAATCCGTGTTTTCTATTTTAAGCAAGACATACTATTATGGCTCTTTATGTGTGATAAAAACACAAGACTGAACCAGAGTAGGTATAAAATTATATTTAACAGTGCTCAGTTCCCTTGGGGTTATTTGTGTCAACCCAGTACAAGTTGAAGTTGACCAGTAATTTTGGCAATTCAGATAGAATTATCATCACATGAATTTGGTTGTTACCAGATGTCTAGATATTCAAAGGATTCCAATTCAGAAAAAAAATGATAAGAAATGATTTTTAGCATATGTATGTCACAGACCATTCTAAGTTAGCATGTATACAATTAACTTTGTAGGTGACCAAAAGCTGTGGGAAATCATGTTGGCAGTAAAATGAAGCGATTTTATTTAGATTATAGTAAATCAACATTTTACAATTGTTCTTGATTACTGGAGTAAATCATAATAATATTGTCTAAATGGAGTCATTTCCTCGTCTAAATGGTGAAATCTTTCAAACGGGTATAGAAAGATCATACCTTCTTGGGGTACTTTATTTTCAAAATTAAACTTTCATATCAATATAACAAATGGATCTGAAACTGTTGACAGGTTAAGAAGAATGATGGCTTAAAGGGATGTCACTTTTGTTTTAGAGCCAAATTACTGTGGATTTTCTCTGCCTTAGATTGACATAGTGAACCAGGAAAAAAAAAGACCTTAAAAAGACATATCATATCCATTCTGTGAGTGTGTGTGTGTGTGTTTTTTTTTTTTATTGAGAAACTTAGAACCCTGAGAGTTACCAATGAACAGCATTTGTTGGTTACCATTGTTTTATTGTGGTGGTGTGGGCTATTTTCTGTCATATTTTGATCTGCTGGTCTAATATTTATTCTTTGAGTTTTTTGGGTGTGGTTAACTTCTTGTTGAAATTTTCCTTTTAGCATCTTTTCTAGGGTTGTACTTATCCATGCATAGTACTTGAATTTCATTTTATGATGGAATTCATTGCTTTCCTCATCTATTGTGAGTAAAAGCTTTATAAATTTTCTTTTATAAATTTTTTTGGAAATAGTTCCTGTGCCTTTGGACTGGATTTTTTCTCCTTCCTGTACTCCTATTATTCATAGGTTTGTTTTCTTTATCATAGTGTTCAGATTTCCTGGATGTTTGTGTCTGGAATTTTTAAAGGTTAACATATTCTTTGACCAAGGTATTCACTTCTTCTATCTTGTCTTCAATACCTGAGATTCTTTTCCCCATCTTTTGTAGTCTTCTGTTGAGGCTTTGTCTCTATGGTTCCTTTTGAGTTCCTAAATATTTTTATCTCCAAGCTCTTATGCTTTTATTTCCAATTTTCCCTCATTTTGGGTTTTCTATTTCCACTTTTGTTTCTTTCTTTTTTTTTTTTTGGTTTTTCGAGACAGGGTTTCTCTGTGGTTTTGGAGCCTGTCCTGGAACTAGCTCTTGTAGACCAGGCTGGTCTCGAACTCACAGAGATTCACCTGCCTCTGCCTCCCGAGTGCTGGGATTAAAGGCGTGCGCCACCACCGCCCGGCTCCACTTTTGTTTCTTGAAGTGTTTTTATTCATTTCCTGACACTGTTTTGGATGACTCCAGTTCTAAATATCTGCTCTTGTCTTCGTTAGGTGGTTATTCAGTTCCTTGGTATCTGTTGCCCTCTTTGGTACTTAGTAGAGTGTCATTGCTGTGGTTTGTCTGATAGGGAATGTCACTGGGGTTTCTGGCTAAAATGTGTTTCTATGTTGATGACACTTAGCAATGGGGATGCCCTAGAGATGGAGTGCTGAAGGAGCCCATAAAAGGGAGGACAGCAGGTTTTGCCAGAAGGATCTGCAAAGCTCCCTGGGAATGCAGCAGAGAAGGAAAAGAGGTTATAGCAGGTGGTACTCTTGAGAGCTGGATACGAGAGTGGGAGGTTGACGTCTGTGGGAAGGAGGGGAAGTAAAAATCTCCTATCTGCTTCCCTGGCTGGCATGACCATTATTGGGTTCCCAGAGGATGGCTGCATGAGCTGGTGACTGAGGGACAGATAGCATGGTAAGAAAGGTTGTAGGTGAAGATCTGCATGCCTAGCTGCTTCCCTGGCCAGTGGGTGCCCAGGGAATCTGCTTTATCTATTGTATTCAGAATCAAGAATAAAGTATGCATCTTCATCTTTTAAATAGCTTGGTTTCTTGGGTCACTTATACGATTTTCCTATCAAAATGAAGTAATTATTAATAGAGAGAATGAGCTTTTACACACATCCCAATTATCTTTTCCACTGATTTTTTTTAAACATATGAGAAAAAAGTCACTAAGTGTTCTCATGGAATGCTTAACTTACTGTATCACATTAATAAATCCTATTAATGATGATTATGTAGAAACTTTGTCTCAAAGTTAAGTCAGTTTTTAATCACTGTGGCAAAATATTTGAGATAAGCAAACATTAAGAAGAAAACAAATCTATTTCGGTCATGGTTTCTGAAGCAAACGTTGTAAGCAAAAAAAGAACAATCACTGTCAGGGTCTCATAGCAGAAGGTGTGACACCTAATAACTGGAAGGATTATATCTTGAAGGAGGAGGATGATTGGTGGGGTCAAGATAATTCCTTTCTTCACAATAATTTCAAGATAACTGAACAGGGCCCCAAGATAAAATACTTTAGTCAATTTTGAGGGCACCTGCTCCAAAATTTCATTATTTGAGTCTACATTTTATTTTCTTTTTGGTTTTTTGAGGCAGGATTTCTCTGTGTTGCTTTGGAGCTTGTTGTGGAACTTTCTCTGTAGAACAAATGGCCTTGAACTTACAGAGATCTACTTGCCTCTGCCTTCCACGTGCTGGGATTAAAGCTGTGTGCCACCACCACCCTACTTGATTCTACTTTCTTTTAAATGTAACTTTATTTATGCCTTTTCCTTCTGGTATACATTTTCTTAAACTGCAAACTCAAGCGGATTGAAGACCTGAAATACCAAAACTAACACTGTCATTGGAAACACATGTAGTTCTTCTCAACGCCATCTTTAATAAGTTTATCAGTAAGCTCTAATCATCAGAATAATGGTAATAAGTTTATCAGTAAGCTCTAATCATCAGAATAATGGTAATAAGTTTAT
The DNA here is from genome assembly GCA_025134845.1 of Neodon shergylaensis. NCBI lineage: Eukaryota > Metazoa > Chordata > Mammalia > Rodentia > Cricetidae > Neodon > Neodon shergylaensis. The sequence continues at coordinate 15,768,266 of JABTXL010005037.1, read as the reverse complement.
CAGTAAGCTCTAATCATCAGAATAATGGTAATGAGAAGTCATAGCACAGCTGAAAAATGTACAGACATCTATTAAAACTTTCCAACAGGCAAACTCAGTCATTCAGAAGTAGACCCTGCAGAGGCTGAAGGATGTGTTCATGTCTTAGCAATTTAGACATAGCTGGATAGCTCATGAATGTAAGAGGGCACTGATCAATATCTCAATCCCAATGTGATATTTTCTCTGCCATTCATCAACTGATTTGTGTTGTATGAGTTATTTCTGGGGATATGTGAACAAATGTATGTTCACCCCAGACAGAGAACAAGCAACAGACTAAAGAAGGAATATTATCAATATCTAACTTGATGGACCAATGGATTTTATTGGGATTACTGACAGGACAATGGTGGAGGGGTTATCTACCATAGCAGAAATGATTCGAAGACATTGTGTATCACCAACAGTCCACACTAGCGTGCGGTGACACTTCACAAATACTGGATGCCTGGCACTTACTGCAGAACCAGCAGGCAGCTAAGCAGGTTGGAAGGTGTCCTTTTCTAGTGACTCAGTTGATGTAAGCCTCTTACTGGCAGCTTGGAGGATCTTCGTTTCTTTTAGGGAATTTTGCCGGTTTCTGTTTCTTTTGTGCTACAACATAGCTAATTAATCTCTGCTTCTTTAAATTGTTCAGTCTGAACATTTAAGCAGCTTCTCTTGTCGGAGAGTGTTTCTTGTAATTTGGTTCGTCTGAGAGTGACTCTCAGTAGTTTTTACTGATTGATACACATTTGGGCAGGGAGGGACCTAGCTAATTTGATCTGTTCAAAGAACTTCCTGAAGCTAGTTTGAATTGTCTGTTTTCTATATTAACTAGCTTTTTCCCAGGAGGGAGTATTTTCATCTTGTTAGCAACTCCTGTTGTTTCTTTCACTTCTCTGTAAAAAATCCTGTGTCTTAATGGGCTTCCCTCCAAGACAGAAGGTTATAATCATAAAAGAAACTATCACACAACACAGGGTCCTTTCCACCCCCCACCTTCAGTATTTAATCTTGCTGCGGCTACCTCAGCAAGAAGCTATGTCAGTTTCTGCTTTAATAATTATGAAAACCTTTCTTTCCATCTCTGTCCTACCCACTAAAGTTTTGTGTATCTATTTTGCATAGATTATCTTATTTTTAGGAGAAGTATTCTGGGTATTTGATTTAAATGTATGTTAATAGTAGGGAAGTTAAGGAAATGAAGACTTAAATAAAATGAAGAACTGAAGATGCCAGAAATACATATCGGGGCAATAGAGTTTGAGGACAGTGATTGGACCTGTAATATTCAAGAACACAGAAACGGAGAAGATAGAAAACTGTGCTCTGAGAGGGATAATTGGTTTGAAATTATAAGTGTTGATAAAGAGGATAAAACAGATGTGACAAGCACTGGTTGGTCGACTGACCAGAATCGAAGGGCTAAAGTTTAGGAGGATGAAGAATTTGTGTTTTGTTTGACTCTCAGATAATAGCAAATGGTTTCTGAGGTCTTATTCACTGCAGGGTCCTTCCAATCTTGAAATGTTTTTCTTCAAGTATTCAAAAGGTAATTTTGTGCTCAAAAGCTGCCCTATTATGGGAGCTATTATCTTACCTTCTTAATGCCCTAATCACCCATAAATTGAATTAAAAGCACTGGTTGCCAGATTTTCTTCTGGATTAATCATAATTGCCCAGCAAATAGTTTCAGAAATCATTATGTTGCAAAAATAGTTTTTAGTTTGTACAGTGTGCTTTAATCTCAGGTACATTTATCACCCGGCTTCAGCCCCTGCTGAACCTCTTTTCCGTCTTGGAACAACCTCATACAGAGCAAAAAACATCTTGTAGCATCCATTGTGCCCAGGACCTTATGACATCATTGCTATTTGAAAGTACAAAAAAGTAAATGGAGTCTGTGAACTTTAAGACCTTAAACAATGAATTTTCTTGATCTAATCAATGAGTTTGTTACTTATGTTCCTTCCCGGGTACAATTGCATATGCAGACTTATTTAAAAGCAAGTTTTATAAAGGGGTTTGTGTTAATGCTTGCCACAATTTCGTTCGGTTTGCTATAGGGAAATGATTTTGTTGCACTTGAAGAATGAATTTATGAACAATGTTTTCTGGCAAAATTTTAAAATTTACGTAAGATTTTCTTTTAGGGAGTTTCACGAAAAATGCGTTTTCTTACATGAAAGATGTATTACAAATATAATAACAAAACACATTTTGGAAAGCATCATTCTGAGAATGTAATGTATCTGTATCTCTCGAAAAGTTTTATTTTTTTTTTCTGGTGACTAATCTATCATAGACATTTAAAACTTTTTGTTGTTGTTGTTGTGGTTTTTGAGACAGGGTTTCTCTGTAGCTTTGGAGCCTGTCCTGGAACTAGCTCTTGTTGACCGTCTGCCCTCGAACTTACAGAGATCTGCATGCCCCTGCCTCCTGAGTGCTGGGATTAAAGGCATTTGTTCAACCACCGCCTGGCTGAATTTAGAATTTTAAAAAGTAAAATCACTGGAAGTATTTTAGTTCAGTTTTGTATTAAGTCTAAATTATATATAATATCTTCAATCCAAGGACAATAAACTACTGCTCCCACTGGAAGAACTGCTCTAAAGCCTCCTAGTACATTAGATACAGAAAGAGATTAGCTAGTCTATCCCGTTGAACAGAATTGTGGGGAGGGATACTGAGCTGTCAATATGTATTTAGAAGTTAATAGGCTATAAATGAGAGGAAATTATGATACAAGACAGGAAGATGCACATTAGATCCAGAGTGGAGACTCTAGACATGTAGTTTGGGAAATAAAAGATAATCTGGAAGGATAAAGACTTTCCTATCAGAGTGGAATCAAGAAACGTTTCTTGGCAGAGTCTAAGAAACCATGGGTAGCGGGAGCTGGAGATCAGGTTTGCTGAATGTTGCAGTTGTAATGGAGAAGCTGCTGACCAAGATGCAACCATCTGATTTAACAGTGAAGTTTCTCATTGCTGCTCTGTTGACTGCTGTTTCAACGAAACAGCAAAGGTGAAAGCATAATGCAAGATAAGAGAGAGAGACTCCCGGAGTGCCAGACCTCCTTAGCCTTACTCCCCAGGGAAAGGTGAGTGTGCTATCCACCCTTTTTCTCAGCCCCAAGATGCAGGATAATCAGACGTCAAGTCAAAGCAGGAATTCAGCTTATTACTGTGAGTGTCATTTTAAATAGGTTAAGTGACATCGTATGATGTGGGGGTACCTCCAGCCAATGAGAGACAGCCAAGCCCTCCCTCTGACTGGAAGGGTGTTTACCTAGATTTTGCTGTCTCATCACCCACTCGGTAGTGTTGAGACTATCCTTCAAACACGAGCCAAGCTTTTCTCTGTCCTACCAGCCTCAAGGTACAGGCTCTGTGATAATTTTGGCCCAACCAGAGCTTGGCCCAGTGCTTGGCCATGGTTCTCTACATTTGCTTCCATCAGTTACTAGATGAAGGTTCGATGATGACAATTAGGGTGGTCTAGACCAACAGCTGGGGAGACTGCATGGGACCGAAGGAGGCATTCTCCATGGGGGCCCCTGGCAGTGGGATTAGGATCTATCCCTTGTGCATGAACTGGGTTTTTGGAGCCCATTTCTATGGTGGGATGCCTTGATCAGACTTAATGCAGGGGGCAGGGGCTTGGTCCTGCCTCAACTTGATGTGCCAGACTTTGTTGAGAGGCCCATGAGAGGTATTACTCATTCCGAGGAGTGAATGGGGGTGGGAAAAATGAGGGGGAATGGGAAGACGGGTGGGAGGTGGGACTGTGGTTGGCATGTAAAATGAATGAACAATTTAAAATAATAAAAGAAAGAAAATATAGAGCAAGAAAAGCAGAACACGGATGAGGGAACATTTAAGTGTTACTAAAAGAGAAGAAAATAGCAAAGGTTTGCTGTAGGGATATACAAACCTAATGGGAGGGAATTTTGTTTTGTTTTTAGAGGAGAGATCTTTTGGGACATCTGTCTGACCCGAATCAGAGGATGTTTATGTTTAAGAGAGATGATGAGTAGAACTTAGAATGGGTAGATGGGATTCCGGGTTGGGGGGTAGGGCAAGAGAAGAGGAGGGGAAAGAAACTGGTCTGTGGGTAAAATAAATGAAAAAATGCTAATGATATAAAAATAAAATTAAAAACATAATGTGTAGGAAAACAGAACTTTTCAGAACATGACCGTTCAGTTGTAAACAAGCACTCACAATAACTTTGACTGGATGAATAAAACTTGCATAGGATCAGGTCAACCAAAATCCCAAGATGAACAGAGGAGGGTACATTGAAATTCCATCCCAATCTGTGGAGCTATTCACAGTTGATGGCTACTGGGAGAGGGAGAGTCACATTTCTATAGGAATATAGGCCTTGAGAGGTCACCTATGCTCCAAGAGGTAGTTCAATATCTATGTATATATAGTTAGCATTAAATAGACTCAGTGGGCATTAAATAATAATGAAAAAGAACACAGGAAGATTGGTGATTGGAGGCAGGAATAGGGGAGGCATTGGTAGGGAAAGAATGAGGGTGGTTTGGATCCAAACACACTATATGCATTATGAATATTTAAATATTTAATAAAAATTTTTAAAAACAAAAAATTGCTATTAAATGAAGAATGAGTTGTTGATATTTTATCAATTATGCTATCATGAATTACTAAAAAACTATTGCTGTTAAATTATTAGAAAATATAGTTGTTGTGTCTTGAGGTTTCTTCTCTGAAAATACTAAACTTTAATTTACTTCAAATAGAAATTTTCATTGCTGCCATTATGTTATTCCCATAATGACTTAGAGGAAGAGCCATAGCAAGCAGTAACAGACTGCTTAGACAGGGAATGTGAGGGTAGCACGTCCAGATAGTCTTCAATCCCTAAACACAAGGAGATGAGCTTGTTCAGTTTCATTGAACATTTGAGAATTTTACACCAATACCTTACTGAAAGGTAGTGGCTATTTGGGGGTTGTGGAGGGATGGATGTAGGAAAACTTGAGTGAGGAGCAAAATAGGAAGGGGTCAGTGTTAAGGCTTATGACGAGATTTATCCTTTGTCTGGTAGCACAGCTATGACGAAGATCTCCAAAGAATTAGTCAAGTTACTTCTTCCCTGATGATTAAAAGGTCTGACAATGACAATTACCCAGGTCTCACCCAAGAACGGTAAAATTGTCAGTTGCTGAGGGCAATGATATATCACACTTTTTCAGACACTGGCCGTAATGGAGGAACATCTCCTGGTCAAATCACACTGAGGTAGAATCTTCTCTACTTTATAGACACATAAACTAATCACCATCCCATTTTCTTAACTATCTGGAATCCTGCTAGGCCTCTACCTTCTAATATTCCTTCAAGATTTCTTTTTATATTTTTCTTAATTTTTCACAGCCTCAAATTCTGCTTTGTTATACACTTTATTTTATTTTTCTTCTTTGTTGTTAATTTCATTTTTCCAGATAGCATTTGACTTATGCATCCTTGGCTGGTCTAATACTCTGGTTAGAACAGACTGAACACTAACGCAGAGATGTACCTGCTTCTGCCTCTGAAGTGATGGGACTAAAGGCATGTACCACCATGCCAGTCCTCTTCATCCTAAATCTTAATAAACCAGCATGTCCAAACCCTGAGCAGAATCGAATTCCTTGGTCCCTGAGCCCAGCCATGCCTGTTCTTTAAGTGCTGAAATAAGGGTCAAAAGTGAAATGAAGTATTTGTATAGTATTCTAGAACTGATAAGCAGCTTAAAATGCCTTGTCTTTTCTTCACTTTCTTTTTATGTATTATGAACTTAGTCATCACAGGAAAGTCAAACAAAATGGACAAAAAACAGGAAAAATGATATTCTTTTCTCTAAATACGTTGAAATTTTACATCTGATTCCGCTCTTTTTTGTAGCATTCAATTAGCAGAAGGCATTCTACATGCAGGTACTGGGTTGCTGACCATACTGCTGAGGCCAAATGCACTTTGATGAGATCAGACAGGCTTAATCTTCTCCTGGAAAAGCAATGCTTTTCTATTAAAACCTAATTAAAATGGATGGAAGAGGAGGAGATATGAAATGAATGAGGGGAACTGGGGGAAAGAGAAAAGAAAGAAACAAAAGGGAGGCAACTTGTGTTCTAAAGAGATTGCTGTAAGGCATCAAAGAAAAACACATACAATACCCACATTGAGATTTTGAAAGGAAAACCATTTTCTTTATAGCCTGATTTTTCTTTCTGGAAAAAGGACCGATGAAACCCTGGTGAAAGGTACCGACAGATGTTACACATTCTAAGTCACTGAGGTGATGCTGTACAGAATGCGCAAGATGTCGCTTACGAAAAGCTGGCTTAGTAACTCCAGGACTCTGATTCTGCAAATGTTTTATGCTGAGTGAATTTGTGTGCGACTTCCTGCAGCTGCGATGTCACACTTGGGTGGGCTTGGCATGGGGATGGAAAACACAGGTGGAACTTATAGTCGAACCCAGGTGTACTAAAAAGAAACTTAGGTTTTGTTTATGAAGAGGGTAACACATGGGGTTGTGCCCAAGAAATATGGAATACTAGCGACTCAAAGCAGAAAGGAAGCTATAGATATTAGGAAATCAGGGCCAACAGGTAGGCGATGGAGAGAAGTATGATAGAAACAGCGAGACTGAAGAAGAAAAGGAGAAGGAAGAACAAATATGGGTGGGCAACAGTAGACTCAATTATGGGGCCACACAGACTTTGTTTACATACACTGTGGTCTTCACAAATATGAGCAAGTAAGATGCGGGAAAGAGCTGAAGAGACGTGAAGAGGTTTGCTGGAATTAAACAGGTTGTGAATGAGCTGGGATCTCAGCAGCTGCCTATTTCCCACCTCCTCCTCTTAACACCTGAACCTTCAAGTTCAGAAGCCAGGGCAATGGAGATACCGCTGATGGAAATAGGCAAGTAATATCGCTGTGTGTGTGTGTGTGTGGGGGGGGTGCTCAGAGGGTAAGGGGGTGGGGCTGATCTCTTCTTGCTGTAGTAAGATATTCATGCTTATAGAGCATCACTGCCTTTAAATTGTACTTAACATCACCGTGAGTATGTGTTTTCAAGTATTCGTCGTACATACAAAACAGATGGGATCTGTCCGAGGAAATTTAAATGTCAACCCAAAAAAACTCTTCAAATAAATCCCTCCGTTCGTATTTATTTCTTTGAGCATAAATTAGTGGCCTGTCACAGCTGACATCTGTGGAAAATTACTGTGAAGCCACACTTCTTCCGCAGCATGATTTAGTAGTATTTGTTACTTCTCATAACACATTGGGGAAATATGTTTTTCTACATGGCATGTTATTAAGTTTTTCTTTATGCTTATTTTTCTTGTGGATTGTTTTGCTCTATACCTCACCCATTCTTTTTTTCTTTCCATTTTTCTTCTAGATAAACAATAATGCCTTTGCTATAGTAGTAATTTCACATCCCAAATTAGCCTTCTATGTGCCTCAGGGTACCCTTTAAAAGTATGTCTCTTGTGGCATTTTTTTTTTGTATATGCTTTGCTGAAATGGACAGGAAGAATAGTGCTCATTGAAGTAATAAATTTATACAAATTAAGAAAAAGAACAAGAAAGCCGGATGGTGGTGGCGCACGCCTTTAATCCCAGCACTTGGGAGGCAGAGGCAGGCGGATCTCTGTGAGTTCGAGACCAGCCTGGTCTACAAGAGCTAGTTCCTGGACAGGCTCCAAAACCACAGAGAAACCCTGTCTCGAAAAACCAAAAAAGAAAAAAAGAAAAAAAAACAAAAAAGAAAAAGAACAAGACAAAACCAAAATAACCCAGATCTTCTTGAGAACACTGGGAGGAAGTTGAGTGTCAGAATGGTAGAACACTGTGAGACAAACACTCAGATTTCAACCAGTAAAAATCCTGTGAAATCATGTAAAAAGCAAAATATCTTATAAAATAATTTCCTTGAAATACAGCAAATCTACTTGGTTCAAAATAACACTTGAACAGACTGGAAATCTTTCAACCTCCAGTGAGCCTCATATTTCTGTAACTATCTTTATTATGTTTTGAATCTTATTTTGAGCATATTGAAAATTGTGTTATCCCAATGTCTAATTGTTCACAAAACATTGAGCAATCATTTTTCCTCTGAAGCTTCCTTTTGGGACTATACATTATTCATCGAAACATTTATATGCATTCTATCCCTTAGTGACACCTTGCCTGATTGTTGTTAATTTTTCCATGTTTTGTGCATGTAATGAGCATTTATGATTAGTTCACCATTATTTGCATAGATCATCAAGATAAAGTGTGAAATATTAAATAGGTGGTCAGAATATTCACAGAATGATGAATGGATGGGACACACTATAAGTGGATTGTATAAACAGACAAATGCATGTGCGCACGCGCACACACACACAGAGGCAAACACACACAGTGGCTATGAGAGTATAAAAAGAAAAGACAAAAATCTTCTAAGTCCCCAAAGCTCCTGGTTTGAAATATGTAGTATGTGTTAGGCTTCTCTTTGCCATTTATGGATCCAAAGGAAATGCTATTTCCACACTGAACTTGTTTTCATACTATGAAGGAAAATTTACTCAATCTCATGAAAGGTATGCTTTTATTTAATTTATAAATGCACTAATGATTATTTCATATCAAACAAGGTCCTACAATTGAATTTCATCTTTCTAATTGCAGGCATTTCTAGCTCTTCTTAACACGGTTTTTTAAAAAGTAGTTTTAGTGCACTAATTCTGGGAGTGGCTCTTATGGTCTGGAAAATTTTGCTATGTATCATCTAGTTTTTTCTACACAGGAAAAACTTAGCGTATATATACGATATTATTAGTCTATGATCTGCAGATTATAATTTATTTTATTTCTACTTAATAACTTTATACTTTTGA